>OU744452.1:16998255-18223408 GCA_916610825.1 Haliclystus octoradiatus | reverse complement strand
TTGGTACAGAAAACCAAACGACCAACCTATATATATCGATCAACACTAAATCTAATCACCCACCAACAATCTTCAAACACATCCCATTAGCAATCAATCAACGAATTTCCGATTTGTCGTCAAATGAAACCATTTTCAAAAATAATAAACCTACATACGAAGACTCCTTAGAAGCTAGTGGCCATGAAACAAACTTCGACTACCAACCAAGAACCACACCATCAAACAATAAAAAAAGAAACCGACGCAGGAAAATTACTTGGTTCAACCCACCCTTTAATAAAAGCGTTAAAACAAACATCGGCCGAACATTTCTCAGTCTAGTCAAGAAGCACTTTCCGCCATCGCACACTCTACACAAAATTTTCAACTCAAACACACTCAAAGTCAGCTACAGCTGCACTTCAAACATGAAAACGATAATTACTAATCACAACAAAAATCTAATCAATACAGAAAAGGATGACACCGAAAGTACCAAACTATGCAATTGCCGCGTAAAAGAAAATTGCCCCTTTAATAACAAATGTCTAATGGAAAGCGTAATTTATAATGCAAAAGTCACGACAGGAGACCAGGTGGAAAAGAATTACATCGGCCTTACAGAAGGAACATTCAAGACACGCCACACACAGCACATGAGCACATTCAGACATGAAAAACAAACGAACAACACTCAGCTGTCAAAATATATTTGGGAATTAAAAAATGAAGCCATTGAATACCAAATTGAATGGACTGCACTATCTACAGCCAAGACATATAGCAACAAATCAAAGAGATGCCAGTTATGCTTAGCTGAAAAGTACCATATAATATGCGCAAAAAAAGAACTATTAAATAAAAAATCAGAATTAATCTCTAAGTGTAGGCATGAAAATAAATTTTATTTTTCTAATTATAAATCCACTAAAACATAATCTGTAATAACTAACTACCGCATAGGAAATAACTACAAAGAATTATCGCATCTAACAAAACAATAGCCTTTATATTACTTAACAATAGCCGCGTTTTGTAAGTTTAATTATGAGGTATAATGTATTTTATTGATTAGTTTTAACTGTCTGAGGATCGCATAAAGCGTGAAACTTTAAGTAACAGTATCAAAATGTGTAGTCTTTGACTTCTTTATTATATTATTATTATTATTATTATTATTATTATTATTATTATTATTATTATTATTATTATTATTATTATTATTATTATTATTATTATTATTATTATTATTATTATTATTATTATTATTATTATTATTATTATTATTATTATTATTATTATTATTATTATTATTATTATTATTATTATTATTATTATTATTATTATTATTATTATTATTATTATTATTATTATTATTATTATTATTATTATTATTATTATTATTATTATTATTATTATTATTATTATTATTATTATTATTATTATTTATTATTATTATTATTATTATTATTATTATTATTATTATTATTATTATTATTATTATTATTATTATTATTATTATTATTATTATTATTATTATTATTATTATTATTATTATTATTATTATTATTATTATTATTATTATTATTATTATTATTATTATTATTATTATTATTATTATTATTATTATTATTATTATTATTATTATTATTATTATTATTATTATTATTATTATATATATACAAATATTTCTGTTGTTTGTTTTTCATACCAGATTTGAGACCATCTTCTACAAATGTCGATCTCGACCTTAAGCAAAAAGAATTAAGCAAAGAAGCAGACTTGGTAATTTTCATTATGGTCAATTTATATTAATAAAATATTAAAACACTTTCTCTGCAAATGGCTGTGTGATTATAACTAGGCCGTAACAGCATAGTCGTCAAGTCTTTTACCCAAAAAGTGTCCTTTTCAACTGGTATAAAACAGGACTGGAAATGATCTAGAATGTATCAGATTTAAAGTCAATCCCAAGCAAAAAAATCCGCACCAGAACTAGTCCCAGGCCTTACTGATTGATTCTAGATAATTTCCAGTCCCGTTATACACCAGTTGAAAAATATCACATTTTGGGTAAAGGATTTGAAGACTATGCTGGCCCTATTTATATAGGATAAACAAATCTGTAAAATGTTGGGAACCAAGAAATAGGCTATATACTAGACTGATATATTCTTCATTATAATTAAATAATATCGTTTGGCATTCATATATTTCTTTAATTGATCAGCTTTGATATTTTACTCTCGTTTCTTGCAAATTCTATTTCTTTGCATAATATTATTAATGAGATTGAGTTCAAATTCTCAATGTAATTTAATTATTTTCAATAATTGCCAATTGTTGTAGAAAATTGCTGAATTGCGAAGAAATAATGAGTCTCTGATGATGCGTATAACACGTTTCGAGGAAAGCAAAGTATGTATTATATACTGTACTTAAATAAATGATATTTGGTGTATTGTCTTCCGTCTGTTCCGTATAATATGGTCCAGGTTTGTATTGTTGCGATGCAATGATTAATAGCCAGATGTTGTATTGTCTTCCGTCTGTTCCGTATAATATGGTCCAGGTTTGTATTGTTGCGATGCAATGATTAGTATCCAGATGTTGTGTTGTCTTCCGTCTGTTTCGTATAATATGGTCCAGGTTTGTGTTGTTGCGATGCAATGATTAGTAGCCAGATGTTGTATTGTCTTCTGTTTGTTCCGCACTATATGGTCCAGGTTTGTGTTGTTGCGATGCAATGATTAGTATCCAGATGTTGTGTTGTCTTCCGTCTGTTCCGTATAATATGGTCCAGGTTTGTGTTGTTGCGATGCAATGATTAGTAGCCAGAGACTAGCTGTGATCTGCGACGCAGTAGTATCGATCCCTATTAGATGTAAATATATTTGATTTCATGAAAACTATCTGTTTAAAAAGGGTATACATACGACATACATGATTAGAGATAACCATGCAATTGCTTAAAAAAGAGTTCTTGTCGGATTTTTATTTTATCAATTTTTTTATTTTATCATTATTCCATGCACAGCTGGATAGCTGGTAGTCCCCGTAAGCACAAGCGCTTGCTTATTGGAGGACATTTGCAAACAAACTACAAACATGCGTGTACCGACGTGGAATCGAACACCCAGCCCCCACCTCGCATAAAGAGTGGACACTCTGCCATCAGTTCACAAATTGCAGGATGCCTAAAGTTTTGCTAAAACCAACGAATAGGCCTACTGATCCCACCATGGATTGAATCCAAGACCCTACAGTCAAAGGTCGAAATACCTAACCACTTCTACACCAATTAGGCAGCACTTAATGATTCTTCGATATGCTGTTTTTTCGTTTTCATTTTTCATTGCCTGCGACCACATAAATTTTGCATTTAAAGTGCCTTCAAATATTTTACAGGAAATTTTCCTGGTCAAGCAATTCAAATCGAACTTATTTATACGTAGAGTAACTAGCTTCATCCGTATGCAACTCTTATTTGATTTCATTGATAAAGTTTGTGCGTTTTATTTAGATCAAGAATATTTCTAAATTTTAGAAATATGTGCCTGCAGGAATTCTATTGTTCAGTAATTGTGCCTGCGACTGCCGGTCCCAGTGGTCCGAACATTTTCTATCCTTGACTTTCAATATGCTACCTTCGCGTACGACCGATGATCTTGAATATATCCCCTTTTGTTTTGTGTCACTCACAGCTTCTTCATCAGTTACCGTTATCCACATGTTTTGATCTGATAGTTATATTCATTTTTATTCTTCATTGGTTTCAGAAATCTGAGTTTTCCGGAGAAGAGCTATCAATGTTAGCAACAAAAATGGAACGACTTATTGAAGCAGAAAAGGTGACTTAAGTTAAATTGTTTAACATCAGTATTGTGATATTCATTTATCGAAAATGGTAGACCATCTAATTTTATTTATTATAGAAAATTTATTCGCTTGAAGCATCGAATATGGAATTGGCTGATAAACTGAGAAACAAAAATGAAGACAAGGTACAAACACACATTCTTGAATGTCTTTTTTCATTCTAAACACACATTCTATTGTTGAACACTTGGAAATTTATTTCAAGATACAAAGGTTTTAACTTGGCGTGTCACTTTTAGTCGTATATTCTTTGGTAGTTCTGGAGAAAGTGTCACTTTTAATGGTGTGTCACTTTTCCAAATTTGTAGGTTGACAATTAGACATCAAATTCTAAGAAAATCTATATTTCCTTGCTACACTGTCACATTTCCAAAACAACAATGTAGGCATATAAATTCTATATCTACTTGAAATTAAAAGTTTAATTTTTTATTTTACAGACACCAAGTTGGTACGATTCGATTGACAAACCAGAACTTGTATCACCAGAGATTGCAAAGGTGATTATATATTATTTCTATTATTTGTTGACATAGTTCTTATCTGATTGCTATTTATCTCTAATATGTTGCCCTCTCAAATCGTGTCTGCTGTCGTGAAGAAGAAATGATTGTTCAAAAGTTTCAAGCGAATTGGACTTACAAGACATGCAGAAATACCTGAAAAAAGTTGGACGCAAAAAAAATGAGTTGCCCTCCTAAATCGTGTCTGCTGCATACACAGGAATATTTTAATTCTTGTAAGAACATTTTGCTTGTTTCAAGTTTGTTGCACTTGTTTTCAGCCAAAGATTTCTTATTTTGAGCAAAAATGTTCTTACAATAATTAAAATATTCCTGTGTATGCAGCAGACACGATTTAGGAGGACAACTCTTTTTTTTGCGTCCAACTTTTTTCATGTATTTCTGCATGTCTTGTAAGTCCAATTCGCTTTTGAACAATCATTTTTTCTTGAAAAGTGATGTTTTTGCTCAAAATAAGAAATATTTGACTCAAAGCAAGTTAAATATACAAACAACTTAAAACAAGCAAAATATTAAAGAATTAAACTTTCACCGTGATATATATCCAATTGCCCAATATTGGAAATGCGTTCCTCAAATCACTTTCTACGTTTGGTTCACAATGCTTCAAAATTTCATGTCCAGAATTATTTGGAAGATATTCCAAATTGATACCTTATAGTTTCACGAGACGAGAATATTCAGAAAGGCACCCCTTATAATTTGCACGTTTTCCTAAAACCTATGTATGGAAGGATCCCCCGGAATTAAAACAAGAAGTGTTATATAATATGGCTATATTTGAAACAAAATTAAACATATCACAGAGCTCAAAAGAGCTTTAGAAAATGTTAACTTTTTCAACAGCTTCGTCATGATATTATGCTGATAATACAACATCTATGTAAATTGACTTTGATAAGAATAGAAAAAACGGCGCTGAATGTGTACAGGCAGACACTTCTATGCTGCCCTTAAAACTTCTAGCAGAGTTATATTACAATAAGGCAATACTTCAAGTAGAATTGATATTAGATTAGGCACATTTTTAACCATCGAAAAAATTATGCTGTTTTTATTTCATAAAGTAAATATTTATATTCATAGTTAATTCAAATTATTTTGAAGAAATATTTTCGCTTTTTCAAGCACGTATAATTCTAGTATGTTGTTTTGTAAAACTCGAAAGATTTTCCAATGCTGTTCTAGTAATTTGATTGGCTAACTCCCGTGTTTGGATCGCGCAAGCCAAAACAACTTAGATAACATGAGACAAAAAACATCCAAAATTTCTAAATAATTGCAAATAAAAATTTGCATTATTAATACCGTTGATGATATATATTTAAGAGTACAGTATTATAATTCAAGGCATTCTTCTTCTTTGGCGTCATTTGTTTGGTTGTGGTGGCTATTCCGAGACAAAAATGCCCTACAAAACCGGCAAAAACTTTTGAAAGAGCAGAAATGAGAAACAAGACAGATCAAAATCATAGCGTTCGAAAGAATCGAAAGTGTTTCGAAAGTAGAACTCTGGATCTGTGATTCGAAGAAAGGCAAAATATGACGAAGACGTGAAGATTTATAGGAGAAAATTGATCTAATCAGTCAAATCATTTATGTTAAATTCGTTTAAAAATAGTAAAAATATGTTTCATTTCACAAAAGGGTTACTGCACGGCAGCCTTGTGTTTGGGTTCTCTTATGTTGGGAGACACTCGAAAGCTGAAAAACACTCGCCCTACGGGCTCTTGTTTTTCTGATGCTTTCTCGTGTCTCCCAACATCCCGCGTGTTGGTATCAGAGAACCCAAACACGGCTGCCGTGCAGTAACCCTTTAATTCTTGTATGCAATAAAGTCAATATAAGTACTTTCTACTCGACGTTTACATTACAATAGCTTATTAGCTATACTCCTGATTGAGTCGATTTTTATATAGGAACTGGTTGAGTTGAAAGAAGAAAATATTTCGTTGAAATCTGATTTAAGCAAGTTAAGAATAACCTCTCAGGTAAGTCTATTTTTGTAAATTGTATACTCTGGCATATTCTACGATAGTAGAAAAGGCTAAATATTAATCATTAGCGAGTTAATTACAGGTTAATTAGTATACAGAATTATTCAATTTGTTGTAAACAAGATTGAGTTATGTAATTAGGGTAGTTAAAGGCATAATTATTCATAAATGACAGTAACATTTACGACATGAATATTCCACATTTTTAACATTTTACGTGATTAATGCAGTCTATTAAGCTGCAAAACACAAACGAACACAAACGAGGTTGGATAATAGGCAGAAACCGGCGTTTTTTTCTATTCGAAACAGAAGGAAAATCCTTGAATTTAAAAATTTTCCAGAACGATTATTGCTTGAGTTAAATATTATATATTATGCAATTAGCACACAGTTTCCCATGACCTATTGATTGATATTTGGCGCATGAGAGGCAACTAAAGAGAAAACGAGAAGGCATCAGAAAATTACCAGCTGCCTCGGTGAGTAATTTTCGCCTTCGTTTTTTTTTCCTGAAGCGACTTGAGTGCGCCAAATATCAATAGCTCATAGAAAGCTGCTCGCCAATTGCTTTGTATTATAACTAGCGCAACTTTTAGAAGCATTTATATGACTTTCTTGCTCCTGAAGTGTTTTTGAAAGCTCTTGATCAAATTGAAAATTCCCATTCGTGGCATCGATATTCCTGAATGAACATAAGCATAGTTTGGCATCGTGGAACATGCTCTTAATGTTGTCGTCCAAATTCAGTACCGTTTAACTACAAATTGAAGTAACATGTTTGGATTATTTTGTAGGAGGCATACAATTTTGCAGAAGAAGCCAAAGCTGTTCTAAAAATCAAAACAACCGCATGCCAAACAGACGATGAAGACTTAGGGTAAGCATCATGAAGAGGAGATCGAAAATACGGGGAACTTCAAGACAAAACCATCCGCATTGCGTTCAGCTTTAATTAGCGGTGAACTCCGCATCGAGATGTGTCCTTTTGAGAGCAGCCTACTTTCTACGGTGGGTCTAAATAGACAGCGGAAGAGCGCGGATGATCAGCACGCGCTTAGATTTTACATACGTGAAAACCGCGAAACTTAATCAGGTTTCAAACAATAACTTCCGCGCTTCCGTGTTTAGACCCACCGCTACTTTCTACTACAAAGCAATCCTAAGGGAAGAATGATTAACAGGAAATGATGATTAATAATGGACAATTATAAATATTATACATATATATACCACATCATATTCTACCAAAAGTCAAAATTAATTCATGTCTCAATATAGGGTTATATTGCATACATCCTACTGACTTGATATTCTATCTAACTCATGTTGCAGCACTTTGACAAGACGAAGTCAACGAGGTTTATCATCACAGGGAGCACAAACTGATTCTACTCTTCTTGATCCAAGTTATTTAATAAGTCGTATTGGTTCTGAAGATGAGGTGTTTGAATCACCGCTCAATGATAAAGACCAACCGAAGGTATTACAAGCTATACAATTTTTTATATGTGTGTGCAGACCATTTCAAATATGACTGTGTTGAGAGGGTCCGAACAGACTGACTTGCTCAGTTACAAACTCTGCAATGTAAGATTTTTCCCTTGCTTAATTGACTTGTTAACTGAACATGCTTTGTCATTTATCCACAAACCTTGGTAGCTGGTTAATTGATTAGTAATTTTGAAGCATTTTGTGCATTATATGGCTGGATGCCTTTCCTGACGCCAACCAATGGCACGGTTCCCAATGATGTAATTTTCCACAGATGCAATGACGTCACTACGAGCAATTGGGGAACCTGCCATAGTGCCTCTACCAGGGATTGACCTCAAGAACTTGCAGGCCGAGGTCAAAAGCAGTAACCACTACATCAAGGCTGCCCACAATGTTGTTTATAAGATAAAGATTAGTATAGGTACAATTAAGTAATCATGTGCATACCATCAAGCTGCTCCAAGATAACTAATAGTCTGATTAATCAGTATAGATATATGAAAGAAACTGGGTCAGGGTCATCAGGGTCTATCAGGGTCGTCAGTTCAAATTCGCCATTCGGCAATTTTTTATCAACGATTTTTCTTTTTTTTTATTATGAAGCAGTAAATCATTGTTAATTTACAAAAGATATCGTTTGATCATGTTAATAGCACAAATTAGTGGACCATGTGTCTTGTCGAAGCCAAATTAATTTAATATTGAATATATTACATGCAATGCCTCGAGTTTGACCGGCCACACCTTGACGGCGTTATTTTGTGAACACCACATTAGTGTTGTATATATTGCAATAAAGATTTATGAATCCGAACCGAACGCGATCCGATCGTATCGGGTCAGATTCGGGTTAATATTCTAGGTCTTCGGATCGGATCGGATTTGAAGTGATTTTTTATGGATAGTTTCAGATTTCGAAATTTGACTGAGTATGCATGCCTAACATAAATCTAATAATAGCGATATACCCTCATAATGGTGATTGAGTCAGGCAATCGTGGGCAGTGGCAGTGCACTTGTTGCTTATAATAACCATGTCATTTGCAGTCGATGTACTCATAGAACGAGGAACTGACTTATTCACAAGTCGAGATTACATTTGCAAGTAATAAAAATTGAAAAACTTAAAAAAAAGTGATTTACTGTTAATGAACTTCATGAACTATTCATGAATGCCTTTGAGCATAGTCACTAGCTATGCATTAAATAGTATAAGAACTATATAGTAAATCAACATTTACTTTTCATAAACTGTTCATAAACTATTCATGAGTTTTACGAACATTCATGGAACGTTCATGAACGTCAAATTGCCTGTTGTACAGTTCACGTAAAATGGTCCATATGAACTTTTTTCACGGTGGATAGCATTTGAAAAGGAAGCATCAATGGGTGAAGGTTTTGACTGAAGGTTCAGTCTTATGGAATCCTATAGAAGGCATTTCAACATTTTCTTCTGAATTTTTGTTGATGTTTGACCAATAAATCATAGAAATATCAATTTTTTACAGAATTTGCTCTAACGTTGCGGAATCTGGGATTCCAGAATTCCTACTTTTGTCGTACTCTGAACCCGGGGGGGGGGGTAACTTCCATACTTTGGGTACACGGGGACGTTCAAATATTAAAGGGCCTTTCTCAACATCCATAAAAAAGTTTTTGGGATATGCTTATAGTCATAATTTTTTTTTGAGGTATCCTTTTCACGCATTTGCAAGTTTTTCATGGTGCAATAGAAATTTTTTCACATGATATTTTTTTCTTTAATTTTTTTTGTTTGAATCTGCCGTTCATAAAAATATATTTGGGGTATCTTTTTTATCATGTGAAAATTCTTTATTGTCATTCTGCCAAAGTTCCATTTAAACGACCCCGTCCAAGCGCAATGGAAGTTACCCCCTGCTCTAATTGGTTTTATTCTATAGTATATACGCACTTAGAGAATTTAATAGTGTCAACTGATATGTTTCATCTATGACTCTTATTCTATAAATAATTTAATTCAATATTTTCATCTAGTATTGTATTCAAACCAGTGTGAGACAAAATTGTTGCATTTCTATTTAAATGATGATTTTTCCATTTGTATAGGATATTCTTGCATTTGAAAATCTCGTAAAATCATGTGCTACTGTTGGACAAGGAGAGGCTATTTTAAAATGTGATCCGATCTCACTTCTAAACAATGGAAATGTATTTAATGCAGGATACATGGATTCCGTACGTATTAGAGATACTTTGTCTGCTATAATTGCTGGTTTACCAAAGGGTGTTTACTCAAGCATTCCAAATATGAATAAGATAAACAATGATTTAGAATGCAACACAGAACCAAATACAGCAAGCGGTTCATCCAATACTTCCCCAGCGTTGATTACGGATACAGAACCTCAGAATCAACAACAGTTTTCTCAAACCGAAAAACAAGGAAAATTCTTTTCGTCTCTATTAGAAAGACTAGAAGAAGGTAAATCACGGGTTCAATATCCGAATTCAATAACCGTTAATTATGCCAACGAAGCTACAACTCCACCAAGTATCGTAACTCCTAGCAGTACTTTTAGACCGGATAGTGGATATACAACAGAGCGGGATGATGGTAACCGTAATAAATCTTTTAAAAACCGCATTCAACTCTCGACGTCTGAAAATCAAACCACTTCATCAAACCAGCGATTTGATATTGATGAAATTGAAGGTACAGCAGATGGAGTTGATATTACGACAGATTCTGATGTTGAAAGACTTTTAGCTTTTGGTAATTCTATTAAACGTGAAAATAATATTCCTATTTCTGAATCAGAATCTTCGTCACCTTTTCCTTCGAAACATATTGAAAACAGTTTGGATTTGGCTGTAAATAGTTTTCTATTTCATAATTCCGATGTTCAAGTTATACCACAGAAGCCATTACTGTCACTAGAGCCTTTGTCTAATGTTGATTTCAAACCTGAACCAAAATTGAAGAAAACTGTAAATTTGAATCGTAAAAATCATGATGTTCATATTCTGTCGTCATCATTCGGTGGTAATAAAGGTATTTGCCGTGACCGAATTGTTACAAATCAGGAATCTAAATTATCTAACAAGATTGCAACAAATAAAGATTCAATGTCTTCTAAAGTTAAAAAGCCTGGAGAATGGGATTTTACAGCATTTTATCATTCATTATCAAGTGATGATACTTTAATGCATAATCAACCTAATCATGATAGAAGGGATCACATGAGATCAAGAAGCGCTGATAGTGTTTCAAGGTTAGAAAATACAAACCAATTTTTATCAAAAAGTTCAGAATTTCAACAATCTCAATGGCAATGTCAAGGACGGTTATATACTGGTTCAGTTAATCAAAACCGGTTGAATAATCAACGAATCCCTAATAAATCTACTATAAAACCAACTGGAGATCATTATAGAAGAATCACAACTCCCGCGTGTTACGAACTTTCTAGCGATACTCCTCTGACATCTAGTACACCGCAAGATGAAGAAAGTTTGGACGAATCAACGTTGATTTCGCATAATAATTTCAATCAATTGACAATGAAAAGAAGAAGATCATTACCAACTTTAGAAAAATCACGCAAGGAAGATATTCGGACGGAAATCCATGCTTGCGATGGTTCGCAAAGAAGAATACATTCTCGTAGTAAATCGTGTGATATTGATTTTAAACCATTCAATTTACCGAAGGAAGTTAATTTATTACGTCAGCAATGCGAATCTTTGGAAAGGCAACTGAAGGTAAGTTTTGTTAAACACTATAAGTTGTTATTGACTTGTTATTAACGCAGCTCGATTGTGCAGCACCTTAGTTGTGATTTCCTGATGTCGATCAATACCACCTAAAGCTTTATGTATAACTTACTACTTTAGTAATAGGAACACCCACGTAAGACATAGATGTATTTTTAAAGATTGAGTTTTTTTATCCAATGTCCAACTCTTAAAATTCAGAATCATGTGTACTTGAATATTTCCATTGAAAAAATCATCCAATCATATATGGACATTTTGACAGATAGTTATTGGAATAGTCGATAATTATTCATTTTAATATATTCTGGACTGATCATATATATAGAGTCGAAAAATGTTTATATATGTGCACCAGTACCAGTACCAAGCTTTTGTACCCATAACCATCTATTTACAAGAGTTGGGTCACTCCTCTATGAGCCGCTCGCAGTTCCCATTGGACATCTTCCAGTCGCATGATTATATGGGCACCATTTTAGTTCCCTCAAACCAGGTTCGCGAAATTTGAACAAAGCGCGCGAAAATAATGAATACGAAAACCTTGTTCTCAACGGAACAAAAATACCAATTCTCGAGCCTCAAAAGTTGCGTTTCCCAACTCTTATAAATAGATGGTTCTGTTTGTACTACCATGCTCTTTTCTATTCGTTAAAGCTGAAATAAAAATGAAAAGGACGTGGAATTGGTTTCATTGCACAACATATTCCAATATTCATTTACTTTAACGCTAGGTTAAAGAATAATTCTAGACTTTTTCCAATAACGACCTGCTGATGCCAGTGTATCCATCCCTACCATAATAACACATCGCAAGTTTGCGCAATCGAGCAATAGATAGCAATACAGTTAAACCTGTTATAACGGTCACCTCTATACAGCGGCCACCTGTCTATAGTGGTCACTCTTGCAATGACTAAAATAGTATTCTCTATTGAATCAAACCTGTATATAAAGGCCACCCGTCTATAGTGGTCAATTCATCTACCTCTCGTGGCTGGCCGTTATATACAGATTTCACTGTAGTAGATAATCATTTGCTTCTATAGATAATGCATTAAAATGCATTATTATAAACAAGGCGATAGGCAATTAATAGCTTCATAGCATATACTGCAATGTAATGAAGGTAAGACGGGGGTTGGCTGCGGTTGAAAGTTCCACCGACGTTCTTAAAACGGAGGTAGAAAGACGTGCATACTACACTCTCAGATTTTTACATCGATTTTTACATTTATAAAATAATTGTTACATCGACAAGATTGATTAGAGAGCCTTAATGATCAAACATACTTTAAGGGAAATCATAATTAACGAAGCACACATTTCAATTATTAAATATGATTTAGAAGCAGCCAAGTGGCTGTTTCTTGTTATTAGAAATATCCAACAACAATGCTCAGTTTATGAGAGCTATGAAATTCCTGTATTGTATTCTAACCACAACCGTAACTACATGTTTCTGACCAGGGCTATTTGTAGTTTCGCCTAATAAAATTGGCATAGCATATGCGCATTTATAGGAGCTTCAGTACTTCAATGAGTTATGAGTTGTTGCTGCTTGCTGAAAGGCTCCATCGACATTTTTGGGGGCGTTGCAGATTGGAATGATAAATATAATGTGTTTTTCTAATAACTTGTTAACCTATTCATCTTTTGATTGGATATGTGTTGTTAATTATTATTATGATTTTCAGCCATAAACTGGTTGTGAATTCTATATACCAATTGAATGAATGAATGAATGAATGATTTGTTTATTTCAGCATAACAGCATATAAATGTGAATTATATACAGAATAACATAACATAAATTTACAAATGATTAAATAGTTTTACATAATTAAGAATTTAGATAGATTTTCATTGGAGAGATATATTTTGAATTTATAAACATTGGGTGCCTGACGTGTTTCCAGGCTTAACGAGTTATATACATTTATGCATCTTACAAAAAAGGTTTGACGATGGCGATTTGAATTCAATTCAAATTTAATACAATTCATTTGATCTCAGACATAACAACTCTTAAAAAATCACGAATTCATTTGAATGCAGAGCATGAGACATAATAACCTTGAGGAATTGGAGAATATTAATTATATCTATAAAAGTCGTATTCTCTCTTGGTTTTTAAAGCTTATGAGTATACATTGCAAATTGGGAAGTATCCTCGATCCTCTGTTTTGTGAACATTCACTGCCCCCTACCCCCTACGAGTAACTGTTTCTTTTAATCAGCTTTCATAATTTAAATTTGTTCTACCAACATCAATCATATGAATTGCTATATATATAATGATATGATGATAATAATTCACCAAGATAGATATAAAATTAAATTAAAAGTATTCAAATAATTATTGATTATAAATAATTATAACTATTGAAATAAAATAAATCATCAATCGTCATCATCATCATCATCAATAATTCACCAAGAAAGATATAAAATAAAATTGATATTATTCAAATAAGTTTTTATTATAAATAATTACGACTATTGAATGAAATAAAATAAATCATCATCATCAATAATTCACCAAGAAAGATATATATTGAATAATTCAAGAATATTAAAACTAAAAACAAGGGCGTATCCCTCTCTGATATGTTTTATATCTTAAATCACTCTATGTTATTATAATCTACCCATTCCTTATTTGCGTTTATTTTTGAACTCTGAGGTGGTCCCTATATTTATTATTCTATTAGGAATATGTCCGCCATGAAACAATACCACTGGTTGTTATAATTAGCAAACCCACATTAACCAACTTAAACCGACCGCCATATATTTCAGTATACTTTTCAAATGTCGGAAAAAATTAGATGACGTTATGCTTAATGCATGACTCTCTTGTTGACAATCTGGCACTTCGAAACCCTAACGAAGAACCTTCAAATCCTCGCGGGAGTCTTTTGCAACTGAGCACGGTCTTTCTCGTGTTTTTACAAGGGTTTCAAGAGTTCTTTGATTTTAATGTTAACTATTTATCATAGAAATCACAATTCAGTATAGAAAACTCTGTAATATATATTAATATATGAAGTGCTTAAGTGATATATTGTTAAGATCGACTAAGTTAGAGGCAAGCTACTTCTATTACGGCAGAGCAAACTGCCAGAAATTGACTAAATTCAAGGATTTCGGATCAGAACGCCCCTTTGTTGCTGTCTTTGAACATAATTATGATAAGTTTGATTTCATAAAATCATTAAAATATCAACAAATATCAGCAGCAATATTCTATGATCAATGTTTCGAAATCGTTGAATTTAAAATATATTTTGTCTGTCGTTGTCTTAAAATTTTCACAATATATTAACTTATTGGAACAAAAGCAATTTTCCGATTTTGCTTTCGCAATTCTGCCACCATTTTAACCAAGCCTCTTTTTGTTTATGCCAACCTGACCGCATTATTTTATCATTAATATTTCAAAGTTATATGAACAAATTTGCTATAATGTTAGTGCATTTTCTTCGCTTTCATTATTCTGTATACGTATTATCAAAAATTAAACAAAAAAACATGAATCTTTATTTTTATATTTATATCCATCTATTATATTTTATCTAATTTATATCTACAACATGTATTCAGTACAATACAATATTAATTAAATATGTTCAAAATATGAAATGTTTTCAATTTTATCTCTGTCTACTAATCTGATATGAAATTTACAGCAGTGATTAGTAAAATTCTACCAATATACTGCGACGCCCTTTTGAATATTTAATGAGCTTGGTCTTTTCATGAATAATTAATTTCATAGTTAAGATTTGAATCGAGTTAGTCGAACGGCAATGGTAATTGGCTATTGAAATGTATAGGCATACTCAGCTGCTAGCGTTTTGTTTGGTTCATTCCAACAGTTATACTGCTTAGGTATTGTGCTGTTGTACGTTTTGACCTATTTTATTGGTTTTTTAAAGTGGTATTTTGAAGATTTTAAGGACTTTGATGTCCTATAAAGTAATAAAGTGGCATAACATTGAATTTCTACTCCTAATATGAGCTCTAGTTATTACACGGGGCGTTCCCGCTATGGAGATGGGAAGTATTCCAGTGGAAGTTATTTATCCGGTGGTTATAAAGGCACGACTGGGACAAGTGGTTATACTTCATCATTATCAAAAAGTAAATCCGTTGATGATTTAACAACCCGTCGGTATGGTAGCGGTTACCGTTCCTCGTATTTGGGTGGAACAGGGGCATCAAAAGATTATACTGGTTCATCATATTTGGCTGGACGATCCAGCTATACCGGTTACCGTGGAAAATATGATGGGAAATATGATGGAAAGAAGCCTGCTCCGGTTGAATTACCCGGAGATGTTCAAGCATGCCAAGAATCCGATGATTCGATTTCAACAGCTTCAATTTTGGGTGAAACAGGTCAATGTAAAGATCCTCCCCCTTCAACAGTTGTTCCCCGTGGAAGGGGCGTGTGCGGTACATCAACCATAACTCAATGTATTGATACACCCAGTGAACAAGAAGCCTCCGATCAAAATGCCAAATCAACATACTGTGGTACTACAAGTAATACAAGACGTCAAAGTAAACGTTATTCAGTTGATTTAACATCATCTAATGATAATCTAGCTGGTGGCTCAAAATTAGATTGTGGCACGTCAACAGATTCAAGAAGAAGTCGTGTCAAATATTTAATATCTGGTCGTATATCACGGTCACCATCACCAGAACGGCGTGTACCATGTGAATATCCATCTGGATTAATTATGCCTGAACCTGGTTCAAATGGAGGTGGCGGTGCTACGTGTGGCGTTGATGATTTATACAAAGATGATTGTCTTGATTTACCATCACTGAAACCATCAAGTGGATGTAAAAGTAATGGTATTCAACGCAGGCGCAGTAGTAGCCTTGAAAGAAAATCTACACATCGGTATACATCAAAGACAAAACGATCACGTTCTCATTCACCATCACGGGATTGTGGTCAAAAGAATACTTCTACTAATGATTGTCGTAAAGGGCGTGGTCATTATGTGGAATTTCCTGATGGTAATATGTATCCTGTTTGTAGCCGATGGCCTAATTGCAGTGTTTGTGCTATCGATATACCAATGTCTACAACATGTGTAAGCTTCATAATTATTTATTTTTTCGTTCATTATAGTTTTTGATAAAAAGGTTTTAATTCCATAAATCGCGCACATGAATAGTTTGCGATCGCCGATTTTGAAGACACGCCCAATTTTATTTCTTTTAAAATGAAATTATCGGCTAATAGTATACGGTGTAGCCCGCTGAAGTGAAATTCCTGTTAATCTGAAACCTGGATTTTAAAACCCTGTGAACTATTCTGAGGTCGAATCCTTGTTAAATAATTTCTAAAAAGTGAAAACTGGGATCAATGTAATCAAAATCGTTGACAATTTTTACTGCGTACAATATATTGCTTATATTCGAAACAATTTGTAGCGATGCAGCTAGCAGTTGGCTTAGTGACAGCTTAGTTATTGTTTGTGTCACAACGTGTGACTTTTGCTACAGTGAATTTGAAGAGATATACTTTACATTGTGCTTAATAAAGTTGCAATATGGTTTGCTTTTAAAATTGAATTAATTGTGTTTGGTTTAAATAACGAACATAATGAATGAGGTTTAAACTAGATTCAATTATATTATATTAGTTTAGTGAATGTTCTATTTATTTAAAATTATATAAAAAGATCTATAGGATTCAAAAAGGAAGATTTTCAAAATGTAAGAAAATAAAATGCAGAATGTATTTTTTCATTTATTTTTATACATTATGATCTTCATTATCTAAATGTTTACTCATTTAACTAACCTCATTATATCTCTCAGATTTTACCTCACTTAATATATACAGTCGAACTTGCTTAATATCCCCTTATGGTAAGATGAAAAAAGTGGGACATTAAGCGAGGTTGGATATTAAGCGAGGTAGGACTATGAGAGTTTGTATGGAGATTGGAAAATAGAAATCAGTTTTATGTGGGGATATTAAGCAAGGTGGGATATTAAAAGAGTTCATATTAACCGAGTTTGACTGTAGTTCGTATATATACAATGAATCATTTTACTCAATACCTTAATTAAGATCAATTTCTTCATTTCATTTTTAACAGAACAAAGATGTTATTATGCGATCTATGAAGGTAAGTGCAATGGACTTATTTCTTTAAATTCCAATTGTTTCTCGATTAACAATAATAATAATAATCTATATATTTCATTGATTCTTTATACAGGCAGAGTTGAAAGAAGAGTTGGAAAGTATTGCAATAGTAAGTGCCTGTTGATCATCAACTATCAGCCCGGGGATGCGGAAGGGGGGCACTTCGATAATTTTTTGACTGGGGTATGCCTTTTTCAATAGTAGAGGAAAACGTAGAATTTCACAGCAAATGAGAATGAATACCCTAAAATTTCATGTTTTTGCGAGCAAAACAAAGGAATAAATCTAAAAATTTTGAAAATCTCCAAATTGACACCGTAAAATTCCACAAGAATCTGGAAAAGGTACTCTTCAAAAATGGCACGTCCTCGTAAAACCGATGTATGGAAGTCCCCCCTGGGCTATCAGCAATCAACACGTCAATATAAACATTCTAAACGATCGCCGATATATTATACTCTATATGAAGCACCTGTCTGTTACTGAAACCTCCATATGAATTCAATGTAACTCTATTGAATTAATACCTGTATAAACGCTACCTGTTTATAATGGTCAATGTTTTTCTGGTCTCTATTTCAAGGTTTCCTCACTTCGTGCCACTAAGTAAACCGTGTTAGTTTAAGCCAAGAAAATAAATTAACAAGAGACAACACGTCTTCATAGGATATCCGCGCCATCTTGTTCTAATACTCAGATCACATGGTCACAACAAGGCCTGTGTCTAAGAAGACTTGGTAAACTGAGACATAATACAACAAAGCAGAGTATAGAAATTTGATCATATCGAAATGAAAATCAAACAAATTAAAGTGACATAATTCATGTATTTTTGTTTGCCAGGATCTGTCAAGAAATATATCAAGATCAACTTATTGCATAGTGCAGAGAACTAAAATATTAATTGATAATATTTGTTGATTTAATTTGAATATAAACATTAGTTGATTTTCACTAACATCCAATGTTGTATATTTTTAAATGATAGAAGAAATCATTAATAAGACTTTACGAAGGCTGTAATTTTATTTACTTGATCTTATAGACTCTGTTTTTATTTTAGCTCGAAAAGAAGGAAAAAGAAATCCAAGAACGAACAGAAAAATGTCACATTGTAACTCAAGAATTGAGAAAACGTGAACGAGAATTGGAAGGCAAGGTATAAATACGGAATTGGATTTGGGTAACAGATTAAACATTAGTTTATTAAACACAGCTTGCAACAGAGGGTTGAGAGAGAGAGTCTACACTGTACATGCAGTTTCCAGTCAAAACATATTTGGTACTTTATATAAGTGTTTTTGAGAATCATTCCAAAATAGTTTTCTCGTAGATATCATATATAGCACCGATAGGGAAATCTTCTCCGCCACCACTGTTATTTAGAGCCATCTATTCACAAGGGCTGGGACACTTTTCATGTACCCCTCTCAGCTCCTATTGGACAGATGCCAGTCACGTGATTTTATGGACACCTTTTTCGCTCTGTCAAACCCACGCTGGCGAAGTTGAACAAAGCGCGCGAAAATAGTATCATGAATTCGAAATACTTTTTGTTCAAAAGCAAAACCTTGTTTTCAATGGAATGAAAATTGCGATTTTCGAGCTCTGGCAGTTGCGTGTCTAAACTCTTATGAGTAGATGGCTCTGGCATGTAGGGCTTTTCATAATAACACATTGAAATATACATTGGGGTCACGCTCTTTTAAAAATACGCAAGTAGGGTCGTCAATTTTTTCTTCAGATAATTCTCGATGGAATCATTAGTGTGGCAGTGAAAAAGCTCTATAGTCGTAGACAGGGATAGAAATGTTAGGACCACTGGGACCGGCAGACACAATTATTGAACAATAGAACTCCTGCTGGGACATTTTTCTAAGCACTCTATGTGTAAATGAGGTTAGTTTGATTTGCTTGACCAGGAAAATTCTGTTAAAATATTTGCAGGCACTTTGAAAGCAAAATTATGTGGTCGCAAGCACTGAAATTTCCCAATGCTTAGAAAAAACTATCTTATATAAGCCAATGAAAAAAGCGAATAAATAAATAAGAGATCCAACATCAAAAAAGTAACGTGAACCTATGTTTTTTTGTTTTGAATAGATGTGTGAAATTACTAAAAGAGATACTTTGGTAAGTACAATCAGATACCTCTTGGGTAATTTTAGTATTAAAAATGTTTATTTTCATTTATCCCAAACTCAGACAAAAATGAACACGTTCAAGGGTTGGATGTGATAGTCTGAAATGTGCCAATCCTATTCCCATTCAGAAGGCCTTCAGATCAACTACATCATATTTCGGCTTCGGATGCCGTTCCATGAATTAAATCGGTCCAAACTCTGATACATATTTTATCTATGAAAAGAATACTCGCTAATCTTGGATAATACAAATATTTTAGAACGATTGACATGATACTGTTATTGACGATGTTATGTTTATATATACGCGCAATTCCGAAGTAGATCTCCGACTTTGTTCTGCACTGCAATTGCGTATAAACCAGGTACAATTCACAAGAGGAAACACACACATATAGCTCTTAAGTGTATTATATTATGTATAGCATAAGTCTCACTCAAATAATATCCTTTCTCAATTCAGTAACTTGAACAATTCTCAGGCAATTTGAGAGGAAAAATTTGCTGGCAGGCGCAAATATATTTTGTATTGGCCTGCCTTTGACTAGTCCAAAAATACGAATGTTTAAAATGTTTCAGGCACGATCCATTTTCTTGTTTGACTTGCTCTAAAAACAGGTTGTCCAAAATTTGAAGTCTTTTCAACATCGGGAAAAGGGTTCCCAAGGCCCCTCTAAATTAATACGTCAAGTTAATGGGGGAAAATGCTAATATTTTTTAAACAGGAATAACTTATCTGTCCCATATAAACCTGCCCTGCCTGTAATTATATAATGCGCTTTTGATATTTTAGATCTATCAATTAAGATGTGATATCAAGAAATTAGAAGAGGACAAACGAACTGTTGAACATACTTATCATGAAGTTCAGGTAATAAATAAGTAAAATCAGATTCTATAATAAATACATTAGTGTTTAATTATGGCAAAGTTTTCATTAAATGCATGCATAAAATATTACGAAAACATGATACTAGCAGCTAATTCAGCTCCTGTAATGCAGTACAACTTTTATATAGCATCCATCTATGAAAGGTAGATAAATTGACCACTATATACAGGTGGTCTTTATACTACAGGGTTATTTCGATAAAAACAATTATGTTAGGTATTGCAAAAGTGACCACTATAGACATGTGGCCGCTATATTGAGGTGGCCGTTATAACAGGTTTGACTGTACATTTTCACAGTAAATAACTTGGATAAGCTTACCTCGAGATAATGTGGAACATATTGCAGTTCAATAGGATAAAGTCTATCAGGTATCTAAAAACAAACAAATCAATTAAAAAGGTTAGATTTTGTCAATGTACGTACAGTGAAACCTGTATATAACATCCAGCTACTACAGGTGATAAATTGACCACTATAGACAGGTGGCCTTCATATACAGGGTTTGTTCAATAGAAAATACTATTTGTGGCATTGCAAAAATGACCACTATATACAGGTGGTTGCTGCATAATCGTGGCTGCTATAACAGGTTTGACTGTTTAGAGAAGATTTCTTTGTTATATAAAATGAACCATTTTCTAACAAATGCATTTCCATATTTGCTTTTAACGTATTTGATTGCCTTGCCCACAAGATTGTGTAAAACAGTCATATTTAATGTGTATACTCTGGCTGAAGATCGCATAGAGCGTAAAACTCCGAATAACAGAAAAATTGTATAGTCATTGACTCTATTTATTTAACAGCCATATATATAGAAATTATCAAAACATCAATTTGGACACCTAATTACTATCCGAAGTGAAATTTTCTACTTTATTCATTACTTGAGGTTACTTCACAGATTCAAGTTCTATCATTTTACTTTAATTTTATTTTAGACGCATGTGTCTCGTTTGGAAAGTAGTGACCGTAGACTTGTTCATTTACAAAGTCAATACGATGGTGTATGCCAAAAGAATACTGACCTGAAAGAGAGGGTAAGTCAAAATGATGCCAATCTTAAAAAGCTAGTACAGGCTAGCTTGAGCTCGGGGGACAATCTGACAAAATTCGAGATGAAAACAAATTCGTACCTAAACTCTTTTTCACAAAGCACAGGGAGTGATTGGCACAGAGATTCGAACCTTACTACCTCTTTGTGACGCATTTGTACTATAACTCATTGCATGACCGATGTTTCAAATATTTTTTTCATCTATGTAGCATGTTAAATAATGAATAAATATTCTGTATGTTTCGTTATATAGATCAGAGTATTGGAATGCACCGAAAGAGAGTACTATCAATTGGAGAAGAGTGTTTGCGAATTACAGGTATGTGTGACATTGTTTACTATTTTAACAAATAGAAAACAGTTCTTGTGCAGGGTTGCAACAACCAATCAACGATCAGTATCACATTCTATGAGTTTGTAAACTTTAATACGAGCTAACAATAGTTTATAGGGCTAACTAATGAATAATATTCCATATAACAATGCTCTTTTAATATTACTGAACTGGCCGCAATAATCAGGTGACCGCTATGTGAAGGAGGTCGACATATGTGACTGTATAGGAATGATTGTATTGGAAACAGCCACTGGATCGCGTTTGTAATTTACTTCTTTTAAACACAGATTTTGATGCGGAAATAAAATGTCTCGTTTCAGGAACAATTACGTGATATGGAAAGTGTTGAAAAGCACCGTGATGAATTATATCAAAAGGTCGTGATCATCAAAAAGCAACGTGACGAATTCCTAGAAAAGGGTAAATTGGTTGAATGTGAAAGAAATGATTTCTTACGCTCAAGTAAAACAATGGAACAATACGTTGAAGAATACAGAAGTAAAATTGAATCACTAAAATCTTCAAATACAACATTGCAACAAAAGGTAAATTACTTTCTAAAATTTGACGTCATATTCGAACGTAATTCTCCAATTTGATTAGTTAGTCCGTGTGCTTGGAAATACAAGGTAAACATTTTTTGAAATTCCTGTCGAAATTCGTCTATAAAACTTTGTCAGAATCTCAGAGCCGAGGAAGAATAGGAAACTCCTGAAAATGCAATGTATAGAGAAATAATATCAACAAAGCTATCTCTATTCAAGAAAAACTAAATTTTCAAAGTTTGAATTTGATCCAAGGACATTTTAGTAAGTGAAGCATTGAATTTAAATTGAATTTTAAATCATTAATTCATGATTTGAGCGACCTTCGCAATATAAACAAACTTGATTATGACATTTTACGGTTTATTTTAGAAAAGGGTAACCCTTTATTGTATTGAGTTTACAAATGTAACAACATTATCACATATAGCTCCTGCTAAATGAATAAATTTTATGTTCGCCCACATCAGAAACTGAGGTTTTCGTTCTCGTTGACATCGGAGATATATTAAGGACTGGTGACTAATTACTCACTTTAATATGTCTCATTTTGACGAGTTGTAACTTGTAAGCGGATATTACCAAAATCGTCATTGTGAATAGTGAGACTTTTGTATTTGCGGCACTTTTGCATCTAACATTGACTCTTGAAATCGAAAATAGTTTGTTTCGAACATCAACAATTGACTTGGGTATCATTAGACTTATAGTATCGTACATCACATTTTATTTAGAGAACAATCTGCTAGATTTCTTGAGAAGTATTGGATTGCAAGTTGATTAAGATTCTCATTTATTTATTTATTTTTAGATCATCATGATCGAGAAAGAGAAAGAAGAATTAGAAACAACTATTACGTCATGCCATCATGAAAATAGCGTATTGCGTTCAAAAGTAACAAAGATTGAATGCGAGAGAGATACACTGATTCGAGATCTAAGAGAGATGACGTCAGAAAAGAATGCTCTAGAAAAGCGTATATGTGAACTAGAAGAGATGCTTGGGTATGTTGCCGTTGTTTGTAGCTGATTAATGTGTCAATCAATGATAAAAACCGCTAATACAGGCCCTGGAGGGTAACTCCATATGGTTTGATATCCGGGGACGTGCCAATTAGTGAGGGTACTTTTTCATCGTCTTGTAAAATATTTAGGGTATACATTTTATGATTTTCAAAATATTTGGGGTATTAGTTTTCAAAAAAAAAAATTATTTGCAGGTATCAATTTGAAAATAATGCTTAAAGAACATAAAATGCTTTCTTCGCATTTGTGGATTATTTTCTGGGGTATACATTTTGATGTGAAAAAAATATTTGAGGTACCAATTTGGGATTAAAAAACATTTTTGGGGTGTATTTTCAAATTCAAATTGCCCCCCCCCCCGTCCCTGAAGATCTTGAGTTACCCCCCTCCACGGAATACAGGCCATGATTAATTGGTTTCTATATAACCTATGTTCATTCCCTCATCGTAGAAGAAAACTTGGACTGCCTGGGAAATGTTGGTACTTTTTGAAGCATATATTTTTCTAAAAAAGCTCCCTGGTCGGAGTGGTTCGATAAAATATTTTTCCTTCAAGGATTTCAATTGTTCCTCTCAAACTTTTGCGGGTGATTTCATCATTTAAACGTTTTCAAATATGTATATTTTACTGTTATTGTCATAAAAGTGTAATAAAAAGTTAACAGGTTTACTTCTCTGTTCAAGAAAAGAAAGCAAATAATTTTTCTTCAGATTAAAAAATTATTGAATACAACTATTTCTTCTCCTTAATCCTTCTTAATTTATGTGCCCCCATTTTATCGAACCCTTGGGTGGTCGGGGGAGTTAGCTCCTTGTCAAGGAAATCATGTAGTCCACACCCTTGCACTAATATAATAATAATAATTAGTGATGTTGTATTGAAGGATCTACTAAACAATTCGCAAAATTAAACCTTTACAAAAGTGTTTACCCATACGAATTTTGAACGTTTGACCTTCGCAAGTTAAACACATGTAAAACGTAATTCAGAGTTTTAGAAAGCTTTTGCCTTATCAGTATTAAAAATTCTATTTTAAGATATCAATACTTTGCGAGAACCATTGATAATTGCTTCATTCAAACGTGTTGTTGCAACCACCTCTTTGCAGCGGTCGTCTGTCAAAAATAGAAATTTGGCAAATGCTGTTTAATAAAACCCTATATATACAGCGGTTATATTAATGAACCTACATATTATGTTGCAACTGATAGCTCAGTGGCAGAGTGTCCGCACTATGTGCGGGCGGGAGACCGGGGTTCGATTCCTCGTCGGTGCACACATGTTCAAATGCTGCGATGGACTTCTCTTATGAGAAGGAAATTTCTATCAGTATATTTTTCACGACTCAAATGCAGCTATGGCCAATCACTTTGGTCCAAACGAAGTTCAATTAATCTTCCTAGGAAGCAAAGAAAAAAAAGCTGCATATTATAGTTGACAGTTAGATACAGGTTGAATTTTCCATCTTGATGAGCTTAATTGTGATTTTTATTTGTTTATCTCTATTTAGTGATCAAGATAAGTTGGAAGAAGGTTTCCACAGCTTAAGAATCAAGGTATAATAACGATTTACAATTGATTGGGCCACAATTCATAATAAGCAAAAGTATCTTATTTAGAATTCATATAATATTCGACAGTAGAAAAAAACGAGTACATTTTTTATTAAGGCTACTACAGATCTTACTCGAATGATTCTAAATTTAAACATGATTTTAAATTTTAAACATGTAAATTTGTGATTTTAAATCATAAACATGTGGGTTATTTTGATTATACTTTGTAAATAAATTGTTCTTGGCTCCCATTGGACAGATTCTAGTCATCTGATTTTATGGACGTCATTTTCGTTCCGTCAAACCCAGGCTCGCGAAATTCGAATAAAGCCCGCGAAAATAATATCATGCATTCGAAAAACTTTTTGTTCAATAGCAAAACCTTGTTTTTAATGGAACGAAATTTGTATAAATTAGTATCCACTCTTGTGAATAAATTTTGAAGTATGCAAAGTTTTTGGATGAATGAATTCATGATAATTTTTTGAGAGTTTACGATAAAATAATAGTCTCACATATACATATTATCTCGGTTCGTTATTTCTTTACAATGAGATTGACAATGATTATTATTTTTTATCTATAGCTTGCTGAATTGACAAGACAACGAGATGATGCTGAGCTTTTTATTCCAACTCTAAAAGTAAGTTGAAAAAATACAAATTTTCCCTACACTGCCGCTAAACTCTTTATATAAAAACCCATGTAAATTTAGATTCCAATCCAAGTATTTTTGTAATAAGAATAAAGGCAGATATAATTGAAATTTCATTTCCCTATTTATCTTATTTCCCTATGTATTTTATTTGGCTGTATGTAAGTGAAACTATTTGTGAATTGAATTCCTTGATAAGGCTTTGACCTTGTATTTACCAGTTTTGTCAGATAGCAGAGTAACTGGACTTCATGACCATATCTGGTCTACTGAAATTTAAATCCCCCGAAGGTCAACTCAGCCTTGCCTTTGACTTTGATCTATCTTTTAATTGCGGACAGAATAGTCCAAAAGGAATTGGTATGGGTGGCTACGGCATTTCACTGCGCATTAACAATCAAGGCTTATATCGGCCATAAAATTTGTAGAAATAGAAAAGCGGCTGCGATAATGCGATACCGTGTCAATTACTACTTTATCTTGAAATTCTGAAGTTGAAGTCGTAAATAATGTTAACTTTTACGATTTTCTCAGGCAAAAATTTCACTCTTGAAGAAAGCATGCCGTGAAAAGGATGAAGAAATCACACGGTTAAGAGAACAATGCAGACCCTCCAACGGTGATGGATCTGGTGGGATCCCAGATAGCTGGTTGCGTAAAGACGAGGTAAATATACTGTACTCAAATCTATAATCTTTGTATAATGAAACATGTTTATATAACAGCCAGCTATGAATGGTAGATAACTAGACCACAATAGACAGGTGACCTTTATATACAGGGTTGATTCAATAGAAAATCCAATTTAGACATTGTCAGAGTGGCCACTATAGACAGGTGACTAATATAGACAGGTGGTCACTATAGACAGGTGACTGTTATAACAGGTTTGACTGTAGAGGTTTCCTTTAGTTTTGTCATTTATTCACATAGTGGATATATTTGAAGCTTATTTTTAATGTCTGGTTAAAGCTTATGTTATGACCGGATCAATAGTCTTCCTTTCTTCCGAGGCCAATCAATAATATTTCTGCCAGGAATCGAGCCCAAGACCCTGCGGACAACGGTCCAGAACCCTAATCACTGAACTAAGACTGCCATGGTACAGTCCGACATAGAAATGTAAACCAATCATAGGCCTATTATATAGAAAGGTCCCATATACAAATGTTAAAAATTAGGTATCCATTATTCTGCTGAGGGATTCCTAATTATATGCTGATAGGATTTCCTTGCTGCTACTGTCTTGGCGTGGCAATTGGAAATGCACTGAAATCTTCTAGAACGGCTGATGGAAAACTCGTATGTTACGAGAATTCGATCGTGAATCACCAAGAATATCACAATTTATGCTTTCCTATATATTGAATTTAAAATAAAACTCTCATTTCTTACAATTATTTTTCGACCATTATTTTATTTTACAGCGAAAATCTAGAGCAACATCCTTTTTTCAGCAAGGTTCTTCTTCCAAAGTAAGGCTATAATATATGTTTTTAAATGTCAAAATTTAATTGTATTTAGCTAGGAAATTTAATCTTGCAACTGTGGTCAAGAGCTGTCTTATTGAACGGCTTATACACAGTACTATAATGAAGTCAGATGTCCATAGACAAAGAGCATGATTTGTTATATCCTCGCTCGTGAGATATCGCTTTGAAAACTCTTTTATTTCCAAATTTGTAGATCAGCTTATTGACTGATTTTAATTCCGTTACAGTGAAATCTGTATATAACGGCCAGCTATCAAGAGGTAGATAAATTGACCATTATATACATGTGGCCTTTATATACAGGTTTGATAAAATAGAAAATACTATTTTAGACATTGGAAGAGTGACCACTATAGACAGGTGGCCGCTTTATAGAGGTGACCGTTGTAAAAGGTTTGACTGTACTTTTATATGCCTTAACTTGACGAGTTGTAAGCATTTCTTATCAAATAATTTGATAGCTTTACAAATTCAGGCGCCATATTTACTTTGATTGTTTACAATTGATTAATAATTTCCTACTTTTTATATTTGAATTAAATGACATCGATAAAAGAGATATAATATTAGCAGCGAAGTATTGCCAATACTTTTATCACTATCATTATTAATATCAAAGATTGTACGACACAATTTGCAAATGATTCCTAGTTAATTAACTGAAGACACTGATTAATCTGCGAAAATTTGTGGCGGTTTTTTTATTTTTTAAAACCATAGAATTTCCAACAGACGAAAGTCCAACCATACCAAAACCGTTATAACTAGAAATGAGTTACAACGTTGTTGACCAATTTTTTATCGTGATTTATTTATCTTGTAGAGCTCGACATGCCGACGTCGCAGTTCATCAATCGAATCCCTTGATAGTTATGACGACGGAAAACATTATCAGCATCATGAATCTAAATCGCACCGTCACAGATCTAAACAAAGACGGAGCCGTGAACGTAGAATGAAGCAATACCGTGCATTGTTTGATTATGATCCATATACAACCGGTACATCTGATCATCCAGAGAAGGAACTTAAATTAAAAGAAGGCGATTATGTTACTGTTTATGGTGAAGTAGATATTGATGGATTTCTTGAAGCTGAACTTGATGGTAAGGCTCCGTATTATTAATACAGTCAAACCTGTTATAACGGTCACCTCTATAAAGCGGCCACCTGTCTATAGTGGTCGCTTTTGCAATGTCTGCAAGAATATTTTCTTTTGAATAAAACCTGTATATAAAGGCCACCTGTTTATAGTGGTCAATTTATCTACCTCTCTTAGCTGGCTGTTATATACAGGTTTCACTGTACCGGTTTCTACAGGATGTCACGAAAGTGTCAGTTTCCGAGAATGTCAGAATTACAATCTCCTGGAATTGAATTTATGAATTTATTTTGAAAAAATGTTTTGCAATTCTACACAAATGTTTGAAATGAAGTTTGAAGTTGTTTTAAAGCAAGTTACAAAGGAAGTATTCCATGGATGATTCCGAGATCTCTCATGTTGTACGATTCGGCACTTTTTTCCCGACGCTTATCGAACAGCAGTTGTGTTACCGCAAAAGTATCTGATTGGTGATTTTCTGTTTTTATATTTTTAGGTGTATGCGGTCTTGTGCCAAGTATCTACGTTGAAGAAGATTATGGAAATACGCATGCGCATGGACATAGTACGGTATGGAAAATTTTACGTATTATCAAAAATAAAGCTTATAGTTAAGAATAAAGTTCAGTTTTCTACAGTTAATAGTAGTATACCCATAATATACGCTAGAAATTTCTGAATGAACAGAAACAGACGGCTATTCAGAAAATTGGAAAATTCTATATGGACCAACAAGGATTCGAACTGTGGCCCTTTCATTTATTTAAAAAAAATGATGACTTTTATTTAACATACTATATCCTGATTACTTTTAGCATCACTCTAGCAGTCAACATTCCCATAGCAACAGCCATCACCATGGACACTCGAGTAGCCAATCAAGAACTGAATATGTGGTATTACGTGATTATAATCCATTTACTTGTGGTGTAAAACGCCCAGATTTACATTTAACTCTACAAAATAATGATGTTATCACTGTTATTGGAGGTGTAGATGTTGATGGATTTTACACTGCCGAATGTAAAGGTAAATAGAAAACAATTTCATTCTGCCGTGTGTTGAATAATCAACGAAATAGTATTGTAATAAATTAAAATTATGTAAATTGGGTTAAACAGACATGAGAATGTTTTGAGTTAAAGCGGATTTCAGACTATTCAGACGATTTCAGACTATTCAGACGATTTCAGACCATTCAGACGATTTCAGACTATTCCGTGGAGTTTACCCTTGTGAATTTTTACTTATCATTTTTTCGCATTGAGATTTATTAGGATCTTCAAATTTCAAGTCCTCTCATCTGTAAGAATGATGCAGTAGTGGTACAAATAGTCCCCTGACAAGAGGCTATTGAGGTCCCCTGTCCCTCCTTAGGCTGCAGTTAATTTCAACTTTGTACATCGAAATCTTAATCTGTAAAGATTTGCATTGTTGCGCCAGCAGATAATGATCATTTCTTTTTACAGGACGCACTGGACTTGTGCCTTCAACATATGTCCGTCGAGTATCTCATTCAGGTAGTAGCCACCATCATCATACACAACAAACATCAGGTTCAGTTGGTTTCCAAGGGCAGATTGAGTTAGAGGAAGATACCGTTGTGGGTAAGTATTTTATTGAACCATCATAAAATGCTGGTCATTTACACAGGTGTTTGTATAGACTTAACAAGGTTATCATTCTTTAAGGCATTTTATTACGATACATGGATAAAACTAATACTGAAAACAGATTCCAATTGATTATATAGAATTGGTACACAAACAGGATCCGACAAAAATGGCTATCCTGGATTCCTAGATTCAATAAGGCAAATTCAGAGGAGAATGTACTTTTTATTATTTATGGGTCAAATTTCAACTAAAATCGCAGTAGAAGGGGTTGAAGTGTTCTAAGATTTCAGAAGACTAAATCTTTTTTTCCGGGGCTGTACACTAAGAATTCGTGTTATGAAAGTTGCCGCAAATCGTCGGGGTGTGGGGGTGTTAATTTTGAAGGTGTTACAGAACTGAAGCCGGGGGAAGATATGCAAATACTTACGCTTTTTTTCTGGCAAGATTAACAAATAACCTCTCTGGTCAGAAGCATACGGTCATGGTTATGAATACAGGCATTTTATGACCTTGGTGTACCTCGCTCATAATCCGCCGATATCCATCTCACCTCCATCAATAAATGTTAAATCTATCTCTACTTACAGGTCCTCCGTATGCTCCTAAAGACCTGAAGATTATCCGTGTGTTGAGCAAAGACACAGTATTATTGGGTTGGACAGGACCAACTATGAATGATATGGGACACAGTAACGGAGCTTTAGTAACCGGATACAGAGTAAGTTATTCAATAATAAATAATTCATCACCAGTTATATATATACAATGTTTACTGCAAGAGGAACGTTGGAGGACACGAGTAAAGTATTCAAAAGCTTGAATTGGATGCGAGTACTTTTAACACTTTCCCAGTGTCTCCCAACTTTCCTGGGTTCAGTAAATATGAATGCAAGCATTTGCAAGCGGTTGGTAACCCTTTTCTGAAATAAAACAGATTTCAGCATCAAGTTTGTTAGATTGCAGAAGGTCAATCGAATGTTGCAAATGAATTAAATTTCAATTTCAATTCAATGTTTCAACTTATTAAATGTCATCGGATTAAATGGAAACTGAAAAATGCAAGTCTTTCTCAATTAGAGATAGCTTTCCTTGCTATTATTTCTTTAATTATATATGTTGTAATAGTAGTGTCCTATATTCTTCTTCAGCTTGGAGCCTCCGACAAAATTTTATCGTCAAATTTTGTCGGGATTTTTTAAAAATATTTACCCTAGAATTCCCAAAAACATGGAGCAACGAATCATATTGCAGAATTACGCTCGATTACGACGTCATATTTTAGAAATGCATTTCAATAGTTTATCATATTGAAGAAATCTCTTATAATTGTTACACACATGGCTCAATCAAACAGAAAACGCTGAGACCACCACAGGCACCTTTTGAGTAAACAATAAAATCACTAGGGGCAAAATGTTTCAAATTTTCACAAATTTCTGCATTTCAAATAATTATTGCAGATACAGATGCCGGTTTCTGAAATAAAAACTGTCACAAATTCTAATCATGCTTCAAGCAATGTTATTCTCATTAAAATAATGCGTGATGTAATTGTCCTTTCATTCATAAGTAACCTTGCAGGAATTTCAAAAAGGAGGAAATCTTATCACTGACGCAAATATATGTTGTAGATATCTGGTTATTCGGGTAGAAAGATTGTATTGTTATTGTTTTTTATGTTCTTCTTTATAGCTTTGGTTCAACGGAACACCAAAACAGGAGATTGACAGCCCCTATATAACAAAGGTAAATCACATTGTTCGAGAAACCTGCCAAATCGGTCACCTGTGTACAACGGTCAATATTGCTTGAGACATTCAGTTGATATTCCTGACACGGTGCATAACGAAGTGGGTAGTTTTTCCCGAAACATGGCGTGGAAGAATGTGGTAATAGAACGTACACCGTGTAGAATTTACATCTAACTCGATCAACCAATTGATCTCCCATAAATTAAGCTATGCTATATAAAATGAGCTATTTTGATTTGAAACAAGGATAGGAAAAAGCATTTTCCGTAACTCGAAGTTTATCGCCTTTAATTTGACATCATCAAATGGTATTATTACTATTATCATCGTGATTTTTATGGTGATGTTCTATTGTCTTTTTTGTAGGCTATCATGGAAAATATCAGTTTAGATGGTCGTGTTGAATTCAGTATTCAAACGGTTGCAGAAAATGGTTTTTGTTCAGAAAAATGTCATTTTGCAATCACTGGAGCACTCTCTTTACTGGTAAGTTTTTTTTTTTTGGATTTAACATTTATCTACAAACCGGGTAAGCTTGCAGCTTTTTTACACCGGGGTGGTTGGTTATATTGGTTAGTATTTTGAAGGTTGTGTGCGTTTCATAGCCTGATGTCTTTCCTGACGCCAACCTATAGTGCTCCAGCCAGGAATTGAACCCGAGACCCTGCAGGCCGTGGTCCAACGCTCTAGCCACTACACCAAGGCCGCAGTTGACTGCATGTTCATGGTTATTCACGACTTACCCTGTTATTGAATAGATTATTGCATCAGAACAACGCTTTCCTTTGCATATTACGTTTATAATTACAAAATTATTATCTGGACATGCAACCATTTTAAAAAAACTCAATGCTTGAAAGTTCAACAGATGCAGGCTGACTTGAAATGTTAAAATATTAAGTACGAAGGTTGACAGATTTTTGAAAGATAATTTTAAAAATTGTATAATAATTTAATCATTATAATGTATATGATTAATAAAATCCTTAATTATATGAAATATTCTAAAATCACTGTACATTATTTAAAAATAAAAATAAATTAACATACATATTCAAAATGCAATTAATATATCAAATTTTTTTTCAATGATATGTTTTATGTTTTGTTGTTGTAAATAATAAAACCTTTTTTTGTTTCTGTTTCCTCCATCAGAGCGATGATGATTGTTATTCATCAATTGATACATCGACAAGGACAGTAAGTTATATTAATATCTTCATTTATCAATCCATTTATTTCGCTTCGATGGGGCCGTGCAATTAGAAATTAAGCAGTAGAATGACCATACAATTTCAGGTCATTAATAAAATACCCCAAATAATTATTTACGAAGGATATACTACTGTAAAAATACAGAAAAAAAATAATGTAAAAAAGTCAAAAATTGCCATTATTAAAAAGTACCTAAAAAAATGTTATGGAAAAGAAATCCATCAAAAGTATGGAACTATTTCTTCGAGACTATATACCGGTGTCCGTTATGAACATGGTTTATTCTATAGAAAATACAATTTCGAATATTGCTACGAGAGGTGACCACTATAGACATGATTTACTGTAGTTTTTAACCAAATTCTCTCTTTTGTTAAATAGTTTGTAGCATTATATGATTATAATCCAATGAAAAGTTCACCCAATCCTAATCCATCGTTGGAATTGGCATTCAAAGAAGGGGATTTAATTAAAATTGTTGATATGACAAGAAGTGATGGATTTTACCAAGCAGAGGTGAGTGGAAAAAAGTATGGGAAGAGTAAGGATTCGATCTGTAACTGTCGACTTTTTGCTATGTTCAATGAGGAGGGACAGCTTGATATGGCGTTCGGGTTGTTCAGAATCGGAAACAAACTATTTTCGATTTTTAGGGTCCAGTTTAGTGGCAAACATTCCTCTAACACAAAAAGTTACATTTTTATCAAATTTTATTCAATGTGGGAACTTGATATGACGTTTGACGAAGGAGTTCAGGATTCGAAACAAACTATTTTCGACATTCAGGCTCTACTTTAGGTTCAAAAGTTTCTCAACTACAAAGTTCTATTTTTATTGATATAGCAAGAATAATATACTTGTTAAGCAAACAGAACACGTTAGACTGATGCCCAAGGGTAATGATTTTGTCGTTCTGGTAAGCTATAAGCTATACAATAGGCGTTGAATTTGCGCTGATTTCCTAACCAATCAGAGTTGGTTTTGGCGTGCCAAATAAGGAGTTAGTTGAGATGAATCATCACAATTACTCACAGGGTGTCAGACTAGTTAGCAATATTGAAATATTGGCACTATAATGTTTGTCGTAATTCTCAATCTTTCTATGACATGTTGGGCGTTTGGTTCCTACTTCTAAAACATAATTGCCGAACTTTTATATAATTTGCAAGTCTTTTGCTAAACAAATGTAGCGGGAAAAATTAGAAAATGAACGAGTGTTGGACTCGAATGGAATTTGTACATCAATATTTTTATATTTAAAAAAGAAGTATTCTTATATGTGATGTTTGTTGTTTTATAGATCCGTGGTAAAAGAGGTTTAGTACCATCCAATTTTGTAGAAGAAATTTCAATGTCTGGAATGCATCACGGTCACAGCCAACAAAATAGCCACAAGGTAATTAATGTATCGCCTAATTCACACATGTATATATATGTATCAATAGAAAAAAATATGCTTATTTACTTTTCAAAAAATTATGAAGTTTATTTCACTAAATTATTTATTATAAATTATAAATTAAGCCATAACAAGTTTGAAAACCATGAAAACATCCATATTCACGATATTAAAATCAGTGAAAATTCGACAAAAATGTCATGAAATCACCATGAAATCTAACGCAGTTTTATGACTTCGATGTCAGTAGTGAGAGAACATTGGTATAAAGTACTGTTATCGATAAGAAATCAAGTAAAAAAATGAGAAAGCTATTTTTTATATTCAGAGTTAAACGCCAAGACGGCTTGTTAATTATTTATATCTATTTTGTTTTTCAACAGCATCAATCATCTAGCAGTCGCTATAACAGTTATTCCAATCAATACTCAGGTGGAAAACAGCGCGTAAGTAGTCGGAAAAAGTTCATAATGACCGTGTTAATATTCGATAGTACATGCAGCAGTTGATGATGCCATATAAAAGCACGCTTCTGCCCCGATTTGATTCCTGGATTCGTTGACTGGCTCCAAGTCCCGCTTACTTTGACGTGCCGAGATTTGATGGTTGGTAAGCTTACCAACATATCAAAATCGTCATAAAAATAATTGAGACTTGCAGCAAGTCAACTGGATTCGTAGAGAATTCCATGGAAGCGTCAAAGAAAACTTAATGATCTAAATAGTTTAGATGTTTTGTCTTGATTAAGAAATATGTGTTCCACAATATTATAAGCTTTTATGGAAATTCGTTCTAGAAGTATGCACAACACTTTTAGCTGGCTTGTTCTTGTTTTGAGTAAAGTTGTACTACTGAGGATTATACCTCAAAAACATGTTCTCTTGTTCCACAAGCATGAGGAATTCCCATTGTATTAAGATTGTGACGGACCATTTTATTCCCGAAGGCCAAATATTTACATAGGTTATCTACACAATAAATGTTTCCACCTTGTGCTCAGATGTATTATTCTTCATGACCTCTAATTACAGTGAAACATGTATATATAACAGCCAGCTACTAGATAAATTGACCACTATGGACAGGTGGCCTTTATATACAGATTTGATTCAACGGAAAATCTTATTTTAGATATTGCAAGAGTGGCCACTATAGACAGGTGGCCGCTATATGAAGGTGAACTTTATAACAGGTTTGACTGTACTCCCTCCTGATGACTGCTGATGATTAGTATATCATCTTCAATAACCAAGTAAATCAAGACAATATGATACGTGGCAGCTACCCCTTAGGTTTATTATTCCAGAAAGATCGATTGATTTCAACTGCAATATATTACTCCATGTCAAGCTTGCTTGATGCAAAGTGTAATTGGTTACATTTATGAACGGGTATTACCAAATATCCTTGTGAACAATGTCAGATCTAACTGTAAATACGATATCCATCACCATCTATCTATTGCACTATATATACAGCATTAACATCACATAGATATACTAGTAAACTGTATGTTGAAGTCTTCGATGTGATATTGTCACGACGGATGACATTGATCAGTCAATTCATTGCATAATAAAAGCTGATAGAACAACAACATTAATTAACGATCGTAACCAAGATATTCTACTTTGACGACGGACAACAGTCTAACAAGCGCTACAGAAGACATTTACGACTATGAATGAATATACGACATCGAATTTGAAAAGAAATTCATAGTATTTCTTACATATATTCTTGATTCACGGTTGATTAATTCTACGCTTGTAGAAAATGGTTGCTCTCTATGATTACGATCCGTTAAAGCAATCACCATCGAAAGACAAAAGCAAAGAATTGACATTGAAAAAAGGCCAGGAAGTGACAGTGTTTGGCAATATGGTAATAGAAGAAGCAAAATGCAGTCACTCACTGTGCATGCATATAGAACAAATCATTTTTTTACATTTTAATATCAACCCATTCACAATACCATACATTATCGATGCACAATACCATACATTATCGATGAACGTGACGCTTACGACAAACTGGCTGACTTTGTGACTGCAGACAATTTGACTTTTAAAATCAATTACAATATTGAAAGATTTTCCATATGTACAGATTCATAAAGATTTTGTTTTTAGCCAATGGGGTACAATCTCCGAAATACACTTATCAGCGGTATATTTATCTCAAGTAAAACTTACAGATTTTACTATAATACGAAGAGAAGAAAAACAGTTCTTAAATCTAGTTCAATATTTTTAAAAGTCAAATTATTCTTCTGTATAATAATGACGAATTTTTTTTTGACTTTGCATGATGTATAGATTAAACGAATGTAATAATCTACATATAGAAAGCATACCGCATCCACTGCCACTCAAAATCTTCTCACACGACACAATGAATCTTCAATCACAGCACTACCGCTTATCTCGTCGCACCGTCATATCTTCATTTTCTACGTCAGCACTTTAATTAATGAAAAGACAGCTTATAAAAACCATTGCACTATCAAATCCGCCATAATAAAAAAAATCAACTAAAGACATCACCAACCTACGAAAACACAACACCATGTGACACCTACAAATCAATCATATTTATTACAAATTGCTTCAATTGATTTCTCATCGATATTTTGATCCTTTTTCTGTCTAATTAAGAGAGCTGATGGATTCTATACTGGCGAATCAGATGGCATGCAAGGTCTTGTTCCTGGTGACTTTCTAGATAGTGCAAAAGATGACGAGCAGGTGAACTAAATCAAAGCAATACATTTTTTGTCTTCAATTTAGCGAAATTGTAGCCTCGCAAAAATCATCTGAAACGTTGCATTCTCGTCCGTCGATGTCAGCTGCCCTGTACTACACTATTTTGTTATTATCCGTCTTCAGATGTCTCCACGAAACACATACAAATATATATATATATATGTGTGTATCTATTTCTGTGTTATTAGGCTATATCAAATGAACACTGCTTCACAAATCGTTGCATGTTTTGTTAGAGCTTACTCCGGATACGATAGCCTTAGTGATAACTTTTCTTGGGTTCAATCCTTAATATTGGAGAATCACTAGAGCGCCAGGAAGGGAATCTGACCATAAAGTCCACACACGCTTCAAAATACTAATCGATCCAGCCACGTCAGTGAAAGAAACCAACTAATCAAATCATCTACAGCGTTATCTTCGATGTGTACGAGATATTTGCTACAATGCAGCATTTTACTATTCGCGTTTCCGTTTGTGAGACCACTATCTAGCAATCTATACCATTTTTTTCAGTGCTACGAATTCTCAATTCTCTAACATGATCCAAAATTTCTCTTCGCTTCAAGTATAGTAGCATGTTTGCCTATACGATCTTAGCTGACATATTTTTCTTCTGTGATTTCTTTAGGAATCCCGACGAGTTCAATTTGCTGGTCAGAAGCGGAATTAACTCAACGAGTTATACGTGAGTATATAGAACCTTGTACAGTGAAACCTATATATAAAAGCCAGCTATGAGAGGTAGATGAATTATTATATGCAGGTGGCCTTTATATACAGAGTTGATTCAATAAAAAAAAGTACTATTCTAGACATTGCTAGGGTGACCACTATAGACAGGTGGCCGCTATATAGAGGTGACCATTATAACAGCTTTGACTGTATAGGAAAACGTGCGTAGATGTAGACTCATATTATAATATACAAATGTAATTATGTTGTATGTATAGTATACTATATAGTCTATGTATAGTGCGGCCTAAATGATGTCGTTAGGGCGTTTGACCTCGGTCCTCAGGGTTTCGCATTCAATCCTTGGCCGGAGCACTATTGATGGTGCAAGGACAGACAGGCATCCGGCTATTAAACGCACACAAACTTCAAAATACTATCCAAATTAACCAACCGCACCAGTGAAAAAAGCTGCAAGCGCGCTTACCCGGTTTTTTGACAAATGATAAATCCAAAAAAATTCAATTACATCATCTAATTCATCAAGTTCACAAAATTATAGCGGGAAACAGCACTAATTATTGGCCGTTTTCATTTTCAAATTACCAGCTTTCCAATTGTGATGGATTGATAAATCTACTACTATGTAAGGATTTATGACATTGCATGAATATTGACAGAATAATCTAGCGTACTGCGTACTTGTGAAGCGTGATGTATAATGTATACCATCTGTCAGGTATTTTATCTTACATCAAGGGCTAGCAGAACCTTCAGAAGTGTAAATTTTCTTCTTTAATATTTTCTGTAGGCAAATCTTCCGTTGATGAGGAGTATTGATACATTCATACTACGTGATACCATTATTGTGCTGCCTCGTACTCGACGACCATCACATGCACAGTCTATAGAAGCACAGCTTAACACGTATCAAAACAAATCCCTATTGTAAATCTTGATGTATATTATTGCTTTATTTATAGCACAAATATTTATTCAATTTAGATGTAATTATTTAAAAACAATTTTTGAACTTTTAATGATATAATGTTATAAGCATTGGCTTACTTATCATCATATAAATTTGTAATGAACTGAATTTGTGTAGTTATATTTTATTCAGACATTTGTTAATCCGATTTTGTAAGATTTGGAAATCTTTATTTCTAATCCGATTATAATCGGATTTAGTGCCAATGTTTTTACAGTAAACGCACATATTATTTCAAATCCAATCATTTTTCATTTGATAAATGACATATATTTACATCATGTCATTTTTTTCATCATTAACGATAGCATATTTGTATCGTAAAAATCAAAACACTTTTAATGATAACCGATTTGTTATTTTCTGAGTTTCGGTATTCATATTGACGCGTAACTTAACCATTGTATATCCATGGGCGAGCGATTTCGATGCGGGAAGTAATTTCTTTTTTATTTCAAACATCCGAATAACTATTTGCAGGTAAGACAAATCAAGACAGTTATGGCATCTTTTTTCAATTAGAATTTGACAAAAAGATTTGAAAAATGTTAATCATCGATAACATTAGGGATATGTGAAAAATAATACATCATATAGTTTAATTAATTAATCAATATAATACTCGAATAAGTTCTTCAGAATGACTACTCTTTATTTACATAAAAATCATCCAAAACAGCGCCATCTTTATTTCTGATAAAAACAACATGTAACGACGTGCTATTAACAACATTAATACGGTTGTAACCATATTCCGCCAATCGTTTAATTGACCAATCTCTCTCCATCCACTTTTCAGTGTCGCAGCCAAACCCTGCCGTGCCAACTGTAACATGTACTATGCCATCGTTCTCGCATTCGTCACGGTATATTTTACATGTGCGTTCGTAACTATGATAATGTCCCCAAAATGCTATATCGACCTTGTTGTAGTATAATAAATCCTCTAGAAGACGTTGCATATTCCGGGCAACTTTGTAGTCACCTATAGGAAAGTAGCTTATTATAATAATAATAATAATAATAATAATAATAATAATAATAATAATAATAATAATAATAATAATAATAATAATAATAATAATAATAATAATAATAATAATAATAATAATAATAATAATAATAATAATAATACTAATAATAATATTAATAATAATAATAATAATAATAATAATAATAATAATAATAATAATAATAATAATAATAATAATAATAATAATAATAATAAAATAATAATAATAACAATAATTAATAATAATAATAATAATAATAATAATAATAATAATAATAATAATAATAATAATAATAATAATAATAATAATAATAATAATAATAATAATAATAATAATAATAATAATAATAATAATAATAATAATAATAATAATAATAATAATAATAATAATAATAATAATAATAATAATAATAATAATAATAATAATAATAATAATAATAATAATAATAATAATAATAATAATACTAATAATAATATTAATAATAATAATAATAATAATAATAATAATAATAATAATAATAATAATAATAATAATAATAATAATAATAATAATAATAATAATAATAATAATAATAATAATAATAATAATAATAATAAAATAATAATAATAACAATAATTAATAATAATAATAATAATAATTAATAATAATAATAATAATAATAATAATAATAATAATAATAATAATAATAATAATAATAATAATAATAATAATAATGGTGATAGATCAAAGAAAACACATTCTTTACTGTAACTCCAAGTTTCACGCTACTGCGATCATCAGACAGTTTTTTATTCTATTCTATTCTATCATCAGACAGTTTTCTTTGATCTATCACCATTATTATTATTTACCACTCTGCCAAATGTTGACATTGAGCACTATTTTGTCTGCTATTAGATAAACCTATACTTATTATAATAATAATAATAATAATAATAATAATAATAATAATAATAATAATAATAATAATAATAATAATAATAATAATAATAATAATAATAATAATAATAATAATAATAATAATAATAATAATAATAATAATAATAATAATAATAATAATAATAATAATAATAATAATAATAATAATAATAATAATAATAATAATAATAACAATAATAATAATAATAATAATAATAATAATAATAATAATAATAATAATAAATATCAAAATTACCTGGAAAATCTTGACTCTCGTACATCGCTCTATGACCAGTTAGAACTATCCATGGTGTTTTGGTACGATCAACAGCTTTCAAGTCTTTTTCAAGCCATTCATACTGTCTTGATCCTGGGCTATAATCATGCTCAGTGCTAAACATTATGAAATGAACCATGCCATAATTATAACTGTACCTATAATAATAAATTAAGAAATTAATTATAATAATATTGAGTGTACTCCGATACACACATGTACATATATATAACTATCAACAATGTTACGTCAAATATAGAATAGTAAACAGAGGTGAGGCAAAAGCGGGATCTTCAGACGAAATATCAACAAAATCAGAATCGTGTCTACTACAGTTACTATCAATACATATACACGAGTACATAGCGTTATGGCTGTTTTTTATAAGTTTTAACTGATATCATCGTCTGGAGAACGCAAATAAAAGCGTGAAACTCTACGCAACGGAAAGGCTTTTAATTTACTTCATATTTGTTTTCAGTTAAGAATAATTCCATCTATATATTATAAGAAAAAAAATGAAAGTAGAAACATTACTGCCAAAAGACTGAACTATTACCTCACTAAGCGTGTGGTGTGTTTTTAATTCTTAAATATTTAACCGTATATATATATAACAGCAGACATTACTTGTTTCTGGCCATTAGCCGTCGTCAGTACTGCTCAGTGAACAAGGGACTGACGTAGCGTGCTATAACCAAGTCAAGATGAGTTAGTCACTGTGAGGGTTATATAAATAAATGAATAAATGTATAAATATATTTACTATTTGTCTTTACTGAACTTTACTGGATGTAATAGTGCTCAATGCTATACAGCAGGGCGTGTAATATAGTTGAAAATAGTCAAAAATTAGACACTCGTTTTGCTACTTATAGTTTCATGCCTAAGCGATCGTTGAGCTCGTTTGTGTAAATACGAAGAAACAAATATCAGCCAAAACATCATATAGAGTACTTGAAATTCCATTCAGTTGATTTCTTACAATCAAATTTCACTACATTTGTGCGTAAAAAATAGCCGAAGGAATGGAGCTCCGGTCCCCCCGTGTCCTATTAACGAGCATTTGGTCTTTGCCACTTAACAACCAGTTCACAAAAAACAACATAATTTAGACTGCAATATCGAAAAACAAGAGCTGTATTTGATCGTCGCTCAATAACACTGCCAATTGAGAGCAACGCTGCCTGAAAATAGGCCTGAGGCTAAACATTGCGATGGTTGTAATTTCCACTCCCTAAGTGCTTTCTTCGTGTGCTTTGCCTTTGTCCCGCTTCCAGCTCTTAATATCAAGAAACTGTCCAAATATCAAGTAAATTCCAAACTTTTGATAAATTGATTGGTTTCTTACAAAACAATTAGTATTCGTCAACAAATCTTCTTAACACACTTACCAAAATACGTAATTTCCATTATCTGGCATGTGAAATCTATTAAACATTGGTACACCACATTCGCCACCAGAGTCATCCCCGTAGTTACCCCATGATGGATGAAATCCAGTCCCTTCAGCTTTACTGGGGTCTTTCTCCCCTCCACTTGTGTGATCTTGTTCGTGATTTCCTACCCCAACCATATAGGGGATAAGAGTTGCAAATGGTTCAATTAATGCATGCCATTGGTCCCAGATATAAGCCTAAAATAAGGTTATTTAAAAAGAATTAAAATCATATCATGAATTGTGCTTTCCATTTAAAGAGGTTAGATGCTGTTTTGTTGCATTGATTTGCCAGTTGGAATATCGTAAGATATGAATGCATTAACAAATCAGTTGTTGTTCAGATGCGTCCTCGTTAGAGATTGTCTGATACGTCTATACTATTAGCTATTTATAGTATGGGCTATTTATAGTATATATTATAGAATACTTAGAGTCATAGAATCACCAAGAATACATAGAATCGGATTTGAGAATACAGTAACCAATTTTTGTTTCATTATTTTCAAGGCAATACCTGAAAATATTTTTTTCATTTTTCAGTTTCATTTTACAATAAAACTCCTTAGCGTTAACCCGAAAAAGAAAATAGAAAATAGGCTTCGTCCTCTTTACTACTGTTTTTGCAGAATGTTCTAGTGTGTCTTTAGGCTCCTAGGTGCAACGTCCAGTTTGTATCCTCAGTGTGTGAGCTAGTTCTTAATTTTGTAATGACGTTTTTTCTCAGCGGTATTTGTTAAAATGAGGTAATATTGTAATTCAAATTTCCTCCCGTTTTTGTTAGCGAAATTATCCCGAGGGGTAACTTCCATTGCGCTTCGATGGGGTCGTTTAAATGAAACTTTTGGCAGAATGACCATAAAACTTTTCCACATGATGAAAAAAGATACCCCAAATATATTTTTATGAATGACAGATTCAACCAAAACAAATGAAAAAATTAAATTCATAGGCAAAATTTGTTTTGCAGAATGAAAAAATTGCAAAAGCGTCAAAAGGATACCTCAAAAAATTTTCATGACTAAGCATACCCTAAAATTTTTTTCGGGATTTGGAAAAGGTACCCTTTAATATTTGAACGTCCCCGTATACCAAAAGTATGGAAGTAACACCCCCCCCCCGGGGGGGAAATTATCTCTCTCTGGCGATTTGAATATCTCTGGACATATCTATAATCGAGTACAACGTTTATCGAATTCATAAGGCCGTAACTAAATGCTTCTGACCGGAGAGATATTTGTCAATTTTGCCAGACGAAATGGGTATTTTGTCAGAAAAAAGTATTTAGCATATTTGGGAGCTTCAGTACCATAATACCTTCAAAATTGCACAATTTATGCAACTTTTCGTCTCAAAATTGTCCGAGATTTGACTCCAAATTTTTATCGGTCGACGGTCACACACCAACACCCCTCCAGGATTAAATGCCGTGATTAAATGCCGTGACTGCAGATAATATTCAATAGATGTTACTGCAGATCAAACTGTACCGTGAAGCGATTCGCCACATCTCTTGATCATTAAAGAAATTCCTTCTGAGATATTTCTCTCCACAATCACAAGATTGCACTTATCGGAAGAGGTACAAATAAAATTCAAAGGAATGCCAGACTAAGACGAGATCCCGGGGACGAGATCAGCGAATTTGAAACAGGAACCACACCAAATTGTAAGTCCGGGTACTCCGCTATGAAAAAAAACCACTTATCACCATATCTCATCTAACATTTAGCCTCAGTGCAGACTAAAACCTATCTCGACGAAAGTGTAATAATCGTACAATGATAAAATATACACACAAATTGAACCTACCTGACCTCTTGCATATGAAATGTCACCCAAATGAACAATCAGTTTCAAATCATTATAACGATATTCTTCCATCATCTTGACAGCAGTGCCCCATGATTGGGGGTACGGATTTATCCCCATATCTCCATAAACCACAAATGAAAAGGGTTCAGTATCTGCTAACTTAAAAGAACTTGTGAAATTCCTGATGCCGCTCAAACCCTAAAAAGGAATCATTTTTACCTTTACCAATATATTGTTAACTTCCAGGGTATTTCCATGGGCTTGGAATCATGACTCGAGGAATCGAGCTTTACTTATGCAAATACTGAACGAAATGGGTGATAATTTACAACCAATATAGAGTGACATGTGTTATAATTTACGTTATTGAACGATACGCGTGATCATACATACACGGGGAAGAATTGTTAAAAACGTAACAGATATTTCTATTTTATAAATGAAGTATTAAACACTTTACTGTATGCATGTATGTGTGTATGTCATTTATTTGACAAAATAAATGAAATCAAAAATGAGGCTAAAAATTAATGCGTGATAATTTGTAGAAATGATTAAAAACTTACTTCTCCTGATCCAAAGGAATAGAAATAAATCGTTGATGGTTCTAAACCAGTTAACAGTACATCATGAATATTACCAGGTGGTCGAAATCCACTTGTGTTAGCAGCAGGGCCACACATGTCACTTGCGAGATATGTTTTACTTGTTCCTGTTACTATTGATGATAAATTGTCACGGCTTGTGCCATAGAAGACGACAGGGGTGGCATCTGAATAATGAAATGAAGTGTGAAGGTGTGTTTAGGGGCCATCCATAACATATTCCATTACCGTCAATACTTGACTCCCTCCTCTCCCCCAATGTCCGACAAAAGACTCTTTAGCCTTTCAGAATCTTAAAAAAATATCAACAATTTTCTTCCGAATGTTTTGTCGAGGTTTGGCTATAAATCAGAAAACTATCAATTTTCTTCTGAATTTGCTCTGGCCTTCGAGGATCTAGGATCCCAGGATCCCCACTTTTGTCGGACCCCGCTCTCCACTGTACGTTTTATGTTCACCCGGCCGTTACTTCTACTGCGTACGTATTCTCAGTACAATTATTGTTGCTTATGAATGTAAACATGAAGTGACTTCAAGTTCAACACTCCATGACTCAAAAATTAATCTGGGTAGTCCCCTCTGTCCTGGAAAAAGGAACTCAAAATTGTTTAAATTCCATTCTAAACATTTACAAAAGTATAATAAAAGGAAAAGTTTTGCTCCAATGCTCCACACCTTTTCAATCTTCTTTGGGGTATTTTCTTTTGTTTCATAATTCATTTAATTTTATGGCTTCATAACCGATAAAATGTTCCCAAATTCTAATACTGTTGTACCAAAATGATCACTGTTCTAGAATAATAGGTCGAATGACAGGGTCCAGGGGCGTAACTTCCATTGCGCTTTGATGGGGTTGTTCAAATAGAGCTTTGGAAGGAGGTCATAAAAATATTACCGTTCATGAAAACGAAAGCATACCTAAAAATTTGTAAAAGGTACCCTTTAATTTTTGAATGTTCCCGTATACCAAAAGTATGTGGAATCCTCCAGGCATTTCAATTTGAATTCCTCCTGAAATTTTGATGTTGAAGCTTGACCAATAAATCATAAAAATACCAATTGTTTCTAAATTTGATTTGGTCTTCCAAAATCTTGGATTGGCGTAGGCGTGGTTCCCGGTGGCTTTTATTGTAGATGATAGTTATAGGATAGGCCTACCTTAGGATAAGGATAGGGAGCAGAGGTGTACAGGAGCCGAAGTCAAACTCCGACTCTGGCAGGAGTATCTGCGCTTCAACAAGAGCCGGATTTGAATGAATTTTTTCCAGACAGAGTCTAAAATGTACTCCTGGTAATTTCTTAATGAACATTGCAGAGTTGAAAATTGTCTGGGTATTTCTACATTAATGTTGGAATGGCTGCATATTTCAGTTGATGTTAATTTATTTTGTACTTTTCTATGTTTGCTTAATGTTGGGTTGATAAATTAATCCGTTTCGGACTTTTCACAGCAGGTTGTCTGAAAATATTTCGAGCCGGAGTCGGAGTATGAGTCGATTTTTCTTACATTTCCGGAGCTGGACTCGGAGTCAGACGTTTATATAAGGATTTTTTTCGGATTCAGAATCTAAAAATTCTGACCCGTACACCTGTGATAGGGAGTGGCTCTGAGGATAAGAGTTGGGTACATGTAGTCCCTATTTGAGCCCCATTGTGCATTTTACCTGTACCAGAGACCCACATGACTCTCATTTGATCAGTTTCTGATGTCAATGCCAAATGACCTTGCAAAGGAAATGCAGGTCCACCATTGAATGATAATAAATTACTATGAGCCAGCAATGTTGTTGTACTTTCCACGACATGATAATAACGAAATTCACAATCACTTCTCATGTTGTAAACATACACTTGATATTGTCCTGTTCCATTATTCCAAGTTGAACTTATTTTTGAAGGATAGAAATAATCTAGAACAAGTTTAATATTGTCGTCATGTGGACAAAAGAAACCAACCCAATCTTTATCTGTGGCATTTTCAACTCCATTCCAACTGACAGTTATTCTATCATCGTTGTCAACAAGAGACGGAAATATTTTCAAAGTTGTCGAGCTGTCTACTTCGTCATTCTCTTCATAACGTTCAAAACGAAATATTGATTCAAAATCTTCGACATTTCGACGATCAATGAATGAGCCATCTTTGTTGAGCCTTCGGAAATATGTTATTCTTGGATGTCCATGCTCAGTTGCAACAAAAGTTACACAAACCAAGGAGAAAAATGCAAGCAATAACATGTTCATTGTTTTGCCTCGGACTCCCAAGTTCCAAGGAAAGTGGGTGAAGTAAAGTATGTAATAAAGATTGTCCAAATATGTAAACTATCATGTTCTTCTTGTGTCACGAGATGAACACGTGACGGCTTTTGGTATTTTGCGAAATGAAGCGGAATTGGTTTTTTGCGGAACGGAATATAAGAATTAGTATTTTGCGGAATGGAATATTGGTATTAAAAATTTATAAGGTAATTCTAAATGGTTGCAATGCTGGGTATTTGTTGTATGACTGTTACAGACAGAAATACGCCATACTGAAATACCGTACTGTACTCTATATGATAGTAATTAAGTCTAAAAATTCCCTATCTGATTAGAAGTCTCTTCTTCAAACATTTTAAAACAAAAGTCAATGGCAACAGTTTTAATCTCTTGAAAATGGCTGACCGTGAACAGTACTTCAAACCAACAAACAGCTGTGTGGCCCAGAGCTGTCTATTTCTAATTTCTATTAAATGATAGTTAGCTCTGGCCTGTGGAAGTTGTTTTGAATCTGAAAAGCGGAAACAGTTTCGAGATTACACCTCTAGTGACATTATTATGTCATCTTTGTTTGCAAACAAATAAACAACTAAACAGTTTAGCAAATAAAGGGAACTGAACCCATTGTTTTAAAGTGTGAAGATGTAATGATATTAAAATTAATACATTACGTCATTGATTCATTCGAAACTTCGTAGTGATCACGTGATCTAGTACTGTCCAATCATTTGCTTTCTATTCATAAGGTGTCGTCACTGTCGATTGTTCAGATTTTCAAACGCTATCTAATCGTTGTATGATGAACATACATTCTGCCGGTCAAAAAGGAAAATGAAAAGACGCCTACAAATTTTCACGCACCGTTGACAGTAATGAAAGGAGAAAGACTCGATTGCCTTCTATAGCCTTCCGAGTTTTGAGCGATCAACAAACCCAAAATATTGCTGATAATAAGGAGCAGTTGAGGACAATCGCTTTTGCTGTGTCAAAGTATAAATTTGTGTGCAAATCATTGCGGTTCTGAATAAGCGACATTGTACAAAATCAACAATTTTATTTTGACCAGCCGCTGTATTTATAGTTTATTAATTTTAAACTTCCTTTCTGGTTTTTCATGATTTCAAGATGTCGATAACAGCATTAGAGTCAAGTTTATCGTTGGATACATCATGGCAGAGTCAAATGTTGATTTGTTTACAAGAAAGTGCAAAACCTGAACCAATTAAAGTAGCGTGTATGAGTCCACCACCAGGAAAACCAAGTTTTGTTGATGAAGAATATCATGGAAAAATTTCACGAGATCAAGTGTCGAAATTATTATCAGGAAAAAGTGGTCGATATTTAATTCGTGAAAGTAGTTCCTCGCCTGGCGATTGCATATTATCATTTAATTTTAATGAAGAAATTAAACATTATCGTCTTATGTACGATGGGAATTATTATAAGACAGACTCTTCAGATAATGATTATAAAACTATTACAGAATTAATGGTTGATGTTTTGGAAATGTGTCGTAAATGCAAACGAATTGAAACTGGTCGTAAAAAAAGTTATTCAAAACCTCATGATTTTAAAAACCATACTTATAAACATCCAAAATGGTGCGATGGCTGTGGTGGTTTTATGTGGGGTTTACTCTTTCAAGGTGCTAAATGTGAAGATTGTGGATTGAGTGTACATAAAAGTTGTAAAGAAATAGCTAAAGGACCGTGTGAGAAAATTGTAATTGGACAGAAAATCCAACAGAAAACTGGCACGAACAACAGACCTGAAAATGCGCAACGTAAGAGATCAGCATTTGATTTAAATTCAAGTACAAGTTCGTTATCTCCTCGTTTAATGCATAAAACACCATCAATAAAAAATTCATGTCTCTATTTTCAAAATTGTTTACGTGCATTGACAACATTTAGTATACAAACAAAATCCTTTGATTTAGATAATAATTTGAGTAAATGTTTTTGTACAAGGTGTTTATCACGCTCAATCAATAAATTTGAAACAAAAAAAGCATTAAATCAAACATTATTACAAAACTGGTGTCGTTTTCCATTACAAAGTGCTAAAGCAAGTAAAAAAAATATACGTACTTGGGAGGTTGCTTATTATGCTGTAAATCCTTTAACTTTAAGCAATATTTTAGAAACATGTTTGGATACGAAACAAAATAATATTAACCCTGGCGCTGTTGTTGTTGTAACACCTTCAATTGCTTATGTTAACGAATATCTGCTTGACGAAGATTTATCTTATAGATTCAAAGACACATTAAATGAAGATGTGAAATATTTACAAACAGTTCTTGAAGTATACGTTCAACCACAGAGTTTCACTATTAATCGTAATTCTATGGATACAGATTCTAATGAACAAGAACAAGACGAAGGAGAACCTTCATCGCCGTCATTACAACCAGAATATTGGGTTGTGTCTAGTGAAACAAGTCTAGTTCCTCGTGCTTTACTTGTCAGGATGTTTGAAAGCGGTCAATAGTTAGGCAAAACAATAAAGAATTGTAAATCAAGGTTAGTACTTTTGTGATTACTTTACTTCCATATTTGAAACAACTGTTTATTAAATATTTCAAAACATTTGCTCTGCAACACGAATGTAACACGTACAAGAAACATTAGAAGATTAATTTCTTAAATACGGAATTAGAGGACTACATTATCTGTTCATACTTTTATTTACCAAATCTTTTCACCTAATACAAATATTGTAGTTATACAATAAATTTGAAGACGCTGCTTCTCACGCTGTGTGTTCTTGTTTGACGATTGGCGGGAAACTTCTAGCGGTCTGTTGCATAGTTACAAGTTATTTATTATTGTCGCGCCCTGATGTTTGTATTTTCCATGTCCGTAACATATTAAAGTTTGCTTAATACTTTCCATCCTAAAAAATTTTGTTTACTTCATATTTTCTCTATCAGCTTCACGTTTTTATTGTAATTGTAACTGTAATTAAGTTAAACTTAATTTTATTTATGAAATATTGAGCTCAAAATCGAATGAAATAGGGAAATTATTTGTGAAATATTCTGTATGATAAAATATAAAATTTCGTATTAATTGATAAAGCATTTAATCTTTTTGAAAATTAATTGAACATTTAAATTTTCTAGATTCAGTTTGAACATATTTTCATATCACCCATGCCAATTTTGGGCACCGTACACATTTACGTTTAATAGGTTACCCCCCTTGACACCAGACCAAAGTCACAGAGGGGCCAAGCAGGGAAATTGCCCCCGTAGCCTTAAATCCTAATACATTGAATATTGAAGAACGATCGTATTAAAATACTCTGTTGGCTACCGTCGAGGATCTCAGTGACTATTCAAGAGGTAGACAACAAGAGCGAGTTGTCTAATTGTTTTAGTAGAAACCAACTAGTGGTACAAGCAAAAACATATCAAAAGAAATTGATTCAACTATTTATTCGCTTCTTGCAACTAAATACAACCAACAATCAAAGGTATCCATGACTACTGCAGCGTCGTGATTTGGAGAATGAATTTTAATTTGACTTGTTTCAGATTTAATTTAACAGCTGGATATAAATACTGATACTGGCTACAAAAATAGTACCCTACAAAATAGCAAACTTAAGCAAGGGAACTATTGAGCATCTAAAAATATATAAATGTTTGCAGTTTGTTGTTTATAGGCTTTAGCTGACTAGCAATTAGCAAACTAATCTGCAATAATGTAGCGACAAAAGAATTGCGACAAGATTGTTAAATAAGATTAAAATTGTGGATGCATAGCCTATACTATTATACAAATTTCATCCATATTTTGTTGCTTGTTTTGTGATCTCGTAAATTGATTCATAAACATTTGCGAATCGCTTGTTTACTTTTTGAATTTTGCGAGGGAACTTGCCCGCGTTCACTATGAGAAAATAGGTATCGAATATTACCCTAGTTGGTTTCGACTAAAGAAACTTAGCTCCAAGTCCGGAATGATTTTTATCTAAAAAAAAACGCTGCTCATATCTCATCAAATTAGATACATTATATGACTTGTAAATGAGGTCATTATGACCTTATCAGATAGCTTAAACTGACGTGTCAGACATTAATAAAAGCTTAAAACATAATCATTAGCCCAGTTAACACGATAACATTTCCTGTGACAAATTTACTATGTCACAAAATGTCTAACTGGCTAGACTTCCATCGCATAGATGTTTCATACAAAAATGTGTCATATTTCGCTATGTATATACAGGTCGCATTTCATGTATCGCATGAAAAATTGAGAATGTGCCACAGGAAATGTAAATTGGTCTAAAGGCTATAATAAAGGCTATATTAGTTGAATGTCAGAGACAGTAAAAAGTTACGTCAACAACCCTGGGTGCTGGGTGGGTACATCGAGGGAACTGGGGTCGTGCTCCTTGGTTAACTGATATAGGCTGATATATTTTAAACCTTCGATTTATTCATCAGAAAAAATTGATTTACAATTTGATTTGTTTTTCTTCATTTTATAGATTCTCTTTGACCTACACATGACTCGTATTTGCATTTAAACAATGAATTCGTTCTCTAATGACAAATTGGAATCTATGTATAATATATAGAAATTCATATATTACATTTAAAAATTATTATTTGAAAAACATTCACATGAGAGTATGATTTTAAGAATTTTTTATTAGTTTTGATTTGTTAAAAAGTTTTCTTAGTATAGTCCGAAGGATGCTATATGAAGGAAAAGTCTGTCTGCACGCAGGCTTAAGATAGAAAATAAATTTTATTATTGTAAATATTTTAATTGTATAAACAAGAAACTATATAGATAAATTATCTTTGTAACTTTTCAAAATGAAAATTATTATTTTTCATGAAAGTATGACGAAATATGATCTTCTATAGCATAAAGTACAATCTACATTTGTATTTTTGATTTAAGAATTAAGGACTGATAACGTGTACGTAAACTGCATATTCATTATCATCATCATCATCATCATTCATTCAGAAATTTTCAACTTTTTTAACAGGACTGATTTACGTCATAAACTAAGGAGTTCGAAAGCTGTTGCCACTGACTTTTGCTGTCAAACTAAGAAATACACATAACACAATGATAAAATATTCAGAATAGTATGATGGATGGTTGTGCAGTGGTGTGGTGTACGGAGGAGGTAAAATTTTCAGTGAGTTCTTGAGTGAGAAAAAATAGCACATATTCATTTATACACCTATAGATAGCCCTCTGTATCATTGATGTATATATTTGAATTAGTTTATAACGTTTTCTTCGTACAGCCTTTTAATTTGATCAATTGATGAGATATTTGATGAAATTGTTCAGTCTTTTAGCGGGTTTCAGTCTTTTTTCTGTAGTACGTCTATTTTCAATCCATATCCATAATTTCAGTCTCTTTTCAACATTTGTACTTTCCCACTTTCATGTTTGAAACATGTTTACAAAGGAAATATTATAAGATTCTGAACTGAAATACATTGATACATTTTAGTCTACATAAATACCTAATATTTGAAGAAATAATGTTACAATATGATTAATCATCATTTTTGATCAGTAGCCTAAAGTATTCCGTTTCTATTATTTCCTTGGCTCACAACAAAAATGTGATCAAATCATTCGAAAAGAAAACTTTTAAGGATAACATAACATTCACTTTTCTAATAAATTTCAACAAATCATAAAGGTTGATTGGATTACAGTCCAACCTGTTCATTACGGCCAATTCTATATAATCTGTAATTATTTAAAAGCCAAGTTAATTTATATGTCAAGTCAAGTTATATGTAGGGAAAGTGAACACTCAAAGATAGCAAAATACAGCTTTCTTGGCCCATCCTTCAACTTTGTTCCCCCCTCCGTCGAAACCACTCGAAGTTTGGGGTGAACTGGGATTTTCAACCATAGATAAAGTACTATAATGAAATGCTGAACTGCTACTTTATGCTTTGCTTTTTGGCAGAAGATATCAAGAAAACTACTATATTATTATTATTATTATTTTTATTATTATTATTATTATTATTATCATTATTATTATTATTATTATCATTATTATTATTATTATTATTATTATTATTATTTTTATTATTATTATCATTATTATTATTATTATTATTATTATTATTATTATTATTATTATTATTATTATTATTATTATTATTATTATTTTTTTTTTTATTATTATTATTATTATTATTATCATTATTATTATTATTATTATTATTATTATTATTATTATTATTATTATTATTATTATTATTATTATTATTATCATTATTATTATTATTATTATTATTATTATTATTATTATTATTATTATTATTATTATTATTATTATTATTATTATCATTATTATTATTTTTTTTATTATTATTATTATTATTATTATTATTATTATTATTATTATTATTATTATTATTATTATTATTATTATCATTATTATTATTATTATTATTATCATTATTATTATTATTATTATTATTATGTTATTAATAATTATTATTATTATTATTATCATTATTATTATTATTATTATTATTATTATTATTATTATTATTATTATTATTATTATTATTATTATTATTATTATTATTATTATTATTATTATTATTATTATTATTATTATTATTATTATTATTATTATTATTATTATTATTAGAAAGGTCTCTGATGAGTTCCTTCGCAGAACGAAACACGTGTCAGACCAGCCTCATCAAATATAATTATTAATATTATTATTATTGTTATTAGTTGAACAGACAACAACATCATTTAGATAGAGTAAAAAATGTATTTCAGCATAAAGTGAAAGCCTAAAACGCAGCATTTCTATATTGACTTCCTACAGCTGCGTATTTATATAGCTCTTGGAATCAAATGATCCTCTTTAATTAGTAATCGTAATTTCAATTAATTTCACATGACATCATCTATTTTGTATACCCTATACTAATATAGTGTATACTAATATAGTGTATACTAACTACAAATAGAGTAAAGATTATATCTGACGTGAAAATAAATGATATTTAAGTAAGTAACTATACTCAAAATATAGAGAATAATAGAATTGATATTTCATAATTGCGTATAAAATAAACTATTTGAATTAAACAAGTTCGACATAATTAGCAGGAAATAATCCAAACTCGCCATCTGGTGCAGTACCACGCCACCATCCTTCATCAATCTGCTCGATATCGGTAATAATATCATCGGGATCAAATGTTATCTCACTGTCATCAGCTAAAAAATAAATTGTAACGATAATCGGAGTTAGGTCCAATATCTAGCCTGCGCATCATCAGCCTCAAGATTTCTCAGGAACCAATAGGGGTCGTCATAGTTACAACAATGGACTATAATACTAAAGTATGCATATATCCTCGTATCTTTATAATCTCATGTCTGATCGATAGTGGTTCAAATCCCTCCGAAGGTGTAAATAAGTGGCAATTAATGTTCAACTTTTTATCGCCTAACACGGCATTTTCCTTGCTTACAAGTTATATCAATCAATCAGTCACGGTCAACTCCGCCTAGATAATTTATTCAAAACAACTGATGAGTACTACCTTCTGTTGATGGCGGATGAAATCATTCCAAACGGAAATGCTTAATGAGTGTTGAAAATAGCGTTATTACGGCCTCGTTTGATTCAAGCCTCGTTTAAATGCCGACCAATATTAATGTTAATATTGGTCGTGCAATTTTTATATATATTTTATAATCAATTTTTATATTGTTATTCTCATGGTGTTGGCATCGTTGAAAGGCCACACCAAATCGTTCAAAATAAGTTTAGAGAATCACCGTTATTATTATCGTCGTTTTAAAGACATTATCATCATATTACAGCTCAAAGATACCGAAGAGCCAGGTTGTATGAACGTTTATTCTTTTTATATTATATGTAATTATCTCATATCGTTAAATTGTAAATCATTAATCTCGTAAATAAAATACAACCTAAAATTACAATTGACTATTTATTGCATTCTAATCAACTTTGAGAACAAACAATCGCCACTGAAAAAATCAGTTAAATCGTTTCAAACATTGGGCCTGTCGAACCGGAGTGGTGATTGCCTCGTTGGTTATAATGAATTGTGAATTGTCAATACAGTGTATATATATATAATTGTAGTTTACTTTAAATTTGTTATTTGAATTTAAATCGTTTACCGTAATGTCATCTCAAGAATTCGAAGAAGATGATGATGAACATCGAAGATTAATTCAAGATGTAACCCCTAACCAAACGAAGGTTCGTTCGAAGCTCACAAGAGTTCAAAATGCTTGTTTGGGAGCCGTCATAAGCGAAACAGACATTCAAAAAATTAATTCAATGCGTAAAACGTTATTAGAAGTTACTCGTGAACTCACTGTCGCTCACCAGGCATACCTCGACGCAGTAGGTGAAACTGTTTCATCGGAAGAGGACGAAGAAAAGCACCACCGTTATATAATCGGTGCAAAGGAAGTTCTAACCATGATTGATGACAGGCCGACGACGACTGGTCAACAAACTTCAACATCAACAGACAATCAACCAACAGCAACGGAAAAGACGACGCCAAAGATTGACGATCAAGTCGTACGACATCGCCGATCGTCAGAGACACGTTCTTACGTCAGTTCGATCGCCTCAAGCAACGCATCACGTATTTCCGTAGCAAGACAAAAGAAAGAGAGATTGATATTGTTACAGCAACAGTCAAAGAAAGAACAAATACGTAAGCAACAAGAGGCCAACCTCGAACAAGAAAGGATAACAGATGAGTTAGCGTTGGCAGAGCTTGAAGAGCGTCATGCAATCGAGGCAGATGGCTCAGAATTCTTAGAAGAGAGATTGAAAGATTTCGGAGATGAACAAATAGCTCAGAAAAATAAATCTACTGCAATTCTACACGAAATAAGTACAAAGAAAATAGATAAGCCATCAAATCGATCGCCTGCTACAAGTCACGACACCTGGATTAACGACATCCCTGAAATAGAATTCGATTCAACAATAGTACGTAACAATGACGTCATACCGGCATATCCAATGGGCCGGCAGTTATTGAAAGGTCTAACTTTAGGCAAGTTTGATGGTAACCCAATTAATTGGCCAAAGTTTATCGGCTTATTTAGATCGCTAATTCATAATACACCCATGACTAATGACCAAAAAATGGCCTATTTGCAAGAGTGCTGTACGGACATTGCCGAAACTGAATTATCAGGTTTCTTAGTATGTGGAAGTAACTATGCAAAAGCGCTTGCACATTTAAAAGAACAATTTGGCAAGCCTAGATTGATAGCAAAAGCTTTCATAGAAAACGTGGTTTCAAAGGCCCCTGTAAATGCGAGTGATACTGATGGCTTGCAAAGGTTCTCTGCTGCGCTAACAGGCCTAGTTACGACATTGACAAACTTAGGCTACGTAGCAGACCTGACATCAGTAAGCAACCTCGAACATGTTGCTAAACGGTTACCATACGGTATGTTAAACCGATGGGGTGAAGAATTAATCCGATTAGAAGAGAAAGATCAATTGCCATGCTTGAGTGCATTTGATCAATGGCTGAAGAGAAAAGTGAGTGCCGCAAGAGCTGTCAGCTCGTTGAAGAAACCGGCTCCGACTTTCGCTCCGACTCCGTCAAAAGCAAAAATGACGTATTCAAGACCAGTAAAAGTAACTACGCTAACAACAACGAACGAAGAAAATTCACAGAAATCGTGTCAATGCTGCGATGACAGTCATCATAAAGTTCAAAACTGTAGTATATTCAAAGGAAAGTCAGTAGAAGAGAAAGCTGACCTATGTAAGGACAAACACTTATGCTTCAGATGTTTGAAGACAGGACATCGTTCTCGTTTCTGTTCTTCAACTAAGCAATGTGGATTCGAAAATTGTAAAAAATTACACCACCCACTACTTCATGGTGCTCCGCGTGTATTTGGCACTGTGGAAACGGTACAGTCATTAAAAGTCAACTGTCGCAGTCAAGTTGCATTGCAAGTCGTCGCCATAAAAGTAAGAACAATGGATGGAAACGAAATACAAACCGCGGCATTGTTAGATACTGGAAGTGAAGTAAGTTTGATTGATCAATCATTAGCAGACAAATTGGGAATTGATGGACCGGAGCAGTTATTACAAATTGGGACGGTATCCGGCGAAGGTGTGGCTAGAGCCACTAAAAGTGTGAACGTATCCATTTGTGGTAATAAATCGAATACATATTATCACATAAAGGATGTCAAAACAACAAAAGATCTGAATATCAAAAGCAGCAAAATTGATTGGCCACAAGTAAAGTCGTCATGGCAACATCTTAAAGATATCCCATTAGATGCTTGGTCAGATGAAAAGGTACCGTTATTGATTGGCTCAGACAACGCTGCACTTATCACGCCTATCGCAATCAGAACAGGCGGAGACACGGATCCTGTTGCATATTTAACTAAATTGGGTTGGACGGCGGCTGGAAAGATCGCAGAGATAGATTCCACAAGTAACACAAGGCAGTCCTTCATGTGCACAACCAAAGAGCTGCATAAAAGAGTAGAGGATTTTTGGACAACAGAAGTATTCGGTACTGCGCCAATCGACACAAGGCCAAAACAAGACATTAAAGCGTTAAAAACCCTTGAAAATATGAAATTAATTGATGGCAGATTTACATGTGGTCTACCTTGGATAAAGGACAATATCAAACTGCCAAATAATTATGACATGGTTATGAAAAGACTATTAGCAGTTGAAAGAAAATTGAAAGGTGATGAAAATGTAGCCCAAAAATACAAAGATGTGTTTCACAATTATAAAGAAAAGGGCTACGCAAGGATACTGACTGATGAAGAAGCAATGGCACCACATCCAAGAAAATGGTATCTGCCGCATCATGCTGTACTGAACCCAAATAAACCGGGTAAAGTACGTGTGGTGTTAGATTGCGCTGCAAAGCAACACGGTGTATCGCTTAATAGCATGTTGCTTACTGGACCTGACCTGCTACAAAATTTGGCAGGTGTGTTACTACGGTTCAGGGAAAAGTCAGTGGCTATCGTGGCGGATATTGAAGAAATGTATCTGCGAATTAAAATCAATGAAGAAGATCAACCGTCTCTTCGATTTCTGTGGCGTGATCTAGATGACACAAAAGACCCAGAAGTATGGCAAATGATGGTTAACGTATTTGGTGGCAAATCATCACAATCAATTGCAATACATGCATTGAACCAAACAGCAAAGAATGGCGCAGACCAACATCCGCTTGCATCGTCAGCAGTTCTGAAAAACTTTTATGCTGATGATGCCTTGTTAGGTACTGATTCCATAACTGAAGGGAAGAGGCTGGTGACTGAACTACGAGGTATGCTGTCAGCATCAGGTTTCAAAATCACCAAATGGATGAGCTCATCAATGGAACTATTAAAATCATTCCCGCCAGAAGAAAGGTCAATTCGAGACCTAGAATTGGAACCACTGCAAATGCAAAGAACTTTGGGTGTGAAATGGAACGCTTCAAAGGATGTATTCACGTTTAATGTCAAGCAAGGAAAAATGTCTACCACAAAAAGAGAAATTCTATCGGAGTTGGCTACATTGTTCGATCCACTTGGATTCCTGGTACCATTTACCATAACAGCAAAGATACTTCTTCAGTCGCTATGGAGAAATGGTTTTGGTTGGGATGACATCCTTCCTACAGAAGTATTAACAAAATGGAATTCTTGGGTGAGAGATAAAGACCATCTGCATAATCTCAGTATCCCTCGTCAATTTCTACCTAAAGACACAACGGAGTACAGTTTACATGTATTTGGTGATGCCTCCGAAAACGCATTCGCTGCTGTGGCTTACCTGAGATGTATTTCCAAAGACGGAGAAGTCAGTTGCCATTTTATCATGGCGAAATCGAGGCTTGCACCGTTAAAGGCGTTATCACTACCACGCCTAGAATTGCAAGCTGCGTTACTAGCGTCACGACTTTCTGTATTCATCAAACGTGAGCTAAGCGACTTGAAATTCGACGTCACGTTATGGACGGATTCCACTACAGTGCTTGGATGGATCAGAAGTGAAAGTAGAAATTATCATACATTTGTGGCAAATCGAATTTCTGAAATTCAAGAACTTACGAACGAAGCAGAATGGAAACTTGTCCCTGGTGTAAACAACCCGTCCGATGAAGCCTCAAGGGGATTAAAGATAGCGCAACTGCTCGAAGATGATAGGTGGTTCAATGGACCGGCATTCCTGCATGAATGCCAAGAAAACTGGCCATCATCACCTTTGTTAAATACGACAACAGAGGAAATCAAGACGACGTCTCTAGCAACAACATCTACTCAAAGGAAGTCAATTATTGAATGGCATAGATTTAGTAAAATCACAAGAATCTTACGTGTAATTTCAAGAATTCGTAGATGGTCACGAAGACATGTCTCTGCAACAAAGAACAATGCCGTCAGCATGTCATCCCCAATAACAGCCACAGAGATGAGTGAAGCTGAAACATTGGCCATCAGTCTTGCCCAACGTGAGAGCTACCATGAAGATCTTGAACTGTTGAAGAAAGGATTAGCAGTGCACAAGAACAGCTCTATCGTTCCTCTGGTGCCATTCTGTGACACAAAAGGCATAATGAGGGTTGGTGGCAGGCTCAGCAAAGCACCTGTCCCGTACGAAGCAAAACATCAGATTGTTCTATCGCCAACTCACCAGCTGACGAAACTGGTCCTCAAAGATATTCATGAAAAGTTGCATCATGTTGGAACTGAACACGTGATAAGTGAAGTCCGTCAGAGGTATTGGATTCCGAAAGCCAGAAGTATAACCCGAAAAATTGTTCACGACTGCATGATATGTCGCAGAAGGGATACACAACCTCAAACACCCATGATGGCTGATATACCAATATCAAGACTTGAATGCTATTCGCCTCCTTTCACAAATGTTGGCATCGACTACTTCGGACCCTTGAAAACTAAAGTTGGTCGTCGTACAGAAAAGCGATACGGTGCATTGTTCACTTGCTTGGTAACGAGGGCTGTTCATCTTGAAATGGCCTACACCTTAGACACTGACAGTCTCATATCTGCTATTCGTCGTATGATATCTCGACGAGGAAATCCTAAAGTTATATGGAGTGATAACGGCACGAATCTAGTCAGTGGTGAAAAGGAATTGAAGAAATGTCTACAAGACCTTGATCAAGATAAAATAATGACTCCTTTGGCGCTTTTACAGATAAGTTGGCATTTTAACCCACCATCTGGACCTCATTTTGGTGGCATTTGGGAAAGAATGGTAAGATCAACAAAGAGGCTATTGAAGGTGATCCTACAATCAAGCTGCGTCACTGATGAAGTGCTGATAACCACTTTGACTGAGGTAGAAGCATGTATTAATTCAAGACCTCTGGTTTATGTAAGCGAAAACAATGATTCGTATGAATCTTTAACACCAAATCATTTCCTAATTGGAAGAGCAAGTCATAATTCACCACCCGGGGAATTCGATAACAAGGAACTCCACGGCCGAAGACGCTGGAAGCAAGCACAGGTATTAGCCGATCATTTCTGGCGACGGTGGGTTCGCGAGTATCTTCCAACTTTAACGTTACGCAGCAAATGGACAAGAGATGTCAAACAACTTCAAATCAATGACATTGTATTTATTATTGACGAAAATCTACCTCGTGCACAATGGATGCTTGGAAAAATTGAAAGTTATTCCCTGGTAAGGACGACCGTGTTCGCTCCGTTCAACTGAAGACATCAAAACATCAATTAATTCGTCCTGTTTGCAAACTTGTCAAATTATTACCGGACAATAACGATAAATGTGATGTGCCTAGAATCGTAGGTCACATCAGGGCCGGCTGTTGAAAATAGCGTTATTACGGCCTCGTTTGATTCAAGCCTCGTTTAAATGCCGACCAATATTAATGTTAATATTGGTCGTGCAATTTTTATATATATTTTATAATCAATTTTTATATTGTTATTCTCATGGTGTTGGCATCGTTGAAAGGCCACACCAAATCGTTCAAAATAAGTTTAGAGAATCACCGTTATTATTATCGTCGTTTTAAAGACATTATCATCATATTACAGCTCAAAGATACCGAAGAGCCAGGTTGTATGAACGTTTATTCTTTTTATATTATATGTAATTATCTCATATCGTTAAATTGTAAATCATTAATCTCGTAAATAAAATACAACCTAAAATTACAATTGACTATTTATTGCATTCTAATCAACTTTGAGAACAAACAATCGCCACTGAAAAAATCAGTTAAATCGTTTCAAACAATGAGTATGTAATGATTTTCGGGAATGAAGATCCATCCTTCATAACTATACGCATATTTAATTGAATTACACTACAGGATAGATGCAAAGAGAATGTTGAATAAGATTCAAGCTCAAAATATCCCTTGGTAGGATCATGCGATTATTGAGGCGAGCATCAAATCAATTATTTCATTTGAGGATTGAGCAAATCAATATTTCAATTAAAGAAATGATGTTCAGTTTAAGCATATGGGATTTCCACCGGGCGGGACTTCAGGTAATTAGATTTGGCGTTCAAAATTAGCCACCTGTATCTGCGGTCGTATAGACAGGCATTTTCCTCAGATTGGTCGTATAGACAGGCTGTAGGCAATAAGCATACATACATACCTGCTTGATAATCGTATATTGCTCTTGCAGATGGAGCTGCTTTTGATGCATGCGCCTATAGGAAAAATGATATGGTAATTAAAAAACATGACATCATACAATATGACAATACAGTACTATACCATGCAATGTAGCCCGCTCAAGGTAAACTATTTTTGCTTCTTACTATACAAACTTAATGTTAAATGTATAAGCATGATGAACCCATTGCCGTAACAACCTGCTCCTACTGACAAGGGGGCATTCTTAATTGCGCCCGACAAAATGGGAGAGGTAAATGCTCAACTGAATTGTTTTAGTAGAAATTAAATAAACAAAATAGTTTAAGTTTTTGAATCAAAGTCATACAAGAGAAAACAAAACAAGCAACAAAATATGAGATGAAGATTTTTAATGGTATGCAAAGTAGAAATGTGCACTTTGGAATACTGTATTCTAATTGGCTGATCTACTACCTCAGATAGCACAACAATGCACCGCATCGCCTACCATTCGAAATCTTTATCTTAAAAATTTTGTTGCATGTTTTGTTTTCTCTGGTACAAAACCTTCGCATAAAATTAAGTCAAAAACATTTGCGAATCGCCTATCAACTGTCTTCATTGTAATTCTATTTGTTTAACATTTGCAAAGGATAAGCATCCTCGGAGTTTTTTCTGCGGTATTGTCCGGGGGAGATAATCCCATTTGACAGCTATACGGGGACGTAAAAATTGTTTTGGATCCGTCATATTCAAGCTGAGAAGATTACTTTTTTTGGCAGGAAACTTCAGATTTTTTAACTTTTTGAGTCCTTTTTGACTTTATAGAGAACAAACTTGAAATTTTAAAAATTTCATTATAAATGAATCCCGAGAAAAAATACTATCCTGAAATTGATACTTCAAATAGGTCAAAATATTTCTCTCGATGCGTATAATAATGAATGTATACTTTTTATACAGCTTGGTGCGTTCACAACGTATAATTGTTTGCTTATTTTGAAAATCAATGCCTAACATATATTAAAAATTCTAACCTTCTACAAAAATACCCAAAATAGATCCCAGAGAATATGAAAAAAGTACTCTCATTATTTGGCACGTCAACTAGATGAAGTTACTCCCGGGCAAAAAAATGCTTACCGTGGTAGTTGCAGGGCTCTGACTGGGGGGTGCTTTCGGGTTGTCTTCTATTTCTTCGACGTAATTAGCAGGGAAAAGACCGCACGAACCATTTGATCCTTTCCCTCTCCACCATCCTTCATCAATTCTTTCAACTTCTGTTACAATCTCATCAATATCAATTGTTAATTCTGTTTCATCAACTGAAAAACAAGAAAAGCGATATGTATTTATTGTACAGTCAAACTCGGTTAAAATCCCCTCTTTTAATGTCCCACCTTGCTTAATATCCCCACCTAAAACTGATTTCTATTTTCCATTCTCCATACAAACTCTCATAATCCTATCTCGCTTAATATCCTACCTCTTTTAATGTCCCACCTTGCTTAATATCCCCACCTAAAACTGATTTCTATTTTCCATTCTCCATACAAACTCTCATAATCCTATCTCGGTTAATATCCCCTCTTTTAATGTCCCACCTTGCTTAATATCCCCACCTAAAACATAATCCTATCTCGCTTAATATCCCACCTCGCTTAATGTCCCGCTTTTCATCTGTACCAGAGGGGGGATATTAAGCAAGTTCGACTGTATAACAATGTTATTAATTTTTTAAATTAATTTATAGCAAGTATGAATGATTAGCTGAAATTATTATATCTTAATATCAGATAATAGAGATAACAAATGTTGAAAATGTGCTGAAATGAATGGATGCAGATGATATTGTGCCGACTTTATCAAGGCAGAAAACGACTGAAATCGGCACTAAGGGTGAGAGATTTCAATACCATGTCTGTAGTTAATGAATAATACCGTGATTTTGATAAGAAGTTAATTGCGCAGTTGTCATATATAACTTAACGGGATCACAATAATCATTACTAACGAGGAAATTAGATATGTGACGTCAAGAGTAGCACCGAGGTAGCACCACGGGGAAGGAAGATGGCTGACGATTACGACTGAGCAAATTAAACCAGATAAATAAAGTCGATATTTACGGAAGTAAAACTTTCAGTAAATTTTGCTTTGTTTACCTCACTTGTATTATCCAAAACATGGTTCAATAATTCACACAAACTTGTTTTCATATTTTTGTCGCAATTGTCTTCCATTATGAATCCCTTGTGTTGCATAAGTAGTCAGTCAATGGGATTGTCAGTTTACGCAAGTCTATGGTTTTAACCAGGATGAGACAAAAGTAGGAATATTTGAAACCTAGATTCCGGAAGGTTAGAGGAAATTCAGAAGAAAATCGATATTTTCATGATTTATTGGTCAAACGTCAACAATAGAATTCAGAGGCAAACGTTGAAATTCCTTAAGGATTCCAAAAGGAAATCCTTTTATCGGACCCTGGTTCTCGCTCCCAAGTAGACCATGTCTTCGCCAGCGAAGAATAAGTATATGAAGTTAATGATTATCTATATCGAGAATAATGTTGCCAACACTGACCTGCTTGGTAATCATACAAAACTCTGACGGTCATTCCTTTGCTTGATGCTGCAACCTAAATAAATAAACAGAATACATGAAATATAACCGAGAATTCTTCAGGGGGAATCCCAAATGGAGTAATAACTTCGTGCTACATTCATTGTTTTAGAAATATTTGTTATTCCAGGCATCAAAAGCATCAAGGATTTTCACCCGAACAGACTTTAATTATCCTTGAAATCTTAGGATGACAACAAATTCAAAATCACATCAAAATTCAACAAAAAATCAGCAAAAATAAATGTGACTGCCTCAAGAATCCAACATCTATTAATAGATCATAACTGAAATATCATTGTACAGTGTAACCCGCTTAAATGCAAGTCAAAATTGCCAACGATTTTCATTGCAGTTACCCGAATTTGCAGTTATCCGAAATTGTTTACCAAGGACTTGACCAAAAAATTATTTAACGGATTTCAAAGCCAGGTTGCAGATAAGCGGGAATTTCACTTATCCGAATTGCACATAAGCGCGGGTTACACTGTATATACTATCATCCTGAGTTAGTCATAGTCTGCATTATAACAGGCAATTCACGGCTCATGCTACAACACATTGCACTGCCATAGAATTTGATAAAGAAGTATTACCTTTGAATTTGTAATATGATCTTCAGCTTGTTCAATTGTATCATAAATGCCATCAGAAACTGGTTCCTATGGAAAAAGAATTGCGCTATACTATATACCTTTATAAATAAATGTCATATAGTGAAACCTGTGATAGCGGTCGGTTATGAGATTAGATAATAATGGCCACTAAAGGGAGGTGATCTTTCTATAGAGGTTAGATTCAATGTAAATTGATATTTGTAACATTATGAAGTGATCAATATAGACACGTGGCTGCTCTCTGCATGGTATGAATTTTATACAATACACACGTTTCGTCGTATATATATACATATTTAAAAATATATTGAAAGATTGTGGAAAACTGTAAAAAATAATAATGTTTTCAACGAATCAACATATTCGACTTTTTTTTTAAGCTAAATGAACAGTAGTTAAGCATGAGGGAGAATGGATGCAGGGTACTTTTTACTCAAAATGGTTTTCTTTTTTTTGTTCTTAAATTTTTTTTATTTTTTTTGGGGTATCTTTTTATGATCTTAAACATTTTCATAGTAGAAAATATTTGAGGTATTGTTTTTCGATGAGCAAAAACGGTTGATGTAAACCCACGAAGCTGTAATCAATTTTCAAATATGCGTCGATAAAAAATCCGTTTCTAGCTATAATTAATGTAAAAGTATTTTCTTCATGTGAAACGGGACATTTTTATTTCCAAAATAAAGTTACAATACAAGTGGTATACCCAAAGTTATAATGTTGTGCGTTATGTATATATTATGCTAATTGTCAAAATCAATCAAAATGCAATTATTCCATATTTCAGACAAATATCATCCATGAATTAGTAATACGAATACTGAATGATTTATAGACGCCGCTAGCTTCATAATCTTTCTCTCTGTAACTTGACAATTAAGACATCGATACTGAGTTGTCTACTGTTAAAACGTCAACGAGGTCAATGAGGTCAGTGTCCGACAAAAGTAGGAATCCTTTAATCCTAGATTTCAGAAGAATAGGTGGAGCAAATTCAGTAGAAAATTGATTTTTTATGATATATTGGTCAAAAATTTCACCAAAAAATTCAGAAGAAAAATTTGAAATGCCTCTTGGATTCCAGAAGGCTGAACCTTATGTCGGATCATGAATGAGGTTAGTAGAAATTGACTGATATTCCAGCAAAGCTTATTACAAAAACATTCACTTCATGAAAATAATTGACACATGAACCATTAATCAATGTCAATCAATATGTCAATCAAATATTGTCAATAATGTTCAATCAAAAAGTAGACTGAGGAGAGGTAGCTAGCCAATCAAAATGCAGAACATCATATAGTAAATTATATAATGATCAATATTACCGGTTGATGTGGTGTTGAGTATGGTACAGTGACAGCCTTGGGTGTAACTTGTGACGTTTCATCATTAACTACATCGTAAAGATTGTCTTCGTCATATGCTGTAGTGGCCTGTATAAAAGAATCAGGGAAAAAGAGTAAGTAATTGAGGCACGCGTATCACATTACCACTCTTCGATTTCGAAAGGAGTAGCTCTTGTGGCCGAGAGCAATTATTGTAAGGTAATCAATCCTCCCTTACAAGGGTCCGACGAAAGGTTCAACTTTCTGGATAGGAATCCTAGAAGCATATCAACAATTTTTTTTTTTTTTTTTTTGATGTTTGACCATAAATCATTAAAAATCTCAATTTTCTCCTGAATTTGATCTAGCCTTTCGGGATCTATAGGATTCCAGGATTCCTACTTTTGTCGGACCCTACGCTTAGCCAATATGAATATATTGTAATTGTATCCATATCGAAACAACCATGGGAAGCGTTTGTGACGGGGATGATTAGTTCATACGAATACCCATGACCCACAAAATCGTATTCTACTTAGAAAAATTCATACTTACATGTACTGGTTCTGGTGTTGGTTCTCGTTGCGGTTCTGGTGTTGGTTCTCGTTGCGGTTCTGGTGTTGGCTCTCTTTGTGGTTCTGGCGTTGGTTCTCGTTGCGGTTCTGGAGTAGGTTCCCTTTGTGGAACAGGTTCTGGACTTGGTACTCTGACGGGTTCTGGTGATGCTTTACGTGGAGGTTCTGGTGTAGGTACTATTGCCTTCTCTTTCTTTACAGGAGGTAATAAAGCAGCTTTCTTTGGTGGGTCTGTTTGTTTTGAAGTAGCAGGAGGAGGAGCAGGGTTTTTTTGTGGGGGAGGTACGGCGGCCTTTGCTTTTCTAGCCACTTGAGGAGGAGGTTGTTTAGGGGCGGCAGCTTGGGAATCTTGATCATCGATTGATTCTGATCGTTGTTTGATTAGCTCACGTGCTTCCTAAAATAAATGAAAATAAATTAAATTAACGAATGTTCTGATGACAATAACGTGTTAAACTCACTGACTACACAGTCATTATGTCGTCTATATCTACTGTTTTGGTCCATCGACTAAACTGATGTTAACAACCAACAGCGTGAGGGGTTATTATGCAAAAGCTGATGACTTGCAGCGTATATTGACTATTTCAACATTCCCATTAAGAAAGTTGACAGGACAGTATTAATGAAAGGGTACATATGTTTGATGGTAATCTTGATACACCAATATTGTAAATTGAATATACGTTAACGGCGATGACAACCAATAAGCAATTTATTAGTCAGCTATAGCATCGCAATGTGTTGGAGGAGGGAGACATTCCTAGAACAACTAAAATTCAAAAATTTGAATATATATATGTATATATAGCTGACATTTGTAAAACGTTGTCTTACTGATTGAACATAGCAGAGCTTAAGTAATAAAAGTCAGAGAATCAGGCTTCAAAAACTTCAAGTAGCAAACATCACTGTCTGATTCTCTGACTTTTATTTTATTATATATAGATGATAAGTATTTTTTTCAAGTTGTATAGTAATGAATTTGAAGGATTGTTTTTAATATTTGTAATATAAAAATTAAACTTCTCATTTACGTAGGCATGTGACCACTGACATAATGACAGATGACAAATGATCACACACAATCTGATTGATCTATTTATAACCTCAATCAATTATAAATACAATGTAAATAAATATTCTATGCGTGGTCGTCCATTTAAACTATGTCCTTTGCAAAAATTCAGATTGAATAGTTCGAAACACATGTTCTGCACTAGGAGGGCGAGGGATTCTTTGGTGGAACTAATTACCTGAGTCTGTCATCATTTCAAAAACAGTTCAGGGATCGAAAAGTCACTCGATAAATTAGATTTATCGTTAAGACAGATGGCCGGTATATAAGAGGTTTGCTTGCATTATACATCGGATTAAGAAACTTGCTCGCAGAATCGGAAACTTAGTAACTATTCTACAAACGTTTCTGATTTACAGAGAATCTGTGAGAACTGATGATAAATGATTACTGGACTTGGCGTAAACTAATCAATTCAAGCAGATTTCATTGCGAGCACAACTTGATTGGGATTGCGAGAGATATCGTTAACATCAATGGAATCCGGGGGGGGGGGGCAACTTCGATACTTTTGGAAGAAGTGGACGTTCGAATATTAGCAGGTACCTTTTTCAAAATTCAAAAAAATGTTTAGGGTATGCATCACCATAAAAAAATTTCAAGTATAAATTTTACTTTTAAATTTGGGGCAATTTTTTTTATTAACAATGTTGTTTGCTTAAATAAAAAAAATAAAAAATAGGGGGTATCTTTTTCATGATCTGCAACATTGTTATGGACATCCTCCTAAAGTTCTATTTGAATAACCCCGTCGAAGAGCAATGAAGTTACCCCCCGGGCAATTGGTATACTCGCTTCACTATCAAATAAAGTATATCCTATATACGAAACGACGGGCAGTAAAGTGGAATAAAGCCGCATGGGACACTGCAGGTTTACAGTTGAGTTGACATAGAAGGGATTTAACTATAATGGCTGATGTTGTTTGGTTCGACATTATTTGCAACTGTTTTTGACTTGTTGTTCGTTTATCGTTTTGTTCCTTATATTGGAAATTCATCAGTTGAGCCATAAATTAAAATTTCCAATCATCTTTGAGTTTCAAATATTATAAAAGGATTTTAACAGCCAAATAAAAAGCTCACATCACAATAATCGCAATAATACACTATAGATCGTAATTTTGATAATATATTTTTGCGATATTTCAATCAAGCAATCATCTATATTTTAATTGAAATTGAATTATTAACCATATTATTAACTCATCTATTAGATTTTTACAAATTCTATAAATAATTATTATTTATCGTTGTATGTATAGGTTGAAAGAAACTGTAAGGAGTAATATTTAAGTGCAATTGCGTGACATTCTAATTTGAATAAATAACAGTTACTAACCACGATATTTACAAGAAATCATACAGGCGTGAACATAAAAGCGGACGACAGTTAACGGGTAGCAGACGACAACTAACGGGTATAGGTCGTTACAGCTGACTGATAGACGTAAACACAAAATGACATACTAGTACTTAAAAACAGGTATAGCTATAAAGAATTACGATTCATTCACTGACCATAATAGCTTTGCGGTAATATATGCGTATTTATATGCGGCCAGTTAATGAAGTACAACTCGTGTTGATATGTTTATTAATTTCTGTGTGACTTCTATTAAGCGGCTGTAGCCTAATGCCATCAGGACGATTCTGTGAGCTAGCACTATTCGTACTACTACTAATAGCACCTGTATTATGATCAAAAGAACGTCCGTTTGTTTTAACAGTATATCGCCGATGTTTTGATGGCGAATTACCATCAAGACTAGAAGATATATGTCCACTTTGACTTTTCATTTTCGCACGGAATTTTTCGGGCGTATTTTCTTCTGGTTTGACTAATATTAAATGTAATTTTGGTCCATATACAATCGATAACATTGTTAATGTTGATATATGTGATACGATACATAATATACCATCTTTATATAAATATCTTTTCATAGATAATGATAATGGAACATACATTGCCCATACAATACAAAATACGAACATTGCGAATGTTGTAAAACGTGCTTCATTATAACTTTCAGGTAATTTACGTGCGCGGAACGCAAACACGCTACATACGATTGAAATTGTAAACATATAAAGTAATAATAAGGAGAATAATAAATCAAAACTACCCGAACAATAACGCGATAGAATTAATAACGAATCAACATAATTAGTCTTGGTTGAGACCATTGGTCGAAATATAACTGTTAAAATAGCACATAACATTACACCAGCCATTGTTAAAAAACCAACAGTAAGAAATTGCACACGGTTACTAAGTACGTTGCTACGTCGAGATAACCGCCCGGATTTTGATGCTTTAAAAATTCGTAATAAACGATCTGTTTTTGTAAATGTCACCGATACAGATATAGTATAGAAAATGATAAAATAAAAAGGTCTTATCCCACATAGAACAGTTGTTGAATTCGTGTAATAAAATACGGGTAATACGAATATAAATCCCATGCTAATTAGTTGTAACATGGATAATTCACGATTAGATGCTTTCACAACCGGTGTATCTCGATATATTGAAAACACGCAGATAGTAAAAATAATTAATGCCAAACCAATAACACTAAAAATAATAACCATTATTCCAAAGGCACCATTAAATTTCAGATAATCAAGTTCAGGGACAAGACAAGATGTGCGGTTGTCATTAGCAACACGCGTTTCACCACATTCGATACATGATTGTTGCCCTGGTAACGGTTGAATTGTACCTGCGGGACAGTCCACGCATGTCCAGCAACACTTTTTTGATGTTGCTACAAATGCATAACTTCCCGGTGAACAAGCCTGCGAACATGACGAATTCGGTGGCGTAGATGTCCAATTAGCAAAATATAATCGCTCGACGTCAGGTCGTTTGACAAAACGTCGTGAATCAGATGTCCAACTCCCAACTACTGAGAAAACCATCTTATTATCTTTAAGTTGTAAATTAGTAATCGAATATGAAGCAACGCCAGGGTCACCGACAGCGTCAAAATTAACTGGGACACCTGTTCGTCCAGTGAAATTAACTTTACGGACATATTGAAACAGCTCAGCAGGACTAATATTGTCTAAATCAGGTTTAGCAAGGCTATTTCGATCAGCTAATAAATTCTGTAATCCATGTGCTATAGCATATACTGCATCCATCACGTTAGTATATTTATTTTTAGCTAATTGACTCAAATCATTTGTCGTATTATCAGGGCATGTATAGCCTTGAAATCGACCTGTCCGCGGACCAGACAATCCGCATTTATGTACATCCAACCAATATTCTTCAAGCCATGGTTTATATTCTGTAGTAGAAGGTTTTGAATTCAATAGATGATGCTCGTAGGGTGCATATAAATTTAATGTTGGTATAATACCAAACATGCCCGCAACAACACGCGGGTCTAATTGACGGACGGATGCGGCATTACCCCAACTTTCAGTCGCAATCCATATCCTATCAAATAATTGTCTTTGTTTTGCTGCCTTTAAAAATGCCAATGCCCCTTGCTCCTGGCACCATAATACAATCACACGTGCACGTGGTTCATTAATTAATTTTGTTATAATATCATCAATTTGATTACTATTGTCTTTAGGGTCAAATGTTTCTTTAACGCCAAGGCAAACACCTCTTTTATCTAACTCCGGTAATAAATTATCCGCACCTAAACGTCCGTACGCATCATCCGACGAAACGACAGCAATATACCGCCAATCATATGTCCGTAATATATCTGCTATAACTAATGCTTGGAAATTATCTGGCGGTAATGTACGCATGAATGACGGATAACGTTGCTTGTTACTAAGATCAGTACTAGTTGATGAATAACTCAACTGCGGGATACTTGATGCTGCCATAAGTCCCGCAACAATTATAGATTGTGTCGATGAAGCATCTCCAACCATTCCTAATAATTTCGGTTTATTTTTTTTCGTACAACTACATGTACCAATAGAAACAGGTAGACTACCTTTGATAGAATAAGCTGGCAGTTGTGTAGGCTCAGCCATTAGATCCAGACACGCTTGGATTGCTATATAGCCATCATTACACGAATCATAAATTGAATAACCAAGATTGACGTGCTTCAATAAATTGTCATTTTTATTGATTTCATCAATTGCATATATCATTGCTTCTGACCACATAATTCCTGGTTGATTCAATACAAAACGTCCTTGTGAACTACTATAGAAATGAGCGGGAAATAAGCCGCCAATAATTGCGTCCGCACCTTTCACGCTTTCATGCTTTAACGGTTGTTCACAGACTTGTCCGTTGCTATCAACTTGTGAGACAATTAACATTACCATTAAATAATATACAATGCGATAAAATACCGCTCTAAAGATTTGACTCATCGTTAAAGCCGTTTTGTTGTGCTCAGTTCCAATGTCGTATATAATAAAATAATAGTAAAAAACGATATGCTTGAAAACACAACGGACTTTCACAGTTTGCGTCAATGTGAACACTAATTTCGTACGATATAGGATGTAGATATTAATTGCACATGGTGCTTCAGAGATCAATCTTTGTCAAATGTGTTTGTGGTAGTATATAAACGATATAAACGATATATATTCCTTCCTGTAATAGCTTTAGATCCAAATATAAACATATGCGTCGCTCTTGCTAATTCAATATAAAGACCAGTAGAAATCCAGACATCAAATACTAATAATACTACCACCACAACATCCAATGCTAAAGCGGTTGGGTGTTTAACTTTGTTCGCATAAAAACACAGGCGGATAAAACATAGCATGAATATTGTGTAGAATACAAAAACAAACGTTTTAAATATTCATCGAGGTTGAAAATCCCCTGGGCGGCGATCAGTTTACCCAACAATAACATACAGGATTGAACGAACCAAAATAAATAAAAAATATTAAAATATCAGTCGTAATATCTACATAAACTGATAAGAGAATAAATTGATAAGATGAGACTTGATTTCATCACGACAGTAAACTTGGTTCCACCAACTCCAGTTCTATAATCCCATCCAACAAAATTTCAATAAACGTTAAGCCAGTGCTATTTATGAACGCTTTCAAAACGGCGCGGACATCTTGCGTGGCACTCGTCTTCTAACAATCACTACAATACATTTGCGGAAATCAGAACACAACTTGAGAATTTATCATTGTTAGCCATACAGATCAACTTGTAAGTGACAATAGCATGTAGACGTCATTGAAAGTTTTATATTCAAAATGCCGCTTTAACAATGGCTTATAATACCCCACCGACGAAATAATCTAGCCGATGCCCATTCGGGTCATTTTAATGATATACTTATACCGTTACTTAGCAACCATGTTTTAAATTTCCACCGACCCCGACAAGTGTTAATTACATTCAAACGTTGTTTAATTCATACAATCTAGATTAAGATTGTCAAATTTATTAAATAAATAGATCATTCTTTTGAACACAAACCAGGAATTAGTAAAGCTGACAGATTAAATTATATTGAATAGAATTATTAGATGTGTTATGATAAAGATCTAAACCAAACAAATCAATCGAACAAATGTTTTTTGAATCATTGGTTTTTACAATATCTACAAAAGATTAAAAGAAGAAATACGCAGATGTCTACTGTTCGTGCAGCAAGTCAAAGTATTAAATTAGACAAATATTTCAATTTTTAGAAAATTATGTATGTGCACAGATGTAATAAAGTTCGCCAATCTAGCTCCTCCTCTGCTCTCCCATATATTTCAACAACCAAATACGACTAAGACAAGATCTCACACCCATAATGACATATACATCAAGTCAAGTCATCGCCACTCATTTCAATATGCTGATGCTCACAAGTGAAATGATCTACTGTCTACAATCAAGGAAGTTTGCAAAAGGAAAAATTTCGAAAGTCTCCTTGAGAAGCATTTAAATATCAATAAAATTACAGCATCTAACTGTTAAGTTCGTATTTAATTAACCTTTGTAGCTGTATATATATATATCTATGTATTATTGTAATCAATTATTTTGTGTTTATTCCCTAGTTTATTACGTAAATCAGTCCCGTGAAAAAAGTTATTGTAAAACATATCAGGTTTCTGAATAAATGATGATGATGATGATGATGATGATGATGTGTAGTTGTTTCAAGAATATCGAAGTAACAATCTTTGCAAGTTTGAGAATAAGGTACCGACAAGGTACAATTAACACGTATCGATTGTAGCAGATATATCAACGCAATCGTCAGCGTCAGCACAATTAAAAGAGGTGATCGGATCCTTCATTTTGACGATCGGAATCTCATCTGGGTCTAAACCCCGTGGTAACTTCAAATAGCTGTTATACGGAGATGTACCAATAATTGAGGGTACCTTTTCATATTTTTGAAAAATGTTTTGGGTATCAATTTTAGAATTTTAAAATATTAGAAGTTTTTTAATGAGCAAAAAGTGTGATCTAAACCCACGAAGCTTTAATCGACTTCCATGAGATGCGTCCGGATAAAATACTATTTGGGGTGTACCGACATTTTGGCCGGTATAAAATATTTAAAATATCAATCTTGTAAAAGAAGAATGTTGGATGGCAAATATCTAAATATAAATTAACACCCCTTCGTTCTTGAAATTGCTTCAATCTCCCCTCGTTTAAACAATATGAAAGTCTATAGAATAACGCATAATTTAGTTGATTTATCTCTTTCCTCTCTTAATTGTAAATAAATCGCAAATAAATATTCAATGCGTGGTCATTCACAACGACTTTATTCGATGCAAACGTGCCGGTTAAGCAGCACAATTAATTTATTTAGTCAGAGAGTGATACCTTGATGGAATACTTTACCTGAGTCTGTCGTGAGCTCAAAATCACTTCAAAGTTTTAAAAAATCCCTCGTGGAGATGGACTTGTCGGAGCATTGTAAAATGTTTTCTTAACTATTATATAATCATCAACTTTCCTTTAAAACTATTTATTTTTATGTTAATCTTACTTTTGTTATTGTGTAAGGCTGTATGTAAGTGGAATTATTTGTTAATTTAATCCCCTGTATTTGCCTGTTATATTTTATATGACGAATATATCAAATCAAATCAAATCAAAGTCAGGTCCAAAAATGGGTCATGGTTGAAAATATGATCCGTGATAAATAAAGATTAAAGATTAATATTTCCATCCCATCGCAGTAGTACTACCTCATAAAAGTTGTTAAATAATTTGTATACGCATGGCAGTAGTGTTTATATCTACAGTCAAGCTCAGTCACAAGAGAGAGGAAAATCCTTAGAAAATGATAGAACAATAGCAAGTCATTGAAAGCAAGTGTTTTAGATGCATTTCCGTTGAGAAAACGAGGGAAATCATGCTTTTCCGTGTACTGTGACTCATTTATGCCAGTTTCTATTAAACGTCCGCATTTGATTTCTCTAGTACTGTTTTGTGTGGCTCCAAGAATTAATCTTAGCTCCTGTTCTAGATCACTCAAAATATTTCAAGAGTCCAATTTCAGATCCAGGTCCAACTATGGTCTAACCATGGTCCAGCCATGGTCCCAACCAAAGTGGATTTCCTGTCGGACTCTAGGTATCTCAATAAATGATGATTAAAGATCAAGCCATTTGAGTCTAGGACATTTAAATCAAGATTATAGATTCAGATTGTATGGCAACATTTGAAAAAGATTAAATCAAGAATCTTCAAAAAGCACTGTCATGATATCATTGTGATAAAGCAAAAGTCTTTGATTTTTTTTTGTTTAACTCAAAATATTTCAAATCAATTGATCGTAACCCCGACTATGTCACTATACTGTATTCTCAACTGAATGCCGGGGTTGATACATTTGTTAAAACAATTTTTTGCAGTTGCAGTTGTAGTTGATTTGATTTGGACTTCAAAACAATATTTCCATTTATTTTCTGATGTTGATTCTCAATTAGAACTATTTGAAAATAAGTTACCTGGAAAAATGTTGGGCAATGCCCTGGATAAATTGATCACTATAGACAGGTTGCCTTTATATGCAGGGTTTTTGCACTATAATAATGCTTTTTGTATATTACCGAAGTGTCCGCTATAGGCAGGTGGACGCTATAACAGGATCTACAAAATTATAGATTTTATCGTAAGTAGTCTTCGAACATTCCACATTTTATGCCATCCGATATTTCGTATCATTTGAACGTGTTTCGAACACGGCCAAATTTGTCACGGAACAGCGTATACATATTTGATAATTAAAAAGGAATCCTCACTCATCTTAGATGGTTTTCAGGAGGGTTCTCTAGAATTGACAGTTTGGATTTATTACACGTGTTTTTATAAGAAACTTTAGAATCTGCAAGTATTGAGACTTTATAAAGAAAATCATAATTTTCAGTATTCAAACTTTCTTAACACTTTTTTATTACCCATATACCAACTACGCATAGACACTCAATTTTTACCGGTTTAATGCAATTGAAGCTTCTAGTAACTATAAAAATTAAAATATAAAAAATAAACCCTTTTTAAGATATCAAATGAAAGCCGGTGAGATGTAGGAAAACAGAAACATAACAAATTAAAATTGATTAAAGTTGGCAAACCCATATTATTGATTTTCTATAGGCCTTCAAATCCGAGTATAGAACTGTCTTGGCAATTTGGGGGCTTTGAGTAATATATTCTTACTGAAGAGAGCTGAAGAATGTACTGTAGTTTATAAAAATAATTTCTGACATCTATCCATGTATCCGAAACATGAATGCTTCTAAAAACAATAATTATTTATAGCCATTTTCACTTTAGCGGCGGCTCGCATTTGTCATACAAAATAAAACTATTAGCTGCGTAGCAGATGTTTATGTAACAGCTATTGAAAAGATGTTTAGCACGCACGGTTAACGTGACGACACGCGCGCGTCACTCGACACGACAATACAATGTATCTAAATTAAACATTAACTAGCATGTGAGAATTAACAATCAAATATAAATAATTAAAAATCAAAGTTATTGTTAATTTAAATCAATAAAAATAAAAGGATATTATGCAAACAATTAAGCTGCTTTTAAGGAATTGTCATCAAGATTATAATAAGGAGAGTGAAAATTGAGAAAATATTCGAGAAATCAGACAATTTCAATAATTAAATTCCAAATCAAAGTTCAAAACAAATCCCATCATTCAAAACAAAACACAAATTCTTAGATAACGGAATCCGTTTATTACGGAACACTGTTCGTATTTTTAATAAAAATGAATCAATAAATAACGTAATCCGTTTGAATGGATTGTAAATGAGGAAAATGGTAGAGATTTGATATCGAAATCCGTTTATATTAATGGTAAATGAGGAAAGTGGTAGAGATTTGATACCGGAAACCGTTTTATTGAAAGCTGTAATATTTCAATTAAACAAGGAAGAAATAACAAACATAAACGTAATCCGTGAACGTAAATGGTTATGAGAATACCGGTCGGTACCTTATCAACGGAATTCATTGATGTGAAAGCTACACCATTCCAATCAAACAGATGCAACAAAAAGAAGATGTCAGCGGAGTCCGTATTTGCGACAAATAAATCCGATTTCGTGAAATCCAATAATACAAATCAGAATTGAAAACAGATCAGGGTAAAAAATGACAAAATGTGACATGTTTCTACAATCCTATTAGAACGTAAAGCAATCGAATCAATTACGATCCAAATAAAGGCATAAAAAGTGAAGTTAACACATTTTTATTCGTGCGGAACACCAATCCATAACAGACGAAGGAATTCCTTTGCGGTATCTTGCGTTGGCGAAAACCTGTGCGATACTCAAGTTTGACCGCTTCAGCAAAACTAAAATTGAGACATTTGTAATTATAGAATTTTAAGATTTATAATTTTAAATTTAGAATCATTGTGTTTATCTAACAGAAGATTCTGTGATAAACATTTGATAGAAAAAACAATTGGTAATAACATATTTAATATTTTTGAATTGCAAAATACAAAAACGTCGTGCAAAATAAATATATTAAATATAGTATTACCAATTGTTTTTTCTATCAAATTGGGTTGATTATTAAATACACAAACAAATCTACAATATGTGTAGTAGAAAAACCAATCAATCGTATGGACAGTTATTGGATAGTCATTGGAAATAGTCTAAGAAATATTTACCGCTTTGATCCGCCGCAATTTGACGAGTGGTAAGCGGTCTGAACTAAAATACAGTCAACAAATATATCAAAATGTGCACTGGAACTAGCTCCAGGCTCTCCTGATTAAAGCTCAGATAAAAATGATGAAAAGAATCTGGAGCTAGTTCTGGTGTACATTTTGAAATCTTTTCTGATTATAATTAGTTCAGAATATCATAGTGAATATTTCTAGACTATTTCCAAAAACTATCTGCTAGTCAAAGTTTTCATATGATTGGTTTTTCTATGGGTCTTGATGATATACACTACAAGACCTGAGTCCGACCAAAGTAGGAATCCTGGAATCCTAGATTCCGGATGGTTAGAGCAAATTCAGAAGAAAATTGATGTATTTAACGATTTATTGGTCAAACATCAACAAAAAATTCTGAAGAAAATGTTTAGATGCCTCTAGGATTCCAGAAGCCTGGACATTTTGTCCGACGCTGCACAAGACAGATTGTAGATTTGCAATTAAAGAATATGAAAAAGGATATTTGCAAACAATTTATTTTCATCTATTTGTTCAAAACCCGCTTACGTGCCAACATCTTGTTTCATTTCAATTGTTATGAGAAATAAATTTAATACTAACAAAATTTTCTATTGATATTGTTTTCTTACGAAAGATGAAAATAATATACAACACATACATAAGACAAGATACATGCAATTATGCATCTCTATTCTCTCATGTTGCAGAATCAACTCATATCAATTTGCATTCTACCACAATGAAACCTGTGTATAGCGGCCAGCTAACAGAGGTAGATAAATTTAACCACAATCTACAGGTGGTCTATAAATGCAGGGTTGATTCAATAGAAAAATTATTTTAGACATACCACGAATGACCACTATATAGACAGGTGGCCGCTATATTGAGGTGACCAATATAACAGGTTACAATGTAATAACTAAATTCGAACCAGTAATTAACATGTCTTATGTGATGTGGTACAAACGCAATGCGGCACACACTGTTGCGGTGTCTATGGTCACAATACGGTAAAGTATACGGTCACAATGTTACAGACTTGATTCTGTGTAAATACAGGTTCACATATATGAACTTTTAGCAAATGTGAAACTGAATGGACAAACACAAAATCAAGTATCCATGTATCCATGTATTTTATATTGCTTGTTATTTGCATTGCAATTAGTAACGAAGCGCAATGCAAACACAATGCGATGGCGATGTAATTACATGATATATACTAAAAATAATGCACTAATATTGTTGCGAGTATTGCAAGCAGCTTTCTGATTACATTCAACGAAAATTAAGTAGTTTACTACGAAATTTTTCTGTTAATTTCGTTAATACGCCATTGCAAACACATATTGATTACAGCATAAAATTTCAAACACCCCGCTTCCCCAACAAAAAGCTTTAGCGGAAAAATTTCGGTTAATTTTTACACGTAAAATTTTGACAGCAACTAAACAAGTGAAATTTCGAAGGTATTATCGTACAGTCCTAAACACGGATATGCAACGCCTTTTTGTCGTGAAAAGGCCAGGTCATGTCAGTTCCCTAATAAACATCACTTCCTCTTCAACATATTTTATGGAGTCCATTCTCTCCCCCCCCCCCACAACGGGAGTTGCTGATATTAAACGGGCCAAGCATAGCCATGTTTCTCAGATCAGAGGCGTCTTAGATTTCTATCAAAAAAAAGTATTATCTATGGCCTATTCCAAAGGTATATCAACTAAAAACAATAAGATATAAGTTTACATAGTAGCAGCTGATGCATACAGATTACAAAGGGTTGAAGAAATATTTAGAAAAGATATAATCACAAGATTCCGTTTTAAAATGTATACATGTGCACATATGTAAAAGGCTGTAATATAAGTAGTCAACGTGATGGATATGTAGAGGACAACAATCGAAATAAAGTAATAAAAAGTGCAATTAATTAATATCCGTAATGCCTAGCTTGCTCGATTAAAACCTTACACGTATTAGACAAGTTATGAAATTACAAGACTCTATTTTGAAATGCAAACGAGTTTAATTTCAATGTTATTACAGCTAGCTAGGCTACAAATCATTAACTTGCGTGCATATAGATTATTCTTCGTAAAATATATGAAGGAAGCATCTGTCTACACGCAGGCTAACAAACCACCAGAGAAAAACAAGGGCGAGATATGCGTGGATCTTTAATATGCGTGGCCAATGCGTGGGACATTTTGAAATAGTTTCAATAATGAAATAAATTGAAATTAGAAATGTGTGGGTTGTTCGATTAAAACACTCGACATTGTTTATTCATCCGTAACATATTCTTTACCAGTTAAAAATGGAAAAACAATTATTGATTTCTTAGACAGTTTTAATAATTGGTTAATACATGGTACTTCAACATTTATATTGAGATAGTAACCGAGGAGTTACACAAAATATGATACAATTTGCTCTGGTTAACACTTTTTTGTCATAGCAACAACTTGAAAGGTTAACAGAATGTTGTATTAAATAAACGATATAACAAAATAGTTTTGAATTGCAAAAGAAATTAAATTGAAAAATGATAGTTAAAAAGTAAATTAATTTGTCAATAAAAATTATCCTTATATTTCAGTAATCTCTAACAGGAAAATGAAATACAATTTTACTGGATTCCATAGCTATTACCACAACTGACACCAAAACCATGAAAAAAATCGTGAAATTTCATTGCGTTTTCATGGCATTTTCAAGATATTTTCACATTTTTATAATCTTATTGTGAATATGGATGTTTTCATGGTTTAAAAAATTTGTGGTTTTCACTTTTTTAAAGGCACAACACGTTCATGGCATTTTCATGGTTTTGGTGTTGGTAGTGGGCGTATAAGGAACGTTGCACAGCGGATTACAAAAATATTTGATTATTGGTGTATATATATACCAGCCTCATCAATTAAGTTGTTATTTAACCTAGACTGCGCATGTGATATACACCGATTTGTCACAATCTATAATATTCGTTACAATTCAGGTGTGATGCCTGGCGAGCTACAACATCAGATACGTCTCTGATGAGTCCATTGGCTAGGACGAACCTCGTATCAGACATATGTGCGTATAGGATAAAAAAAGGATTACCAGAGAAAACAGTGTTTCAAATGTTCACAATATTTTCAAAAGACCGATTATGTAAGATCATCGCGAAGAATTTCAAATTCTCTAAGCATACAGCCATTCAAAGAACACAAGAGAAAAATTCTGCCACACCTTGTGGAATTAAAGGTTATCAAGTTCAAACAGAATATGAAAGTACAATTTTTTGAAAAATAGTCTGAAGACAAGCAGATAGATGTAATTTCTTTTAAAAGACTGAAACATTTCATATCTGCTTTCTAGATCAAAATCTAAGTTTTGTATATACGATTAATAAGGCTACGAAATTACACTAAGTGTTGCAAATTGCAGAATGGCAAATTGAAATATTAATTTCAAATACATTTACACATTTAATCAAAGTGAAAAGTGAAGATCGATTATTTAGAATGTATTATTATTACTGAGGCAGAATTGCCAAAGATCGACTTCAGAACGGCGTATGAAACATAATAATATCGTCCTCGATATATTATGAATGAGTTTACGCTTTCCGAACGTCTTCTAAGAGCTTTAACCCTTTCAGAAATTAATTAAAGTGTGAATTCATGCATGAAGTTCTCATAATGTCGTCTGAAACATACATGAAACAAAATTATTCATATAGTCGGATGTGAAACCGTTCTCAACAGGAATAGGAACGGCACAAGTACACCAAGAACATTTCTAACCAGTTTAACATTTTTACGAAGACGCATTTAGCCTTCATCATCAGCACGTGTTATTCCAAACAACTTCGGTTGAGCATGCACGTATCTTCGTATGCGTGTTAACGAATTGCGTTTCACTCTAGAGAGTAATAGCCTGTGACAACGTGACAAACACAAAACAGTAAGACGACTGTGAAGCAGAAGAATTTGCTTTTCAGATTAAAACAATGCTTAAGAAACAGTAGCATTTGATTGTCACACGTGTTTGGGTTATGACTTTGTGTATCTAACCCGATCCGGGCCCAACAGACGATTGTCCGAATCGCTATCCAAATCTTGAATATTAACACACACGATTAAGTTATATACTCAAACTACACACGCATTTGATTAAGATTCAATTAGATTTAAAGCCTTCAGATCTAAAATTGAAGATAGAATCATGAGACATGTCATGTAATGTATTCAATGGAAGAAATTTCAGTGGCATGGATAATTTTGTTAGCTACGCATGAGCGCGGACGAATTTCATCGCAGTTTTCAAAAATATTTGGCGTAGATAATTATAAATTTTGTTAGTTACGCATGTGAGCGGACGGATTTCATCGCAGTTTTCAAAAATATTTGGCGTAGAAAATTTATAATTTTGTTAGTTACGCATGCGAGCGGACGGATTTCAACGCAGTTTTCAAAAATACTCGTCACCGCCGTAGAAGAGTCGAATGTAAGACGTTAATTTGTATATTTCTGGATATCACGTTGTAAGAAATCCACCAATTTAGTTTGTGCAGTTGTTTGCCAATTGTATGTAGAACCATAATTTTTTCTATAGTCTATAACGGAGATTGAAGATAACTCAATCAACATAACTAAATTAAGATCTAGCTAATGATATATAATCACCTTCGATCACTATAACATTTTGAATAAGACTAATAAAATCAAAGACATTACTGTTAATAAATAAAATAAGGGATTTAATTTCATAATAAAACTATAATACCATCAGACAAAAATCATTCGACTATAGAATTTTTAGTTTTCAAAACAAATTTTAATTTGTGATAAGCTTAACAGAATATAGATTTTGGAGAATGACGGATTACTGTCAAACTTTAAATTTAAAATTCTATCTATAGAAGCTTGGAAAGGAAGTCTTGAATGGATTTAGTAAAGCATGGTTTAACTTCTTAAAAAAAGAAGTCGTTGAATAATCTGATTAGTAACAGGTGACATCAAATCAAGGGTTTATTCATAGGTAGATAAATAAAAAGAGTGAGCCGCTTTTCAAATTTTTGAAATCGAAAACACCTGTCAAAATAAATCATAATCAACAACTCCGCCCACAGCCATAAATTTTGAGGGGTTTCCTGGTGACAACCCCCCCTTATCCAAAAGAAAATTTGAGTTAATTTTCGGGCAATTTTAAGACAAAAAATAGCAAAAACCGTGCAATTTTGAAGGTATTACAGTAATGAAGCTCGCAAATATTCTAATGCCACGCCTTTTTTAAGGCAAACTGCTCATTTCGTCGGGTAAATTTGATTTCATGGGTAAAATTCATGGGAGATCTATACGAAATGATATTATACAAAAGTTAAGATCACGCAGAAACGTTTCACAAGAGGTTTGAAGAGGAAAAAGAAAATTCTTATGCGTTCTCTAGGCCTTTCCACAATTTAATTGAAATTTACCAAGGCCTTCCTTAGGAAACATGGATAATTGATATTTTGTTTAATGACAGGCTTTACAAAATGGAAAGTGTGAAGGTGTTTTTTCGGGGAGATGTTTTAGGACTCAAAAAGTAGGTCTGGCCCTCTGGTTATAGGGGATACTACTCGCTAATCTTGAATAAATCTTTTACGTTGGTGTTGGCATCTGGCTTACGGATCAAATCAATCTGAAAGAGATCCTATACCACCCCCAAGCAAACAATCCAGATGTGAAACAAATTTCCACGCTGGGAGGTTATCTATATATAAAGTAACGGTTATGGGAGATGGTATCACAGATGCGATAAGGTCAAATACAAAAGACTTCATGGGAGAGAGGGCCACCTTGATTGTCAGCGACCTCGCATATAATTATACCCTTCTCCCCTGGACTACTTCATTAACCATCGCAAATATTGTAATCGTTTGATGTTTAGAGAAAGGCAAGGTCAACCTTTGGAAAGATTTGATCGACATATTATCAGGTCTTGGTGTAAAATCTAGGGTCTTGGCAAAGCGGTTACTGGTCAGGGCTACCTTTGCCCTTGGGTCTTAGATTCAATCCTAGGCATACAGAAGCACAATACTGGCCTACATAAATTGCTTTAAATACTAACCAAATAACCAGCAAACCCAGTAGAAAAAGCTACTAGCCTATTAGATTTGTGAAAGAACGATAGATGATAGTGGGTCATTAGTGCATTGGGTAGGGCAGTGAACCGCTGCCTGCAGGATTCTGGGTTAGGTAGAAGCAATATTTATTGGTTGACTGGGGTCAAAAAGGGCATATAGCCATTAACTCACATACGCTTCAAACACACAATCCAACTTACCAACCATCCCGGTAAAAAGGTAGTGCTTAAAGATGGTGAACTTAGGCCTCACAAACGCGACTGAAATGATTTCACCGTGTGTATATGAACGAAATGCGTTAAACTATGTAAACAAGATCAAAGTTGAAAACCGGAAAAAATCAGAACTTAAATAATGTTGAAGATCAGTTTTAAAAGTGATCCCTTAATACTTTATCAGAGATATAATAGTTATTGTACATCATTAGTCAAAACCAAAATATATACCCCCTCCCCACACTAAAAAACTAGAAATAAAGCTCTTGAAATACATTTTGAATGTACTCTTAAATAGACATTATAATATAAATTGCAAACCTAATATTATAGAGAATCTATTGATTGGATACTCCAACTTTGTTTAAGAAAGCCACAAAAAGCAGGGTCAATGGAAACAGTTTCGGGATCTGGGGAATTTTTCAAATATCCCCTTGGAATTTTCTTTCACTCCAATCGAAGATTTTTGCCCCAGGGGGGGTAACTCAAGAAATTTTAGGAAAAGGGGTGCCAATTTGAATTCAGAATTTTTCCCTCCAAAATTTAGTTTTTCCAAAATTGATACCTCAAATATTTGTTTATCGAAGCATATTTGAAAATTGATTACAATTTCGTGGATTCATCAAAACTTTTTGCTCATTGAAAAACAATACCTCGAATATTTTATTCTGATCTAGATACTTGAAAAATTTTCAAAGACCATGACAAGGTACCCTTAACAATAGACACGTCCCTCCCCATATACCAACCATTTGAAGTTACCCACAAATGGTTTTACCCCCATCAGCAGCACTGATTTCGCGGGCTTTTTATACTTTGCTCGGGTTCCGGAGCAATGGCACCGCTTAACTTCTCTTCTCGGTGGCCCTGACAAAAGTCCCCTTTAAATTTTGCTACCCCCCCCCCGCGTACACCAACATTATAGAAGTTAACCCCCACCTGGGTGCTCTACAAATTATTTCATAGCTACATTGATTTATGTACAAACAAATGATTCATCTTATTTGATATAAATATAAATGTACATATGTTTAAAACTAGACTTAAATCTGAGGACTTATCAAAATATCTTCAATATAATTAATTTCAATAATCATATTTTTTGTAAGTAATTCACAGTCATTGTTGTTTCACAAAAATAAAAAATTCACTCATTCAAATAGAAATGTTTAAAACGGCGAACATTACATGCGCGCGAACGGAAAAGGAATCGATCCCCGGTATCATCGATTTACACGGAGCTATATAGTCCGAAGCTTTATCAACGGCATACGGCGAACATTACATGCGCGCGAACGGAAAAGGAATCGATCCCCGGTATCATCGATTTACACGGACGGAGCTATATAGTCCAAAGCTTTATCAACGGCATACGGCGAACATTACATGCGCGCGAACGGAAAAGGAATTGATTCCCGGTATCATCGATGTAAACGGAGCTATATAGTCCGAAGCTCTATCAACGGCATACGGCAAACTTTACATGCGCGCGAACGGAAAAGGAATTGATCCCCGGTATCATCGTTATCATAGTTATCAGTGAAGTGATATGATCTAACTGATGTAATCAAGTACTAGATCATGTGATTAATCTGTTTCGGTCAATTTCACAAACTGATAACACAGTTTCTAGTCAAGAACTACTATGTTTTCTTATCGACTTTGATTAAAAGTCGGAGCTATGAAACATGACCTCAAGCAATAAAAGTAAGTAATGTAGATGGTGTCGCCCTACCGAAGGCACCCGTACCATTCCTCTATTTCTAGAAGAGTGGTTGTTTTCACCGCATAGCAGCTCACAATGCAATTCCCTCTGGATCATTCCATCCGCTATCCTCAGATACTTATTTGATGCATTAGATAAAGTCAAGGCTGAGTTGACCTTTTGGGATATGAACTACAGTCAATCAGATATGATCTGATCTGAAATTGTGTTGCTCTGCCTTCTGAGCTAGTCCCCCCTCAAGTACAAGGTTGCAATACTTGCTTTGTGAAAGTAAGGCAGAGAAAGTATATTAATATGATTTAGGACTAATGATGGACCAACGTCATATTGAGAAAAAAAAATTAATTTGAATAGAAATATAAGTTGTTAACTTTTCCTTTGTAAATTGTAAACTTTCCTTTCATACGATGTATATGTATATATATATTTTTTAATTATAATTTTAATTTAAAATTATGATATTTGAAAATAATAATATGATTTATGCATATGCATTCGGCATAGGTGTTGATTTAGGTCTCACTCATAGATAATGTTTATCTATGGCGTCACGTATAGCCACACTTTGGAGAGGCAAGAATCCGCAAAATGGCAGACGGTTGCGAGCGTGTTTTTGAAAGCTGTTTTTACTTGTAAATTTCCATTCACCTTTCGCTATGATTCAGAACGTCACCACTGTTATTCAAAACGTGGTTCAATATTTCGCGCAATTTTTTTTTGTGTTTTAATCGCAATTGCCTGTCATTAGGAATCCCCGTGGTAGATCTGGATATGATTTTCTTTTGCGTCTGTCACTGGATTGTCGGTCTATGTAAATCTACGTGGTCTCGCCATGAGATAGAGTAGCAGCTTGCAGGGTCAATCTTGTCGTGTGGGGATTCAAGTAAGATATGAGTAACATAATCTTGACAATTCAAAATATGCCTGCAATTAATTTGTGTCCGTTTGGGATTATTTTCCAACACAATTTTAAAATTTTAAATTTTTATAATTATTTTAATTTTAAATTTTAAAATGATGGCAGAAACATCGAAAGTGTGAAATCATTTGACAAAATAGCAAACATTAATAAAAAACAACATTATGAAAGCTGAAATGGAAAAAAGTTTAAATTTACTCTCTTATGCAGCGGGCATATTGACGGTCAATAAAACGATTCAAATCAAAGGTTTTTAACCATATTCGTGATAGCTACAATATCAAAACATAACCTATAGCGTGACCTGGGTATAAAGGTCACCAGCCTGAAGCAGGACCTGACATAAGGTTCAGCCTTCTGGAATCCTATGGCACTTCAACATTTTATTCTGAATTTTTTGTTGTTGAAGTTTGACCAATAAATCATAAAAATATAAATTTTCTTCTGAATTTGCTCTAACCTTCCGGAATCTAGGATTCAAGGATTCTTACTTTTGTCGGACCCTGGCCTGAAGCGGTCACTATGTTAATAATCACTTACTTTTAATCGATTTGTTCTTGATGAGTCAGCTCTACTTCTAAATTCAGAGTCATCTTTTTCAGATTCAATTAGTGATTGCTCGTGACGTCGTCTTTCTTCTTCTTTTTGTTTGTTTGATGAAATTTTTTTTTCTTCAGCACTGTGAAAAAAACATTGAGGCAATGTAGCATCGTGCTCTTCTGGAGGGACTTCTATGGGGGACTTATGGGCTGGTAGTTCAATGGTAGAGCACCAACAGTTTCTACAGGGACCGATTCCGTGTCGATTCATAAATTTGTATTTTATCTGTATGTAACTTTGATTGTTAAAACAAATGCTTATTACTGGGGCAGTACTGCAGTTCTTAGGGCGCTGTATCTCGACCTGCAAGGGTTTTGGAGTTCAATCCGTGGCAGCAGAAGCACTATTGGTTGGGTTTCAGGAAGGGCGGACATCCGGCCATTAAACTCACACATGCTACACAAAACAATCAACTAACCTATCCGGTGAAATAAAGCTACTAGCTTACCCGGTCTTTGGCTAAATGATTAATGCAACAACAACAAATAATGCTTATTGTAAATTATTTCAATTTGATGCATATAAATCTGACTGGAGTTCAGTTTAAAAGAAAATTACACACATACTGGCTAGATGGGCTATTTTAGAGGGTGAATCAATAAAAATTATCATAACTAAGAGATTATCCCTAAATTTAAGGGGGCATAATTCAGATATAGGAATAAGATTTTGCTTTCCATTGTCTTTAATACACATATATTCAAGCTACACAGAATTGAAAAATAATAATATGAGATTCACAATCCACAGAAAGATTTAAATTCCCCAAATTTATTGCAATGTCCAACAAACCCAACGGGGACAAACCCAAAGGGGTTTATGAACAATTATTGACGGGGTTATCAACATGGATATTTAAAGTGGCCAAAAACATTACACAGCAAATGAGAGTTGAGACAAATTGAGATAAAGTTTAGACCAATGGAGTCCAAGACCTCCATTCTCCACTTCGGTATCTTTTGGCGTTAGCTTTCCAGGAGTTGGGAGTTTCAAACAGTAAAAATCGAAGAACTAAAGGCACGTCCTAATATACTAAACAATATATAGAAATGAGTCAAAGTGTAATCCATATGCACAAACATAAATCATACAATCTTTACCGTGTAATTATTAAGGATTTAAAGATATAACTAACCGTTGTTGATCGATTGATCTTGATCGCTCTCTGTAAGCAATTTCACGTGCCATTGCTGCCTCAGCCTAAATGCAATTCAAAACAAAGTTATAATACTATAACGCTCAGTTATAATGCAACACGGAGACAACGTCTAGTCTTTTTATACTGCACTTCTATACTGCTCTGCATATTCTCATCAAGCAGTTGTGCATTTAAAGGTCCTCCCTGGTGCCAGCCAATCAATAGCCCAGTCTAAGTGGGCCTTCACTTCAAGAGTGATAGTGCATCAGGCCAAGAGAACCTATAAACGGCCATGCGGCCTTACCATATATAGTTCTCAAATTTTAATCACTAAAAAATCATCATACGACCCTGAAGTGATGAGACTGTTCACAATGGTCCTTATCAACAGGTGGTCACTAAGTAAAGGTTTATTACATTGCAGTCTGAAAATAGTCTAAAATTAGGCAGTACTGCTAATTTAAAATCAAATTTCATATTTCATTTCATACGTATGTCCTAATTACAATGGTTAACAACATACCTCTTGTTGTTTACGTAATTTGTGATCTGCAGCGGCACTGTTTCTTCGTTTTTCCGAGTCATCATATAGACGTTGTTTCTCTTCCTCCTGCATAAAAGAACAGGGCATTAACAGGTTTAACAGGTTTGCTAGCTTATAAACGTTCGCAAGGAAATTGAATTAACTTATCCAAAATTAATATTGTATTTATGCGGGCTAGACTGTATATATGATTTACAAATAGAATTAATATTGTAATCTTACAAACTGAAAAGTCAATACTGTCATGGTTGAAGTGGACTATGGTGGCCCATCGTCTTCATTGAAAATGTTTTTAAAAAAATAAAAATTAAATAAAAAATATACAATTTTTCATCGATAAATTAAACTCGAAAATAAAAATGACTTTAAATAACAACTTTTATTTCATCGATGCGATAATTCGATGAACAAATAGCAAATTAATTACATTTGTCGGAAATGAAAAATTTGACTTATGAAATTGAAATCGCATGTCGAGGTTTCAAAAGTTCAATGCGGCCCAGCATATTCATAGACCATCACGCATTTCGGCGTTGCCATGATAACTGCCTCGTACAGAGTTCGTGTGGAGGAGGGGTATATCTTTTCAACATGGCGTCTCAGAAAAGACCGATAAATTGGAATGAAGTTCGTGACCAAATGAAACTAAAAAAATTGAAAGGCAGGGTGGTAGCCAAAGGTTCAGCACCAACAGAAATCATGGTTCAGAAGTTATCCTCTGATCCTGACAGTAAGCAGGTTTATCGGCCGCTAAAGACACGAGAATTTGTAAATTTTCAATATCCAGAATTGACATTGGAAAACATAAAAAAAGCATGCGGCAAACATTTTAAAGTGCCACACACAACGATAGATGTATTGGTGTCTAATAAAGGCCCATCTTGCTCCAATATTTATCAAATACCATACCGGAAAGACAAGGTGAGGGTACATTGATATTAACAATGATGAATAGGATATGTTGTTGAATGTATATACTGTATGTAAATATGAGTTAAGCCATGGCAGTGAACAATTCACTTTGTGCTTAAGTGCTGCACCCCCATATTTTGGAAGATGATAATACAACTTAACAGAAAGACTGCCAAACCACTCGATCTGATTTCTGAAGACTTCAAAATAACTTGTACTGACACCTTGATCTCTTCTGAGATATAAGCAGTAAAGTGTTGCAGTAACGCTAATGCACACCTTGCATAAGCCTTGAAATTGATGCAGTATAACCACTTGTAACCTGTTATAGCGGTCACATCTTGACAGTGGACAATTGCATATATTGGTAACTCTTGCAATGTCCAAAACAGTAGTTTCTGTTGAATCACCCCTGTGTATAAAGGCCACCTGCATGTAGTGGTCAATTTCTCTAGTTGTTGATGGCTATTATATACAGGTTTTAATGACTATTTTAGGTGTATCTCATACGCTTAACAATGGAAAGTGAGGAAATGGTACCTTCCTCTGGGATTTCAAATATGTCAAGAATGTCAAGATCCGAAAGCGTATTTCAAATACCAGCACGAGCTGCGCCTGTAATTATACCTGCACCGTTGTCGAATAATGCAGAGAAAGAGGAAATCAGACCTTCAATCTCTTTAGCAGCGCTCCTCAAAGCTGGAAAACTGATAACACCATTAGCTTCGAAAAACATTGAACTGAAAGTAGAAGAATTCAACATTAATATCCAAGAATGGGTGAAATTGCCAGACATGAAGCTACAGCTTGCAGATGAACAATTTGCATCAGGAGCATTTCGTAACGCCTTTATGGCGTACTCAGGAACCAAGAAATGGGTACTGAAGAAATATAAAGAGAATGCACTTGAGATAATAAAAGAAAGTTCACAGTTGGAAGAAGAAGGCCACTCCAGAAAACAAGTGCAAATGCATGAAGTTGCCCGCTATATGGCAGAAAAAATGAAAAATGCAATCCCAGCTCAATTTGGGAATGTCTTTATGTATAACAAAGTATACCTTGGTGTATTAAATGGACATTTTGTTCATTTGGAGGAATTTATTCCTGGACAATTTTTGAAATATGTAAATAATGATGGATATTTTAGGGATTTAAGCAATTATTCGGGAGAGGCTTTGATAACAAGAGAGAAGTCTCACACCTTCATCCATTTTACCCATGACATCACAAATGGACAACTGATGGTTTTGGACATCCAAGGTTGTGGGTATGTATTGTGTGATCCAGAAATTGCCACCAAAGATTTATGTGCGACAGGCACCATGGAGGTGATGTTCTGCTGCGGCAATTTAGGGCAGGTCGGTATAGATGCCTTTTCTAAAAATCACAGATGCAACAAGTACTGCAAAATGTTGGGATTAAAACCCCTGACGCATGTTATCAATTCGAATGAAGTGTTGTCAGATCCATAACATTGCTTGATATTCTCTAGAAGAATACAATGCTTTTTTGTATTTTTTTTTCTTACGTTGGATTTTTTTTTTGATTTAGATGATCTTTAGCTATTTTACCTTAAATGATTAACTGTATTATATTATATTATATTTGTTCATTGATTACATATTTATTTTGAGACTACATATATGCAATACTTTATTGACAAATGTTTTGACAAATCCTACTAATAAAAAAATGTGACTACATGATACACTGTGATTTTATTCATCAGGAATGTATGAACTTTTCAACAGCATATAAATGTTTGCAGCTTCAGTAACAGGGATATTACCAACATCCTCCACTAAACCCTCACATTTACGACGAACTGCTTCAGGCAGGAAATCTTTGTAGCTTCCCACACCAGAAAGGGACTCTAATTCAGCAACATCATCTTCAAGCACCTCAAGTCCTATAGCAACATATATACATAATAGATGAGATCCTCAAATCAAAACACAGGATACATTGACACCTGTATCCCGTGCGAAAAAAATCCATCGGTTCATGAAATTTGTGGGTCCATGAACAGTTCATGAACTTTTGGGCAATTTCAAGTTCATGAACTCATGAACTTTTTTGCATGGGATATAACAGCCATCTACGAGAGGTAGATAAATTGACCATTATGTATGCAAGTGGGTGCAGGTGGCCTTTATATATAGGTTTGATTCAATAGAAAATATTAATTTAGACACTGCTAGAGTGACCACTATAGACAGGTGGCTGCCGTAACAGGTTTCAAGGTTGACCGTATTTGCAAAAATAGGAATTAAGTTGCTACAAAATAATAGCCTACAGGGCTACAGATGCCTTTTGACCTGCCTGCATGTGTTATTCTATTTGTTGGTTTGTTTAGGAACTGGAACTGAGTCCATGAACTCATCAAATTTGAATTGGTGGTACCTTTGAAAATTTTCTAGTTCAATTAATTTTAGCTAATTTGCGAAATATGGTAGCTTACCACACTGTTCAGCACCATACAACTCAGGGAACTCATAAAGATGATCAGGAATTCCTTTGGGGACCTTAGACTTCCTTTGCTTTCTCACTCTGTGTGAGTTCCAGAGTGAGCGGAAGTCATCCATTTCAGATTGGATAACTGGTATATATACAAAAGCTAGCAACTGCCTGTCAAGTGTGCTATTTGTGTCATAAAGACCGTTATTCAAAAGCATCAACAATTGACTCTTGAAATAAGTTTCCAATCTCTCATGAAGCTCTCTCCACCATCTTTCTATCTGAAAGTAAAATAATATTTCAAAATTACATTGCAAATCATGAGTAGAATTTATACTGTGTACTGATGCTGTTTCACATACCTTGTTGGAGGTGGATGGCCCATAGAAAACAGTTTGATCAATATTCACCTCAGGATTTTTTCGACCATGAAGGAATCCATGCATTGTTGCCGTTGTTCCTGTCTCAGACCCCTTGTCAAGTCGTAGTCTTTGACTAGTAACTATAATTAAGGTAGAGCAAATGAAAAAAAAATAATGTGAAAAATGTCACACCTATCAGATTATTATGGCTATACTGTAGATAATCAGTAAATAATGTTGCTTGAATTTGGTCCAGATATCAATTCCAGTACTCTTCGATATAAGATTATCGTATTAATGCTTCTTTATACGCATGCAGAGACTTACCTCCAGATTCACTAATCATATTCAGATACCATCTCCCGATCATCTGTGGGTCTGAATTTGACGTCCATAGCTTTAGAAGAAGAATTTTATTACTGAATACGTCCTGAAATCCGTAAACAGCCAGAGGAAAAGTGTCCTTTTGAAATCCCATCAGCTTATCGTGACCGTCGGCTGAATAAGTATGATTCGATCCCTAGAATACATTTGAAATTGAAATCAAATAAATAGTATCAGATAACTTGTGCCAAGTTAATTATTTAACCTATCCACTGCTCAAATAAAAAATGATCGGTGGCTGGAAAGGATATTCCAAATTACTCTTACCAGTGAAATGAATGTACCGACGCCTCCTCTCTTGCGCTTGGCTCCACCAACGACTCTCCTACGTCCAAGTCCGTCACTATCCTCTTTAGCCATAACGTCATAAACCAAATTTCGAGGGACAGCAAGGCCATACTTCTCTCGTAACTTCTTGTGCATTGCACGGTAGCCAAGTAACATACCTGGTCCTTTATTTTCCTCTTTAAAGGCTTTGATTACAGTGTCTACATCGATGGAGTAGTCAATGTACTTGATGTCAAAAAATCGCCGTCTCCGATCAAAACTCCCAAGACTCCAAGCATACATAGGAAACTTCTTTTCGACAAAATCAAGAGCTTCTGATCTACTATAGTTTTTCAATACAAGCTCACATAAGTATTCTTCAAGTGCTGTGTCAGTTTGCCAATCATTTGTTCTGCTGCAAGCTATCATCGTGGCAGAACTTGCGGTAGCCATGTTGAAAAGACATACCCCTCCTCCACACGAACTCTGTACGAGGCAGTTATCATGGCAACGCCGAAATGCGTGATGGTCTATGAATATGCTGGGCCGCATTGAACTTTTGAAACCTCGACATGCGATTTCAATTTCATAAGTCAAATTTTTCATTTCCGACAAATGTAATTAATTTGCTATTTGTTCATCGAATTATCGCATCGATGAAATAAAAGTTGTTATTTAAAGTCATTTTTATTTTCGAGTTTAATTTATCGATGAAAAATTGTATATTTTTTATTTAATTTTTATTTTTTTAAAAACATTTTCAATGAAGACGATGGGCCACCATAGTGGACGTTGTACTGCAATTTTCCAATAAATATTATGTGTGGCTATTTGCACTATTTCTACTTCCGCTCGATTTGTTGCTGGAAGAGAATGGGGAATATCTAACCAGGGTTTAAATAAACTTTGAGTAAAGGAAACAGAAAAATATCTACATTAAAAAGCTGAGTATAGTTTAGCCTAATCAAATGGAAATATCAGCTAAATACCCTTATATCCAAGCTAAATATGACATTGAAATGACATCGAGGGAGGATTAGCTCAGATGGCAGAGCAACCGAACTTCAGATCGGATCATATCTGATCGACTGTGGTTCAAATCCCCCTAAGGTCAAATCAGCCTTGACTTTATCTGAAACATCAAATGAGTACCATCTGAGGATGGCGGATGGAATGGTCCAGAGGGAATTGCATTGTAAATAGCTGCAGCGCATCGTTGCGCATTGACAATCAACACGTATCTGCCATGAAATCTGTTGAAATTGATCTGCAGTGTCGCGGCTGAGATCAACAAAGAGCGTTTAAAATCATTGCTCTCAGCGAAAAAAGCCACTCATCCAGAAATAGAGGAGTGGTACGGGTGCCTTCGGTAGGGCGACACCGTCTACATTATTTTAAATATGACATTGAAACATACAATACAATAATAATAATAATAATACAATTGTATAATAATAAAATACAAAGAAAATATAAAAAGCTTCTTTGGTGTTGATTTAATAAGAAAAAATCAACGAAAAAATGTTTTAAATTTTTATTCATATTAACAAACAACGTTTCGATTGCATCATGCAATCATTTTCAAGTTAAAGGGTAAAATTTATTATAGGACTATTTATAAGGGCTAATTCAATACAATATACATAGGATAATAAATACATTTTACCATTTTTGCATAATGCAATCGAAACGTTGTTTGTTAATATGAATAAAAATTTAAACATTTTTTCGCTGACTTTTCTTATTAAAACAAAGAAAATAGTTGAAATAAATATGGGCTTGCATTTTACCTCCTGTTTTGTCCAGAATTGGTCTCGTTTACTTGTTGTAATATCTTGAATTGGAGTAGCTCTTTTATAATTTGTTCCCTTTGGTAAATGAAAGCAGATGTAACAATATAAAAAGTTAAATTAAGTTAACATTATTATATCTGAGAACCAAAACTGCAGACACAACTTAGGAAATGCAGTAAACGTCTATCAGAGAATGTTTATAAGAAAGATATGTTGATATTGTGTAAATTCAGATCTCAAATTCAAATTAAGATTTTGTAAATTAATCCAGAATCAAATAGAAACCGTATGATTACCTTCAACTACTACAGTCAAACCTGTTAAAACGCCCACCTCTATGGAGCAGCCACCTGTCTACAGTGGTCACTCTTGCAATGTCTAAAATAGTATTTTCTATTGAATCAAACCTGTATATAAAGGCCATCTGTCTATAGTGGTCAAATTATCTACCCCTCGTAGCTGGCCGTTATGTACAGGTTTCATTGTACTTGAAAAATCTTCATAAGACTCACAAAGAAAAGCATGCAGTGTTTGCAAAAAACTAGCAAAGAAACGATTTCGCTTTTTGCACTGAGCGCTATTTCAGAAATCAACTGTTACACTGAATTTCCTCAAAATTGCAATTCTCTTAGGCACTAATAAGCGAAAAATTTTGTCAGGTATGTGATCAAGGCTTATAGCAAGATATCATAATAGAACCAAGAGGGTTCAGATTATCAAACAAACAAACTTAGTTTCTTGTGAAAAGTAAAACATTTATACGCGCTGTTCAGATGGTTTGCTTGATAACCTGACACCCAGAAATGTTTTCGCATCGAAACAAGATGATCTTAAAATAGCTTTTGAGGCCAATTCTCAGTGATTTTGCCTTGGCAGAACAGATCAAAATGTTTGGAAATGATCGATATTGGGTCGACAAAGATAGATTTTTGAGGATGTTATTGATGTCGGACGAAGATGTTGCTTTTAAATTTGAGTTATTTAATACTTGAGGATGTTAAATACATTTTATTTGGTTGATTTTCCCAAAGGTAAGATAATATTATGGCCTGTTTAAATCTCTTTAAAACACAAATCTGAGTTAGACTATCTTGCTTCTATTATAATATCTTGCTTATAGTTATCAACAGTAGTGCTTAGTGAACAGATCTGATGTCACACCACAGTGTCTACAATAACATCCTGGGTAAATATGAGTTTGATAAATGATGTAACATTTGATCACTTTGAAAAATAATAATTCTGAAATAAGATGTCATAATCAAATGTAATCTCGCAAAGTGATTGGTTGGTTCAGTGTGTTTGAAATTTCAAGGATACCGGCACATTTCTTTTTAACGATGTGCCAGCCAGAATGCTTAAACTAGAACTACCAATACAACGAGTTATAACCACCTCTACAAATATAGTATTTAGTTCATGAACTGTTCGTGAACACCTTATGAACGTTGAATACTGTAGTTCATGAACACCCTTCGTGAACTGCTCATGAACACCTTATAAACATTGAACAGTTCATCAACACCTTATGGACATTGAACAGTTCATGAACATCCTTCACAAACTGTTCATGGACATCTTATGAACATTGAATAGCTTGTGAACACCTTTCACAAACTGTTTATGAACATCTTACATACATTGAGCAGTTCATGAACATCTTATGGACATTGAATACTTCATGAACACCTTATGAACTGTTCATGAATCTTCCATGAACTTTGAATGGCTTGTTTTACATGAACTCTTTATGAACTGTTTAAGAACCGCTCATGAATTGTAATATATATATACACTTATACAGGCATCTTTTCTGTGAGTTTTTCTACAATAATTAAGCTCGGCTATATCTAGCTGTACAATGAATACGTCTTACCACAGGTTGAAATGGTTCTGGTGCTTTGGCTTTTTCTTTATGTATACTATAATTAGCACCAGATGATGATTTGACTTTATCAAGAATTGAATCTGGATCAACGTCATCGTCATTCCTCGCATTGATTGTCACATGAGTACCCTGTTGAAACAATTACAGTGAAGCCTGTATATAACAGCCAGCTACTAGAGGTAGATACATTGACCATGATAGACAGGTGGCCTTTATATACAGGTTTGATTCAATAGAAAATGCTATTTTAGACATTGCAAGGGTGACCACTATAGACAGGTGGACATTGTATAGAGGTGAGCGTTATACAGTGAAACCTGTATATAACAGCCAGCTATTAGAGGTAGATAAATTGACCATGATAGACAGGTGGCCTTTATATACAGGTTTGATTCAATAGAAAATGCTATTTTAGACATTGCAAGGGTGACCACTATAGACAGGTGGACATTGTATAGAGGTGAGCGTTATACAGTGAAACCTTTATATAACAGCCAGCTACTAGAGGTAGATAAATTGACCATTATAGACAGGTGGCCTTTATATACATATTCAATTCAATAGAAAATGCTATTTTAGACATTGCAAGAGTGACCATTATAGACAGGTGGCCGCTTTATAGAGGTGACTGTTATAACAGGTTTTACTGTATCAAGAAATAAGTTTTGTAGTCGTCGTCAGGAACGAGAGGGGGATAGCTGGGACCAGTGCTCGGTAAAGCTTTAGCCTTCCGGAATCTCAAAACATTCTCAACATTTTCTTCTGAATTTCTTGTTGAGGTTCGGCCTATAAATCAGAAAATTATCAATTTTCCTCTGAATTTGCTCTAGAAGTATGTGATCTAGGACCCAGGATCCACTCTTTTATTGAACCCTTGCTGGAGAAAGGGCTTGGCCAATATTTAGAACACTCAATGTCGTTGATGTGATGCGACAAAAAGTTATGGGACACGTTTTAAAGAAATCCCTAGAATCTGGAATTTCTCTCATCTGGCTAGCTACCATGCATGCAGACAGACTTTTCCTTTGTATTGTCCGTCTGCTTGTTGGTGTCGAGTATCGCGTACTAAATGTTTGTAATACCTAATTCATATTAAAAACATTTACACGGTGTGGTTTCCTGTCATTACTCAATTTTCATTACTTTAAAATATTTGCCAACTGTTCATATTTTTTTAGGCAAGCACAACATACTACCGAAAAAACGGTACAGTGAAACCTGTATATAACGGCCAGCTACAAGAGGTAGATAATTTGACCACTACAGACAGGTGGCCTATATACAGGTTTGATTCAATAGAAAATACTATTTTAGACATTGCAAGAGTGACCACTATAGACCGGTGGCTGCTCCATAGAGGTGGCCGTTATAACAGGTTTGACTGTAGTGGAAAGAACAATCATTACGCTAAATATGGAACTAACACTCTGTATAATTCTCATGCTAATGCTCAGAAAAAGTATGTCTGTACGCAGGCTATCATCTGGCCTGATCGCCAACATTGATTTATATAACTAATGTTCACTCATAAAATTAAATTCAAACTAGCTCCTCCTTTGCTTTCCAACTTTTTCCAACTGCCGTATTCCACCGGAACAAGATCATACGCCAACAGTGACATTTACATCGCCAACATTGATTTATATAACTAATGTTCACTCATAAAATTAAATTCAAACTAGCTCCTCCTTTGCTTTCCAACTTTTTCCGACTGCCGTATTCCACCGGAACAAGATCATACGCCCACAATGACATTTACATCAAGTCGAGCCATCGTCATTCATTTCAAGATGCTGGTGCGCATAAGTGGAACGATCTACCGTATGCAATGAAGGAAGTCCAAAGCAGGCCTACTTTCAAACGTCTCCTTGAGAAGCACTTACGTTCTTAATATACTTTATACTTACCACTCTTTCCTGTTATTTATACCTTTTTTTTACTTAATGTCTGTTTTCCTGTTAACTTAGCTATGTATCAGTCCTTTGAAAAAAAGTTATGTATAACTTAAAGCTTTCTGAATAAATGATGATGATGATGATATAGTACTGGCAATGAGTCACCCGTATTGACGGGCTAATTTGAGCTGACTTAATTTTACAGAGAGATCAAAAAATCCAAAATAATCTCTAAATGTCGTCAAGAAAATAAATATTACTTGTCCAATTTTAATAAATCAAAAACATAATAAATAATAATTTACTAAGAATAAAGGAAACCATCACATTTTTCTACCACTTGTAATAACAATAGCATTGTACAGTTGAACTTGCTTAATATTCCCCTTCTGGTTCGGATGAAAAGTGGGACATTAAGCGAGATGGGATATTAATTAAGCGAGGTAGGATTATGAGCATTTGTATCGAGAATGGAAAATAGAAATCAGTTTTATGTGGGGATGTGGGACATCAACAGAGGGGATATTAACCGAGTTCAACTGTATTAACAATGGAAAGCAGCATTACGGATAGTTGACCATAGAACGTAGATAAGCATAAAATATACATTAACACAATAATAATTAAATACCTAGGGTCGACTCATAAATAATCTAAAATCAAAATTTTACTTTAACTTGTTGTACTAAGTGACGTGATTACTTTGCAGGGTCCGACAAAATGTTTTACCTTCCGCAATCCTCAGATTTTAGATAAACGTCTGAGTAATTTTACTGATATAAAAACGTAAAATCGAAACTTTACTTTAGCTTCATATCCAGCATATTGCCTTTTCCTTCTGAATATTGTTACCCTTCCGCAAACTAGGTTTCCAAGTTTCCTGACTTTGTCGGACCCTGTTACTATGCTAATTTTTTCCACCCTGGGACATCAACAGAGAAGATATTAACCGAGTTCAACTGTATTAACAATGGAAAGCAGCATTACGGATAGTTGACCATAGAACGTAGATAAGCATAAAATATACATTAACACAATAATAATTAAATACCTAGGGTCGACTCATAAATAATCTAAAATCAAAATTTTACTTTAACTTGTTGTACTAAGTGACGTGATTACTTTGCAGGGTCCGACAAAATGTTTTACCTTTCGCAATCCTCAGATTTTAGATAAACGTTTGAGTAATGTTACTGACATAAAAACGTAAAATCAAAACTTTATTTTAGCTTCATATCCAGCATATTGCCTTTTCCTTCTGAATATTGTTACCCTTCCGCAAACTAGGTTTCCAAGTTTCCTGACTTTGTCGGACCCTGTTACTATGCTAAGCTTTTTCGATAATTTTTTGATTTTCCTAATGCTTATTTCTCACAAAATACTTTTATTTTACAATTATCGAAAAAAATAACTTAGCGTCTGCATCAGGCGCATGGGGTTTGGAGTTTTTTTTTCACTGCGGTTTTTTATTTGATTTATTATTTGGATATATATTTCTTTATATTATTATATTATTTGGATATTGTTTTAATTTATTTTATTTTATTTGATTGAAGTTAATTTTTTCATTTGATCTGATTTAATATCATTCGATTGGATTGATTTACTTTTTTGAATTTGATTTGATTTTATTTTTCTTTGCATGATGATTTGATTGATTTGATATTCTAATGAATTTGATTTCAATTGGACTCATTGGGTACCTTTACAAAATCTCTTGAAAATAAGCAAAAGGTTAACTCAAAAGAATTTGACTTCAGAAGATTAAACTTTATTATCATAATTTTAGCCATCAATGTCACTCACCCTGAAAAGTCCTTGAACATCTCTCAAATGATTGGCACATTTTCCCTTTGTTGTTGCTGGAACACCTTCGCCTTGCTGTTAAACGTGAATATTAACAATCAAATCATCAACAATTCCCTTCTAAATAAACAACTGAAAGTAAATGGATAATAAAATCTTAACAAGTCTTTGCAATAGTTTGCAAATATTGTTTTCTATTTCAACCGTGATATAGAAACTTTGAACATAATTTCCGTATTTTTTAGGCTTTTTACTTTCACTTCGCTTTCAACTGGGCCAAAAACGTCACAGTCAACCTGCTAGAGTAACCACCTCGATACAACAGCCACCTGCAGTGTACGAGAAAAGTCAGGATCCCTAGATCCTGATCCCGGAAGTCTGAACTGAATTGAACAAATATCAGAAGATTGTAATTTTTGTAAAATTTGTAGGATTTATATCGGCATTTTAATTTGATTTCTGGCAAAGTGATGACTTGAGTTGGATTTTACTGTCTTCTGAATTCTCAATTTTAAGACCTCGGATAGTGAAAATCAACAATGGTAGGGCAATTATGTATTTAAGTCTGTTGCGAGGGTGGTTTACATCGTAAAAATGAAAGTTTCTGTCTTGTTTTAATGAAGATTGTGTCTTTTGGTACATTGTGGGGCGAAATTCCAAAGCAAAGTTCGGGAAAAATTTAGGAATACCGAAAGGCAGAAGCTTTTCTTGGACCCTTGTAACATGTTAATAGAGGTCACTCTATCGACTTCCGAGATTGCAGTTATTTGTAACCAAAGCACTTGAATCAGCCTCTAGCAACTAAATAAACTATATGTAATAACTACCCACGATTGGGGAGGTTCTTTGTGAAAAATAACAGTGGTGAAGTCAAGCCGAAAAGATATATTTTGTTTCGATGCAAAGAGTAAACAACAAAAATAAAACAACAAACCAAAACAGAAAGGTAGATCAAAACATGGTGAAGAATTTGGAGACTTATTAGCGTACATATGTTTGAAGCAACTCTCTTTCATATTTAAGATTGAGTCAATGAGTACTTACCCAATTAATAAAAACTAATTTTGGTAATGATGTATTTGGATCCTTAACACGGCATACAGCATAAAGAATTTTACCGCTATTAAATTCATCTTCAAGCTCTTCCAAGCCGCCATCTGTAAAATACATTCAAATCTGTTAAAACGGTCACCTCCATACAGTCGTCACTCTTACAATATCTATAATACTATTGAATCAACCCTTTATATCAATATAGATATAGTTACCAATTGATCTACCTTTCATAGAGGGTCCGCTAAAACATAAAATCTGTCTGAAGATCGCAGTGAAATGCGTGAAACTTGAGTAACAGTAAAGAATATGTATTCTTTGACTCTTTCACCATATATTATTATTATTATTCACCGCTTTGTCAAATGAAGACATATAGCATTATATTATCTGCTATTAGATAAACATAACTTATTATGTATATATTACACTATATATTATTATACTAAATATACAACTCTGTCTGAAGATCGCATAAAGCGTGATACTCTGAGTAAAAAGAAAAATGTGTAGCCATTGACTCTATTTATGTATATTCTATACAGTATGTATATTAAGTGTACTCTATTTTATTAGGCCTATTAACTGTATTTATCTACAGCTCTGTCATTTAATGATATTGAGCAAGATAACACTGCGATTAGATCAACAATCAAGCAATTATTAATATTACAGTACAGTCAAACCTGTTATAATGGCCACCTCTATAAAGCAGCCACCTGTCTATAGTGGTCATTTTTGCAATGTCTAAAATAGTATTTTCTATTGAATTAAACCTGTATATAAAGGCCACCTGTCTATAATGTTCAATTTATCTACCTCTCATAGCTGGCTGTTATGAACAGGTTTCATTGTAGCCTATACCATACATTATACCGGTTGCTTGCTTACGCAATCACATAGATAGAAAGACAGTACATCAAGATGGAAGGGTTATATAAAACAAGCAAACTTACCTCCTTTTTCAATTAATTTCAAGTCAAATGTTTTTCCCTCATAGCCAAACAAAGCCCTGTTAACGAATGTTGATAATAAAAGTTTTAAAATGAAACATACTAGAATTACTTGAAATAAATCGCCTGATGATCACCTTCTGGTGACCAACTATTTTGACTCTCATTCTATAAATTATGCTTTGGTTAAATTCATTAAGCGCTATACCAAGAACTGGTGTGGAACAATCCCACTATTAATATTCTTATATTATTATTATACCAGCTCCTTTTAAGTCGAGCACTATACCTCACTGTATTGGAATAAAGATGGAACGAACTATATTCAATTTATTCTACAAAGAATATACCTATACCTAGTAAGAGCAGCTATTCTTAATGTCTGATTGAGAAAGTGGAGAGCATAATTAAACAAATGAGGTGGAAAGCCTTTTTCTTCAAAGACAACACCAATGAAAACAGACCCACAAATGAAATAAACAATAGCATCACCAATAATCAATCAACCGTAAAATTTAGTAGCTCAATATAGGATAGGGATTAAATTTTGTAGGACAGTTGAAATAAATCGCCTGATGATCACCTTCTGAATGTGAAACGTGAAGTAGCGGAAATCTAGCATGTTTTATTTTTGACTCCCATTCTTTATATAATATGCTTTGATTAATTTCATTAGGTACTATATAGATAGATAGATAGATATTTATTTCAATCAATGTAACAAGGTATATAAATACAAAGTGAAATTTACAGGTTTTCTAATTTACAGTGATTGTGGTCATCCCGTAAGCATGAATGCTTGTTTATTGGGAGACACAAATTATTTATATTTCCATTATCTGGCTATGAATTAGATATGCATTGAAAAGAAAAGTAAGAATAAGAATAGGATTAGAAATAATAAAAAATAAAGAAGGTAATACAGTATTCAATTATATGAAAGGAAACATCGAAATGTGTTGACTGATTGATAGAAAAAATAAAAATATATAAGTAATTAATGAAAGCTAAGTAGTGAGTTGTTGGCATACGTAGCAGTCCGTTATTGTACAAGTCGTGGTATATGTATCATGTAAAGACTTTTGGATAAAAATCCCAAAGCTTGCTGTTGTTGGTTCAAACTTAAGGATTGACTTTTGGAAGTTCCGTAGTACAGGAAGTCTGTGGCTAGGGAGGTGCTGAAGGAAAGTGCTCTTAGCAAAAGGTACGAAAAAAGTATTGCCTCTGCGAGTTTTGTTATCAATGAAATTGAAAATTGTGTTCGTGGTTTCAGCTGATTTTGCAGACAAGGTTTTGTGAAGAAAGGTTAATGATTTCAATATGTAGAGATCATGGAACTTCAAGATATTTAAAGCCTTGAGCAATGGCTCAGTGTGAGTTAGTGGTTTACAATTAACTATTATCCTTACACACTTTTTGTGTAATGTATTAAGTTTCCTGCAATTTGAGGAATGACCCCAAATAGGTAAGCCGTATTCGATGTGGGGTTTAACAATTGAGGAATAAATTTGGGCTTTATGTTTTTTGGATAAAAAGTTTTTTAGTTTGATCAGGTTGTAACATAGGGATCGAATCTTTTTACATACATAATCCACATGGATTTTCCAATTTAATTTTTCTCCCATCATCAGACCTAAAAATTTTACATGTTTCTCTTTTTGATTGTGACCACATCTTTCAATCAAGGTATGGTTTATTTGAATTTTAATGTCAGTGTGTGGTTGGTTGAAAAGAATAAATTTGGTTTTAGCCTCATGTAATGTGAGTTGATTACCATTGAACCATTTAGAGATAACATTCAGTTCTGCATTTACTTTCTCTTGGAGAATAATTGGGTTGTTATCAGACCATTGCAAAGTTGTGTTATCAGCAAAAAGGTTGACATTGAATTTAGTGGAGGATGGTAAATCGTTGATAAAAATTAAAAAGAGAAGAGGCCCCATTATGCTTCCTTGCGGGACACCACAAGTGACAGTTGCAGGCGAAGATAGATTATCATTTAAGGATACAATTTGATTTCTGTTTGACAAATAATTAGTAAACCAAACTAATGCGTGGTTAGAAATTCCATAGTGAGATAATTTAGCTAATAGAATGTTGTGATTAACAGTGTCAAATGCCTTTTTGAGATAAATAAATATGGCAATATGATATTTATCATTTGGGTTTGAAAAAATGTTATGTAAAAAATTTAAAAAGCAATCGGTTGTTTCGTAGAATTTTCGAAAACCAAATTGGAATTTAGTAAGGAAACATTCTTGGAAATAATAATATAATTGGTTGTAAGCGACACGTTCTAAAATTTTTGAAAAGGTAGAAATGATTGAAATTGGCCTGTAATTGGATAGTAAATGAGGGTCTCCCTTTTTAAAAAGAGGTAAGATTTTTGCAAGTTTGTAATTTTGAGAAAAGAAGCCTGTTGTTAAGGAGAGGTTTATGAGGTAGGTTAACGGAGAGATAATTTCATGGTATATAGATTTCAGACATGAGCTTGAGACAAAGTCAAAAGCATAACTTGCCTTGTTTTGTAGTTTGCCAATTACCTTTTCTACAGTAATCTGAGAAACTGGTTTGAAAATAAAAGATCTGTCATCATTTGGAGGTAAAAAAAAAGTGAAATCATCATTGGATTGGAAATGATGTGCAAGATTTTGACCAACATTTATAAAATAATCATTGAAAGCATTAGCAATGGTGATTGGATTTGAAATTTTACAGTTATTGACATTGAAAAACTCAGGATAGCGATTTTTTTGCTTGTTTCTTCCTAGAAGGTTATTTGTTGCTTTCCATAATAATTTCATGTCATGTTTATAAGTTACATAAAAATGATCCCAGTATAAAATTTTGCATTTCCTAATCAGGTTAAAGTAAGTCCGAGAGTATTGGTCATATCTATCTTTGATATGATTGTCTTTTGTATTGATCCATTTGTTGTATAAATTCCTTTTTGTTTTCCTAGAAATTAACAGTCCAGTTGTCATCCATGGATTTATTTTGTGTTTATTGCGGTTTAACTTTTTGTTGATTAATGGACATGAAATATCTAAACATTCTTGGAATTTATAATGAAATTTTTCGAAAGCTGATTTAGGGTCTTCCGGAAGATACCAGTTGTTTGCAGCTAAAAGGTATTTTAGTGTTTCTAGGTTTTTGGCTGACATATTGTGGTATGAGATGGTTCCAATTGAAGGCTTTTCTTTTACTTTAAAATGCACAACTGGACATAAATGATCAGAAATTTCAGTGGTGATTACACCTGTAGTCATGTTTGATTTGGAATTTGTGAAAATGTTGTCAATGAGCGTACACGATTTTTGAGTAATTCTAGTAGGAAGAGAGTTGACAGGGATACATTTAGAAGAAATGAAACAATTTAAAAGATCTTGAGATTTCTCAGATTCAATAAGCATGTTAACGTTAAAGTCTCCACCTAAAAAGATTGTTTTGTGTTTATATACATTTAGAATTGTGGTTAGTTTTGATATTGAGTTAGTCAAGTTAGATCTAGGAGGAATGTACACCGATATAAATACATACTGGCCACTTTCTGCGACCAAAGTTTCAATGTCCTCATTTATTTCAGACAATTTATGATTTGTTGTAAACGAAAATGAATTATGAATAACCAGACCTACACCACCTCCTCTAGACACAGAACGTTCCTTGGAAATGTAGTTGTAGTTTGGGAGAGAAATAACTCCACCTTGCCAAATTTCTTGTAACGCAAGAACTTTTATATTGGAAAGATCAAGGAATTCGATTACATTGTTGTTATTTTTGAGCAAGCTTCTGGCATTTTGAGTTGCAAAAGACATTTCAGTAGTAGGAATTCTGTCAGCAGTTATGTATCCCAGACGTTTCACCAAATCACAGTTACTATAAACTTCATTTAAATTATTGTGATCAGTCATTTTTAAATAAATGAGATTTGTTATCGAGTATCAAATCAGTCAAGCATAAATAAAAATAAACAAACGTGTCAACAAAAACAGGCATGGCAATGAAAATATTGAGAGGAAAGTCAGAAGCAAAAGAATTAAAGAAAAAGCTAGTCTCAAATTTAAAGCTAAGAAGTAGACTTATATTTTTGGCTTTCTTCAGGGGTCTGCTGCTCAGTCTGAGACGAGGAAGGATCCAAGGCCATCGACCAAAAGTATTCCGCCATGATCGAAAACTCTTCTTCGTTGGAGATGATTGTGTTTTCTTTGTCATGTTTCTTAACAACAACTTTCAGGTCATTCGTCCAGGTGGCTAATAGCTTCTTTTGCTTTACTAGTTGTCTGCATTTGTAGAATATGGTGGCTGTGTCCTTGTTGAGTTGTTCTGAGATATATATGCCTGAATGTTTTAGCAATCTTCTATTGTTGTAAATTTCTTGTCTCTTCCAAATGTTGTGAAAATACACAAGTACAGTCGGACTCCTTATGGTGTTAACTTTAGTGTTTTCTTTCTCATTGTTCTCTTTGTTCTCGGGACAAAGGTCATTGCTGTCATCGCTGCTGGGTGGAGGTGCTTGAATAATATTTTTGTTATTGCGTAATTTCCATGATGGCGTAACTAATTTTCTGGAACTGAATTCATGCTCCTTTAGGGAGATACCCAAAGTAGATTCAGCTAAGTTAATAATGTTTGCTGTTTCATTTTCATTCTCAGGCAGGCCATCTATGCGAAGGTAGCTGAGACTTTTGTCTTTTTCTTGAGATCCAACAGCAATTTTTAGTTTTCTTATTTCATCTTCTTGATGATCAATACGCTGTATTAAACAGTTTACGTGTTCTTCCATCTCATCCATTTGATATTTTATTTCATGTAGGGCATCATTAACAGATTCTTTCACTGCATCCTTGAAGGCAGAAGATGATAAAATTTCTCTTATAATCTCCATCATGTCAGGTTTTGTTATTTCTTGCGGTGTCGTAATCTTTTTTACTTTTAATTGTGACTGTGAGTCTTGCGATCGTGTTGCCATTACTTTTTTCTTGTTATTCATGTCCAATCAATTGTGAATCATTTTTAAAATACCTTCATAACTTCGATCTGCTTCGTGAATTGATTTTATTTAATATTTATTTAATATATAATGTTATAAACGAAGATACAACGGAATTATTGCAAGAGCAAAATAAAAGCGTCCGCATGCATCTGAAGTCCGAAGTCCGCTTGTCCGCGTCCGCTATACCAAGAACTGGTGTGGAACAAATCCACTATTAATATTATTATATTATTATTATTATTATTATTATTATTATTATTATTATTATTATTATTATTATTATTATTAATGAAAGTTTTAACATCATTAGTTAGTAATGGTTACAATCAGTTTTCAAGTAAGAAATTTGAGTTATAAATTATTAGAATTGTTGTTTTACAGTCTTGCTTGGACTTGCTTTGATTTTTCATGTTGTTTTCTCTTTCACATAAGGATTGAGTAGATACAGTATAACCATCAACTCTTCTCGATAACATGAAACGTGAATTTGTCAAAAGTAGTCTATGAAACCATAATTAGAATTTGAGATGGCATGGAATTAACTCCGCAGCTAAAAAGTCGATTTACCGCAGCTAATTGACTGATAGCCACATACTTCAAAAATCGTAGCTAAAAAGTTATTTTGCTGCATCTAAATAGATTATTTCAACAGCTAATTGTCTAATAGACAAATGTCAAGTTACCGCAGCTAAATAGATCATTTCCACAGCTAATTGTCTAGTAGATGCATCTTTGAAAGATCTCAGCTTAAAAGTCTATTCGCCTAAGCCAGTTAGATCATTTCTGCAGCTACTTTTCTAATTTTCGCATCTTTAAAATATAGCAGCTTCAAAGTAATTTATTCCAGTCTTTTCCTTAAAAAAGGCAAATGAATAGACTATTGGTAGCCTACATCTATTCTCTGCTCACAACCTTTATTTGATTTTTATTTTGATCGCAAAAGATTTTGATCATCCTCCTTCTTCGTCACTGTAGTAATGAAAGTGCTAATAGCTTTCTCAAATTATTGAATGATAATTCAGAATTAAATTTCACTCTTGAAATAGAAGATAGAAATCAGATAGGGGAGAGCGGGGTGAATTGGAACAAATTTTCTTAAAAAAATTATTGCTCCAAAACGGCTTACGCAAAACTAACAATTTTGGTATCGATTTGTAGGAAATTGTCTGAAGTTTATAATGCAAAATACCTGAATATTGTCAAATCAAAGTTGAAACAATGTTTAAAGGAAGAATGACATTTTTTCAAAACCGCGATTTTGCGAAAATGTGGGGTGAAACGGAATGATCACAAATTTACCATTATTTCATCGAATTTGTTCAAATAAATTGAGTATCATAGTTATTGAGCCTTTAAAAATTGATATCAACAATAATAAATTAGATAGATAAAGAAACTTACTTCCAAATATAAATTTATAAGATTATTATTTTCCATTCGAAAAAATGCGTCTCCGTAAAACACGATAACATTTTCCCGTACCAGTATAATTTTTCAAATTTCAGTTATAATTGAGAGAATATGAGTAAGGATAATCATTTAAATGGGTTTTAATTAGATTTAACCAATACAATATGTATAAAACAGCATTTAATTTCATGCAGTCCTTCGAAAAAGTCGCTTTCCTTCCGAAGGTGTCAAATTCAAAGAAACCGCTCATCCAAATGTTTTGTTTACATTATAATTCACACTGATTCACGAGGGAAATAATAAATCAAAACAAGACAATACAAACTCATTAATTTTACGTTGAAAATAAAACAACAAAAAGATCAATGGTTCATAGAAATAATACAAGGCTATTTACTAATGAAAAGAGGCAATTGAACCAATTTAATGGATTAATTTGAATGATTTCTTCTTGGTGTGAAATCAAAGGCGGAGCAACAACAAAGCAAAGCAGTGTGAAGCCAGACTGTGATTGAAATGTTTCCCGCCGTGTTCCATTCAACCCCATCGTGAATCTTGCAACATAAACACTATTTACTAGAAAGTTTGTTGGAAAAGACGAAAATAACAACTGCCTACGTCATAACACGGAAATTCTCTACACAATGGTATGCAATAACACCTGATCCGTGAAGAAATGAAAATAAAATGAAACGCGATGTGAAAAGCGAATGACTTGCATTGCGCGTACAAATTTTCAAAGGCTTATAATATTTTATTTACTTTATGTATCGAAATGAAACTTTACACAATGTTTAAACTATATAAGAACAACGTTCTGCTGCAATTTTGTAATTTTTGAGTCTTTAGAAGTTGTGTATTCCGATTCACCCCCGTTCCATTTCACCCCGCTCTCCCCTACCATTAATCGGTACATTACTAAAAAGAACTAATTGTAGTATTGAAACTTCGGTTTACCGCAAACCCACTGACAATGGGCTATTGTTGCATTATAATAGTCATGTGGACATGAAATACAAACGGGGGCTGCTATTAACGATGCTTGATCGAGCACGCCGTTTATCATCTAATGATTATTTATTTAATTCTGAATGTATTACTATCAAAAACATATTTTTAAAACTTAAATATCCTATTTCCTTAATTAATTTTTGTATTTCTAAGTTTAATTTACCTAATAATGTAGAATTAGACAACATAACCCACAACAAATGAGATGAAATTAACATTGTTTTGCCTTACAAAGACCAGGTTTCCGCCAATTCACTACGGCGACAATTGAAAACTCTGAGTGTAGAAGTCGGACAGAGCTTTCGACCAGTTTTTAAATCTAGAAAAATAATTGACGATGTTCGTGTGCGTGAACCGAGGCCGGCTTTACTGTCTCGTCAATGCGTTGTTTACCTATTCCAGTGTGACTCGTGCGATGCGAGTTATGTCGGCTTTACTCGCCGGCATCTACATCAACGTATTGACGAACATTGTGGGTCGGCAGTCGGTTTACACTTACAAACTCACAATAAAAATGTCAAAAATTCAGGACATCTTTTTTCTGTACTGAGGAAGTGCACCAATAAGTTTGATTGTTTAATTCATGAAATGCTAGTAATCAAAGAGCTAAGTCCGACCCTCAACACTCAGAAGGATTCCGTCCGGTCTAGGCTATTTGTATAACTCTACCTAAGTAAATAATATATTATCTTTGTTGTATTGTTTTCTACCCAATTTTATAATCACGTAAATATTTACTATAAATACTTTGTAATTTTATATGTTATTCCTTTTAACCTGAAGATGCAATTAAGCTATTGCGAAACGTTGTTTAAACCTAAGTCTGTTTATTTTTTGTCGCTATCCTTTATCTTGAAATGTTTTTCGAAGAAACTTTTACTGACTATAAACATTTGACTCAAAAAATGAAATGAAGTTCTCTACAGTTTATTAAAGAAATAGACTGGTAAAGTAGCAGAAAGCAACGTATTGAGTAATGAGCAGCACAATGATATTTTAAATGTTTACACTTGCGACAATGGAAAGGAAATTGAAGTTGATGGGAATCATGTAGAGGCACTTCCGTCATATAATCTTTGCATCCGCTAAAATAAGACATTTTATCAAAAATGAAAAAAAAAAAATGAAAACGCCAAGCAAAAATTTCCTTTGAGTTGCTACATGTGAGAATTCTAATTAGTGGGTTGTATCTTCAATTGAATCCTCTTGAACAATAGCAGGGATGATCGCACGTAAACGATTTCCACACCCTATCAGACAAATATCAATGATGACAATTTGACCAACAAACCTAGGTTGGTTTTCAGGTTAACGTAAAAAAAGATGTTTTTAAACACTTCAAATGCGCCTTATATATACAGATTGATCTATATTTTTATTTTAAGCAATAGTTGTTGTTATTTAATATTGACGAATATCCATTCTAAACTCGTCCGTAGACTACTAGGCGTAGTGAGTGAAGGCACATTATAAATTATTATGGTTGGCAAAAAATTACACAACTTCAGAGCCTATTAAAAGCCCACAATCATATCACGTACCAGTCATTCTCTCCATCAGGCTTTGAAACTTCTTTCCAAGCATCTCCTATATCTTTACCATGAGTAGATAAATTCACTGCCATAATTATTAATTATAATGACTTGAATCTAACAATACTTGTAGTCAACTATTTCTCTTATTATGTTCAAAATGGGGTTCCGAAAACAAAATGATACTTGAATAATATAGAGGCTGGACTCACAAAGAGACGAGACTACTTGTAGGTCAGAAAGGGGCGTTAACGGGGGGACGAACGAACCTATGAATTAGGAAGGCTACGAATTCACCTTTTTGCTTCGTAAATCGGCCAAGAAAAATACACTGACAAAGTCTAACTAAAATTTTGAAACAGCTTATAATATATTAAAATAAATATGGCATTTTGAAAGAATGACAACAATGGCATCCACATCAGGAATATGGTATTAAAATTAATTCAATTTTTGGAATTTCAGGCTGCAGGCTCATTTCAAATCATAGTCAATAGCTAGATGAGAAATATGATCTTCGAATGCTTTCGTGAGTCAAAGCTCTCATCAAAATCTCAGCTCATGTAGTCGTGATACTATCCTAGGGTCTGGGAAGAGGTTCAGCTCAGACATTGTCTGTATTGGTCAGCCTGAAATTGAAATATATTATCATTACAGATCATTAATTATCATTAATTAACTCTATTGATGGCTGTAGTAATTACACCCAGAGCCATCTATTTACAAATGAAATTTGTAAATATTTGTAAATAGATATGGCTCTGATTAAACCTAATGCCACATCGAGTATATGTACAATAGACGATCGATTATTATTTTAACCTTCTATAACATTCCGGGGGGTAACTTCCATACTTTCGGTATACGGGGACGTTCAAATATTAAAGGGTACCTTTTTCAAAATCCACAAAAAATTTTTAGGGTATGCTTAGTCATGAACATTTTTTTGAGGAATCTTTTTGACGCTTTTGCAATTTTTTCATTCTTCAAAACAAATTCTGCCTATGAATTTTTGTTTTTTCACTTTGTTTTGGTTAAATCTGTCATTTAAAAAAATATAATTGGGGTATCTTTTTCATCATGTAGAAAATTTTTATGGACATTCTGCCAAAGTTCCATTTGAACGACCCCATCGAAGCGCAATGGAAGTTACTAATATCAAATAATATCAAACATATAAATATAGATAAGCAATACATGGACTTATAGAACAGAATAGTATAGAATATGGAATAGAATAGTCTAGAATAGAATAGAGTAGAGGAGAATAGAATAAAATAGTATAGAATAGAATAGAATAGAATGGAATAGAATAGAATAGAATACAGTAGTATAGTATATTTTAAGGCACTTTTAGCAACTTGATACAAGTATGAATCTACTTTTTTATTTCATGCTTTAACTAACAGATATTTCGTTATTTTGCTGTTGTTCCTAGAAGCTTAGTTTTTATCAACTACTTTGGTTTATTTTGTCGATTTTTTAATAAAGCTGATTTAATTTTCTGTTTATATTTACTGTTATTTAAATTCTTAAAATTTAATTAGGCTGGACATAAATGAAATCGATGTAGAAGTTAGATTTTCTGTATGTGCCTGTCTTTGCTTCAATTTGACAAATACGATATATCTAAATATACTCCAGCACAGGGGTGGCACTAGAGGGGGCATGGGTCTACAGCCCCCCCCGTCGGGGAAGACTAAATTTTCTGTCGGGGAATTTTTTTTAACATTTTTGGTAATAAACAATAGGAATTAGCTCCATTCCAGTATAGAGACTATTGCTAAATTGTTTCTATGTAACGTGGAAATTTGGCATAGCCCACTGTCGGGGATGCCAGCCCCCTCGTCGGGGAAATCCTGGTGCCACCCCTGCTCCAGCATGGCAATTAAAACATCAATATTGCATTTACATCATTTCTATCATTTTAATATCTCGAATCTGTTATCTAAAAAATTAGTAGACAAACCAATATCAAATTCAAATTTGAAATTAGTAGACAAACCAATATCAAATTCAAATTTGAAATACAATATAATGCCTTGTTGAAAGGATATTACCACTTTGCATTCTCAATGAAGACAATTATATATTCGGTACAGGGACGTGACATCTAATATCATGCTATAATTTAATTTAATGCATCAAAGTGGAATTTAAAATCATTGCTTTCTGAATGTAATGATAATGAAAAGGGGGTAATTAAAACCAGGATGAAGGTAGCTTCCATATTTTTGATATAAGGGGACGTTCAAATATTGAAGAGTAACTTATTCAAAATCCCAAAAAAATTTAGGGTATGCTTTGTTATGAAAATTTACTCTTTGTACTTTTTACTTTTAATACTTTGACATTTTTCCATTTTGCAAAACAAATTATTCCTGTGAAAAAAGTTTTTTGTTGTTGGTTGAATCTGTTGTTCATAAAAGTATATATGTGAAAACTTTTGTGGTCATTCTGCCCCAAAGTTCTATTTGAACCACCCTGTTGAATCGCAATGGAAGTTATACCCCCCGGAATTTGAAATGTAGCTTCTGCCAATATAAAAGCATTTGATTAGATTTTGATTTGATTTATTCTTTATATTTTATATGACGAATACTGTAAATCAAATCAAATCAAATGCTTTTATATCGGCATACATATTGCACCTATATTAAATACACTACCCTCTTTATTGGGAGGATTAGCTCAGATGGCAGAGCAACCGAACTTCAGATCGGATCATATCTGATCGACTGTGGTTCAAATCCCCCTAAGATCAACTCAGCCTTGACTTTATCTGAAACATCAAACGAGTACCATCTGAGGATGGCGGATGGAATGGTCCAGAGGGAATTGCATTGCGAGTACCTGCGGCGCATCGTTGTGCATTGACAATCGAGACCTATCTACCATGAAATCTGTTGAAATTGATCTGCAGTGTCGCGTCTGGGATCAACAAAGAGCGTTTAAAATCATTGCTCTCAGCGAAAAAAGCCACTCATCTAGAAATAGAGGAGTGGTACGGGTGCCTTCGTAGGGCGACACTGTCTACATTACTTTACCCTCTTTTCGTTATCTCAATATATTCAAAAAGCAATGATTTAAATTCCACTTTGATGCGGCAAAAAATGCATCCACACACTGTCCGTGATCCGTGACTGATATACTCATGTGATGTGAACCAAACAGATGATATTTTTACATATATTTATATTTATATTTTTTATATATATATAGTTCACAAAATAGAATTCTTGTAGTTGGTTCTATTGTTTGGACCTCTGAATTACTTTTATACGACAACACACAGACACGGAAAGGCCGCATATTACTTATCATGTATGTATGTATGTATGTATTTTGTAGCACAATGGCTAACAGGCTATCATAGCACTGACGTCTAAGAAGGAAGATCGATAGTGGAATGAGTGGATGCCTAAGTTACTCAGACCTGCGTGTGTATTGATTTGGTTCCGCAATGATGAAATCTAAAATCCAACGGGGATTACGGAACCAGCTCCCCAAAGTCGCAATCAAAATGTAGCAGCCAACTTTGAAGGGCTACAAATTTCCAAGGTCGCTACACGACCATAAATCTTGGGGGTGTCCAGGGTTCGAAATCCCCGAATAAAGATTTAAGAAAGCACTTCAGGCATGTTTGAGACGAAAAATTACAAAATCGTGCATATTTTAAGGTGTTGAAGTTTTGAAGCTTCGAGTTTCGAATTATATGCACGCCTATTTTGTCGGGAAAAATTAGAAATACCCCCCCAGGCAGGAGCAGGTAGTTACGGTTATACCTGCTATATCTGGGTAGTGTTTTTCCCATTTATTACTTATCCCCATTTATCCTCCACCCTTTTTGAGTTAGAGCATGGCCAGGGCCATCGATCTATGGCTCTTCTTTGCGTTCATGACAAGAGCAAAAGCATATGGATTTGGCTTTTAAGGTTTGTATAGGTAAATGTTGTAAAATTGGAATGTTCAAAAAGACTTCTTTTGTTCAGACATCTGATGTATATTGTCTCAATATGTTATCGGCTGGTCACGAACAAAAGAACATCCATCAACATTGTCTACAGCCATATCTTGGGAGACGCACAATCTGATAGGTTATTTTGCAAAAGACATAATGATTATATTAATATACATAATGAAGGGACATTCTTATATCTTGTGTGAAAAAACCGTGGCAATTTGATATTAGGAGAACAAAAGCGATAGCTTCCGAATAGTTAGGTCCTTGTCTCCACAGCATGATAGATACTCGGTTTTGATATCTATTGTTAAATTTTGCGTGGGATATGAATAAAAGTCGTTTGTTTATAAGCCAACGATTACAATGTGGTTGGACGAGATAACTAAGCCGGTAAATCAAGTTTTAAAAAAACTCTGCTTTACAAATTTTGTTTACTAAATTCGTGGTGTACAATTTAAATTATAATAACTGGGAAAATGCATTCTATATTATCGAGAGCAAAGACTTTACCTTCGTCAACAACAATTCAACCATCAGATATATCAAACCGTTATATTAAAAAGAATGGATTACCGATACAGAAAAATAATATTCCATTAGATCGTAAAATAAGTGACTGTTCATTAAGTTACAGTCCACCGCCGTTTATGAAATTAATATCAACTTTAAGAACAACACAGCAAGTGATTAAAAATGGTAGTAAAGTTAAAAAACAAGCAACATCAACAACAATATTAAAACGATGTGATGAAACTGGAGAAAGTTTAGCAGATATTATTAACGTTGATGATGAAAAACCGTTACAACAGCTTGATACAAATGATAATAACAAACGAAATGTATCTTTTTCACCGGCAATTACAGCGATTGAATTAATTAGTAATGGTAATTATGAAGAATTAGAAGAACTTATTAAAAATAATACATTTGATTTAAATGACATGGTAGGCGATGGTGGAACATTATTGCATTTTGCATCGGCTCAAGGTATGAATTATAATATACTGTGTATGTTTTATCATATTAAAAGCTAGACTGTCTTACTGATTGTACCGTTAGGGGGTCAAATGCAATACTATATATATGTATAGCTGAGCCAGTCAGAGCCTTCAGAGCAGTCGTGTACAGAGTCAAAATTTCCTTCTCGGAATCCGAAAAATAAGACTGAAAATTGATTCCGACTCCGGATCCGAAATATTTCAGACAACTCCTGTGAAAAGTCCAAAAATTAATTATTTTGTCAACCCAAAGCAAACATATAGAATTGTATATAATAAATCAAAAGTCATCTGAATTGCGTAGCCAATCCTTGAATCCAGCCGCTAATATGGAAATATCCAGACAACATTATTAAGCAATTACCAGGATTTCATTGTAGGCTCTGGCTTCGACTCCTGTTTCAACATGCCGGGATGCCAAGAAAATTTTGTTGGTTACATTTTAGAAATAGCCCCTCCCCCGGTCAAGAACAGATCGTTGCGACTGTGACCATTGTATAGGACCAATGTTTAGTTTTTACAAATTAATATAGACCTGAAAATATTTTTGTAACGAGTAAGTATTTCAGAGATTTAAAAACAAAGAAATCAAATTAAGACTAGTGATAAAGAATTACAAATCAGGAATTTTCCTCCTTGAGATCTGAAAAAGCAGTTTTTGAATAAGCACAGACACTTTACTTGCAATGCATTTTCAGCAATATTTATTGAATGTGGTCTGTCTGTGTCGTCTTCAAAATAAAAACACCAGCATATTTTAACAGATGGTCCCATACTTCGTGTGTAGTACTCTATCGGCTGAACAGATTACAAATATATAATGTTTCTGCTTATAAATGAATAATAAATAAATGCAAAAATCAGACATGTGGTGACATCATTCACATATATGGATGTCTGCTTTTTGCGTTTATTTCAATTAATAAACAGCTCAGTCTGCATTTATGGCCTCTAGCACTATTAAAACAGCAAAGACTACATATTATCATAATAAATAAATAAATAAAATGAGTCAAAAAAGAGACATATTTGGTTCTCGCTACTCCGAGTTTCGTATACCGCGATTATCAGGCAAGTATAGAGTTTTTATTTACCAAAAAAAAAACATATCAATACACTTCATGATAGAATATTACTCTTAATTGGGTTTATAAAATGGTAGCTATTGTTTTGTAATAATAAATACAGATTATAAAATTTCGGAAGAAGGGAATAAAAGTGTAGTGAGCATTAATGTTTTGTTATATAGAAAATATGCATGACGTGAAAACAATTTCTTACTTTTTCTATTTGCTATTTTTTTACTGTCAAAGTAGAAATCCGAAAGACACATCAAACAATATTTAATTCAGCACCATGATCTAGTACTGGGCAGTTCGATTCGCGTGGGCACGGCCCCCTGGATGGGGGGCTTCGGGGGTGTCTCAGTCCAGGCCTATTTTGTCGGGTAAAATTGATAAACATCCCCTCCCCCCATTCAGAAGATTGTGGATTGAAGCTGTGTGCACGTGAGGTAAACATACATTATGCAAGCCAGCAACAGCTGCTAGTTTCATATACTCCTAAGAGGGGCTAGATTCCATATGTCCAGCAAACGGGAATGTTAAAATATTAATAGATGAGATTTTTGGGTTTAATGCTTTTTTCAGGCGTGCGTTATTCAAACATTGGAGTACAGCTTTTGATAAATTTTTCACTTCAATTATTGTATATTGAATGAATGAACTCCAACAGACATCACAATTTTTCTAACTCTAATCCATTCCGCGACACTCTAATGTACTATTCGATGATCTATTTTTCTGATTGGTAATTTTATTTTAATTCGTTGACCAAAATGAGCATTAAATCCTCGTTTCTAATGTATAATTGACTGGCTCAAGTCCCGCTTTCTTTTTGCTGCCTCATTTACATGACTGGAAAGCGGCTTCCCAATCCATCAAGATGGGCATAACACAGAAGTGAGACTTGAGCAAGTCTAAATGTATAATGGTTTCTACTATGAACAAAGTCTTGGCCCTAGGTGTTGATAAACCCTCGCATTTTAGTAGGGAAACTGAATTGCTATCGAATTTAGAATAGGAGATTAGGCTTAGTTGGAATTTCAAGATATTAATTTTTTTGCTTAAGTTTTTTACTCTAATTATTTTTATCGTAATAGATCCTTTTTAAAAATGTTCTGAATTTTGAAAATAAGTACAGTTTAACCCGCTTATGTGCAATTCGGATAAGTGAAATTCTCGTTTATCTGCAACCTGGCTTTGAAAACCGTTGGGCAATTTCGGCCTGCTCTTAAGCGGGTTACACTGTACCGTCTAATATTTGAACGTCACCGCCGGCGTCACCGTATACCAAAAGTATGGAAGTTACAACCCCGGGAAATCAAGTCATATTTTTTTTCGTTTACATCATGAATTATAATTACACGGTATCATTTCATTTGCAGGTGATATCAACTGTGCACGTATTTTACTATCATATGGTGCTAATGTAAATTCAAAAGATATAAACGGTTGGCCCCCAATACACAGAGCATTTCAACAAGCACAGTTACCAATGGTTGTATTTTTAGTTGAAAATGGAACAGATATGGATAAATATACAATGTTAAGAGCAACCGAATTCAAAATTGTTGAAAAAAAATCAAATTCTGTTTTTATCGATATTGAAGTTTATGTATAATTATAAAGAACAAATTAAATATATGTTTCATGATTGCAAATGGCGCAAAAAAACATACAATAATATTTGCAACAGTTTCGATTTAATCTTAAATCATCGTCAAAAACCCTTCAGGAGACTATATTGCATATCTAATTTTTAACAAATTATTTTATCACGTCGTGTATTTTAAATATTCTAGCTTTTTATGAAATTTGAAGAAATATGGAAAATATGTATAAATAAAGTTTATACAAGAAAGGCTACAAATTAAAATAAAAAAAATAAAAAAGGTAGAAAGAAAGAGTTAAAATATTTTCATTAATAAATAGTAATGAATAAATGCTAAAATCAGACATTCAGCAAACATTTGAGTCTGATTTTAGCGTGCTTTTTTGCGTTTGTTTCATTACAAAATAGGTCTGCACATTCATGACCTCGATCACTATTATAACTGCAAAAACTTCATAAGTACTTTTAATATTAAATTAATAATTATATATAATATAGATATAATAAATTCAATAGACTTATAGATAAAATTTTAATAGAAATATTAATGTAAACTTAGGTAACTCTTTCTAAAATGATTTAATGAACCTCCTTGCCTGAAGTTGAAGTCTGAAGATGATTTAAGATCCAATCGAAACCGTTGCAAATTGCTGTGCGCTTTTTATCGCTAATACAATCATGAAGTATACGTCAATAAACCTTTATACAAAAGAAATTAAATATTTATACTAACTAAGGATTATATTAACATGTAAGAAAATTGCTCATATAATGAGCTTCTGTACAAAATATGTGGTTTTGAACAGATTGCATATACTTGAAGTGAAATAATTTTGCATAAAGTGTTGTTATGGTAACGCCATTATCACGTCGTATATGATAATTATTTAATATTGAATACTTGAATAAATTATATAAAAGCCATTGTTATTATTTGAAATATGTAATATGTATAGGATTATATACAATCTCATGATAAAAATTATATATCTATATTATATATTCTGTATGTCCAATGAAATATAATTATCATAAATATAAATTGGATTTTAAAATATTTTGTAACTATGAATTTAGAATTGTAATTAATGTATACACGAATTGGAATTTTTTTTAGAAAATATAGCATTTTGAGTATTTAATCAAACGAATTGGAATTTAGTATTTTGTTGTCACTTGTATGCAGACCTAAGCAATAACTGTAGTCTCGTAAACAAGTTAATAATATCGATAATATATTCTCTTCCCAGTTCAGTTCAAGTACACCTAGCGAATACAACGCTGTCTTTTCTGTGTCTTATACTTAATATTATTCAGCATAAATAAATATTTTACATTTGCGACATTAACTTTTTAAAATAACTATAAAATATGAATTTATCCGTACTATGCAGCTAACTATAATATAATACACTGTCTATAAATTTACAAAACATTATCCCTGTGTTGATCAAAATAAAAAAGTTAATTTGGCTGACTGCCCGTTGTTCATAGTTTTCATTATGCTTGTGGTATTTCCACTCTGTATGGCAATGTCTACTCTTTGAATAAATAATGACCTTGCACGTTATCCCATGTTGAGTTAATTAAGATTGTTCCAATCTCATTCAAAATTTATTTTGCCTTATGACCAAAAGGGTCCTGAACTTAACTTGAACTTAACATTGAAAACTAGTCAAATACGTCGAAATTAGAAAATCTACTTTTTGCTGCAAGCCTTGCGAACTAGCTTTCTAAACTATGCATTATTGCACATTCCATTTGTATTCTTAACATTTTTGGTGTGTAAGATAAATACTTGGAGGATGTTATCAAAGAAAATTTATTGGTTAATAAGGGACAAAGAGTGATGTAATCATTTTAATAATCATGTAACATAACCTTTGTCTGGAGCATCAATTATCTCTCATCAATTTCACTACAACAATGATTTGTTTTGGCTAATTTAATGGGTCATTGATTTTTCATTAAATGCAATTTGAATGAAATTCTTACGAATATCATTTCAAAATGTAACACGAAGAATTCAATATTATTGCAATATTAGAAATATATAGTAAAAGTTACATCTGAATATAGCAAATCGCAAGTTGGTACTTTTTTTTAATTTCTCAATTGAATTTTCAATTTCAATTATACATTTAAGTTGATTTTATGAAAAAATATTCAATCTGTCGCAGCTAGTAGCCATTTTCAAAACATGTGTTCTAGTTGTTTGGCTAAAAGCGTGCAGGTATAGGTCTATAACCGCACACGTGCGGGTATAGACCTATACCTGCACTCTTTTAGGGGGTGCCATGGAATTTCGTGGGTTGTCTTGACATAATTGCTAAACACGGGGTACAAATCCACCAATCATGATACAAGGTTTTTTCAAATGATTATTAATACAGAATATTCTGTCTAGTAGCCGGATATAGAAAAACAACCAATTCAAAACATGATTCAGATGTTTTGACTCTATAATATACTTTTCTAATAGATTCCACTGTTGGAAGTAAGTAAAGTTATGTAGACGGTGTCGCCCTACCGAAGGCACAAGTACCACTCCTCTATTTATAGACGGGTGGCTCATTTCGCTAAGAGCAATGATTTAAAACGATCTTTACTGATCTCAGCCGCGACACTGCAGATCAATTTCAACAGATTTCATAGCAAATAGGTTTCCATTGTCAATGCACTGCAGTTACTCACAATGCAGTTCCCTCTGGACCATTCCATCCGCCATACTCAGATGGTACTCATTTGATGTTTTAGATGAAGTTGAGTCTGAGTTGAGGTCAAGGCTGAGTTGACCTGAGGGGTATTCGAACCATAGCCGATCATATGTGATCCGATCTGAAGTTCGGTTGCACTAATTCCCTTCCTAACTGTTGGAAGGGAAAATCGATGCTTGCTAGACTCGAGGCGTGGTGGATTGTTTGATTAGATTTTAAATTTATTTCTACGATACGTGTATTGCATTTGGAATCACCATAATGTAAAAATAGGAGACATTCAGGCAAGAGCCTCCATCCCGTTTTCTGCTTCATGATATCGAGAGACTGTATTTCAGTCGCTGTATGAAATGGAGTTCTGATGTAATGCACACAGGCTAACGGTGTTTGAATAGAATACATTATCTAGCGTTAGATCTACTAGTTTAGGTGATATTTTGATAACATAATCAGGATAAGTAATACTTTGGTTAGAATTTATCATGTAGATTGATCAGCGATAATGTAAAAACGCAGTTATTTGCAACAGTTTCGATATAATCCTATATCATTTTCGAGCAATTTGTAAAAGAGATCGATAAACAGTTTTACATGTTAAATATAGTTAATTTCTAATTTGCATAATAATTAATCTATTGTTCTATGGCTCTGTTAACATGCATGCTAAATTTAACACACATTATGACGGAATGCAATGTTCAAGACAGTACAGATACGGATTACGAATACACATTATAATACTAACAGAAGTAATAAAATACAAAATAAACTATTTAAATACAAAATACCGTCAGGTTGACCACGAATTTCATGATTGTCCAGCAAGCGTTGAAAATGAACATTGTCGATATTCCTGATATGGAATTGAGCGAGGCAAAACAATTTTGTGCCTTTGAACAATTATGTGTGTGATTCTGTCCAAGGTCGGTGGGATGTTGACAAGTTCTTGCTGATGTATTATATCGCGTTTCGAAGCATTGGTCAAGGTCAATGGCAGTGGTATCAGTGAGAGGTAATGCTAATGATAATTCGTTTGAGAATATGAAAGCAAAGCACAATAATATTCGTGGAGGTGTTAAACAGACGTTATTGCTAGCAAAAGAAATGGATTATAGAGCCAATTTTGAAAATATGAAGAATCGAGAATTTTGCACTATAAAATAAAAGATAGAAATATTCGGAATATTTTAATTTACGATTTTGTCCATTATAGTGCATCTTCTTTATCCTATTTCAAAACCAAATCCAAAACTGCAAGGTTGGATTGTGTTCAGTTGAGAGATTTCATTTGTTTCGGGATAAAACTCCACTTTTTAGTTCCGATTGATGAACAGATCTAAATTTTTGTAGCAGTATTCTCTAGATTGGGTCTCAAGTAACAGAAATAAAGATTTTCGCATATGGGATCTGCCAAACACCCTCGTATAGTTGTCTGAGCTAGTTATTATAATTTTTATTAAAATGCCTTACAATACAAGAATCTATATTAGAACAGAAGAATAGCAAATTTTGCCACCGAATAATTCTTGCAATCTGATTGGTTAACGCCTATGAAGCTAAATGGCTGACCGCAGCTTTGAAATTGAAATTCATCGTGCCAAGCAACTTTCATCTTAGCTTTCTCCTGGTGATATCATAAATATAGGAGAAATTACATAGTTGATCAGGATTTGTAGTTCATTGATATATTTCATTCAATTCAGGGTAGATGAGTACTATCATACATAAAAATTGATATATTTACACAGAGTTGAGTTACATATAATTTTACTAAAATACATACGTGATATGAGTTTATTTATTTAGCTACATTTAATTGCTTCAAACGATTTAAGAAATGAAAAATATGATGAAATAGAAGGACATGTTAAGATATGAAAGATGTTATGGTCAGTTAGGTTTCCTTACATAAACATTGTTCATTTGGCTGATGATATGTTCTGTTTGCGCGTATGTAATGGTGAAAACCATGAGCCAAAGTACGCGTAAATATATACTTGTTTGGTTGCTCTGCTTTGTTTCTATCATGGGAGATTCATCATTGGAGCATCCAAGTATCCCTGAGCGATTAATAAACGCGTTTTCTTGGAGATCGTGTTTTCGATTGACATAATTGCATCATGGTCAAAGTTGTACACGGATGTTAATGTTCTTGTAAGTGATGGTTCTTGTGTCAGGAAGTAAATCAAAGTATTTGAGGTGTAGGATGAGACTTCTAGGGATTTTTCAATAAATTTTGCAAGAATTTTGTTAATTTCAGTAAGATGGCTTGAACGCAGATATGGAGAGATTACATTGAAAGCGTATGAGAACATAGAGGTTATTTTCATATGAAATGTTTCTAGTGCAACTTTAAAAGACATTCGAGGAAGATGTTGTAGTGCTACTATACACATTGATGATCTGTGTTTTACTTTTTTGATGTGCTCCGCAAAGGTTAGGGTTTGTTGTAATGTAACACCAAGATAAATATAATATATTGCTAAGTCCAAAGGTTTGTTTCTGAAATGAAGTATGTCTGTTGAATTTAGTCGTCCACCACGGCGGAATTTCATAGGTTTGGTTTTCTCTAGGTTAACTTATAAGACATTCTATATGCACCGCATGTCAGGCTTTTCTAGACCTGATTGTGCAATACTAGGGTCTGTTGAATAGATAGATTAGAAGGTCGTCAGCATAGAAAAGATGTGAAAGGTTTGGTATAGAAGAAAGTAATCCCAGCTAGGTCAGCAACGAATATAATAAAAAGAGTAGAGAAAGACTATCTCCTTGGGCTACACTACGGTGCAGTTTAATTTCTTTTCATAAATTTATTCCATCATCAATTTGGATATGATTATACAATAGAAGGTTTTGAATAATTTGAAGTGAGCCATTTATTCCAAGTTTTTCAATAAGATTTAAGTTCTATTTACGCTATCGAATGCCTTTTTCAAATCAACAAATATATATGACATTGTACCTAGTTTTTCTTGAAAGCGATTTTGGTCGTCTTCGATTAACTTTCATGGAGAGGCATTAGTTGATTATTTCCTTTTTGAAAGTCAAACTGTGTAGGCGGAATACTATCTGAAATATTTTCATTTATTCTTCTGTTGATAACAGATATGAAAACTTTGAAAGGGTAGCACAACAAGGCAATTCCTCGGTAGTTGTTCGCCTTCTCTATGCTTCCCTTACCTTTGTATAGTATCTTTATTATGCTCATTTTCCATCTATATGGTACTCTCCCCAGTCTGAGACATTAATTATATACAACTTGGTCAAAATTGGCAAAAGCTGTTCTACTGATATCGTAATGCGTTGATTGGTGATTCTATCTATACCTGATGCTTTGTATTTAGCTGTTGCATCCCGGGTACTGCATGCAACCGTATGACCCCCAAAACTTCATCTTCAGTGAATGGTGCATTGAACCAAGTATCAGTTGATAAGTCTTGTTCACCATAGTCGGGGAATGATGGCTCTTTGTTGTAGGGATCCAGCAGTGATTTGAAGTGGTTTTCCATATTCCTTTGTTTATATTGCTGAAACTTGCCAAGAATTGTTCTTTTCTCTATGATGCCTCAAGCTGTTTCAGCAAAATATGCTCATTATAGTTTTTTCGTTTTAATTTGATTAGGTTTGTGTATTGTCTTATCTAACCGTGCATTGGGTTCGAGCTATCTGATTTTCAAGGTGCTTCAATACTAGATCAAACAGAGAAAGAAGGTAGGATTTTCTATAATGTGAAATTCTTTATCAAACCATCTTTTGTGTTTTTTGCTAATTTTCATAACGCAAAGAGCAGGAGACAAGAGCTGTTCAAATGTTGAAGAGCGGCATCAATGTCTTCATTTTCAATTTATTTCTCGGTGAGGGTGACGGTATAGCTTTTCTATGTCGACAATAGTCCACAATTTTAATCGCATTGAATCTTTTTCAGTGTCAGAGTTGGGGAAACGCAAGGTATAATGGTCACTGTTTGTAAGATCAGGTAGTGGTCAGAGTTTGTAAGATCAACAAATGCTCTTAAAAAGCATACCAACAGTCTCAAATCGGGCTCTGGTTATGTTCTAAATTCATGGAAAGTGGGAACTATTTGTTTAATATTGCACAAACTTTACAATTAATCAAAACAAAGTGATATATTATTTATAACCTAGCATTTAATTTCAATAAAACATTCATATAGACAACAGTAAAAGATTTGTTTTATTTTTATTTAAACAACGTTTCAGGTTGTGTAGGAAATAGTATATTTATTATACTCATATAGATGAACATTAATTACAATCACCAATAGCCATTTGTTATAGAAAACAATATATCATTATTATTATTATAGACAATTGTTAGCTAATTAGATTTACATACACGTAGCTTTGAACACATAATACTATACTTTTCATATAATCTTTTACATTCCAATTTTGCTGATTCTACTATGAGTACTAACAACACTCTGTCTGATGATTTTTGTACTGCGCGAAGATCAACATTTTAACAGGTTGTATCATCAGCCATTTTCAATTTGAAAGATAAAATTATACATTTTGCTATTTAGATACAATGACGGTGAGAATAAAAAATTATGAATAACTATTAAAAGAGATTTGCCCTTAATATTGAGTCAGATTGCTTGTTCAGTTTTGGCTGCGTTTTTATATTTATAACTTGAAAATGGTTGATGATGCAAGCCAAACAGGGTCCAGTCAAAATAATCAAATAATTTAATGTTGCCAATGACTTTTTCATTGGAATGCTTTATAAAGAAGATAATTTTTTGCTGCGAGCCAATTAGCATCACTCAGAAGACACATAAGCAAGGTGTGTCTCTTTCTCTTGTATTACCTCAGATGGCAGAGCAACCTAACTTCAGATCGGATCATATATGATCGACTGTGGTTCAAATCCTCCGAAGGTTAGCTCAGCCTTGACAATATCTGAAATATCAAATGAGTACCATCTGAGGATGGCGGATGGAATGGTCTAGAGGGAATTGCATTGTGAGTAGCTGCGGCGCATCGTTGCGCATTGACAATCGAGACCTATCTGCAATGAATCTGATAAAATTGATCTGCAGTGTCGCGGCTGAGATCAACAAAGAGCATTTAAAATCATTGCTCTTAGCGAAAAAAGCCACTCATCTAGAAATAGAGGAGTGGTACGGGTGCCTTCGGTAGGGCGACACCGTCTATAACATTACTTACTTTCTCCTGCATTACTGTCATTTCATCTGACTGACTCTTTCAAATTGATTAATACAAACTTTACAATGAAACCCCCCATTAATTATAGCTAATTAATTAAATTAACTAATTGCGATTAAATTACCAGTAAAAGAATAATACATATAGGTTATTAAAATTTGAATGGCATCAACATACATTCAATATTTTAGCATCAACTTTATTGATTATTGCTTGGGATAGTGTTACTTTCAATTTTGAAGGTGTACCGTTTAGACACTCAACCATTGACTGAACGAGTTAAGATGAATTTTTATAGAACTAGGTTTCGAGTTGCATACAAATGCACGCTTATATTGAGATATGAATCGTCTGGCTTGACTGTTCAAAATAAATTTATGAAGAAATCTATGTAGCCTAGACAATCTAATTCGAAGCCTTGAGAAAATATTCCATTTCATTGTTTGCTGTTGAAAGAAGCAGAAAGTTTTAAAGTGAAAAGTAGAATGCACAGGATTTTATTTACTGAATAAAGTACTCGCTAGTTGCTCCTAAAGCACGTGGAAGTTGTAGCCATAGCCCTCCAAAAAATATCCAGGAAACATTACTAATCCGAGTGTCATAAAGTTTTAAGGTACAACATTTTCGGGGGTTGTCTGAATTAAATTCTTATCAGAAAATATCTTTTAACATTGTAATTTAATTTCCATAACGCGGGTATAGATACAAATTTAATAATTTAATACTATTCCAAATCTTTTACCGATAATAATTTCTTGTTATATAATTTCCAAATAAAGATCTGATGATAGCACATCTTATTTTTTTCATTTTCATAATAAATATATGTTTTGTTTGTTTACTTACGTTTGAAGTTCATTCTGAGAATACACAAATTATCTTTCAATCACAAAACAAAGGATCGTGTGGTTTTGTATTTGCGAGACATTAGAAATCCATTCAAGTGCGAACTACAGTGAAACCTGTATATAACGGCCAGCTACGTGAGGTAGATAAATTGACCACTATAGACAGGTTGCCTTTATATACAGGTTTGATTCAATAGAAAATACTATTTTAGACATTTTAAGAGTGACCACTATACACAGGTGGCCGCTGTATAGAGGTGACCGTTATAACAGGTTTGACTATACTTAATTAGCGCTTCAGTCTGAGACATGATTGTTGTTGAAAAAGGTTACAGTTTTCATTGGTATTTCTTAACTTAGATGTATTTATTTAAAAAATAAAGCAGGCCAAGTCTCTCTCTAGTTAATGACGAATCTATTGGTATGTGTTTCAAGTATATTGCATCTAAAACAGCATCGTGAATCCCCGCCTTACATACATACACACATACAAATGGAAGTAGCGTAAATATAAAAAAGATACAAGTGACCTCCTTCATTTGCCAGAATAAAATCCCAGGCCTGATGAAGCCAACATTTTGCCAGCTTTTACACAAGATCGATGTTGTGAAAATGCTGGCTTCATTTGGCTACCCTAGCCAGCACTTTTACAACATTTGAGATATTGAATTTCATTGTCTGTACTGTCTGTCTCTCAAAAAAAATCAAAAGAAAAACAAAATTGAAAACAAAAGTAAACAGAGCAAAAGCAACACAAAGAAAACTTGCACCATGCCGTCGAATAATAATGCAAAAGAGAACAAGCAGAATAATAGTGACTAGAAAGCCCACATAGGCAGCGTTATATTACTACGGGCAAATAGGTAATTGCCAGCCGCTCACTAAGAGACATTCGTATTGTACAATGATATGTACACAAAACTACAATCACGCGATGACATGAATTGATAATTAGCTTATAAATAGCCGTTAGAGACACAGCCGAAAGGCAATATAATTATTACTAATACCCAATGTGATATTTGTTGTAATGGAATGATAATAGGAATTACAGAACAAAGGCAAGACAAAACATATAGACAATCTCAAGGACAAGCTATGTAGATTACTAATTCACGCAAATGACTTACACATAATAAGGCAGAAGTTGAATGGCCACATAAAACAATTCCACAAAAGACTCAAAGGGAGCCTATTGCGGGGCCTATTGATATGAATCTTATGCAGTATAATAGAACATATAGATGAATACATGGTATAAATTCCGGAGGAGGGGGGTAACTTCAGAGGGTTGCCATATTTTTCAATGAGCAAAAAATGTTGATATAAACCCACGAAATTGTAATCAAATTTTGAATATGCTTCGATATAAAAATATTTGGGGTATACATTTTGGCCTGAATAATTTTTTTTTTTGGGGGGGGGGGGCAAATTCTGAATTCAACTTATTGGCACCCCACCCGTCCCTGAAATTTCTCGAGTTATCCCCCCCGGGTATAAATTAGGGTGTGATCTCTGGCAAGCTATTCCTAGCGGACATCATCAAAGATTGATCATTCCTGGGCCTTCTTTTTCATGGTTGTTAAATTGCTTTTTGAAAATACCTTCAAAAAATATACATTGAAATCATGTCTATGATTGCTACAATTCGTTCTTCACGTAGAAATATGATATCATCATTTTCATCAAAACTAGTTGGAAGATCAACTTCAACTCAATTAGCAAGATTAGCACGATGTGTACAGAGTGCAGCAAGTCAACAAAATACGAACGCTAATGGCTATACATTCACAAAACCAACCTCATCATTACATGAAGTTAAACCTGATGGTAAAATTGCAAATTTTAATGATGCTATGGCATATATGAATAAAATGAAGGATGTAATGATCAAAACCAATCCGTTTTTTACAATATTATCAGACAACAAATACGCACCACGTGTAAGAATGAGTTTTGTACCATACATGTGCGGATTTTCATGCGGGTTTGCAGATTTTGTAAGTAATGTTTTAAAATTAGACAAACCAGAAAACGAGCTGACAGATTTGGAGAAACAAGTCAACGCCTATGTAGCTGAAGATGATTTTCATTACAATTTTTATCTTCATGATTTCGAAGCATTGGGTACAAAATTGGAAGATTTTGGTTCACTTCAAGGTGCTATGCGACATGTTTGGTGTCCCGAAGCAGCAGCCGGAAGAAGAACAATTTATGCATTAGCTGAAACGATTGGTTATCATGAAGATACGAGGTTGAGAATGCTTGCAGCTGAATTAGTTGAAGCAGGTCTTGTTGGTTTATTTACAAATATATACGGTGGGATGGTAAAAGCTGATAATGATCTTCCAAGGTTGGAGTACTTTGGTGATACCCATGTCATGTTAGAGGCAGGACATACTGTCACTGCACAGTTTAGTGGAAAAGATGAAAGTGTTGATCCTGAAAATGCTTGGATGGCAGAACCAATGACAGATGAAATTGCCAAAGCATGCGAAAAAGGTATTGCTTTAACATTGTCAAGTTTTGATAAAATGTATTCAAGTTTTGGTCATGTTGTTATCGCAACACACGAAGGACGTCTTGAAATCAAACCAGAACGTTTCATTGCAAGAGGTGATTTTCCAATGGCAAATATTTTAGGATATTGATTCAAACTTTATGAACTCAGTTATTAGATTATTTGATAATAGTTATTGTTCATTATAATCAGAAAATTCAATATCAATTTTAAATTAGGATTTTACAATCAATTTGTATGTTGTAAGAAATATCTACTGCTAAATTGACGCTATTCCATTTGTGTTCGCGAAGCCGTTTTATATCCAATCGGTTATTGGATTCGTTTTATTGTCTAGAAACATTGGAGCAGAACACCCTTTTGTTATATCTGTAAAACGGCACTTTTACATTATAATGATAGCTGGGTGTGTGTAACAAAAGCGGCAGTGAAAATGCAATAATATAAAAATAAATGTTAACAAAACCGTTTCGTTCTTCGGTGCAAATTGAAATATCATCAATTTAGAAATAGATGTGTGAAATTTTTTCCGATAACTAAAGAAGGCCTACAGCCTGCAGCAATGAAGATGTGTTTCCAGTTAACAACATAATATTAGTTAATTAAAACACAGCCTGCATCACGAATATTAAGAATTGAACGAGTTGAAACTTGAAAATCTAAACAAGTCTGGCATTTTATTACTTCCTCAGTCTCAGCAGTGAAACGAAATAAAATATAAACAAACCGTTTGTGTTGAATTACAGTATTCAAAATTGTGATTTAATTATCAATGGTAATTCACAAGATTACAAATTAATCCTACAATATAGCTAGCATAAATTTGAAATATAAGGCCCTAATTGTATCTCTGGCTCTACATCGACGGGGGGTGGGGGGAGGTGTCACTTCGAGAAAGTGAAGTATCCAAAGAGTTCTGAAAACTTGTAAAAGCTACCCCAGAAGTTCTAAAAACTTTTTTATTTTTCTTTCAATGTCCTTCAAAGTTTTTCAGACAGATTCCAAATTTATTTTTTCAAAAATCTATTTTAAATTAATTTTAGCAATTTAAAAAAAGGACCCCAAAAAATATGCAGAATCTGAAACTTTCTATAAACTACTTTTTCAGCTAGAAAATGGACTCCCAAAATTGGCACGTCTCCACATTCCCTTCATATGAGAGTTACCCCTAGCCTGCGCGCAGACCTTACTTGAAAACCTTTCTTACTAACGAGGAAGTAAGGTCTGAGCGCAGGCTAAGTTACGCCCTGATTACCAAGAACTATAGAGAGCGAGTAACAAATTATACAGACGGAACACTGAAATTCCTAATACAAGAACAAGTAGATTAAACGCTTAACGTTCAAAAGTCTTTGGGAAGGCACACGATTATAGCTCCCAGACCCCTTTAAGAGCAAGGACATTTAAAACATATTCAAATAATTGAAAATAATTGAAATGAAAAGGCACAGTACACAAAATGACATGTAGGATATTTAATTGTAAGGGTATAAATACAACATTATTTTGCTCAAATTACACTCATTGAGTGTAACTTGGTGACTAGTGCATGAAAGTCATGAAATAGCAAGACAGTTTATAATTTATATTTTCTTAATTAAGCCCCGGCCAATTACTTTATACTCATCGTTGGCAATCATTCAAACCACCCGTTTTCTCCTTGCAATAACATAAAAACACAATAGTATAAAACAATACTGGTGACAAAAATTCCAAAGGTCTGCCTATTGATTGTGTTTATTATGCTTTTATTATAATAGAACATAAATAAGGGTGTGGAATCTTGCACGCTATTTCTAATATTGTACACCACGATCATAGATTGATCATTCTTTTACATGGTAGTTATATTTTCAAAACAATATATATATTTAAAGTTTTCTGTATAGTTCGGCTGCTCTGCCAACTGAGCTAATAATCTTGCAGGATAAAGGCACGATAGTAGCAGAAAAACGTGCTCCCAAAACACTTTTTTCACGCCTGATAGGTGGCTGTGGTCTGTTAAATAGCATCAGAAAAGGTTGGAATGTGGGTATAAAAGAAAGAACAATGCTCTCGTGGGATAATTGAGCTAAAAATAGTATAAAGAAGATGACACCTAATCGATAAATATTAGGATGCAAATTTAAAAATAGCATCAAGAACACTGAGTTGACATCCCTTCTATTTATAAAAATATGGCAGTGATATTTGAATAATTAGTATGTATCCCAACACAGATAGAAAAGGCACAGATAGATATAATAATGAACATCCTTCAGAGTTGACTTTGGAAATGTCCATTTAGAAAAAATCCTTTGATGTTTACGCAATAGTGAATGTTCAATATGGTGATCAATTACATTTCGTGAGGTACAATTCGTAAAAACAAGATCTATTGTACTGTTTCCAGAAGAAGAAATATAAGTGAAGTCATTGTTACTGTTTAATATAAAGAAACCAATAACTGACAGATGATTGATTAATGATTTTCCACGTGCTTCAGAATCAATGCAGCAGTTAAATTTCCCGAAATTAATTGAAGGTAAATTTGAATTTACATGTGTTAGAGCACTTGAAATTTCATAAAATATAGTGGAGATTTGAGTGTGGGTGGAAAATAAACGAAAGAATGTTACTGTAGGTGGTTGTAATTCAATGAACCTTAGCTCAAAATTAAAGAACCGCCACGGGAACAAGTACCATTACCAGTGGGGTCTCTTGCATCTATATTAAAAGCATATTATAATTTGGAAAATTGGTTGGAATATCTTTGAGGAAGGTTTCGTTTAAAATAATTAGATCAGAATCAAGAAAAGGGTCAGTTTCAGGGCAATTCTGAGAAGTCCATTCAGTCCTTCTACATTCCATAGACAAGTTGTAAAAGTAATTTGTTCGGGAATTCGGGATTGTGATAGATAGATAGATAGATAGATAGATAGATAGATAGATAGATAGATAGATAGATAGATAGATAGATAGATAGATAGATAGATAGATAGATAGATAGATAGATAGATAGATAGATAGATAGATAGATAGATAGATAGATAGATAGATAGATAGATAGATAGATAGATAGATGTAAACGTATTTATTTCACCCTAATGCAGGGTAGTCAAAATTTAAGATAAGTACAGTATAAAAGTTAAAATATAATTGGTTAATATAGCAAATTTAGTATAATATTTGATATGTGTTGATCAATGATCAATTAGTATTATTATTATTATTAATCATTATTTTATTTTTATTTATTTATTTATTTATTTATTTATTTATTTTTTTTTTTTATTCATTTATTATTATTGTTTTTTATTAATTTTTTCAAGAATCTTTCAATTTTACAAATTGCATGTAGGATGTGATCATTTTACATTTGATGATGTGATATCTATCATTTGCTTCCATGCCACATTGTTTACAGATACATTGTGTTGATGGATTGTGAAATTTTTCATTGATACAGATGAGGTGATGGAAACCATGAACAGAAAGACGTGTAATAAAGTTTCTATTTGGTTGCTGACATGATTTCCACCCTTCTGATAAAAATGCAGGCGCCATTAGAAAGCCAGACTGTTCTAATTTGTTTGCCTTTTCTAGTATATGTGCAGCATGATCTTGAATGACTTTTTGTTGGAAGGGGAAGTTAGTTTTGACTTCATCAAAGAATGTTGATGTGCCAGCCATCATAAAGCACAGAGTATTTGATGAACGTGGCGAAATACCAAGAACACGCTTCAAAAAGTTTGCTTTTATCTTGTCTAGCTCTAATACGTTTGATAATGATAAATATGGTGAAATTAAATTTAGGCCATATGTGATAGAAGGTTTAATTTTCATGTCAAATATTTTAATAGCTGTCGAAACGGATACAAGCTGTAAATATTTAATGAGGCCAATGGTTGCTAACAATTTATATTTTTTGTCTGTGATATGTTGAGTGAATACCAATGAAGTTTGTAGAACAATGCCAAGGTAAGTGTAACTTTTAACTATTTCTATCTCCTCGTTTCTGTAAATAAATTTGTCATCAGACTTCAACCGGCCACCTTTTCTGAACTTAATAGATAGATAGATAGATAGATAGATAGATAGATAGATAGATAGATAGATAGATAGATAGATAGATAGATAGATAGATAGATAGATAGATAGATAGATAGATAGATAGATAGATAGATAGATAGATAGATAGATAGATAGATAGATAGATAGATAGATAGATAGATAGATAGATAGATAGATAGATAGATAGATAGATAGATAGATAGCTTGTAGTTTTTAACGGTTGTTTTTCAGATCTTCAATCAATATCTTGTGGTGTGCCTCAAGGAAGTATCCTTGGACCACTCCTTTTCCTTATTTTTATTAACGACTTTCCTTCTTCTACTGAATTTTGTACAAGCTTATTTGCTGATGATACAACCCTTCAAATGTCCTCTAACAATTTATCAGAACTTGAAACAAAAGCAAATATGGAACTTTTCAAAGTATCAAAATGGTTTTCTGACAATCAGCTGACTTTACATCCAGCAAAATCCAAATTCATACTATTCTCAAATTCCAACAAACAACCTGAAATGATTCTAAAACTGAATAATATTGCTATCAACAAATGTCATTCTGTCAAATTTTTAGGTGTTTTTGTGGACACAAAACTAAATTGGCATGAGCACATAAATAATGTTTGCTCCCGTATTAGGAAGAACATTTACACACTGATCCGTCTAAAAAACTTCCTTACTGCTCGTCACAAACTGCAAATTTACCAAGCTGTGATTAATCCACATCTACAATATTGTCTTGCTATTTGGGGTAATAGTTCTGCCATGTCGAAAGTTTGCAAACTTCAAAAAAAATGTATCCGTGTCATCCTCAACTCTCCATACAACGCTCACAGTGAACCAATTTTCAAAAGATTAGGTCTTTTGAAGATTGGTGATCTTTTTAAAGTTTGTATATGCTCCATTATGTTTAAGGTAATTTACAAGAAGTGCCCTCCTATCATACAGGACATGTTCTCTTTTATAGAGAAGCGATACCGTCATCACAACTTCTTTGTCGTGCCTTTTGCTAAGACCAGCCATCTCCAAAATTTGCCATGCTACATTTTCCCCTATATTTGGAACAGTTTCAACTGGACTTTCAGTATCAATTGCTCGAGAAAACTATTTCTTTCTAAATTGAAAGATAGCCTCATTGAAAAATATTACAACGTGTGCACTGTGAATGATTGCTATGTGTGCTCATCATAAATAAAAAAATATATATAATTTCTACAAATTTTAACTTTTATTTTACTGTATCTGTAACATCCTGGTGTTATCTTAATATTTTGTATTATGCTGAAATTAATTAGCTTACATATAATTGGAAATATTTTATACATTTAAAACTTTTTTGATTTACTATTTTTGCTACCTCTTTTATTTTATTTTATTTTTTGTATTGTTTTGTATAATACCTTAATCATTGTTAAAAACCCAATAGATTCAATTTATAAGCAGTTTTAACTTTTAACCAATAATTCTTATTAAAAAATGCTATGTAATAAATTGCCTTAACCACGTACTCCAAACAAACAAGCTCTCGTGCTTCAGGAGTCACGCCAAACATATTATATTTATCATTGTAATTAGCTAGCCTAATATTTTGTACAGTAACTGTCATATTTGGCTCAATGCTATCTTTTGTAATTTTGTATCTTCCTTTAATATGTTTGAAATATATGATCTATCTATCTATAGATAGATAGATAGATAGATAGATAGATAGATAGATAGATAGATAGATAGATAGATAGATAGATAGATAGATAGATAGATAGATAGATAGATAGATAGATAGATAGATAGATAGATAGATAGATAGATAGATAGATAGATAGATAGATAGATAGATAGATAGATAGATAGATAGATAGATAGATAGATAGATAGATAGATAGATAGATAGATAGATAGATAGATAGATAGATAGATAGATAGATAGATAGATAGATAGATAGATAGATAGATAGATAGATAGATAGATAGATAGATAGATAGATAGATAGATAGATAGATAGATAGATAGATAGATAGATAGATAGATAGATAGATAGATAGATAGATAGATAGATAGATAGATAGATAGATAGATAGATAGATAGATAGATAGATAGATAGATAGATAGATAGATAGATAGATAGATAGATAGATAGATAGATAGATAGATAGATAGATAGATAGATAGATAGATAGATAGATAATAGTTTATTTAAGACATTTACACAACTTAATACATTTGGCGTTACGTTTTTGGTTACTATTCAAGGGTATAATTATGATTTAATAATAATAATGCTTGGTATGGGCTCTTGTTTCTTGATGTCTGTCATTAATGCTAGCTGATTCTATTTTACATATTTCATGTTCAGGTTTGCAATATTGATATTATTTTGTTATGATATTGATTTGTATTTAAATATTCCATATGTTCATATTGGTTTAGTAATACAGCTCCACTAAATGCAAATGTTCTCTTGCCTCTGTCAGAGTACACTCTTGGGAGGATAAGTAACTTTTTTCTGGTGTTATAATGCGAATCTGATTTTTTGAATAAAGATTTCAGATCTGGTCCATTTTTTCCGTGTATTGATTTGTGAGCAGTACATGCTGTACGCAATTCGACAGTGTCCGATATATTTATCCAATTTAGATCTGTTATAGTTGTATCCATTGTATCAAATTTTCTCTTGCCAGAAATTAATTTTGCGGCCCAGTTTTGTATATTTAAACAAATATACAAAACTTTTCGTATTTCCGTTTTATTACAAGATGACCACACTTCCAAGCCATAAAGGCTTGGTTGTATTACTTTAGATTCAACAATTTTTTTGAATAAATCTGCTGGTATGAAATGTTGTTGTTTTGCAAGGGCTTGCAGGCGATATGTGGCAGTTTTTATAATTTGCTGCACATGCTTTTTATAACTCATTTCACTATCTATAATGATGCCAAGGTTTCGTGCATCTGTAACATATTCTAAGTTCTCGTTGTTTATTGATACTTTAGGTAGCAAAGTGTCTTTTACTTTTCTATGTCCTATTGCCATAATCTTTGTTTTTTCGCATTTAACAGCAAAGAATTTGATCAGAACCATGATGTAATTTGTGTCAAGTCATCAGATATCTTGTTTTCCATTGCAGCAAGACTGCCAAAACTTTTTGGTTTGAAAGAGTATAACATTTGAGTGTCATCGGCGAATTGTCCGATGCTGCCATTAGAAATCACGTTCGGCAAGTCATTCATATACACTAAAAACAGTAATGGTCAAAGAATGGAGCCCTGAGGTACACCACATGTTAACTTTATCTCGTCTGAGTGGTTTTCACCAACTTTGACTATCTGCGTTCGGTTATCTAGGTATGAATTTATCCAACATAAAGCAGCATCAGAAAGGCCGATGAGTTTTAGCTTGGCTAGCAATATATCATGTTGGAGACTATCGAATGCCTTAGAAAGCTCCATCAGTATCAACAGGGAAAGATCTCACTGGTCCATTGCTTTAAAAAGTTGTTCAGTGATATTCAATAGTGCTGTGACTGTGGACCATCCAAATTGGAAAACATGCTGAAATTTGCTTAATAACGGAGAAATGAAAGGATATAGCTGAAAGTAGGCGACTCTTTCAACGACTTTAGATAATAATGATAATAAAGGTAATGGACGATGTTGATCAGGTGTTGAAGCTGCTGGGGTTTTAGGGATTGGAGAAACAATAGTATACTTGAAGACTGATGGGAAAATACCTTGCGAGAGAGCTGTGCACACAGTGCGCAATTCAGCTAGATTTGAAATGTCAAGCCAGCCAATTTCGTCAAGTAAATTGTCCATTGTTTCAAATTTCTTTCAGCCAACCACTAATTTTGCAGCCCAATTCTGTATTTTAATTTGTATCTTTCTTACTTCTGTTTTGTTGCAAGAAGACCATACTTCTATGGCATAGAGGCTTGGTTCTAAGATTCTCGATTCTACAATTTTAATAAACATTTCTTGAGGAATAAATTTCCGTTGCTTGGCTAGTGCTTGTAATCTGTATGCTGCAGTTTTTATGATTTGTTGTACATGGTTCTTAAAACTCATATTTCGTCAAACACAACGCCAAGATTTCTGGCTTTGTTCACATATTCTAATTTCTCGCCATTTAGTAATATTGTCGGTAGCTGCGTATCCTTAACATTTCTATGTCCGATTGCCACAATCTTCGTCTTTTTTGAGTTAAGTATTGAAGAGTTTGATTGAAACCATGATGTTAATGCTGTCAGGTCGTCGCTTATCTTTTTTTCTATGATTGTGGTTGCACCAGTGCATTTTGGCTTGTAGCATCATTGAGTGTCGTCCGCAAACTGACCAAGTACACCATTTTTTAACACATTTGATAGGTCATTTACATACACTAAGAATAACAGTGGCCCGAGGATAGATCCCTGTGGTACTCCGCACGTCCATTCAATTTCATCTGAGTAATCGTTTACAACTCTTATCACTTGAGTACTATCATTTAAATAGGATTTAATCCAAGACAATACTTGCTGAGACAGTCCAAGTAATTGTAGTTTGGATAACAAAATGTCATGCTGAAGGCTATCAAACGCCTTTGAGAGGTCCATGAGAATTAGCAAAGAAAGATCATGGCGATCCATCGATTTAAAAATTTGTTCAGTAATGTTTAACAATGCTGTAACTGTTGAGCGTCCCAGTTGGAAACCATGTTGACATATATTAAGCAAGGGTGAAATAAATGGGTAAAGTTGCAAGTATACCACTCTTTCGACGGCCCTTGATAATAGAGATAATAATGCCAATGGACGGTGTTGATCTGGTGTTCTTGCTGCTGGTGTTTTTGGTATAGGAGATACAAATGTAAATTTGAAAAGCGAAGGAAATACCGATAGTGATATAGAGAGATTGATAAGTTCTGTTAGTGGTTTTGCTATAGCAGGAAGTGCAGCTTTAATCACATACCTATTAAAACCATCGTTGCCAGGTGCTTTCCAGTTGGGGAGCATTGATATAGATTTTATTGTGTCGATCTCAGTAACATTAGTAAAATTAAATAATTTGTTTGATTGTTCAATGATTGAATAATTCGGTGATGTGTGGGTAGTACTTTTGATGATCTCCCCTACATTGCAGAAGAATTTATTGATGTTGTTTAGCTCTTCCTTTGTCTGTGCGGTACACTTATATTTGTGTTTTTTGGTTATTCTTTTTATGCGGTTCCATACCTCGCTTGCATTATCACCACATTCTGAAAATTTAAATTTATTGTAATCTATTTTGGCTTTTCTTAATTTGTAATTTACCTTATTTCTATTTACATGATATTTTTCCCAGTCTTGATGACGTTTTGTTTATATTGCTACATATCTCATTTTATTTCTTTTTTTTTAACTCAGTTCTCAATTCTTTTGTAACCCAAGGTGCATAGTTAGGATGAGGAACGATAGTTTTTCTGGTGCAATATGCTTGTTTAGTGTTTTGGTTAAGGTAATTTGTAGAAGTGTTGCTGCTTGTTCTATATCTTTTTCATCAATCGAATTTTTAAATTCTGTCATGTCTGCATTTAGAAGATCCTCACAGAAGGCAGTTTTATCAAAGTATTTAGCATAGTTAGGATGAAGAACGATAGTTTTTCTGGTGCAATATGCTTGTTTAGTGTTTTGGTTAAGGTAGTTTATAGAAGTGTTGCTGCTTGTTCTATATCTTTTTCATCAATCGCTTTTTTAAATTCTGTCCTGTCTGCATTTAGAAGATCCTCACAGAAGGCAGTTTTATTAAAGTATTTATAGGATCTCAAAGTTTTCAATGACTTTTCAGGCTTCTCTGTAGTGCAAACTATGGTAGTTTCCAATCCAAGGTGATCAGATTTACACACTTGATGATGGTTTACATAGACCGATAGGCTCATTTAATGCTTTAGATGATATAAAGTAATCTATACATGTTTCAGTTAGTTCAGTAACTCTTGTTGCATCATTGTTATGTGAGTGGAGATTGAATTGCGACAAAAGATCTGAAATTGCAGTTTTTGATGGAGAATTTTTAAAGTAATTAACATTTAAATCACCAGCAAGAATAAAGTCGATGTTTCTCTCTGATAATATTTCTACAGTTGTTCGTAGCTGATTTATAGCATCTTCATAATTGTCCTGCCGGGGATTATAAAAATTAACTAAGTAGAATACCCTGTTGGTCGATGTTTTTACTTTGACTGTCAATTGTTCATGTTGCACTCCACGTGATTTTTTTGTCAAGGATACATCCATAGTTATGTTTAAATTGTTTATGTAATAAATGGCTGTACCACCTTGTCTACCATCTCTATCATTTCTAAATATATCGTATCCAGGTATGACATAATCCATGGATTCTGGTTGAAGCCATGTTTCCTGTAAGATTGCTATGTCTATTTTATTTTCAATTATGTAGGTGTGTAGTTCTGTTAATCGCTCACTTGTGAGGCATTGTACATTAATAGATAATAGTTTTAGCACTAGTAATAGCACTAGTAGACATCAGTCAATCTTGATTATTGTTGTATGTTAAGGATTTTATTTGCACGATATGGAAATCTCTGATCACCCAGCGATCCCCCAGCTCATTCAAGTTTTCATTTCTTATTTTACATTATGCCCTTAGGTTTGTCATGACTTTTTGTTCGTCAACAGTGTAGTCTGGAGAGACATACACATTATATACATACAAGTATTTTTCAAATATTTTGAATGTTTCGAAAGCTTGATTTTATCTGAAAAACTTTTTAATGTTACCAGTAGTGGCTGAGTCCTGTTTCCTGTCTTACCTAATCGTTTGCACGATTCTACGTTACTATTAATGCCGATAGCATTCATGGCAATATCCTCAATGTACTGTTCTTTTTTGTCGAATCTGTCACAAGGTTCCAGACCACGGATTATGACATTTAGTTTCCTTTTTTCTTGTTCAGATATGTTTTTTATTGCTTTTTCATGCAATTTCTGTTGTTTCTGGATTTGTAGCACATCTGCATAACTTCTTGAGAATTGTAGCACATCTGCATAACTTCTTGAGAATTGTTGTGAATTTACAACGAAATTTTCACTATTTGCGTCTTTAATTTGACTTTCAACTGTCAAATCAATTAGTCTGTCAAGTTTTTGTGCAATAATTTGAGTGGCGGCTTCTGTGGCTTCGATACGTTGTAAAATATTAGGCTGCACGCCGTTCGTGACTGAGAGTGAAGTGTCTCGAAATAAATGAGATGTTGATTTCGGTACGTTGTTTGTGTGTTTCGAATGGCTGGCGGGAAAAAGCGCTTGCTCACGAGAATTACCATCTGTTGTTAAAATGGTTCCTATATCATTTTCAGTTATTGTACTACCTTTTCCCTGGACATTCATTTCATATAAAGAGATACACGCTCCAACTAATTCCATTTTCTTCGCCTTCATTAATTTCGTTCTAGCAATATCAGCGGTATCTGTTTCCAGTATATTAATGAGGAAGAGAATTCGTGAATGAATTGCGTTCTGTGACGCAGATAATAACGCGACGAGACCTCATATACATCAAACATGTGCTATTTTTTAAGTAATGGGGCATCTTCTTTCCAAAGTGTGCAATGATGTTTCTATTGAGCCACATTTATTACCATTGACAGGTGAGCCAATACCAGCCAGTGCAATCTGCGGTGATGAAGCAAGGCTAGATGTGTGCGCAAGGGGATTTTGGCAAAGGGGGCAAAGAGCATTTGTTGACGTAAGGGTTTTCAACCCGTTCGCTCCGAGCCATCTTAAGCAAAGTCTTCCTACTTCATTCAAAAGCCAAGAGAATGAAAAGAAACGGAAATACAATCATCAATTAATTTGAGACCAAAGTTCATGAACAATGCTTCTGTACTTACAATGTGTGTGACGTTAAGGTTTATAAATGACTGTACTATACATTTTAATTATCTTAATTTCATAAATAATGTAGCATTGTGTCGTATGACCTTTTCATTTGTGCTGAAACAAATAAAATGCTACAGAACTTTCACACTAATCTATCTTCTACAGGGAGCCTATTGACCATGAGTATAATACAGTCATCAAGTATAAATAGGGGGGTGGAAAATCGAGAACGTTCTCTCTAGACGTGAACACCATCGAAGATAGACCATTCTTTTATATGATAGGCAAGTTGCTTTGTTTTATAAGATTTTGAAAATATTCTACAATTCGTTCTTCACGTACAAATATGATATCATCATTTTCATCGAAACTTGTTGGAAGATCAACTTCAATTCAATTAGCAAGATTAGCACGATGTGTACAGAGTGCAGCAAGTCAACAAAATACGAACGCTAATGGCTATACATTCACAAAACCAACCTCATCATTACATGAAGTTAAACCCGATGGTAAAATTGCAAATTTTAATGATGCTATGGCATATATGAATAAAATGAAGGATGTAATGATCAAAACCAATCCATTTTTTACAATATTATCAGACAACAAATACGCACCACGTGTAAGAATGAGTTTCGTACCATACATGTGCGGATTTTCATGCGGGTTTGCAGATTTTGTAAGTAATGTTTTGAAATTAGACAAACCAGAAAACGAGCTGACAGATTTGGAGAAACAAGTCAACGCCTATGTAGCTGAAGATGATTTTCATTACAATTTTTATCTTCATGATTTCGAAGCATTGGGTACAAAATTGGAAGATTTTGGTTCACTTCAAGGTGCTATGCGACATGTTTGGTGTCCCGAAGCAGCAGCCGGAAGAAGAACAATTTATGCATTAGCTGAAACGATTGGTTATCATGAAGATACGAGGTTGAGAATGCTTGCAGCTGAATTAGTTGAAGCAGGTCTTGTTGGTTTATTTACAAATATATACGGTGGGATGGTAAAAGCTGATAATGATCTTCCAAGGTTGGAGTACTTTGGTGATACCCATGTCATGTTAGAGGCAGGACATACTGTCACTGCACAGTTTAGTGGAAAAGATGAAAGTGTTGATCCTGAAAATGCTTGGATGGCAGAACCAATGACAGATGAAATTGCCAAAGCATGCGAAAAAGGTATTGTTGTAACATTGTCAAGTTTTGATAAAATGTATTCAAGTTTTGGTCATGTTGTTATCGCAACACACGAAGGACGTCTTGAAATCAAACCAGAACGTTTCACTGCAAGAGGTGATTTTCCAATGGCAAATATTTTAGGATATTGATTCAAACTTTATGAACTCAGTTATTAGATTAATTGATAATAGTTATTGTTCATTATAATCAGAAAATTCAATATCAATTTTACATTAGGATTTAACAATCAATTTGTATGTTGTAAGAAATATGCATAAAATAGCAAGACAGTTTGTTTTTCCTTGCAATAACATAAAAACATAATAGTATTAAACAATACCGCAGACAAAAATTCCAAAGGTCTGCCTATTGATCGTGATTATTGTGCTTTTACAATAGAACATAAACCGGAGTGTAAATTCTTGCACGCTATTTCTAGGCCCCGATTACACTATACCGGATAGCTAACCGAGCGTAGTCATTTCCACCCGTTTAGGCCTCTCAATTACACTACACGCATTCTATCCGGTACGCTTCGCTTGCTTTTGCCGAGTCAAAATGACCCCACATCGTAGGTGATATGAAAAGCGCTCGGGTATGAAATCTGAGCCGAGCAGTGTAGTGTAATCGATAAAATCCGATAGCTCTGTCCACCAGCGCCTCGGTTTCAAACTATTCGGACTATTTGGATCCTATCCTTTCCCTTGTAAAAACGTTTAAATCTTCAAATTTTGGGAACGATATTGGCTGATCAGTAGGGTACCTCTCTTCAAATATGTCCCTGATTTTTATATATTTTGATCTTAAACCATCCCAGTCGACAGCGTCATTTTCACATTTTGAAATGGAAGCCTTTGTTGCAATTAGCAATAACTCGACCTCCTCATCAGTCCAAAATAAATTTTCAATATCAGACAAAGATCCTTGAGAAGCCGCCATGTTTGGTAAACTGCGATTATGGCGTGGATTTATTACTCACCAGAGCGAATACAGTCTGAGTGTAATCACTCACCTATCCGGTATGATTTTGACTCTGATTGCGCAATACTTATCCGGGAGATTTCTATCCGGTATAGTGTAATTGGGGCCCTAGTATCGAACACCATCAAAGATACATCATTCTTTTACATGGTAGTTAAAATTCATTTTTGAAAAATATATATATTGAAATCATGTTGCATATATCTCTGTTAATTTACCTTTAATAACATCACTTATTTCATTTCTTTAGCCATGCCTAACATGTTGATAACTCGTGACGAATCAGTCGATTTTAAACTAAATTCTGATTGGTAGAGACCAGCTCCCATGTGTAAATATTCTCGTTTAAATTCCATTGTAGTTTTAGTACTGCTTCCACGACAAGAACAATGAAACTCACGAATTCCTTCAACAGATAATATTCTCTGCAAATTTCTCTCGTTGATACCTCCACCTGAAAACATCGTTTTAAATTCGTAATAATAATAATAATAATAATAATAATAATAATAATAATAATAATAATAATAATAATAATAATAATAATAATAATAATAATAATAATAATAATAATAATAATAATAATAATAATAATAATAATAATAATAATAATAATAATAATAATAATAATAATAATAATAATAATAATAATAATAATAATAATAATAATAATAATAATAATAATAATAATAATAATAATAATAATAATAATAATAATAATAATAATAATAATAATAATAATAATAATAATAATAATAATAATAATAATAATAATAATAATAATAATAATAATAATAATAATAATAATAATAATAATAATAATAATAATAATAATAATAATAATAATAATAATAATAATAATAATAATAATAATAATAATAATAATAATAATAATAATAATAATAATAATAATAATAATAATAATAATAATAATAATAATAATAATAATAATAATAATAATAATAATAATAATAATAATAATAATAATAATAATAATAATAATAATAATAATAATAATAATAATAATAATAATAATAATAATAATAATAATAATAATAATAATAATAATAATAATAATAATAATAATAATAATAATAATAATAATAATAATAATAATAATAATAATAATAATAATAATAATAATAATAATAATAATAATAATAATATAATAATAATAATAATAATAATAATAATAATAATAATAATAATAATAATAATAATAATAATAATAATAATAATAATAATAATAATAATAATAATAATAATAATAATAATAATAATAATAATAATAATAATAATAATAATAATAATAATAATAATAATAATAATAATAATAATAATAATAATAATAATAATAATAATAATAATAATAATAATAATAATAATAATAGCACGAGTTAGAGTCACCGTTATTCTTACCTGGCATGATAATGATTCGATCACCAGCCTAAAGTAAAAAAATCAATTATTCTGAAGAATGAAATGTTGACCTGAAGTTGACTGTGCTTCAACGAAACTGCACAATGTTAAACTTTTTCTATCAACCCACATTCCATAACCGTATCTCAAGGATATCCCAAGGATGCGGTTATGTTTTTAATCTTTTGCCAAGAGAGTCCAAGAAATTTGATGATGAAGGGTCTACATTGGTCCTAATGTCTTAATAGCACTGGCTGAACTATGTGTTAATTTGGTATAAGCAGTTGTAATGACGAAATGTTTCTCCTCTGCCTCATCTGCGCCTGCTGCAGATTTTTTTGATGTTTTTAGGAGGTGGGAAGGGGCAAGGGTGTCACCACAGGGGGCGAAAATTACTTCATGGTTTTATGGGTTCGTAAAGTGTTCACTGAATGATGACAATCCCGGGGGTAACTCCCATATGACGGCTATACGGAGACGTGCCATTTTTTGGGGTCCATATTCGAGCTGAGTAAAAATATTTTGGGTATGAGATTTCAAATTTTCGAATATTCGGGTATCCTATTTTTGAATTTTTCCAGAATTTCGAAAATTTTTTGCATCATTTTTGTGTACTTACTTATAATCAATCAACATGTTGAAACTTTTTTGATAGCATTTTTAAATTCTTGGTATTTCTCTGGGTAGCATCAACAGAATTGTTGGAACTTTTTGAGTACTTCACTTTTTCCAAAAGTGGCACCCCCCCCCCGTCCCCGAAGAGCTGGAGTTACTCCCCCGAATTACAATTCACAAACTGTTTCATAAAAAGTTCGTGAATAAAATAATGTAATGTAATGTGGTATATAATTCAACTAAACAATTTGGGAATGTGTTTCATTTACAACTTGAGAAGGAATATAGTAAATTACATGAATTTCGTTTGCTCTTTTGAATACAATTATCCTCTTCGATTGCTTTGTGTCAAGTTGCAACAGGTTTTATATGCTTTGATTGCCCTCAAAGCAAACGAATGACGATACCTTTCAGAATTGCAATGGAGTACCTCAATTCTATTATGTTTAGTAAATTTAAAAATTAAATTTCTATTAAGATCTATATTGCCATTTATAATGTTAGAATAACAAATAACGTCTGTATAGAGTCAACGAAGCTGTAACAGTTTAATATTTAACATTGAGATTCGATTGGCGTACGATAATGACTTTTCTATGAACAACCACTTTGTCACTTTGACTTTATATGGCTTCCAAATTTGGCTAATTGGCTTGCATATTCCGAAATAGGTCGTACAAAGCAATAGAATAGTTGCATTTTAAACTTAATTTCATGTGACAGGCATGAGAGTCAAGTTCAGTCGAAAAAGAGGAAAAACCCTTGAAAAATACCAAAATAATAAAAAAAAACAATGCTTGAAGTGAATTTCCTTTGTTTCAGAGCTGATAGAAAACGAGGAAATTAGCGTTTCCGAGGAACTCTCTCATGCCTGTGTGACTTGAATACCCTATGTATTATCTTGCATCTAATACCAGCACGACTAACCATTTTTACAATATGGCTACGAAAATCAAATTTTGTGTCATCCATGAAATACGTATGAAAATCTTGAATTCAAACTTAAATCATTAGAGAGCCATAGAATTGTGCATTATCTAACTTCAATGTTTAAATCAAACTCACAGTATTGTAGATCTAGTGCCACATTATTCTAGGATTTGTAGTACTGTAGAATTAACTCTTCCGTAATTAGGGAGGTTTAGATTTAGTACAGGTACAGCTACGAGTACAGCTTTCTCGTTGCGCATCACTTCTGCGCATTGGGGAAAGCCCCTATGCTCTGAAACCTGTACTGACCTCCTCGTTTCGGAACGCCTTTCGGCACAAAACATGAACCACGGAGTACATGTTTTGATTTCGTTGTTTTGCTTTGTTTTGGTTTTACTTTAGCTTTTTTGAATGAAATTTCATTGTCGCTACAAAATTTATCTGAACAAATAGTCAGAAATTTAGTGTTTTTACCTGGAAAACAGAAACGGAGGTTATATGTTATTGAATCTAAACGTCATGTTTTGAAAGATTGACTACAGGTAGAACCCAGTCTTCTTGTTGACTAAACATGAACTTGAACCGGTACCGGTACTAAATCTAAACCTCCCTATTACTGTTTAGAGGACACATGTAAATTAGATTTTGAAATAAAAATTAATGTAAATGTTTATTACTCTATCTTGCCACAAAAAGATTTAAGAAAATAAGAACTGTGTGTAAGAGTGTCTACAATCAGTGAAGTTAATATTTCAAGGAGCCTTTTGCAATAATATTTGCTGATAATTAACCACATGATATGGGACCATTTATAAACAGTTCATGCAGACCGTCAGTTTTTCGCACAAATAAAACTTATTGGATGACGTAAGCCATTAACTTATCGTGGTGTAACTGTAAATGTAATTATCAAGTTGTTCTCTTTTGTATATATGAAGTTGTAATGCTATGTATAATTAACGTCATCGCCCTACGTAATTCCCGTAATCTATCTATGTGTACTTTGAATAATAAATCAGTTCCAGTTTGACTGTCGTTGTGTTCGCTGGGACACAATGTCGTTTATAGCAAATCCTGCTATACGACACTTATCTTAACTCCAAAATCTGCAAATATTCCGGCATGTAGTTGAAATTAAAATTATACTCTTATTTATTCTAAATACCAGATAAATTATCAATAAAAATATGATGATTATTGATGATTGATTGACAAAGATTGATAGTATTATACCTGGCGTATTAATTCTTTGATAGTAGGTAATCCTTCGAGAACTGTTGCATCAAGTCCGCTCGTTAAAATCCGTGTAAAACCAAGTGATATAACATCTTCTAAAGACTTCTTATAATCCGAAACCATATCAAACGCTGACATTATAAAAAAAATATCTTAATTAATGGCAAGCAAAAAAATATAATCGAAAACATAGTTAACATTTGGTTCAGGGTGACACAAGAGGGAGTAGCCAAGGAGGGGCAACATCCCTCTGTCGGGGGTACTCTCCCCTTTTGTCAGGGAAAAAGGTTTTTACTGTATGGGGATCTTCCGGATCTTTTTAATTGTTTCAAATATTTTTATAAATAGCATTCCCCTCGTCGGATGAGGTAGACCACAGCCATTTATTTACAAGAGTTGGGATGCTCTTTCATGTGCCGCTATCGTCTCCTATTGGACAGATGGCCGGACACCATTGTTGTTCCGTTAAACCCAGGCTTGTGAAAGTTGGACAAAGTGCGCGAAGATGACATTATGATTAAGTTTTTGTTCAAAGGAAAAATATAGTTTTCAATGGAACAAAATTGGCGGTTTTGGAGCCCCTGCGAAACACAGTTCAGAGGTTATGAACTGTTCATGAACTCTTAAACTGTTTTTCGCAGGGGTAAATTTGCGTGGAAAATTCAATAAATAATGAGCAAATTCAGTTAGTTGCAGACTTATAGTAACAGAGCAGCTGTAAACATTTTACAATTAGTTTTATAGTTGACTTTTGATAATACGAAAAGATGAAAATTAATTATAATGAGTGTAAACTCAGACGTACACATATAATGTGAAAGTGCTCAATTTTGGGTAAAACAAAGCATTATACATTATATATAATTATATAATAAGAGGTAAAGATGAGGCAAAGCCTTTTTCCGTTCCTCGGAGTTTCACGTGTTTAATTGTGATCTCCAGATGGTAATGATCTGAAGATCGCAATTAACCGCGTGAAACTCTGAGTACCTCTTTGTCTCTGTAGACAGTAAATAGCAACACAAATGTAATCAATAATTTGTATATATAAAATAAACAATTAAATGGATTAACAGCTATAAGAGTCATAGTCACAACAAAGATTATATTTACAAATAATAATAATAGCAACAATTATTATTGTACCTCTTTGTCTCTGTAGACAGTAAATAGCAACACAAATGTAATCAATAATAATAACTCTTCAAACATGTAATACAAATGTGTATACTATATTACCCACACCCTTGCGCTCTGGTAAATATACAATCACTCAATATAACGTTTAACCGTGCTCTTGCACTCTGCTAAACTGACTCACTATCAACGCTATTTATACTAAACGTAGCCTCGTTCTCATTATGTGTAACCTCTTTTAAGGTAAGTTTCTATAACAGTTCTACAGTCTCTCATTATAGTTGACTTTTGATAAATGCATAATTATAAACCTGATCAAAACCATGCAAAAGTCAGGGCAAAATCACAGAAAATTGGATAATTTATTATCAGTTTCAATTCAAAATATGCGGTTTGATTAATGATTAAACTGCTTGTACTATTAAAGGGTTACCACACTTTTGCTGTATTTGTATTGTAGGTTCAACACATGAGAAATGTTTGGAGGTAACAACGGAAATGTTGAAAGCAATCACTGACAATTTTATAATTCAAGTTATGATTTGATCAAAAATAATCGCAATCTTGTACCGTGTATTTTCTTGTCAAATTGTGTTTGAAGTTCATCAATTTAACATTTTTTTAAGGTTTTTTTTAAGGTTTAAGGTGTTTAACAAGTTTTTGCTATCGAAAATCTTCATCATATTTTTCGAAATATTTCGTTCAAACATTTCGTATATTTCGAAAATATGCGGCCTTGGTGTAGTGGCTAGGGCGTTGGACCACGGCCCGCAGGATTTCGGGTTCAATCCCTGGCCGAAGCACTATAGTTTGGCGTCAGCAGGGGCATCCGGCTATTAAACGTACACAAGCTTCAAAATACTAACAAATTAACCAATCACCCCAGTGAAATAAAGCTGGAGACTTCTTGGTTTGTGGATATATGGTAAATTCAAACAAACAAAACAACTCTCATTGGTGTGGCTTCTTCGTGGCTCGGCCTGGGCACTCTGAGTTTTTGGTATGGTCTAAAATCGATTTCATCAGCAATCAACCGATAATTAATAGCCTTTCAATTTTTGCAAAAAGTATCAAACTCTGGGGAAGCTGACTTTCTGGTGCTAAAATGTTCGATTTTCATGAGGTTTTGACAAATAAGAGATAAGGATGAGGCAAAAACCAGATGTCTTCATTTCTCAGAGTTTAAATTCACATCTTTCCAAAAAGTGCCACAGAGACAGTTCAATTCAATTCAATTCAATTCAATAACTTTATTTGAGTGTCAATGTTTTTAGCTTTACAAAACTAATTGGGGACACTATAATATTTAAAGTTACAAATTTGTATATATAAAATAAACAATTAAATGGATTAACAGCTATAAGTGTCATAGTCGCAACAAAGATTATATTTACAAATAATAATAATAGCAACAATTATTTTCATTTGCAATAACAAGAAACAGTAATTCGAGTAATAACAAGCAACATGCCCGAAGCAATAACTTTGCGAGATAAATTAATGCTTGAATGTTTCGAAAGGTTAATATGTGTTCCTCCATGCCTCGTAGTGATCGATAATAATATGGAATAAACTCTTTTCGATTTAATCTTTTAAATATGATGCGTGTGTTGTACCTTCATGATTGACACTCTCCCCCCCCCTGTACACGCGTTTGGTATGATCCCCTTTCCCCTTAACTGAGTACATAAGGCCGCTAAATTCTAATGAAACAGATTATCACAACCTCACCTCTGTGGAAGGTAACAGGACAAGGTGAGCATAAATCTAAAATAACAATACAAAATATTAAAATAATATACAGTGAAACCTGTATATAACAGCCAGCTACCCTAGGTAAATAAATTGACCATTATAGACAGGTGGCCTTTATATCCAGGGTTGATTCAATAGAAAATACCATTTCAGATATTGCAAGAGTGACCACTATAGACAGGTGGCCGCTGTATAGAGGTGATCGCTATAACAGGTTTGACTGTATTTATATAAATATTGCATAATTTATTGAGAATCATAAGATTCTCTTCCGCATGTTTACATACTTATCAACTCGGAACATCTTTTCCTGTCTACCTCGCCGTCCCTGAACAAAAAACAGTGAAAGAAATATTTTGAGAGTTTTGGAATTTAAATTGTAATGTGAATACACAGTTGTGAGTCATACAATCCTAGACTCTGGAAGATTATCGAAAATTCTGAAAAATTCAATATTTTTATGAAAGATGGTTCAAACACCAACCAAATAAGTCAGAAATAAATGTTTAATTGACTAACCAAAGATTCCAGAAGGCTAAACATTTAGTCAGACCCTGAATATATTAGACTATAAGATTACACATGCCTAAAGATATGTTGAACTCGAAGAAGCCATTGTTTACAAAGCTTCTAGCTATAGGCTATCTATGGTAGGCAGGGTCCAACAAATGTTTCATCCTTCTGGAAACCTGATTTTTTATTCAAACAACTTCTGTTAACTATTCATGTGAAACATTCCTTATAATATTGTCATTTCTCTAAATTTAAGGAGAAAAATTATCAAAATGAATTTTCTTCTGAATTTTGGCCAGCCTTCCGGAAACCTAGTTGCCAGGTTACTGGCTTTTGTCGGACCCTGATGGTAGGCCTAGTCTATTTTTAAAGCTCATTAGAAAATTACCTTGTTAACATACCAAATACGAAACCATCAGCATTGTGTTTTTTGAATGTTTTGATATCATATTTCATAACAAGAAATTCGCTTTCGGTGTATAAAAAATCACCACCACGTGGACGGATCATTACAAAAACTGGTAGACTGCATTGTTCCTTTGTGACACTAAAAACACCTACAAAATAAACATTATTTAACAAATAGACAACGAGCCCGAGTTGACTATTCAGGAGCCTCGGTGACTATTCAGGACGGTAGACAACAAGGGCAAGTTGTCTAATTGCTTTAGTAGAAACCAACTAAGGGTAAAAGCAAAACGTATTAAACGAAATAAATTTCAGCCATTTATTCGCTTCTTGCATAATTAATTTAAAATATAAATGTCAATCAAAGGCATCCATGACGACCGCAGCGTCGTGATTTTGAGGATGAATTTTAATTTATAATCAGATTTAGTTTTTAAAACAAAACGGTTGGGTATTAATCAATACTGGCTACACAAATACAACTCCACAAATAGCAAACTTAAGCAAAGGTAACTATTGAGCATCTAAAAATGTTTAACTGTTTGCAGTTTATAATATAAAAGTGTGTTGTTTTATAAACTCTAGCTGCCTACCAATCAAATCTGTAATTAGGTAGCGACGAAAGAATTGCTAGAAGATTGTTAAATAAGATGAAAAATTGAGTATGCATAGACGACATAGCCTACGATTAAACAACTTCATCTCATATTCTGTTTCTTGTTTTGCTCTCTTGTGTACGGTACAGAATTACAGAATCATTAGGCCTACTTGTGTACAGAATTTTCAAGACTCTCTATTAGTAGTTAGTAGTTAATTTAGTTGTTAATTAGTAGTTAATTTTAATAGCAAAAATATACATCAGTGTGCTATGTTATTTCAATGTTCTATAAATTTTATTTGTTCACAAATGTTCTCATAGTTTTCATATGAATAAATTATAATTTATGATAATGAATTGAATTACTAAATGCTGTTCAAATATATATTAAAACTCAATAATCAAATGGTAAAACGAAGTACAGTATTTGATTGTTTGAATAAAGTTGAAATATTATTTTTCTAAATAAACATCAATAAATAAAAGCCTCTTTTCTCCATAATATTTTCTTCTCAATAAACTTTGTAATTCAAAACATTAAAATCACAACAAAGTATTCACACCACAACGTTTTTGCATGTTTGAATGGTCAACAAAAATCCCTCAATTAACATAACAAAGACAATCAAGTTACGCAAAATCGATCCTATTTTTGGATTTTAAGTGCTTTGTTTGTGAATTGAAATGTGAAAGAAAATCGTGCTGCCATGAAAACAGAAGATCGCGCTTCTATGAACATAATCCAAAACGTAAATTGAAGTGAAAATACTGTACAATATTATCTGTTTCAGAATAAGGCTCAAATAATGTTTGGACAATATTTCAATAATGGCTACATTAAAATAACACTGTTAACTATTCATTAATTAACAGTGATCGCTTAAAACAATGAAACGTCAAACGTGGGACCGAAATGGGTGGTCACTGGATAACAAACTTTTAGCATAACCCCTGCGAAAACAGTTCAGGAGTTCATGAACAGTTCATAAACATGAAATGGCCCCAAATTTTTATGAACTGTTCATGAACTGTCTGTGAGGGTTCATGAACTGTTCATGAACAGTTCAGGAAAATTGGAGCCATTTAACGTTCATGAAATGTTCATGAACTAACGTTAATAAATGTTCATGAACTGTTCATGAACTCTCAACTATTTTAGCAGAGGAAGTTGCTAGAGAGTTGCGTTGTGATTGGGCACACCATTTTTTGGTTTCTGGCACACTTTTGAACCTTCAGTTTTATTAAACCCTCACTGGAGCGCCACGCAGAAATGAGGGCTGTGATGGAATGAGGCTAATTTGGTTTCAGTAAATTCTGATCTAGTAGGTACTAGGCTATCTGATACGTCGCTGCATAAACTCAACATTTTTTCTTTGGGGTTGGCTTACCTAAACTTGGGGTTGTCCCACCTTCAACGAGACTGCCACATAGTTCAACTCTGGTAGCACCTAAAATAATGATAAACATTAGATTGTTCAAGTTCAAGTAAAACCCTTCAAAATTTTTATAAACTCTGCATCTGGGGTTTAAGTATCTCAAGTTAGCCCATGCCATCCATTCTAAAATATTCACTCAGTAAATGCTGAAATGTTTTGCCCCTCTACCACCTTCTACTTATTAATCGAAAATTTAATACAACATTAATCATTATCGTTATTTCTTCATCTTAACGTTTTTCAGAATAATATCTTGCTATACTACACAAGGGGTTTTTCTCCAACCTATTAATTTTCCTCATTAATAAACTTATCAAGTCCCTTATCAAGGCGATTTTCTTGAAGTATGAAGAAATAACGATAACGATTAGAGTTATATTAATCATTTTCACATAAACTTATCAAAGGAATTGGAACACTTTTCGATAATCCTTATTACTTCACGCGTGAATTATATTCATTAGAAACTAAATAGAGATTCAATATAATTGATAACAATTTGTTCAAAATATTTGATTTACATTCAGCAATTCGATGAATAAATGCAAATTCTCTATTAACCATGTTTTTGATTTGATATTAGCCTATAAACAATCGCGTTGATTTCAAATATTATTTCACACATTTTGAATAAAAAACGTATATTTATGATATTTTCTCGCTTTTCTACTATAAACTCCTTCAAAAATCGTGCAGGGAATTTATTGTTATTGCGCGGGGAAAATTAACCTAGGTATATGGCAGAAAAATTTTCAAAATGGCTGTTATCGTGGAAAGTTAATGTGGAAAATCGTAAATTTTCTCCATAAAACTTTTCTTCATTAAAATCTATAATCTGTTTGAAAGATATGTAATTTACTTATTACTAACAAGTCTTAGATATGTAGGCCTACAACCGTTCATGTTCTTTTACGAAAGAATCAAAGACGCCACCATACTAAGTTTGTTAGCATCAATGGAACGTAGTCTACAAGTTTTCTTGTATTTGTAGCCTGACCCCACCGGTCTGCAAAGCATGGCAGCTGTGCCCCTGAGATGAGAATTTTTCTCATGATTGCCGGCCCTGATTCTGCAGTTTTCATCAAAAATCGGTAGCTAAATATGAAGTTTTTGTCATTTTCTTCGTAATTTTTGCTGAAATGATGAATTTTTTGGACTAGGCTACAGACAATAATCAAGATTAGACACCTGAATTCAAGTCAGCCATTCTTAGTCTCTTCTCTTCTTCACTTAAAAAAAACTCTTCTAATTTCTTCTCTTTTGATTTTGATTTGATTTATTTGTCAATATTACGATAATAAAAATCCATAATACAGACAGGCAAACACAGGTAAGTATTTATAAACGAACTCTATACGTGCAGCCTAATAACGTTTACTGCAATAAGGTGATAAGTCTACATTTGATAGACGAAATTTAAACATATATATTGAGCTTGTGTATACTACTAAATCCATAATACAGACAGGCAAACACAGGTAAGTATTTATAAACGAACTCTATACATGCAGCCTAATAACGTTTACTGCAATAAGGTGATAAGTCTACATTTGATAGACGAAATTTAAACATATATATTGAGCTTGTGTATACTACTAAATCCATAATACAGACAGGCAAACACAGGTAAGTATTTATAAACGAACTCTATACGTGCAGCCTAATAACGTTTACTGCAAGAAGGTGATAAGTCTACATTTGATAGACGAAATTTAAACACATATATTGAGCTTGTGTATACTACTAAATCCATAATACAGACAGGCAAACACAGGTAAGTATTTATAAACGAACTCTATACGTGCAGCCTAATAACGTTTACTGCAATAAGGTGATAAGTCTACATTTGATAGACGAAATATGAAAATATATATTGAGCTTGCGCTTACTATTTCTTCAGGTAAAGCATTCCATGTCGGCACAACTCTATTAGAAAATGAATTGATAATATTATTAACAGGTTTGTTCATTGCTAAGAGTTTCTTTGAGTGTCCTCTTGTGTCATATTTGGTAACTTTAAATTTAAATGCAAATTCAGGTGGAATATTTATAATGCGGTTAATTATTTTATATACCATTGTTAAATCTAGCATAAATCTAGTATTCTAACGATTTTATTTCGAAAAAATTGAGACGATCACTATAAACGTGTAAATATTCTTTTCGTAAACTTTCGTTGTACTTTTTCAACCATGATTATATCTTTTATTTGGTATGGGCTCCATACAGGCGAGTCTGACTCAAGAATTGGAATTTGGACGTACATATGTTAAGTAGGCGTGTAAAAGTAACTTTGGATTAGTAGACGTAAAACATTTTAAAATTAAATAGGCTCGAGAATTTTCTTTTCTGGATATTTTGGCACAGTGTTTGGAGAATTTCAAATCTGACGTTAAGATAACACCCAAATCACGAATGCTGTCAACATTTTCGAGAATGGAGTCAGAGAGTTTATATATACTACTTGCAATCTCTTCCTATTAATAATTATTTCCCAGCTTCTTCTTACCTCCTTTCTCGGCGTTAATTGCAGATTCAACACTATCGATACAAACTTCCATAACTATATTGACAGCAGCTGATATTTAGTGGAACGTGGATGATATGATATTAAATACACAATCAATATTGAACATGAACTGCATTGATTTTAATTTGAAAATGCCGCCATATTCGATGAGCCGCGATCTCAGATACAAGCTGGGGATATTTCAACGGGATTGCAAGGGGCATTCTGACCATTCATACATCTTCATACATATAATTTTTCAATCTTCTCGGCAATAGAATTTTTTGGTAGAGTTTGAATAATACTTTTTAAATGGCACATAGCGGAAACACGGAAATAGTATTTCTGAGATTATCACCTTCATATTTTCAAAGATATAAAAAAAAATATTCAAAAACACTTTACTGAGATCTAATTATATTTTTTGGGAAATTTTGAAGCGTTTTCCCGTTGACTTTGTATATTGTATGAATATGATATGATATATTTTTGGTCAATAAAGATCAATACTAACTGGCAGATAGAGGAAGGTGTTAGCCTTCACTTACATATAGCCGTAAAATACGTATTACTAATACTAAGTTTAAAACACATAGTTATAAGTATTAAATTTAAAGGCAATGAAAATTTCCATTTACAATGCATTGATAACTCAATTAATTATATGTATGTATTAATTTGGAAGGGCATTGAGCTCCCACTTCCCAGCATTTTTCTTGAACTCAAACTTTGCATTCGTGATTTACCCATAACAAAATCATATTAAGAATGCAATTCAACTTTAAAAATTTCATTTTTTTACCAGTCTACCTGGCAGACAGTGAACGTTCAGGGACTGTTCGATTGACCGCTAAACGTCCACTGTTTGCCAGGTACTCTGCAACACATTCATTCAATTTTTGCGGGATATTTTTTAATTTTCATCATTCATCACAACCATATAGGTCCTTTTAATTAGGATATTACTAGATATTTATTGAGTTGAGAAATTTGGCAACTACTGGCTACGAGCTGGCTACCTGTGCCGTTTTATTGAATTTGCATTTAAGATTAAGGTAATAAAATATGAAGAAAAAATTTTTTAAACTTATTAGACATAGATAACATTTATAGAACTTAGAAAGATCTGCTTTGGATAATTTAATTTTGAAAGAATTTGTACGTACTTTGATTGTTTCTTCTGCTAAAGAATTCCAAGGTTTGATGACTCTATTTGGGGTCTGAAGTCAAATTTGACTTTGAATCAACTAACATTAACAATTGGCTATGACCACGAGTAGAATAAATATTTGTGATGGCAAATTTGAAAAAATGTTTAGAAGGCACTTCAATAAAAATGTTTAATATTTTGAATGCCAAGACAAAGATCGAATACGAGACGTCGATATTCTAACAATTGGAGTCAAAAAATCCCAATCCTTTACTGTGACTAATGTATCTAATTTTGGCCCGTTTGGTTGAAGGCTTAGCCAAATCTGTCAAAACGATCGAAGCACAAGTCAATTATCCGGGCAATTATCAAAATTAAGCGCATATCGCTTGCTTTGTCGTCAGTACGCATGAATGTCATCCCGTCAAAAAATCTTATGTTCGTGAGAACTAAAACAATAATTCCAAAATATTAAATTTTTCAAAATTTTCATTAATGCCCTTTTTCATTTTAATTATCCTATTTACTAGGGTAGAAGTTAGTTAAATTCAAATGTAAGCTATTATTGTGTTATAATGTAATAAGTAGTTAAGCTATATTATTGGCGATTTATTTAAACTTGCCCATCGTAACAGTATAAACGAGAAGTATTTCTCATGTTAAAAAACGATGTTAAATAAAATTGCACATACACATCCTCAAATGAAATATTACTAGGAATGTTCCCAATCCGTCTGCGTTATTACCATCGTCCGCATTTCCAACTCTGTTATCGTCATAGGCTATGGCTAGCTTTTAGTACGACTTTTTGCTTTTATCAATGAATCATTTTTAAGGCATGGGTTATACGAGCGAACCGAACCTAATAGCAATTGAGCTCGCTCCTATATCGAATTAGGTTCGCCCGCCTCGTTATACATGCGATTTTAACTATTAATTTAGGCATGGATTATACGAGCGAACCGAACCTAACTAGTAAACACACTAAACAGGATTTCACAGACGGTCAGTTATGCATGTCTCGAAGGTGGGATTTGCACCGCACACTGAACATGCAACCAGCACAATATGGTTTTGTCTTTTCAAATATTTCTTTGCTGCTCGATAGATCGTGAATCCTTCTGTTTATCGCTGAAGGTAGCTGTTTGGTAATAGTAGAAGGAGGCTAGACTTCTTTATTGTGTATTTTATAAGTGCAAAGATTTACAAAAATAGAACAAATGTTGAAGAAGAAGGAACAACATGAAGAAATTGATAAACATCACTATTAATTATTGTTGGCTGATTCAATTCAAATTATCAAATTCATTATACTTTATACTGTGTCTTTAGTTCATCTACTAAGTGCAATTTATAATTCCATTTGATATTATATATTATATTATATAATAATTCAATTTATAATTGCCTGATGATCGCCTTGGCGTGAAACTAATAGTAGCAAATATGAATGTGTGATGTTTTCGTTTATTAATTATTAAACAGCTCTGCATTTATGGCATCGAGCACTATTGAAACAGCAAAGACAACATAAGCACCTTGATATTACTACTATATATATGTATGTATTATAGGCAGTAGAATTAGAAGCGGTAGAATTAATATTTAATGTTTTATCCTGTATCTGCCCGACATGACAATTTTATTCTTATGCAAATATGTTATCTTATTATCTTATTACTGTCCTATCAGTCCTATTTAATACCAAAATAGGCACAAACATTGGCTTCAAAATTGGGTTAGAAACCTGGGATTCAAAAAAATCTTCAATATAGACAAAATCAACTTTGTTCTGGATATTAATACATGTATCCTTTAGTAATATTCAAAAGATGTGCACACATATATAAAAATATGAATATTATAGTTAACATTCGTGTTAATGAACTCCCGTCAAAATTATTAAGAATATATGTGAAAGCGTATAAAATGCAATAGAAAAATAAATACATTCATTTGCTGTGAATTACAAAGAATTATAAAATTACTCTCCCAAAATATTTTGCATAGAGAAATGTCCTCTTGCAGTGAAATTTTCTGGTTTAATATCAAGATGACCTTCACGAGTAGCTAGAACAATATGACGACAACTTGAAAACATCTGATCAAAACTAGACATACACATTACAATGCCTTTTCTACATGCTTCAGCAACATCTTCAGGTAATTCTTCGTGCATCCAAGCATTTTCTGGATCAAGTCGCATGTCTTCTTCTTTGCCACTAAATTGTGCAGTAACAGCATGATCAAGTTCTAAACCAACATGAGCGTCTCCATAATAATCAAGGGTTGGTAGATCGTTATCAGCTTTTACTATATTACTATATATAGTTGTGAAAAAAGCAAATAAACCTGCTTCAACTAATTCACAAGTGAGCATTCTTAATATAGGATGTTCGTGTAATGCAACAGTTTGCATTAATCGATAATTTGTTCTTCTTCCAGCTGCTGATTCGTGACGGTAGTGATGACGTAACAATCCTTGATGAGTACCATAATCTTCTAATTTGCTACCAAGTGCTTCTAAATCATGAAGAAAGAAATTATAATGAAAATCATCTTCAGCGACATATTCATTTACTTTTCTCTCCAGCATTGTCAATTCATTGTCTGGTTTATCGATTTTCAAAATGTAATCTGCGAAATCACCAAATCCCATTGCAAATCCGCCCATGTACGGTGTAAAACATAGGCGTTCCCTTGGTGTGAACGACTCATCCTTCATCAAATTAAAAAATGGATTCTTTTCAGCCATGACATCTTTCATTTTGTTAATATAGGCCATAATATCAATGAAGTTAGTCAGCTTACTATCTGGTTGAACTTCGTGCAAGGATGATGTTGGAATTGTAAAACTGTAATCACTTGTTTGCTGGCTGCTTGCTGTACTTTGAACGCATCTTGCCAATCGTAAGATAATTTTATTAGTTGACTTTATAGCTACTCTTGAAAGTGGCATTACACTTGAAGAACGGATAGCAGCTACGATAGACATGATTTCAAAGACTTTCTGTAAAAATAAAAAGCAGCCTCTCTCAAACTATGCTCGGGTCAAATGGGTAGGATTGTAGATTGTAATTACTCCCATCACTAATGAAACGTGAAGCTCTAACGCTACTATAGAAATAGCCATTGTACAGTATTCTGTATCGCTGTTGGTTGTAACGTATTATCTGGTCTACTGGATCTTCATAGTTAATCCTTTAAAGATGATGGTCTGGTTTGAGAATAGATCTATAGAAATACAGTTTCTTAAGTTTTAGAATACATGCAGCGATTGAAATATTCACAGCAGGATTTTTAAAACTGTTAAAATTAATCATCCTGGGGGGTGACAACACCAGCTCTGCATGGACAGGGGGAGTTGTAGTCTGCGTACCAGCCCCGAGGTTTATTTGTAAAACCATAGGTTTGGTTTCAGAACCTATGGTTTCAGAAAAACCTCGGGGCTGGTACGCAGGCCAGGGGAGTTGACTAGTTGTTGACTTCAGGTTGACTTGCTCAAGTCTCACGGCTGTGTTATGCCGATCTTCATTTATTGGGAAAATGAAAATCATAAAAATGAAGCTGTAAAAAGAAAGCGGGACTTGAGCCCAGTCAAGGGATGTTGCAAACTCTCCCCTCTGGAAATAAGTAAAAGCACCTAAAAGGTTCAAACAATCCTGTAAACTTTACCCAAAAGGTATTTTCCTCAGCTGGAATATGGACCCACAAACGCGGTACATCCTATATAGCTGTCATATTGGAGTTTTCCCTGTAAGTAACTCGAGACAACAGAGAGAACAACGATGTGAATGCTGTAGTTTATTATACGTCATGTATTCTAGCGTACAAGATATGAATGAGTGTTCTTACTCTGAAGCATGCGTTATGCGCATGCGTGTAGTATACAGCATCTCCCCCTCTCCGGAGACCCTTTTACAATGTGATCAATTAAATGCACTAAACTAACAATTATCAATCCTCTGCTTCAGGGTTGGAATTGCTGTAGCGTTGTATTGGTTTGCGGTGACGTCTTTCATAACTTTTCAGATCCTGCTTTTGATTTGTAGATGTTAGTTGATCATCTTGTGTTGTAGATGGGTCGGTTCTCAGGAAACGTCGATTTCGGCGCATCTCCGATCCGTTGTCTCTGCGAATGACATAATTGCGATTATTATTGATCGCCTCTACTTTCCCTTTCGCGTTCCAACGCTTTGTTCGATAATCCTGAATTAAAACTCTTGAATTTAAAGGTAGCGATGGAAGAGAATAAGCTGATTTATTGTAGTGCTGCTTTGAATTACTAAGATATTCAGCCATCTTTTGGGCACCCTCTTCAAGGGGTGCTTTCCATTGGGGAAGAAATGCACTGTGATGCAAGGGAACACGGGTACGCATCGGGTATCCAAAAATTATTTCGGCCGGCGAAAGATCACCAAGGCATGGAGTATTGCGTAACTCTAGAAGACCTTCGTAAAATTCTTCAGTTCTAAAGTTGCCTTTTGATGTTGTCTTGTCCAGCAGATGTTTAACTTTCTTGACATTCGCTTCGGCATGACCATTGGATTGGGGATAGTGTGGAGAGGATGTTTGATGATGAATACCCCACTTTTCACAAAATGACGAGAATTCATTGCTAATAAATTGGGGTCCACCATCAGTTCGTAGTCGTAAAGGAACACCTGTATTTGCAAAGTGTTCAGCGAGAGCGATACAAAGTGGTGTGGTAGTTGTATCTTTGTTAAATGCTGTGATGCTTGGCCAACCAGAGTAGCGATCAGCGTACACAAGAAAATGACGTCCATGTAGTTCGAAGTAATCAGCTGATGTTGCTTCAAAAATGCGAGTTGGGTGTGGGTCATTCTGGTATGGCTCCTTTGTGTTACTTGGTAAGTATAACTGACATGAGGTACATTTAGATACAATATTGACTATGTCATTGCTGATACCAGGCCAGTATACGGCTTGTCTAGCACGTTGTTTTGTTAGGACGATACCTTGATGAGCAGCATGCAATCTCTTTAGAATATCGTTGCGGGCTTTAGCAGGTATGACAATTTGCTTCGCACGAAGAATTAATCCATTTCCATCAATTGATAATTCATCACGTAATTTGAAGTATGGTTTTAAATATACTGGGAGTGTTTTAGAAGATGATGGGAAACCTTCAGAAACATATTTGTAGAGACATTTGTAATTTTCATCTTCCTTGGCTTCTTTTCGTATTAGTTCAACGGTTCGATCCGTCCAATGTTCTTTAGATCCGATGATGTTATTGATTGACGCATCTTCAGCTAGTAAATCATCTTCTTCGGGATGTGAAACTGGTGCACGCGATAATGCGTCAGCAATAGCATGAGTCTTTCCTTGGCGCCATTCAGTAGTGAATGTGAACGGTGCTAACTTTTCTTTCAATCGTTGAAGTCGTGGATTATCAATTGAAGTGAGTGAGTAATTGTTTAGTATGGGCACGAGAGGCTTATGATCAGTTAATACTGTAAAGTTATGTTGCCCTTGTAAAAATATCCTGCATTTCACCATAGCCCATGCGACAGCTAAGCATTCCAATTCAATGACTGCGTATCGGCTTTCTGCATCATTGAGAAATCTTGATCCGCATTCAATAAGGCGCCATTCTTTATTTTGCCGTTGTAGTAACGCGTAACCCAGTCCTTGTAGTCTTGACGCATCAGTATGAAGCATAATGGGAAGGTGAGGATCAAAATGAGCCAATACAGGTGGTTGAGATAACAAATATTTGATTTGAGAGAAGGCTTTGTCGTGCTCAGGTAACCATTGAAATATATTGTTGCTCTTGAGGAGGTAGCGAAGTGGCTCTTTTGCAGAAGAAATATCATGGGAAAAATGTGCTAGTTGTTCAACCATGCCAAAGAATGACCGCAACTCGGTAATATTGGTTGGAGTTGGGAATTCAGAGATAGCTTTCAATTTCTTTGGATCTGCTGAAGTTCCCTCGGCACTGACACGATATCCGACATAATCTACGATGGATTGACCAAAAACAAACTTTTTCGGGTTAAGCGTAATACCCATTTCTCTACATCTAGCCAATATTGTTTTTAAATGTTTAATATGTGTATCCATATCAGTGTCATGAAGTAAGATGTCGTCTACTACTTTGATGGTACGAGGCATGCCGCCCAGGGCGTCATCTCCTCTTTTGTTATATTCGTCACCACTGCTGACTAGACCCATTGTTGCACGGAGATATTTGTAGCGACCCCACGGGGTCAAAAATGTTGTCAGCTTCTGACTTTCTACTTCTAATGGAATTTGCCAGTAGCCACTTTTAGCGTCAAGCGTCGAGAAGATCTTTGCATCATGATCAATAGTGGTGACTGCATCTCTCGGTGTTACTAGTGGGTAGATGGGACGCATGACATGCTTATTTAATTCTCGCATATCACCAACTATTCTTAATTCACCGTTGGACTTGGTTGTAACATGCATTGGTGCACATCATTCACTGGCTTCTTCTACGGGTGTGATTATTCCTTGACGTTTCATATCATCTAGTAGCTGCTTAACTTTAGGTCGCCATGCATAAGGTATTGAACGGGCGGCGTGAATATGGAATGGTGTGGCATCTTCACGAAGCTTGATTTTCATTTCGTTGGTGTACATTGCTTTTAATCCATTCTCACAATCAAATACATCCTTAAATTCTGACATAAGATTTTCTTTTACTTCTTTGACAGATGCAGTTGTTTGATTAGGTGTAAAATTGATAGCGACACTGTTAATACCAGATGAAATTTGAGTAGGATAATTGGATGGTAATAATCCCAATTCAAGACATGTGAACCATGACAATAATGTTCCTGAAATATGTGGGAAAACATGAATGGTTTCAACTGTGGAATAATTCCCATGTGAAATACTTGCTTTAAATGTTCCAAAACATATCATTGTGTGCCCATTTGCCGTTTTCAGAGGTTTCCCTTTATAAGCGGTCAACATATTTCTACTAATGCCAATTTGAGATGCATTTGACCAACCCATACAAGTGGCCTCGGCACCAGTATCTGGTAGACACATTATTTGTTTTGTACCGTTCAGTTGCGTATTTTTGATATGGCATTGAATTCGAGGGGCTTTGTTAGATCCCCTAACGTGTAATAACATTGTGTTGACGTTGGCTTTTCCCTGTGCGGCGTCATTCTCTGATTTTTTATAGCGGCATACGTCACCAAGATGATTATTAATACCACAATGCGGACATGGCTTACCCCAAGAAGGACATTCCATGCGGGTGGTACAATTTCCATGACAACCATGACATTTAAAATTTTTGTATGTCTTTTTACTATTTTTGGGACGGTGTGACGTCTGCTTGACAGCATTAACAATGGATGACGCATTTAGAACGGCATTATCATCTTTTGATGATTCAAATATTTCGCAAACGTCTACGCATTGTTCTAGTGTTTGTACTTTCTTCTCTAGCAGTTTTCTTCTTAAGTCCTGATCCGTAACACCCCCTTATAATATTTGTGATGAACCGGTCGTCTCTACTGCATTGGCAAAACTCACAGTTCTTAGCAATCTCGTGTAGCGCTATTAAGTATGAGTTAAATGACTCGCCCTCCTTTTGACATCGCTCTTGGAACTCCACTTTATCTCGGACTATATTTCGTTGAGATCTCAACCATTTCTGAATAATAACCAATACCTCATTAACATCTTTAGTTGTATCATCTGCAATATTTAATCGGGTTTCCAATAATGTCAGCATGTCTTGATTCATGCATGTCCGCAATGCGGAAAGTTGAACGGATTGTGGAAAAGCAGTTATTCCCGAAAGCTCTGCGTAATCACTCCATGATTTCTTCCATGCATTAAAGTTGGATAAGTTCATGGTTGGAGCTAATTTGCTTGGAGGTTGAGCACTCTTTAACGTGTAACTTTGCTTGTGTGACGGTTGGACGGTCTCCGGTGTCGGCGGAGATATATGAACGGAGTCATTTTGTAATATCACTTCGTCGGTATTATCCGTTTGTTGTGGTTGGAGAATCTTTGTCATTAATTTTTCCATGGCAATTGCTTGAGTCTGCTGCACATCACGTAGAGATTCCATGTTTTTATTATTCTCTTCGTCTTTACGGTGTTGTTCCCGTAGGTTCACCTCTTGGTCTGACATCATTTTCTTTAATAATAACATCACTTCGGATATTTCCGTTGATTCACCAGCACCGTCATTAGTTTGACCATCGCTGTCTTTCGCTTTAGCTGCGCCTCTAGTAGTAGTTGACATTTTGAAATTAATATAAAATTATAAAATATAAAATTAAATAAAATGTCAATGAAGGATTATTCCTATATCAACTGCGCCATGTAAGTAACTCGAGACAACAGAGAGAACAACGATGTAAATGCTGTAGTTTATTATACGTCATGTATTCTAGCGTACAAGATATGAATGAGTGTTCTTACTCTGAAGCATGCGTTATGCGCATGCGTGTAGTATACAACATTCCCTGCCCCGAGAAAATATTCTATGCGTACTAGGTATGATAACATAATATTGCTAGAATATCATTAAATATTATAATTTAATAATCACTTGAAAAAACTCGAGTCACGATTGATGGATTTGTACCACGTGTTTAGCAGTATGTCAAGACAACCCCCGAGACTCCATGGTAATCACTAAAAGCGTGCATGTGTGCGGTTTCTCAAACTATGCTCGGGTCAAATGGGTAGGATTGTAGATTGTAATTACTCCCATCACTAATAAAACGTGAAGCTCTAACGCTACTATAGAAATAGCCATTGTACAGTATTCTGTATCGCTGTTGGTTGTAACGTATTATCTAGTCTACTGGATCTTCATAGTTAATCCTTTAAAGATGATGGTCTGGTTTGAGAATAGATCTATAGAAATACAGTTTCTTAAGTTTTAGAATACATGCAGCGATTGAAATATTCACAGCAGGATTTTTAAAACTGTTAAAATTAATCATCCTGGGGGGTGACAACACCAGCTCTGCATGGACAGGGGGAGTTGTAGTCTGCGTACCAGCCCCGAGGTTTATTTGTAAAACCATAGGTTTGGTTTCAGAACCTATGGTTTCAGAAAAACCTCGGGGCTGGTACGCAGGCCAGGGGAGTTGACTAGTTGTTGACTTCAGGTTGACTTGCTCAAGTCCCACGGCTGTGTTATGCCGATCTTCATTTATTGGGAAAATGAAAATCATAAAAATGAAGCTGTAAAAAGAAAGCGGGACTTGAGCCCAGTCAAGGGATGTTGCAAACTCTCCCCTCTGGAAATAAGTAAAAGCACCTAAAAGGTTCAAACAATCCTGTAAACTTTACCCAAAAGGTATTTTCCTCAGCTGGAATATGGACCCAAAAACGCGGTACATCCTATATAGCTGTCATATTGGAGTTTTCCCTGCCCCGAGAAAATATTCTATGCGTACTAGGTATGATAACATAATATTGCTAGAATATCATTAAATATTATAATTTAATAATCACTTGAAAAAACTCGAGTCACGATTGATGGATTTGTACCACGTGTTTAGCAGTATGTCAAGACAACCCCCGAGACTCCATGGTAATCACTAAAAGCGTGCATGTGTGCGGTTATAGACCTATACCTACACGGTTTTAACCAAAAAGCTAGAACATGTATTTTGAAAATGGCGACGAGCTGCGGCAGATTGAATATTTTTTCATAAAATCAAGTCGAATGTATACTCTGTAATTGAATATCCAACTTGAGAAATTCAAAAAGTAACAACTTGGGACTTAATGTTATATTCAGATGTAACTTTTACTATATTTTTTTAATTACAAACATGTTTAAAGAACAATTATGTTGAAATCTTCGCGTCATATTTTGAAATGATATTCGTAAGAATTTCATTCCAATTGTATTTAATAAAAAATCAATGACCCATTAAATTAGAAAACAAATCATCATTGTTGTAGGTAGTGAAATTGATGAGAGATAATTGATGTTCCAGACAAAGGTTATGTTACATGATTATTAAAATGATTAAATCACTCAATAATCATCGCATAATATTGAGCCAATTGTTCTTGTTTCGAGCAAAATAGATTGTTCGTGTCCATCTATCAAGAATTTGTTTTGCTTGATTCTATTAAATCTGATTGATTTTGTTGGAGCAAAATGTTCTTGTTTAGAGCAAAAAAGGTATTTATTTGTAGGAACGCTAGACTGGATTACAGACCGCGATTCATTCTCGAAAGAACGCTATTCTTTTGTGAATGAATCGCGGTCTGTAACGCAGACTATAAGAATGCTTGATTGTTGGACATTAAATAATACTTTATACAAACAGAGGAATACACTAACTATATAGATGTAGTTAAAAACAAAGAGTAATATAGACTATTTCATTTTCCTTGCATTTGTATACATCTATTGTATGTGGGGGGCGTTAGCAATGCATGCTATTAGTACATACCTCTACCGCATACACGCTGGGACATTTAGCATCATTCCATGATGAAGAAAATAATATTTATCAATGATACGTTTATTAGACTTTACAATTATTATATTTTCCCATTGGCTCCAGCTGTGCTTACTCGTTTGGCACCGTTCTACAACTTGAACCGGTGTCTGAAACTTGCGTGCGTGCGTGCTGCGTGCTTTTAAAGGAAATGCGTCATAATATACTTACCTTATTGACAACTGCCTTCGCTTACGAATTTTAGCGTCTAGATGTTATGAAAAAGTTCTTGCTTAGCTAGATATGGCAGTTGCTCTCATGTCGTATTAATTGACGGGACTTTATTCCAGACCGAGTTCCAGACTTAATTAATTTATAAAGAGATAAAAAAGTAAAGCGGTAGCTAAGAATTTCCCATGAATTATTGAACTTGATTTGGCAGAAAATCTATCACACGAAAACGCAATTATTTGTAGGTGTTGGAAAGTTCTGAAATGTTTATCGAAGTCTGTATCATCAATGTGATACATACATTGCCTTGAAAACACTAAACATAAAGTTTTCAATACGGTATATATGTACTGTATATGAAACGGTAATGTCATAAACGTTATAGCTGTCATTAATATCACTATTTAGCGGTCAAATGGGGACATGCCGTTGCGAAGAACCTCGTTGCGAAGAACAGTCGTTGCGAAGAAACTCATTACGAAGGATTTTCTTCGCAACGACTGTTCTTCGCAATGAGTTTCTTCGCAACGATATGCACTCGGTCAAATAATGAATGTTCAACAAATCAGATTATTAATACATTAATCAAGTCTTGGGTAAAGTCCCCGACAATTACGACATGACAGCGACTGCAAAATTCAACCAAGCCAAAATTTTTTCATAACATCGAAAAACAAAAGATGACGTTGAGTTTACCTGTTATAAAAACGGAGGAAGAAGAAATCGATCGATAAAAGATAATTGGTTAGCTCTGATGATGATACTAAATCAAAAGAATGAACAAGAATACATATATATTATTTGCAGATGCAGAAAAGTGCTTTGATAGGCTGTGGCTGGAAGACTGCCTAGTAGAACTTCATGGTGCTGGTATGCGGGCAAGAGAGGTTACCACTATTAAGAATCTCAATCGGGAAGCAAATATCATCATCCGCACACCGCACGGACCAACGTCGAACATAAAAGTGCAGAACATCGTTAAACAAGGCACTGTGTATGGTCCACAACTGTGTTGTGTTAGTACTGATAGAATAAACAGTATCGGCCTTACTTTCCAGTACAATGGTATCTCCTAGTTTTTCAATCAATGCACTAATCTAAGTGGATGATATTTCTGCTGCAGGTACAAAGCAAATGATAGAAAATGTTGGAGTAAAGTTGCGATTAATGGAGGAAAAAAAGAAATTCACCGTCAATATTGATAAGACAAAGTATATAATAGTAAAAACGGGGAGGAGAAAAGAGGAAAATGCAGATATACAATTAACAAGAGGAACAGTAAGTCGCGCATTTGAGTACAAGTACCTTGGTAATTGGTTAACTAGCAATGGAAAACCAGAAAAGCAAATAGAACTGATTGAATTCAGTATTAATGGAATTATAAAAGAATTGAAAAAATTAGGAAACGAAAGAATTCTTGGAAAGCATAGCACAGATGCGCAATTAATTATGTATGAAAAAACAGTAATTCCGACTATTATATTTAACCTGGATGTGTGGAATTTGAGAAAATGCGACATTAAGAGATTGGAGAGGGTGCAGGGTAGAGCATTAAGAAGGATTTTAACATTAAAAGATAGCACACCTTATTAGGACATTCTCAAAGAAACTGGCATATGGCCAATTGAGATGCATATCTCTTACCAACGTTTGATATTATTCCACACGTTGCAAGAATCAGACGAGGAAAGACTAGGAACACAGATTCTGAAAGAACGAATTAAAGCAGATAGAGATGACAGTTGGTACGGTGAAACAAAGCGAATAGCAAAAGAAATTGGAGTTAACGAAGCATGCCCAAGTCAGATGAATAAGCAAGAATGGAAAAGAGTTGTCAAGGAGAAGATCCAGGAAAATGTAGAAAGAGTTAGTATAGAGATGGAGGCAAAGATTATTTAAAAGAAGTTGGTGTAAGCGAGGCAAGTGAGTTGTTGCATTTGCGATCGGAAATGCATAACATAGGAAACAATTTTGGGAAAAATAGAGTGTACCATTGTGGTCAAGAAGATTTAGAAACGATAGAACACATAATCAAATGTACCGTTATAAAAAAGATGATTAATAGTACCAACGCTAGTGAACACACTATAGTAATCGAGGACTTTGAAAAGGCAGAACTGTTTGGCCTTCGTAAAGCAAACACTTGGCTAAAAACGTACATTAAAGTTAGAGAAACATTAACTAAAAGAAAATATCAAATATAAAAACAAATAAAAAAATAATAATAATTTTATAAATATAATTATGATAATATAATAATAAAAATGATAATAGATTTGGAGTATAACCATTACTTGACTAATAGATTAAATGAATATTAAATAAACTTAACAATGAATAAACAATAATGAGACAACAACAACAACAAAATGTAAATTCGCCTTGCACTCAGTTTATGATGTGCTTGTCATAGTATGGCAAAGGGGGCAAGTGATATTACAATTACAATTACAATCGAGACGCTGAAAATCGTAATACAAAAAGGTGATAAATTATGACGCATTTCCTGCATAAGCACGCAGCACGCCGCACGCAAGTTACAGACATCATACATGTATTCTATAATCTATGCAGACACGGAACTTGAACTCATGAATAAATCATGCCTATTTATTATTGGATGAGTTTATATAATCGTCATCAAACCATTTGTATCATGATATAGTAATATTTAATAATCACTTGAGAAAATCTTGTGTCGTGATTGGTTGATTTGTACCACGTGTTTAGCAGTTATGTCAAGAAAACCCACGAAATTCCATGGCAACCACTAAAAGCGTGCAGGTATAGGTCTATAGGTCACGTGTGCGGTTATAGGCCTATACCTGCACGGTTTTAACCAAACAGCTAGAACATGTGTTTTGAAAATGGCAACTAGCTGCGACAGATTGAACACTTTTTCATAAAATTAATTTAAATGTATACTCTGTAATTGAAGATTTAATTGAGAAATTAAAAACTTAACAGCTTGGGATTTTCTATATTCAAATGTAACTTTTACTATATATTTCTAATATTGCAAACATGTTTGAAAAACAGTTATGTTGAATTCTTGACGTTATATTTTTAAATGATATTCGTAACAATTTCATTGAAATTGTACTTAATGAAAAATCAATGACCCATTAAATTAAAAAACAAATCATTGAAATGAGTAGTGAAATTGATGAGAGATAATTGATGTTCCAGACAAAGGTTAATTGACATGATTATTAAAATGATTATATTCCTCTTGTTCGTGGGCCATCGAAATTTAGACCCACTCGTTCTCTAACAACAAACTCGAAATCCATATCGTAAACTCGACGGTCTCGTTTACGATAAGGATTTCTCGTTTGCTGATGTAATCCCTTATTATGCATTATAGATTGTTTCATTTTCCTTACATTTGTATATACATCTATTGTATGGGGGGGTTAGCATACTATGGATTAACTAGACCATATACATACCGAGACATTTAATAACCTTTAAATAGACTTTGAAAACAACTAAATTACATAAACAAAACATAGCTATTTTAACAGAATTACAAATAACTATAACATAGAAATAGAAATAGAAATAGAAATAGTTTATTTAATAAGGGATTACATCACTCTTGTGAGTGGGTTATCGGAATTTAGATGCACGAGAGTAACAACAAACGAGAAATCCATATCGTAAACGAGGCCGCCGAGATGACGAATGGGTCTAAATTTCGATGGCCCACGAACAAAGAGTGATGTAATCATTTTAATAATCATGTAACATAACCTTTGTCTGGAACATCAATTATCTCTCATCAATTTCACTACAACAATGATTTGTTTTGGCTAATTTAATGGGTCATTGATTTTTCATTAAATGCAATTTGAATGAAATTGTTACGAATATCATTTAAAAATATAACGCAAAGAATTCAATATGTTGGCAATATCGAATCATGCTAGATGCAGCTAGAACATGTGTTTTGAAAATGGCAACTAGCTGCGACAGATTGAACACTTTTTCATAAAATTAATTTAAATGTATACTCTGTAATTGAAGATTTAATTGAGAAATTAAAAACTTAACAGCTTGGGATTTTCTATATTCAAATGTAACTTTTACTATATATTTCTAATATTGCAAACATGTTTGAAAAACAGTTATGTTGAATTCTTGACGTTATATTTTTAAATGATATTCGTAACAATTTCATTGAAATTGTACTTAATGAAAAATCAATGACCCATTAAATTAAAAAACAAATCATTGAAATGAGTAGTGAAATTGATGAGAGATAATTGATGTTCCAGACAAAGGTTAATTGACATGATTATTAAAATGATTATATTCCTCTTGTTCGTGGGCCATCGAAATTTAGACCCACTCGTTCTCTAACAACAAACTCGAAATCCATATCGTAAACTCGACGGTCTCGTTTACGATAAGGATTTCTCGTTTGCTGATGTAATCCCTTATTATGCATTATAGATTGTTTCATTTTCCTTACATTTGTATATACATCTATTGTATGGGGGGGTTAGCATACTATGGATTAACTAGACCATATACATACCGAGACATTTAATAACCTTTAAATAGACTTTGAAAACAACTAAATTACATAAACAAAACATAGCTATTTTAACAGAATTACAAATAACTATAACATAGAAATAGAAATAGAAATAGAAATAGTTTATTTAATAAGGGATTACATCACTCTTGTGAGTGGGTTATCGGAATTTAGATGCACGAGAGTAACAACAAACGAGAAATCCATATCGTAAACGAGGCCGCCGAGATGACGAATGGGTCTAAATTTCGATGGCCCACGAACAAAGAGTGATGTAATCATTTTAATAATCATGTAACATAACCTTTGTCTGGAACATCAATTATCTCTCATCAATTTCACTACAACAATGATTTGTTTTGGCTAATTTAATGGGTCATTGATTTTTCATTAAATGCAATTTGAATGAAATTGTTACGAATATCATTTAAAAATATAACGCAAAGAATTCAATATGTTGGCAATATTAGAAATATATAGTAAAAGTTACATCTGAATGTAGAAATCCCAAGTTGTTACTTTTTTAATTTCTCAATTGAATTTTCAATTACAGAGTATACATTTAAGTTGATTTTATGAAAAAATATTCAATCTGTCGCAGCTAGTCGCCATTTTCAAAACATGTGTTCTAGTTGTTTGGCTAAAACCGTGCATGTATAAGTCTATAACCGCACACGTGCGGGTATAGACCTATACCTGCACGCGTTTGGGGTTGCCATGGAATTTCGTGGGTTGTCTTGACATAACTGCTAAACACGTGATACAAATCCACCAATCATGATAGAAGTTTTTTTCAAGTGATTATTAAAGACATATAAACAACTATGATACATGATTTTTGCTTTTTGTTCTATTTGATTACATGTATGTGTTATATAAGGCATTATTGTTAAGCAGTCGTTTCTTGATGTCTGACGGCGTCATCGTCGTCTAATAATTAGTTTGATTGAGAATATAGTGTATTTTTAATTTCTTGTTTATATTTGATTATATTGTATGAATAAATAACTATAACTAGTTCTACATGAGGATGGTGACTGAGTAAAAGAAAACACATTCTTAATTTCTGTCTAGCTAACTAGTTTCTAACTAGTTATAATAATATTTAATAAATGTTTTGAAAAATCCAAAAGTTCTCAAACTAGCATTCCAGCATACTGATACTTCTGTAATTACCGTGAGCCGCTGGACAAGTGAAAGGCGTGTAAACATTCGTATCATTGTAACGTAGATTTGTATAGCCGTAAAATAACTATTAATTTTATAATTGCGTACGTTTGTCTTACAGTAGAATCACGAGAGGATTAAAAACATTGCGGATAGCAAATTTAATATCCCGATATATTGTAATTTCAGATGCACGAATGATATGATATGATATATTTTGTCATTTTGACCGGCAAATAAAGGACACTTTACGCTATAGAAAGTGTCACTTACAGTACAGCCTTAATATTAATTAAGAACTAGATTAAATAAAGGTTATTAATTAAAACATGAATATATGACCATATTGCTATATGCATAAATACTTATGACATATATCGTATCAGGTTAACAATTGTTAATGTAAAGATATGTATCTATATATTGGGTATATGAAATACTATACGACTGATTTTTTTAACTATATAAACACTTTACAAAACGCTGAAAAATTGAAAGATCGTAGTTTCTCCTTGAATTGAGCAATAGTTTTTGATATTACAATATCATCCGTCAGATTGTTCCACCAGGGTATTATACGGCTACAAAATTGGTTCTGAACAGATTGTAAACGCGATATTTATGAAACAATAAGTTTGGAAGTTATGACCACGCATGGAGTACTTGTTAATATCATATTTGATGCTTAAGTTATCTATTGATAAATCTGTAAGGTTATGCGTGATTTTAAAAACAGTGCAGAGATCAAAAAACACTCTCCTGCACTCTGAACTGTCTAGATTTAGTAAACTCAAACGTTTCTTGTATTCTGTATATGGACGATATTTTTTTCATTCAAAATTGATAACTCAAATATTTTATTAAGGCCAAAATGTATACCTCAAATACTTTTTTATCAACGTATTTGAAAATTGATTACAATTTCGTGTGGGTTTAAATCAACATTTTTGCTGATTGAAAAACAATACCTCGAATATTTTGAAAGTTCTGAAATAGATACCTCAAAAATTTCCACAAAGACCACGAAAAAGTACCCTCAATAATTGGCACGTCCCCGTATACCAATCATTTGATTTTACTTCCCCGGGTACAATACATCAAAATTAATTAGTTACCCTTAGTAGTTACAGTTGTATGTGCTTTACATCATTCCAAGATATGACTAGGTCTATCGATGTCAGTGTACTATTATGAAGATGACGAAGTTAAAGATGGAAGCTACTAGCTATAAGGATACATTTGGATAGTATTTCAAGATGCTATTGTGCATAGTAGCAGTAGAAGTAGTAGTGATAGTATATAGTATATTGTAAGGCCCATATACAATTTTGTGTGGGACTGTGAGGAAAGCCTTCTTATAAGGTCTAAAAAATTGCAATGTGATATTTGTTATTTGATTCGCTGTAATTTTTTATTAATACAGGGTTAATACATATACAGAGTTGATTCAATAGAAAATGCTATTTTAGACATTGATTGTAACAGTGAGCAAGAGAGAGGTTGCCGTTATAACAGGTTAACCATAGTGATCAATTTTTGCTACGTACAGTCAAACCTGTTATAACGGTCACCTCTATACAGCGGCCACCTGTCTATAGTGGTCACTCTTGCAATGTCTAAAATAGTATTTTCTATTGAATCGAACCTGTATATAAAGGCCACTTGTCTATAATGGTCAATTTATCTGCCTGCCGTAGCTGGCTGTTATGTACAGGTTTCACTGTAATATGATAGATTTGCAGAAACTTTTTGATGAGAGACAAATGGCACACGCTGTATTATATTGTGTACCCAGGTGTTACGACCGGTATGAATGTCTACGTCCAATATATAATAGTCTTGTTGAATAAGTATCACTTAAAATTAAACTTCATTCTGTTGACCAGGGATAAGAACAAGACACATTAATCTTGGACAGTTTCGATTTATCCTAAAATGATCTTCAGGCAGTAAGAGAGAGAATGAACAAATTTACATCGTTTACATAAGGAGTATCTAATTAGCATAATCCTAAAGTGTATATCCCGGATATTGGGAGATTGCTTCTTTAGATAGAGAAACATTTTCTATTCGTACATGATCTTCTTGTGTTTTTACTTTGCGCGATCATTTCTCCTTCAAAAATGCAGTCAAAGTGACGATTTTGGGTTAATTTTGTGTCTCACTGTTTTTCCTCGAACAAAACCCATTTATTTTCAACAAGAGAGTTTACACCGGAAAAAACACTAAACATTTTACTTATTTGTCTCTAAATAAAAAACCGCTAAACCAAATGACAATCTGCTTTCGGAATGAAATTTTCAACGTTCAGCTGAAGATTTAGAGCTACATTTGATCAATATTCAAGATAGAAGTAAAGAGATATAAGCCTCTAAAGTCAAAAGTATTTAGTTTTGGATTTTTCTCACTCAAGTGCTCAGGCCCATTAAACGTTCATGAACAAGTTTAGGGAAATTAGGCCATTAAACGTATAAGCGCATATCTTTCGTATTGACTTGAGAATAAGCACCCTGTTTCATTGTCGTGCTGAATAAAGACCCTCACATATATACTACTAAATACTGTATATTTGATTTTCTTCTGAATTGAATGCAGGTCAAATAGCTATTTGCAAGCGTACGGCTTGATAATAACAAAAAAAAAAACACCAAGTAATAATATCGATTAGGTAATGTAGTTGGCATTAATCGTGTGTCATTTTATGTTTTAATATTTCTATAGCTGTAAACGTATAATCCTTTTGACATAACTCACAATAATAACTTTCTCCTGCTTTACTAGACGAATTGAATTCTTCTGTAATTTCTGCAGGAGATTCTGCATGATCTTTCTTTTTAAGCTTCAAATGACAACTTTGATCGTGTTGTAACCTTTCTACAACATAACATATTAAATGAGCACCACATATATTACAATGATAATGTTGTCTTAAGAATTCAGCTTCACCAGAAGCAACCGCCATGGAATCACTGTCCTGTAGGCAACCGAATGTCAAATAATCGGTCATACAAATTCCACCTTTGATAGGATGTGCAATTAAATTCTTGGATGTATTTGAAAAGAAAGAAACTGCATCATTTGTAGTAACATCTACAGAACTACAAACGTATAAATGATCTTTATCAGATGCAGAAATTCGTCGAAACTTATAACTGATGTGTGCATCTAGAAAAGCTGCTAATTTCCTTGATAAAATATCACGATTATAATATTCATTTCGAAATGCTTTTTCTGAAATATCTTTTTCTTCATTATTGTCATTAATCATTGATAATTTTGTATCTAACATTGTTTGCCAAGCAGAACGAAGTTGTATAACTTTAGACATAATTTCTTGTCCTTCCTGACCTTCTGCAAATGTTAATTCTAACCATTCATCACAAACTATACGAGAGCAATCCGAATTTGTATCTAAACTTCTTGAAAATAATAATAATGTAGCTATTGCTGGAACTTTTATAACGTTTACTAAATAAGGTTTATTTGTTTCTAATAATGATACATATGCCATCAGATAACGATTCTGTTGTGATATTTTAATATCATTATTTTTTGTTGATGTTTTTGGTTTGTCTCGCGACCTTCCAGCGTCATCATTTTCATCAGAGTTTTCATTTTCAAGTAAGGCTGGTCTCATACTATAAATAGATGTTGGATGAAGTAATAAAAATTGTTTATCTTTCGTATGAAATAATTGTTCAGTTTGTTTACGCCAAGGATTTGTTTCATCAGGGTACGCAATTTGTGGATATAAACCACTACATAATATTAATTTTAATATATTCAAATCTTTCATTGAAAATTCACGATGACGATTTCTTGTTTTTTGTAATTCATTTAAATCATGGGTTAATTTAAATTCAATATCATGAATATCAATTGATTTATTTTCATCATCATCATCATCATCATCATCATCATCATCATCATCACCAGCCTCACTTTCATTACTACTATTAATAACATCAACTTCACTATGATCTAATTTTAAAATTTTACGTTTCCTTGGTGCATTCTGATAATTTCGTTTTAATTTTAATAATTTTCCTCTTTCCATATTTCGTATTTCTTTATTATCATATGTTTCTCGATGAGGCCTTTTTTTACTTTGTATTAAATTATGATCTTTTAATAGTTGTTCAAATTGTCTTTTTAATTTTGCCATTTCATAAAAACGTTGTTCTTCTACACCACGACGACGACACCATTTTTTAGATGAATTGTGTTTATCTCCTTTAATAAAAGTCCATTCGTCATATAAATTTAATAAAAAGAAAGCATCTCCGTGTTCAGATTCTAACTCTTGTCGTCTTTGGTCAACATCAATTTGAAATTCATTTCCAATACGTCGTGTCATTGGACTTTGAACACTTAAAGCGGCAGCAATAATCAACACAGGTTCTGTAACATGAAATAATGTCCCCATTATTAATAAAGTACCTACGCTAATATCAACTGGTAATTTAGCAAGCATTTTTCCTAATGATGTTAATTCTCCGTTATCTTTTAAAGCATTTTGTAATTTCAAGAAATAAATCGCATTTTCTAAACTTGATTTTGTTGGGCTTTCTAAAAATGGAAATTTCGTTGCATCGCGTAAACCAAAATCAGCCATTTGTAAAACTAATGAATCTAATGGTACACGTCTAATTTCTGGTGTTGAGTATTCCGCAAATGAAGAATAATCTTCTTCGGAATAAAGACGATAACAGACACCAGGACCTGTACGACCTATAAAGAAAAACAGGGAAATATTATTTATCTATATATTGAAAAATGAGCAGTAGTTCTTATAATTGTAAAACATTGTGATCAATCAAATTTCTATTGGTTTTCTCAGATATGCAATCAATATGATCATCAAATAGTCAGTCACTGAGACACTCTTTGCGAAAAACAGTTCATCATTTAACATCATCATCATCCTTTATTTATGAGTTCATGATTGGTTCATGAGCTGTTTAAAGTGATCCGTTTTCATGAGCTTTTCATGAATTGCCACCAAGCGTTCATGAACAGTTCATGAATTGACACTAAACGTTCATGAACAGTTCATGAATTGCCACTAAACATTCATGAATAGTTCATAATTGCCACCAAGCGTTCATGAACATTTCATGGAAATTTGATCATTAAACGTTCATGAATAGATCTTGAAAACTGGTCCATTAAACGTTCATGAACAAGTTCATGGAAATTAGGCCATTAAACGTTCATGAACAAGTTCATGGAAATTAGGCCACTAAACGTTCATGAACAGGTCATGAAAATTGGGCCACTAAACGTTCATGAACAGGTCATGAAAATTGGGCCACTAAACGTTCATGAACAAGTTCATGGAAATTGGGCCATTAAACGTTCATGAAAAAGTTCATAAAAATTGGTCCACTAAATGTTCATGAACAGGTCATGAAAATAGGGTAATCAAACGTCCATGAACAGCTCATGAAAATTGGACTATGAAACGTTCATGAACAAGTTCATGAAAAATGGGCCCCTAAACGTTCATGAATAGTTCATGAAAATTGGACAATGAAGCATCCATGAACAAGTTCATGAAAATTGTTATTATTATTATTATTATTGTTAATATTGTTATTATTGTTATGTTATTATTATTATTAATACACTCACTCACCAGCACGGCCTTTTCTTTGTTCTGCACTTGCTTGACTTATCCATAATTCTTGAAGACGTTGCATCTTTGTTTGAGAATCAAATCTCATTTCTTTCACCTATAAGACACATAAATTAACTAAAATACAATTGCTTTATGTGATTGAAATGGTAGCCCAAAATTTACAGATAACTGTTTATTACCACATCTAAAAAGTATGTTTATAGCATCCAATTGGGTTACACTGAAATTTTTCACTGCAACTAAAAATTAGATTTCAACAATTCAAATTGATTGTTCGATTTTCAGTACCCATTCTTGGTTGACTATTGTCAAGATAGTTCATAAGTTGGGACATTTTATTGACATGTGCCATAATGCCATACGAGACGCCTTGCGACATAATCCAATATAGATATTCTTATAAGTTAGTAAAGTAATCAAAAGGGCACATAAACCTACAAAGGCAGATCATGCACAGGCTATTAAACTAGTGAAAGAACCTGTACCACTCTTCAATTTCTAGAAGAATGGTTCTTTTCGCTGGTAGCAATGATTGTAAAATCTCTTTACTGATCTCAGACGCAACAATGCTGATCAACTTCAAACTGATTTCATGGCAGATAAGCCTCTATTGTCAATGCGGAACGATGCGCCGCAACTTCTCAATTCCCCCTAGAGCATTCCATCTACCATCAGAAGATGGCACTCATTTCATGTTTTAGATAAAGTAAAGGCTGAGTTGACCTTCTGGTGATTGGAATCATAGTCAATCAGATATGATCAGATTTGAAGTTCGGCTGCTCTCACATCTGAGAAAATTCTCCTTATAAGTTAAATATCTTTTAAATTTGAAATCAGATCTGGATTCATAGCCATTTTATGAGGATCGGATCAGAATATTAAAATAATGATTTCAATACAAGTCGTACATACCTTTCCAGAATCGGCAATAAAACGAACTCCATCAATTGTAATTGAAGTTTCAGCAATATTGGTTGAGACAATACACTTTCGTACACCAGATGGGGAAATATCAAATACCTATCAACGTAGATAACAATGAAACATGTGAATAACATCATACTGCATCATATGAATCATACTGCCGCACTGATGACTGTTACATCTGTGCCAACCGTTGATCATTTTCCATTTCCTCTCGTGTTAATCCCAATCTTTATCACAATTCACAAGGTGTTGAACCGATCAAACAATCAAATCACAGCAGGACAGCTTTTACAAGGGCAGTAATTTTATGGTCAAACCCTTCTTAGCTCAAATACATATAAAATGGTCATAGAAACGGGAAAAAAGATTACAAAATTGCTATATGATGTCTGAATTTTAGAATTCACGATTCCATTCTCAAAATACGAATTGGCCCTTCAGCGAAGTCTTAAATGAGATTAGAATGTGCTATATTTAGCAAAGGATTGTACTAGAAGTGTTTGGTGCTTCATCAAGGCTTCCAGCTGTATGTTGAGATTGGTCGTGTGACTGCGCCTTGCGAATTGAAATTACATATTACAGTCAAACCTGTTATAGTGGCCACCTGTCTATAGTGGTCACTTTTGCAATATCTAAATAATTATTTCAATTGAAATAGCCCCGTATATAAAGGCCAACTGCATACAACGGTCAATTTATCTACCTCTCATAGCTGGCTGTTATATACAGGTTCCACCGTACTATTTTTATTTTTAAAAACTTGTTGTAAAATTTGTACCAATTAATATCAAGTAATTATTTCTAATTTAACTGAGTAGGATACTGCTACAACCATTATACTGTGCTTAATTTAAGATTAAATAAGCTTCGATTGTGGGCCCTAAAAAACAAGCACTTGTGCTTATAGGGTTAGCACCAATCATTTTCATTCTGATCAGTGTACAATTATTTTTCCATGATGTAAACAAGCTAAACATCAGCTTAATTAATCAATAAATGTATGATGTCCTAATGTCAAATGTTTGAATTATATCATCTATTATATAAAAGCCGATGTATGTCTGTTTGCATCTACTGTATTCAAGATTCACGCTTCTCATGGTAAACATATCAAATCCATAATTACGTTGGTATCTTATAATTTTTTGCGGCAACATAGGCCATGTTGTATATTCATATTTTTATATTCCTTCACTTGACAACCCGAAGCGTATTTTTTCGTAGGATTTCTCTTGCGGCCCAATAGAAAGAACGAATTACATTCTCATGTTCGTCACGCAATATCTTTCACATCCGACTGACCTTCTTCAGTTCTATTGTTTATTTATCATGACGGCTAACTTTTCGCAATTAAATTATCTATTTTTTTTATTTTCAAATCATTTGAAAGTTTCACCCAGCGGAGCGGGTTCACTTCACTAGTATATATATATATATAAAAAAAATCTATTTCACATATTTATTTTAATCATTTTATTTATTGATACTTTTGTAAAGCGCTTTTGATCAGCAAATGTAAAACGCGCTATATAAAATATATTATTATTATAAAAGAGCAAGCTCTAAAACAAGATTCAAATAAATTTGTGTATCGTTTGTAATAAAGTAATGTAGACGGTGTTGCCCTACCGAAGGCACCCGTACCACTCCCCCATTTCTAGAGGAGTGGCTTCTTTCGCTGAGAGCAATGATTTTAAATCGGGTTTTAAATGCTCTTTCTTGATCTCCGCCGCGACACTGCAGATCAATTTCAACAGATTTCATGGCAGATAGGTCTCGCATGTCAATGAGCAACGATGCGCCGCAGCTACTCACAATGCAATTCCCTCTGGGCTATCGTTTGTGAAAACATGAAATTATTTGTGATAGCATGGAAGACCAAATTTGAGAAACATTAACACAGCATTCAAATATATTGTTGGATTTGCTAACTTTGTCTATTTATTGATTGTGAGTGCATCATAAGTCTCAATAGTTTATGACTTTGTGATACATAAGATATCGCACAAACATATAACCCATAGAGTGAAACCTGCATATATTGCAGCCAGCTATGAGACGTATCTAGATTGACCACTATATGCAGGTAATCTAGATCTAAGATAAAGATACAGGGTTTGATTCAATAGAAAATATCATTTTAGACATTGTTAGAGGGACCATTATAGACAGGTAGCCGTTGTACAAGGTGACCATCATAACAGGTTTGATTGGATAATATGGTTTGGCGATTTGACTATTTGACTGTATTTGTTATTTATTTAGAGAAACCGCATTAAAATATATTTTTTACTTTCAACAACTTTGTCTATTTATTGGTTGTGAGAATGTGAGTGCATCTCAGGTCTCAATAGTTCATGACTTTGCGATACATCATATACCGTACAATTATATACCTTATCTTGCTCTTCAATTGATAGTGCACTATGAAGTGGAAGTACAATCCAACGTTGAGATTTCTTGGCATACTCTCTACCAGCATCAACGACAGCTTCAATCTCACTCATGCCACTCATAAAGATAAGCAAATCGCCTCTTTCACTTGATGGATACTTGAAAGAAAGATAATAATAATAATGTTAAATTCAGTTTTGTGATGTAATAGCAAAGAGCTTATTTAATGTTGTTGTCAGGGCGTTGAACCTCGGCCTGCAGGGTCTTGGGTTTGCGTCAAGAAGGGCATCCGAACAGATACAGATCTGTTAAGCTCACTGACATTACAAAACACTAGCTAATTAAATTACGTTAAATTGAGTACGTTAAATGTAATAGCAAAGAGATTATTTAATGTAGTTGTCAGGACGTTGAACCTCGGCCTGCAGGGTCTTGGGCTTAATCCCTGGCAAGAGTACTATTGGCTGGCGTCAATAAGGGCATCCGATCATTTAACGCACCGATACTCCAAAACACTAGCTAATCAAATAATGTTAAATTCAGTATTGTGATGTAATGGCAAAGAGCTTATTTAAAGTTGTTGTCAGGGCGTTGAACCTCGGCCTGCAGGGTCTTGGGCTTAATCCCTGGCAGGAGTACTATTGGCTGGCGTCAATAACGGCATCCGATCATTTAACTCACTGACACTACAAAACACTAGCTAAATAAATTACGTTAAATTGAGTATTTTGATGTAATGATATAATAGCAAAGAGCCTATGAAATGTAGTGGTTAGGGCAGTGGTTGTCGACCTGCAGGGTCCTTGGTTCAATCACTGGTAGACGCACTATTGTATGTATGTATGTATGTATGTATGTATGTATGTATGTATGTATGTATGTATCTAAATTGCTAGCTATTAGTTTTTACCTTATGATCAATTGATTGCATTACTTTTAAGAATGGTGATGGATTCAACCTTTCACTTTTCCCTTCACGTTCTGATTTCTATTGGATAATAGAAAGAAAAAGTCAGTTACCAGTAGATGTAGACAGTTACATTGGTTAGGAACATACGTACCATATTGCATCTAACATACACAAAAATCACTAATACCACGCAGGCAGCAATACAAGAAACTACTTGATTTAAAATAATTTACATTACAAAATCAAATTGGTTGACAATGACCAATTACTATAGCTACATCTGATCTTTCCCTGCAAACGTTGTTTCATGAACAGATTATAATTACCAGTACCGGTAGTTTATAAACAGTTCATAAAGAAAGTATGAACAATTCTATATGAACCTGTAACAAACAATCCATTTAAATGATAATGAGGCAGTTCATCAATTTTGTCAAGAACTGTGTACGAAAGTAAATAAGTAATTGGTATCGCCCTACCAAAGGCGCTCATAATGCTCAACTATTTTTAGACAAGTGGATCTCTTTTCGCTCAGAGAAATGATTGTAAATGCTCTTGATTGATCTCAGCCGCGACATTGCAGATCAACTTGCATACACAGATTTACTGGTGAAGATTACGATATTTTAACAACATGGTATGGTTGGCACAACAGTTTTCTGGTGCTTTTCAGTAGCCTTTCAGCGAAATGATTAAAATCTGGGAAAACTTTTCTGGCGACTTTAAGTAGCTTTTCAGTACCCAATTCCATTTCAGTAGATTTTCAGTAGGTATTCAGTACTTTTAAAATCCATAGTGATATTATTTAAAATATTTTCCCTTTGAACAACTAGTTCAGAATCAATTTCCAACCAGTGTTCAAAGCGATATATGACAAGCGAGGAAAACAGATATAAATATAACTATTTGATGTTATTGATCACACCTTTAAAATGAAAACAAAAAGTAAAAAATACAGAAGTGTACTGTAGTTGAAATCTCAAATGTTAAGCAACGTCATTTTCAGATGCCTAGAGTTAAATATGATATAACGGTCTATACAGCAGCAACCTCAAAAATAGTATTTTCGAATAAATCAACCCTGTATATAAAGGTCACCTGCATATAATGGTCAATTTTTATCCACCTCTCATCATAACTGGCTGTCACAATGCACTTCATAGTAAAAGTGGATACAGTGAAACCTGTCTATAACAGCAAGCTATGAGAGGTAGATAAATTGACCACTATATGCAGGTGGCCTTTATATACAGGGTTATTTCGATAGAAACAATTATGTTAGGTATTGCAAAAATGACCACTATAGACATGTGGTCGCTATATTGAGGTGGCCGTTATAACAGGTTTGACTGTACATTTTCACAGTAAATAACTTGGATAAGCTTACCTCAAGATAATGTGGAACATATTGCAATTCAATAGGATAAAGTCTACCAGGGACCTAAAAACAAACAAATCAATTGAAAAGGTTAGATTTTGTCAATGTAAGTACAGTGAAGCCTGTATATAACATCCAGCTACTACAGGTAGATAAATTGACCACTATAGACAGGTGGCCTTCATATACAGGTTTGATTCAATAGAAAATACTATTTTAGACATTGGAAGAGTGACCACTATAGACAGGTGGCCGCTTTATAGAGGTGACCGTTATAACAGGTTTGACTGTATATACTCAGGTTACGACAAAAGTTTAGCCTTCTGGAATCATCGAACATTTAAATATTTTCTGTTCAACTCTTTTGACTTATAAATCATGAAAATATCAGCTTTCTTTTGAATTTCCTCCAGCCTTTCAGGATATAGGACTGCATGATTCTCACTTTTGTCACTCAAGTGCAGTTCAGACAACTTAGTTTAGCAACCCTATGAAATACTTTGTAGTCCATGAGACTTTGTTAAATAATCTATTATGATAGATACACTGGTAGCTCAGTGAACATAGAATCCGCAGGTTGATGGCTCGATTCCACATCAGTGAGACGTGTTAATTGTTTGTAGTATAATTTGTATGTAAATTTGTTAATGTCTCCCAATAAACAGGCACTTGTGTTTAAGGGGTGACTTTAAGTCACGAATGACTGTAAATGTAATATTATTATTATTATAGGTGCAAATTTGGCTAAATTCAAATGAAGATCAAACAAATTTTGTTGCCATTTTTGACTTGCAGTTAAGCAGGTTACACTACATAAAACAGGTTTAACCAAGGTTTGTTCAAATCAGGTCAATCGAATACTATTTGTCATTGCTATTTTTCAGTTCAAAATAGTTCAATTTCAGTTCAAACCGGGTAAGCTAGTAACTTTTTTCACCGGGATGGGTGGTTAATTTAGTTGGTTAGTGATTTTAGAGTGTGTGTGGGGGCTTAATGGCCGAATGAATTTCCTGACGCCAATCAATAGAGATCCTACCAGGGATTGAACCCAAGACCCTGCAGGCCAAGGTCCAAAGCCCCAACCACTACACTACGGCCCGCTGTATGTACTTTGGAACTTGCATAAATAGTCAATCGAATGCAATACAGCCAAACCACTCATAGCGGTCTAAAGTGGTAATTTTTTAACTCCTATAACGGAAATACGCAACATCTTATTGTGTTCTTAATTAGAAATAGTGCAATAGAAATATATTAAACAAACCATCACTTATAACCGTTACTTTTATACTGCAAACACTTGTCTATAGTGGTCACTCTTTATATGTGCTAAATAGTATTTCCTATTGAATCAACCCTGTATATAAAGGCCAACTGTATATAGTGGTCAATTTATCTACAACTCATAGCTGGCTGATATATACAGGTTACACCGTATTGCACTTAAGTTGAGAGATCTTCTATTGCGTAACAAGAATATTCCTGCCTTGGATAGAATCCAAGACCCATAAGGAACATCACACTTGACGAATTCATACCAGTACACAAATAATCATTCAAGTTCTACAATAAACGGTACATGAGCAGGTTTTGATAAAATAATTTCCTACGTGATTCTATTTCGGTTCTTAAATTCTTATAAAAATTGGTAATAAAAGTGAATGAAGCTAACAATGTGGCTAAATTTGCGTCTTCTAGAAATCTTTTGGAGGAAAATAACTCAAAAATGTGCCTTCCATTAGATTCTAGAGCTTGCAAATGTCATCTGGTTTTGTAACTACTTCCGAATTTCTTCCAGTCATCTGGTACTCTCAGTCCCGGAATCCTCATTTTATCGAGCCCTGTCAACATGAGATTAAATATTATTTCTATTTCTGGATATACCTGAATAACAGGTGCGCCTTCAAAGTATTCAGCAAACAATCTAAAAAAAAGTAGACAATAATTGAAGCAGTTAAGTCCTGACAAAATGACATTCTGATTTGCCAACATCGATAGGATTTTTCTCATTTTCGTAAACATAAATGTCTTTGTTAATGTCTCCCAATAAACAGGCACTTGTGCTTAAGGGGTGACTTTAAGTCATGAATGACTGTAAATGTATTATTATTATTATTATTATTATTATTATTATTATTATAGGTGCAAATTTGGATAAATTCAAATGAAGATCAAACAACTTTTGTTGCCATTTTTAACTTGCAGTTAAGCAGGTTACATTACATTACTGAATGTAATATTTACCTGGTTCATTGATTAGATGATAAATCAAAAAAAAAATTTGAACTGAAATATATCAACGACAAATAGTGTTCGATTCACCTGATTTGAACAAACCTTGGTCAAACCTGTTTTAATATTACATTCAGTAATGTAGTGTATTTGTAGATATTTTGAGAGTTGGTGAAGATTTTGTCGTTTTTTGACAACATTGTGGGAATAGCCAAATGAACTTTCATTTTGGTCAACAGCAGTGATCTTCTGATGGTTGATGACTAGGCAACCAAGCATGTCTGTCCTGAGTCGAGTTGAAGCATTGTCTAGCCATCAAAAGAAGGTTCATATTTTCATATTTTCGTAACTTTTAATTCACAAAGGTGGACAAACATAGCTTTTTATTTTGCCAGCATCGGTAGGATTTGAGAAAAATAGGAGCCTCCCTCAGATGGGTAGACAATGATGCAGCTCGACTCAGGATTGGCAGGTACAGTTGACTAGTCATCAACCTTCAAAATATCATCGTTGTTGACGAAAGTGAAATAAAATAATCCTACGGATGTTGGTGAAGTAAAAAGTCATTTGGCCAGGGCTTTATAATATTACAGTATTATTAGTACATTATAACAGTTAAAATCTATCTATCTATCTATCTATCTATCATCATCATCATCATCATCATCATCATCATCATCATCATCATCATCATCATTTATTGAGAACCTTTAAGCCAATAGGCATTATTTCAAAGAGCTCATATATAATGAAATTAAAATAGTTATGAACTACAATACAGACAAGAAATCTAGATTAATAAATGATTAGTCTTTGCATGCTAGATTTGATTTACATAATCATAAAGCTAAATCTCACGTTATATTGATTGTAGCTGACATCAGTATTAATTTCAAATCTTTACGTTGCTGTAGCAAACAGTATAAAACGCCTAATAAGAAATCACCATTTAAATGACGTTCATGAACCTCATCAACAACAATGACGTTATACTGTGATAATGTTGGATCACCATGAAACTGACGAAGTAAGAGACCTAAATGACAAATATATCACATTTATAATTTTACCAAGGAAAATTAATTTTCAAAAAAAGACCTACTACTTTACATGTGAAAATAACACTTTTAAACCAATCAGTGAATTCTATTAGTTGCTGTGACAAAAACTTTCTTTTGTTGTTTGTATTAAAATTAGGCTTCGGCTTTGTTCAATATAAGAACAATCATGAAATCAGCTGATTCAGCACGTGGCGACACAGATTTTTGAAGTCAACATAGGCAGCAATTGGCTAGAAGATGGATTTAGGGTGCTTCAAATCAACTCTCAAACAAAGATCATCAACCTCAAGAGGTAAATTATAATCATGCATATTGAAATTATTAGTTTTGATGGAATTAAAATTCAGAATGAATCAGAGTTCCAAATTGCAAATTTGAAACGTTGGAAAGTTGGTTTGATTCAGATTTCTCCAAGCGCTTCTAAATTATTCTCTATATACCCCTTACAAAAATGCATGAAGTGAGGAATAGTTCACGATATCCATAAAAATGATCTCCAACAGTGAAGAGAGGCAGAGTTTGGAGCAATTGTTATTGATATCTGCCAATAAAAACTATCTTGAATTTGAATCATATAATATATAGAGATGTTGATTACAGCATACTTTCAAGAATTATATAAGCTAAAAGGAGATACTATTGTAATCTCTTAAAAACATTTGAAAATAAAAATTCATGTTTGACTACCGGTATTACTATTTCATGTTAAATTATAAAATCTTGATTCTATGTAATTATCAGATATGAGAATTGAAATTTCAAAAATAGTCTGAAATCTACAATATCTTGATAAATTTCAATGCAATTGAATGGGAAAAAACAATAATTAGAGTCCAAAATAGTCTGAAATCCGCTAAAAGTTTGAAAATTTTCAATGTCTGAATTATAATATAATGACTTCACCTTCTGTTAGAAATAGGATTCTCGTTGCTTTTGATTTGCTAGATTCAAACCTCACCTACAACGAGAAGATAGAAGGTAATAATGTACTTGCTGAAATTACTTTAGACATTCAATGAAGGTCTGAATACACGTCAATTAGAGGAAAAGATTAATTATTGAAAGATCAATTATGATAAAGTATGATTAAAGCCACTGTAAAGGTTTTCAAAGTTGTAATTAATATTGCATATATTCCAAATAAGATATTTAAGTTACTTTCAATTGACCATTTACTTTGCGATCATTAGAAGCCAATCATCCCTCGTCATGCAGCTATAAATAATTTTGTCGCACTTTCAATTCCAATTGTGTAATCTTGTTATGGTAGTTTCAACAAAATGTTATATCAAATTTAAAAACAATTTAGTAAACTTAATTCTATAATACTGTAAAATATTGTCTGTTTTACTGATTGAACATTAAGGGCTGAATGTGTGCAATATATAGCAGAGCATTAAAAAATAATAATAATAATAATCAGAGAATAAGACAGTTATATTGCTGTATTGGAAAATATGACTGTCTGATTCTCTGATTATTATTATTTCATAGATAAAATGTAAACGTATGCACTTAAGACTGCATGTGAATCGAAACAGGTTGAAAATCTTTCTCCTTCTTCCCATCAGAATGAAATATCGTGTTGCTACAAACGAATCTTTGATAGTGTCGTGATCTTATCGCTCTCACTCTTTGTGATAGAAATTTTTACAGTATGACCTAACTTAACTTTTATTCTCCGTTTTTCAAGATTTGATATTCTCACTTCTTCAAATGCTTATTTCTCAAAAATATTCATCTATTTATCAAAAAACTAGACTAAAATAAAATAATCAACGCATTTTGTTCAACAAGTTAAGGTAAAAAATTGGGTTTTTATTTTCTATGAGACTTCCTCTTGTATAGTAAATATGAATACAAACACATCAAGTATGTACAAACCCATATTTCATACCTGATACGCAACTTCAGAACCATATTCATTCAATGTTTCATGGGCGACACGTTTTGATAATGACATACATGCGATTCTTCTTGGTTGAGTACATGCAATTTTCATAAAACCAGCGCTAAGAAGATACTGTGGAACCTAAATATTAAAAATTATATATTCTGTAATCATCATCCATTTATCGTGGATTATAGAGTTTTCGATAATAGAAACAATAACACAGTGAAACCTGTATATAACGTTCAGCTACGAGAGGTAAATAAATTGACCACTATAGACAAGTGGCCTCTATATACAGGTTTTACTGAATATATATTCAATAGAAAATACCATTTTAGACATTGCAAGAGTGACCACTATAGACAGGTGGCCGCTGTATAGAGGTAACTGCTATAAAAGGTTTGACTGTAATGGGTTCCTTCCTAAGTACTCAAGATAAATACGACCACTTTGAGATGAAGATAAATTTGATATTGCAATTGCAATTTTATAAACAACTGTAAAGTCTAGCTAATAGCACATGTCCCACTTTCAAACAGTTTCTAATTGCCCCTGTGAAAAGTTATGGACGTTATAAGGCCCAATCTTCATGAACTGTTCAGTGGGCCTTGGTGTAGTGGCTAGGGCATTGGACCATAGCCCGCAGGGTCTCGGGTTCAATCCCTGTCTGGAGCACTATTGGTTGGCGCCAGGAAGAGCATACGGCCGGTGAAAAAAAGTTACAAGCTTACCCGGTTTGTTGAAAAATGATAAATTCCAAATAAAAAAAAATAAAAAAAAAGTTAAATGGCCCAAATTTCATGAACTGTTCATGAACGTTATAAAGCCCAATTTTCATAAACTGTTTATTAACTATTTGTTAATAACCATGAACATATTAACCATGAACAGTTCATGAAAAACTTCATGAAAATTGGGCCATTTAACGTTTATGAACTAGCTCATGAACTGCTAATGAAGTTCATGATCTCAATCATTTTTTTTACAGCATAGCTTACTTGTGTAGATTTTCCGCAGCCAGTATCACCAGCGACAAGAACTACTTGATTAGTTTGTACAGCATAAATGATTTGATCTTTGTATTGACGAATTGGTAAGTTCTCTTGGTCAGTCCTCAATTTCACAAGTTTACTAAGCTGAAAGGATAAGAGATATTATCAGAAAGGAGGCTACTCCTCCGCCTGCTGTTAAAAGTAGCCTGCATTCAGATCTTGAAGGAAGTATATAAACAATTGTTTTTATAGGTTTGTTTGTATCTGCAAGAAGGCAGTTGCAATCCGTTAATTAATAGCAGACATCCCAAATGTTGAAAATAACTTGTGAAATTTGACAAACCCAGAGTTTTTTTTAACAGAAAACCAGTTAAAAGACTGCTAGAGTTCTAAGTTAATATTTAAACTATTACATCCTTATGATTTAAGAGTTTCTGCACATTTGCTGTGTAGCCTATGTATCCCCTGTGAAAAACAGTTCATGAATGTTAAATGGCCTTAATTTTCATGAACAGTACATGAACAGTTAATGAATCCTTACGGAGAGTTCATGAAAATTTGGGGCCATTTACCGTTCATGAACTTCTCAACTGTTTTTCACAGGGGATTTAATACACAAAGAATGTTGGGAGGACACTATCAAGTGTTGAAAGCACAAGACTCAGCTTGGTTATCAAATCTTTTAAACAAAAGGTGACCTTTTTCAATTGGTATATACCGGGACTATGAATGATCTAGAATCAATGAGTATCTAGCTTCGAACCAATTCCGAGCAAAAAACTATGAAAAAATATGCACCGGAACTAGTTCTTTTTGTCAAAATTTAGTAGGTCATCCATACGAATACAAACATTTGCAAGCATATGGTAGCCCTTTTCTAAAATAAAACAAATTTCAAATCAAGTTTGTTTATAATTCAGAGAGTTGTTTGAATTTTGAATTAATCATTTAAAATTCAATTTCAATTCGAAATCTTAAATCCTTTAAATTAAATATTAAAGCCTTGTAAGAGTAGTTTGAAAATTGAAATTATAATTTAAAAAGTAGGCCCAAGTGCTGAAATTTAAATTTTTGAAATTGATTTTGTCTGATTTCAATGTTTAACAAATTATATTTTTAGAATCGAATTATGACAATTATGATGAGGCTGTTACCTTTTGTTTCTGACAGAAGTCCAAGTAATATAGAATGATTGATTTGAATTCTTTGAACGCTTCTTTCGTTAATCGTTTTGTTTTACCGGCTGAAACAAAAATGTAACTATTCTCATTAGCATTATTATTTCATCAAAAAACAACCCCTGCGAAAAACCGTTCAGAAGTTCATGAACAGTTCATAAAAATTGGGGCTATTTAACATTCATGAACTGTTCATGAACTCCAAACTCTTTTTTGCAGGGGAACTTACAACAGCTTAAAATTGGAATTGTACAAATTTTATTATTTATTTCCTGATAACAATGCAGTTCTTTCTTGATATTCAATTATATTTTAGCATTTTTATAAATTTGCTCACATTTTCTTAAATTTCTAATGGATATAATTAAATCATTTTGTGAATTCCAAGAGATCGTCAAAGTTTCTCTTTTTTGACCTCATTCATATTGTAGGCCTATTTTGTTTAATTATTCATGTTGATGACCTCATTCAATTGTATTTGTCTAATTATTCATGTTGATGACATAATTAATAATAATGTGGAATAGTAAAAAGTTATGGAAATATTCTGACATCTTTACTCTTTGTTAATTAAAAAAGTATGTATGAATAAAGGTGATTTGCACATCGTGTTTCACATGTCGAGTAGGCCTACATTCCGAAGTCTCAAGTCTTCTTTTGTAGCCTACTCTGTTTGTAGAATAGGTGATACAGAGTAGCTAGTGTATCGCTTCATTCGTTGGAATTTTACAAGGCCCACATGTAGAGTACTTAGCAGAATGGTGTGTCTTGTGGAATTTGGCAAGGTTCTGCACATCTGATGTGTGCAGTATGAGCAATTCACCAATCATAGGCAAGCCATAATCATTAACTCGGTTTCATACAAGTTCTTGCTACTTACTGATATACTGTTATGATGTTGAAGACTTTCTTTTGGTTGATTTTTGAAAAGATTAGGCCTATCCTAATTAGGGCTAGATTTAGGCATGATTTCTCATGTATATAGTACTTGTTTACTTAGCACAGTATTAGCATGTGTGCATACCCAAATATTTTTAACACCCTCAGAACGTCAGAAAGTTTGTGCTGGGGGGAATCGGGGAGTGGCTGAAATTTGAGAAAACCATTGCTTGTGTAGGCTAGACCTAATGTTCATCAGCCAATAACTAACGACTACTTCAAAGTAGAACTTAGATCGTGATTGGTTCAATGGACAATATACTATAGGCCTATAGACACAATGGTTTTCTCAATATTTCAGTCACTTCCCTGATTCAGACTAGAACAAGCTGTCTGTCAATATTATGCAGACCCTACTAATAATAAAACTAATGTGGGTCTGCATACAGGCTAGTACAGTATAGACTACACTCAAACCTGTTATAACAGTCACCTCTATACAGCGGCACACCTGTCTATAGTGGTCACTCTTGCAATGTCGAAAATAGTATTTTCTATTGAATCAAACCTGTATATAAAAGCCACCTGTCTATAGTGGTCAATTTATCTAACCTCTATTAACTGGCTGTTATATACAGGTTTCACTGTAGTCTTCTTTCTGCCCACCTGATTCTCTTGGTAATGACTGATAAATCAAATCAAGCTTTTTTGATGTTAATGTAATATTCACTTTGTAGTGTTGGTCATACTCTTTTGGCAAATTGAGCACAGATTTATGATCGTCATCTACAACAGTCCAATAAGAATAATAAATCAACTGTGAATCTAGATGAGTGGGTGGAACAGACCTTTGATTATTATGGTTATTTCCTATATGTGTTAAATGTATGGAGGTGTGATTTGACGTAACATCTCAAAACTTTGTTGAAGAAAAATATAATTGCATATATCAGTATTAGCCTCTATGTAATTGATTTTTCTTTCTGACCTGAAATTGGTTAAGAGTCATTTTGGACGACGATTTATGAAAAATCATTATTTTAAAGGTATATTTTAACTAAAAATATATTTTTTAAAAATAATTTAACAAACTTTTGATTTAATCGAGTCTTTTTGTGTGTTTAGTATCAGTTTCAATGTTTTTATAAATGTTTCCATTGTTAATATTGCTAATTCAATTATTGTTTCAAGATAAAGGATAGCGACAAAAAATACAACAGACTTAGGTTTTACTTAATTATTGTTACAAGAAAATTTCACTTAATTATTGTTGTCTTGTTATAAAATCTAAGTACCTGTAAAATTTTGTTTAGATACCGGTATCTTGAAAATGACCACTAGTGGTGATCGAAACGTCAATCTCAATGAAACAATCAACTATGTTCTTCCTCGTTAGGCTACAAATGGCTGTTTCTGTCAAATGTATACCACAGAAGCTGAACTGTCAAGTACTTCTATTGTTGCTCAAAAGTTGTCTGCGATCGGCGTTTTCAGCATTCCCCGCCGTCATATTGAGCCCAGGCCCTACGATTGTTTCTATTTAGACAAAAGAACTAATAAGTTGTAAACTTACGCTTGCTTTTGCATGCCTTACTACTTTCTTGTTTGCCTTTTGATTTAAATTTTGAGTAGCGCTCTAGAAATTCCCAGAAATCTTTATACTCTGTTGATCCTCTAAAATAAAAATTCAAATATTTAAATTTAAAACATTTAAAATTGAAGCAACAAGAGTGAGCTACTTTCATTATACAACACAAAGCATGTTAACAGAGAGGCCTGGCTTTATATCGTTCTATTGACACAATTGATGCATAAATCAATACAAAGCATGTTAACAGAGAGGCCTGGCCTTATATCGTTCTATTGACACAATTGATGCATAAATCATCAATTGTTAAAAATAAGGGATGTTATCTGACGCCGAAATCGCTATTCGAATATTCGGATTTAAGTATTCGAATAGTAGGCCTATTCGAATAATCCTATTGATTACGAAAACAATATGGTTATTACAGTACAATTTAACAACAATACAATTTCGGACGAAGAAAAAGGATTCACAGAAAATTATATGTGTTATGGCAGTGTTACAATGATGGTTTTGAGTTATTTACAATAATTTGAAACCAGTGCTGGATTAACCCATAGGCGGTTTAGGTTGTTGCCTTAGGCCACAGATAATAATAGGCCTCCGGAATAAAAAAAAAAATGAAAACACCAAAACGTTTGAAAAAACTGTGTTTTTGTGACTTTTTATGAAATTTTATATCTTTAAACTAAATAAGAGTTCAATTCAGTTTTATCTATTAGCCATTGATCACATATATTCATACAGAAATTGATTAAATTGTTTGCAGACGTCAAGATTTTATTTGTCATAACGATTTTGAATTTCCTTCCTGTCTCATAATTTTGATGACAGCATTGCTATTTAGAGATCAAATTACACTTGCTATTCAAGGAAAACAATCGTTGTCAATAATAACACATTGCTGTTAGCCACACATGACGATTTCTAATTCTGTTGAAAAAATGATTCCAAAAAAATTGTGTTGCCATGGCAATGACAGATGGCAGCGGCTCAAAGAAAACTGACATGAATTCATTCCATACATTCTATTACAGTGATGCTGTATTTATACTATTAAAAGTTAAATTCCTAGGAGAGTGATTGTCATTCTCATATAAAAGCAAAATAAAAGGGCGACCAACAGACAGTATCATTATGTTATTTTCCCAAATGTTTGGAATGTTTTTTAGGCCCCATATTAATCAATCGCCTAAGGCAACAGATAATATTAATCAGGCACTGTTTGAAACGTTAAAAGAAACAAAATGTTCTTTTCTTTGTTCAAATCATTTTGTTTTGCCGTTTTTATACTATTTATAATAACTTTATTATTATTATTTATGGCCGACAAGATGTTCCAAAGATATAGGCATATCTGTTCTGGAAAGTGGAACATTTCGTTTTTGCGAGAAAAAAGAAACTACGATTTTTTGAAGTCTAGACTTTGATATTTTTCCATACCGTCTTGTTGTCATTTCAACATGAGTTCCAACTTTTGAAGGTGCACTATTTTTGAAATATGGTACTTTCAACATCAAATACCCCAGCTTATAAGAGTCCAAATCGAAAAATTATTGTTGCCATTCTCATATTTTAATATGACATGGTTTACTAGATTCCGGAAAAACAATTTTTGGTGTCATGTGCACCTGAATTTCCACGTAGGCCTGTACGATAGTTTAGGGTTTAGGCTAGATTACAGAAGAAATCAAATTAATCCATACAGAACAGAAAACAGATATACAGTATTACTTTCTTATGGCTGAAGATTTTGGCTTAAAGAAGATGTCATCTAATTCTTTCTTGAGATATTCCCATTTTTCCATGATTCACTGCGTCATCTGCATCGAATCTAAACAATATACAATTTGGAAGTTATTGAAGGTTTGCAATTGCAGAAATTGCAAGGAGTATTGCGCTTCTAAAATATCTTGACCATCTTTGCACTTAATGAACTAACCTTGTATAAAAATATTGAATAAATTTTGATATTTGTGAATGCAATTTAAACTTCTAATTAGCAACTGCAATCCAAACTATATTTTCATTTGGATTTTTCAATTCATAGTATTTTCCCAGTTATTTCCAGTTTTGCTCCGCTGTTGAAGCTACCTCGTTTAGCGAAATTGGGCTTACATTAATCCACGCATGCGCATATGCAAAAGTGTAAAATTACACTTCGCCATCGCACGCGGCTGAATCTCTTCTTCTGCTCAAAAACTCTGCTGCAAAATGCCTGCTCGTGGTCGAAATAGAAATATTCGCATTACGCGTAGTGCCAATACTGCTGCAAATCGAGTAGTTAAAGAAGAAAAAGTTGACGATGACGAGATTGATGAGTCTATATCAGAAACACTGGATACAGGTATGAGTTTTATATGTTTTGAGTTTATGAATTCCGCCTTTTCTTCACCATGGCTATTTTGATTTGAGTATTAATTCCACAATATGGCTTTATAATTTATTGTGCTAACTTATGTTTGTAATATTACCAAATACTGTTTTGAGCTTTGTTTTAAATATGTTGTTCATTACAGTAATGATAAATAGAAACTTGAAAATCATTAAATTTATTTGCCATGTTGGGCGTTTAACACTGAAAACAGGATGTAAAGCAATTGTGAGGTCACAGCTGCAAGTATTGTTCAAATACTACTGTTAGATATTGGTGTAATTCAGTATTGCTTTTCAATATGCTTCCGACACTGTTTTCTCTCTTCTGGGGGTAATTTTTGATTGGCATTTGTGTCCTTTGAAATTAGGCATGCAAAGGTAATGTAACCTGAGTCTTCTAGAACAAGTAATTTGAGACTCAAAAGTCAAGACTTGCATAACTAATTGAATCTTGACAAATCAACACACTCATTACATTCATATGGATTATTCAACATTTTTTCAACGTAAATAATTTTTGCTGCGATCACATAGCTATAGGTAAAGTGCAGATTTTGGTTGGGGAATTGCAATCCTTCAATTTTGTATAGAGGACCATTTCCCACTCTAGGTTTTCTTTACATTGCACATGCATTGCCATTTTTAATTTGACATGCAATTATGTTGTCATATATTGTACACTCATTATTGAGAGGACATGTCTCGTCATGTCATCATAATCATCATTTATCCAGAAACCCGATGGGCTGAGCTATAAGTTTCTTTCACAGATATGAAGGTAGACTAACAGAATCTAACATTGATAACAGAGATTCACAATAAAAATGAGGGTTATTAGATGAAATTATTTACTTACTGCAAATTTCCTTCTTCATTGGAAGTATGTTCCCCCTTCGGCAACTTTCACCTCAGGTTAAACACAGACTCTTACTTACAAGCAACATTGTGTTTGAGTGAATTGGAATGGCTTGATGTCAGTGATGAAATGTGCACATGTTCTAGTGGATGAACTAAATTTCAAATTGTGATTGAACTTCCCTTGTCAGCCAATTATTCCACCTTAGCATGTTAGTGATTTGCTTTGATGAATGGATCGAAGCAAAGAACACTTGTGAGAAACAGAATCCTTCTTGGTTCCCTATCTTCTCTTGGATATCAACCAAAAAACTTAATACTAGACATAATATTAGAATCTGGAGGAAAAAAAGTTATGCAACATGTATTTACTTTATTTACAATTCATTCCTACAAACATGTACAAAATTCCAAAGAACAATGTGATCAAGAAGGTTCTGATTGACACTGTGACATTGTGTGTAAATTGACATTTGACCAAAAAGTGGCGGAAACAAGAAACAGTATTGATGTTGATGATTGTAGATGAGAAAATCATTTTCCATGTATGTGTTTGAGATTCTCAAACCACCCATACAATTGCATTCAGAATTAGTAAAATAGGCCACAGGGAAGTTATTACTATGTGAAAGAATTGCGCCTGGCAGAATATAGAGAATTAACACAACTCATTTTTCATATTCCATCCTAAATAATTCATTAGACTATTTCTCAACATACAAGCATTACCTAACAGGTTTGAGAGTTTTCAATGAAAGTTTACTGTGGGTTTGATAGATTTCACACATTGGACATGCTTGAACACTGGTATGGATGATATTCCAATATGATGGCTGCCAAACTAATTTTTTTTCAGGGATCAATGAAATGTGGACCGTCGGTTGCAAGCACATTTTGGGAACAGCAGACGATTTGATGCAGGCACAACTATTGAGATTGCGCAAATTTCTGCATGTGGAGTGACTATTGCAGGCTTAACTGAACTTTTAGTAGCTTTTGTGAATTAGTAACTGTAATGAATTCTGAGCATGTTTCAATCAATGTTATTCTCGCTAAAATAATGTCCTTTTATAAGTCAGTAACCTGAAAACTGTACAAGCACTTTGAAAGGGAAAAATTTAATAGCAGACAAAAATATGTTTTGTAGAGCCCTGTCAATGCTTCCTAACGAAAAGTGATGTAACAATTAGGGCTGTTTCAAGTTAAAGGCACAGTGTTATACCAAGCTATCATAGATCTTTTTCCAGTAGGATTAATGGAAGTCAAAACAAGTTGATATATTGTACAGCTATTGACTTTTATTGTCTATAAAAAATGTCTATATCACATAATGTGAACAACTGCACGGATATCAACATATGTAGTTGTAATTGTTGACTGGCTTGCTGAAGTGTCATTTACTCTGATTGCTCAAATTTGATGGCTGATTAGTAGGACTTGTGTCCTTCGCCCAGGGCCAGATTATCTGATCACATTGTTAACATGCATTTATCAAGTCGCTGAAAAAGGAAATAGACGGGGTACTTGGTGTAAATGTATCAGCAAATAGCATATGTTTTTCAATTTGATACAAGAGATACCGAATTCTTCTGGAATAATCAATTCATATATGATCAAATTGGCCAGAAAAGAAGAACAATACGTATTATGGCTTTCGCCACTCGGAACATTGCATCGAATGGCATCATTCGGTAGATCTACAACTTGTCAGAACCAGTTGGAGTTAAGGAGATAAAAACAAATATTCTTTCTAATTAGAATATTGTTCACAGTTTTGAATTGACAACTATGCAGTGTCACAGTAGAATGTTTTGGATGTCATCGTTTATTTTAGACACCATGTTTGCAAAAATGAATTTGGAATGAAGACAACCTGGATAACCAGAATGGGTTATCTTTGTTTGGAAAACAATTAGCAAAGCTTACCAAACACAGCAATTCATCATGATCATCATCACTTATTCAGAACCTTTTACAGTAACTTTTTTTCACAGGACTGATGGCCAAATTCAAGTAAATCATAATCACAACTTCATACTTTGGAAACTTTTTTGAATTTTTTTTGACATCCCTTACGGAAGGATTCACTGCTGCTTGATAATCAAGGTCTATTGCCACACAGTGGGAGTAAATGGCATTTATGATAATAGCTATGAGAAAAAAAGAAAAATTCTTCTACAAATAGAATGTGGTACAACTCCTTTGCTGGAGGGTAACCATTTTTATTGATTTGCCATATGGATTCAGCACCTTTGGTTTTAGAATTTTGTTGTATTTATAATATATTTTCATTATTAAATATTAGAGTTAATATTAAAGTCAGTATGTGATATTGTAATATGCTATCAAATAACACCCGTAACAAGACACATATCACATGAATCTGCTACTTGGTAGATAGATAATTTTTTATTTTTAAATTAGCCTGAAATATGAAATAAATTAATAGCAGCAACATGTATTGGTCCAAACAATTCACAGATGGCAATAGGGGAATCTGATCACAAAAAACAATACCATAGGTTTAATATTTCTTCTACATCATCTAAAGCTTGATCCATGAAACACTGCTAAGTAACAGGACTGTTATATAGAGCTAATCACATCAGTAGTGGTATAGACAGTCACACTACAAGAATGTGCCATCCCTCTTACGCCTAACATTTTTGCTTCGCAAAGACCACAAATCACTGTCAGACATGGTTGACAAAGAAACTTGTAAATAAGACAATTCACAACAAAACAATATGAAAAGATACTACTCCCTCCCCCATAGTCTTGTCCAAGCATCTCCTTTGGTTGCCAATCAAGGATGGCAGACGTCTTTGATCTCTCGATCTGACCTAAGAAAGACTTCTGACGTTGGTGTGCAATAGCAGAGGTAGAAGGGGGAAGTTTAGCAGTAGACAGTAAGTTGGGCCAATGTATTCCTAGAGCATGCCGAAGCATGGCGTCATAAATGGAGTCAAGACGTGTTAATAGTGTCGTTCTGACGCTGTAGCAGACACAATTTAGCAGCTTTTTTAGTGTACTCAGTTACCTCCCACTACAGTTTACCCAATACAAAGAAACAGCGTTCGAATCAGTTGATGCACAACATCCTTTTGTTCAAGGAATATAATCTTCATCCAGAAATAATTAATACAAGCTTGTTTGCATTCATCATCGACTTCTCATGCAGCGATGAAAACTTGGATACCATGCAGTTGGCTCTTGTTTGGTTAGAATCTGCTGGTCTTACTTTCACTTGGAGAAATTTGGCAAACATACATTTTGTTTTCTAAGCAACTTTCACCAGATTGTAGGAAAAAACATTGGATTGGCAAATGATAAGTATATCTGGATATTGGCTGATCATTTCTATGCCAGATGTAAAACAAATAGATCTGGATAACAAAAGATTCAACACTTGTTTTCATGAAATGAGATTGTCTGATTTATTTATTTTGTCAATATAAAAAATAAGGAATTTTGACAGGCAAATCAGTGCCGGATTAACCCATAGGCGGTTTAGGCGGGCTGCCTTGGGCCTGCGGAAAAAATTTCGAAAAAATGAAAAAGCAATATGTATAGTTTCTTATGAAATTTTAAAATTGTTAAATGAATAAAAATCTTGATTCAGTTTATTTACAAGTGAATCGGTCACATACCTCCGGAAATTGATCAAATGCTCTTCAAGGTCGAGTTTTTAATTGTCTAAATATTATAAATTTTCTTCCAGTCTTGAAATTTTGATGACAACTTTGCTATATTGAGATCTAATTACACTCGCTATTCAAAGAAAACAATTGTTTGTCAATAATAATACATTGTCGTTAACCACACCTGATGACTTTTCACGCAACGAAGTTTAAAAGTAATGTATAACTATGTGTAGTTGAGGCAAATACAGAGTACCGAATTAAAGTAATGTAGACAGTGTCGCCCTACCAAATTCAGCCGTGCCAATACTCTATTTCTGGAAGAAGGCTTTTTCGCTGAGAGTAATTGTTTTGAACGCTCTCTGTTGATCTCAGCAGCGACACTGCAGATCAATTACAACATATCTCATGGCAGATAGGTCTCTATTGTCAATACGTGACAATGCACTGCAGCTACTCACAAAGCAATCCCATTCCATCTGCCATCCTGAGATGGTACTCATTTTATGTTTGAGATAAAGTCAAGGCTGAGTTCACCTTTGTGGGATTTGAACCACAGTTGATCAGATATGATCCAATCTGAAGTTCAGTTGTTCTGTCATCTGAGCTAATCCTCCCTTGTACTAAATACGGAGTACACATATTTATTGAACGAAAGAATGAGGAATTCCAGTTATTTAAATTAACACCTATCCAATACAAATACATAGGGCAGTGTCACAAATTGAATGTATTGATACAGAAGCAAGCATTGCTACTTGTCCCACACATAGTCTTTCTTTACAGTGGAATTTCAATGAGACTTAACCTTATATACTGTCAACTGCAGGATCTTGCTATTATCTGGAAAAGTTGTTAGCATTAAAAGACCAATAATGTAAATAATATATACACAGTATAAGGCTGGCAAGAGAAACCCTTTTGCACTTGAATTTGAGATGTACCATACAATCTATCTCTAATCCATCTGGGCCTGATGCCGCTATTATTCAAGATCTTCAATATACATTCAAACAAATGTAGACCTTGGTGCTTTAAAAGTAACTACTTTTTTGTAAAAACTAGGTAAGTATTCTAAATTTTGTATCGATCAAGCTTCAAAAATATCTTTGTCGGAATTATACCAATATGATCAAAACATGGAACACCACTGACTCTATTTTCAATGGACATGAGGGGATTCCAGGGAATTATTTGATCTTCAATTGTCCAGAATGTTGTGAATTGGACCATAATGTAAATATGATTTTCAAAAAAGAGAATACCTTTGATGTCATTACATCTTCAGTACAGACAATTGCAATAAGTTGTTGATGCCAAAGTCATGCTTTAACTCTCTGTCTATAATTTAAATTATAAGAATTTTGTTCATAAAGACGATTATTCTATCTTTGTAAATCAATAATGTTAGCAATGCTGGTTTATTCGGCAATCAACTGAGTGTAGAGTTCTGAACGATCCAATCCAATAGTCGGTGGTTTGAATCTCTGCTTTGCCGCTGTTTGAACATATCTTTGTTGTTCTGGAATGATTCATCTAGATCGAAGGAAAGAATTATAAAGAGCTGTGGCATATCACTGCCTTTTGATAATTTGAAAAGGTTACCATAAGGTCTTCTGAATTTAATAGCAAATGTTGCTGTTATCAAACAACCATTCCTCTAGAAGCTTCAAGCAAACTTAAATCCATCTGTACACCAACAAGAAAATGGACCTTTGTATGTGCCTCTTGCTGTTGATGTGGACGCTCTGCCACGTAGCTATCAATGAATTGTATAGAAAGCCTTTGCGGCTACATACACAATGAGACCAACAACTATCTTTGATAAAAAGTAGAAATGGTTATTTATTTGGTTGATATTGAAAACAACAACCAGGTAGCCTTTACTTAAAAGCTGTTCAAGCCATCTTCTCATTTTTTATGATTAATTATCGATATGGGGTCATCCCACAGGGAATCTGCCGGTTTTTGCCACCCCTTCAAGATTCCCTGTGGAATAACCCTATTACGGTAAATGCAAACCATGAATAGCTTGTATATAACAATAAAATCCAATTTATTTACCATGTATTTGAGGAAAATAACGTCTTCGTTATTGAACAACCAGTTGCAAATGATTTTATCTTGCTAAACTCTTTCTTCATATCCTACAGAATCAATTACAATTAAGGTGGAAGAACCCGAATCCCAAGCCGTTGATACAGAATTGTCTTCAGCATCGAGAAGGTGATCAATCTTATCTTTTGAAACCCATCATTTTCTTTCTTTCGCTCAACCGCTAATATCTTTTGACCAATAATTGCAACATAAAAATTGAATTATCAATATAGGAGAACACATTCACCTTCACCTTACGGAAAGACTTTAGTTGCAGAATATGGCTCTGACGACGAGGAGAATGAACGAACAGACAAAACTAGAAGTGAAAAATTGGCAACAGCGAAAAAATTAGCTAGTAACGATCTAAGAAATTTTATACCAAGTGGTAATAAAAGAAAGGATAATCATGCTTCCGATGAGAAACGGGGTAACAAATTTAATAATAAAGAGAAGGAGACTGTGGATGATGATTTTGATGACTGTATGTCAATACATGCTGATGACGATACCTTTCTCAATGATACCGGAGATAAAGATACCAACAGGTAAGTCGTGTTTGTAAGTAATATATGTTTCCATTGCAACTGTAATCATTGTAATGGCATTGCGCGCAAGCCTTGTTCTAGTATGTAAAAAATAGTAGGGTTAGGAGGATGAAATGTTTGAATAATATAATATGCATATACTTTTTTGTGAATCAAATGTTTTAAAAACTACCTCTATATTGAAAAATCAAAGTTGATGATAGAATGAAACAAGCAAAATAAGAATTTGTGTTAAATCTATATAAAATAGTAATCATGATTGTGGTTAACATTAACTAAATTGTCCGGGAAATTACTTTGTGTTCACAATTTATTTATATAGGAACTAGCTTTATGAGTAAAATATTTACAAAGTTGAGAATCATGCTCAGTCTACCTTGAATCCTGGCTTTTTACTTTGCTTCAAGCAAATACAGGACAACTAACATAACTAAACGTCAAAGGTTGTGTCATCTCAGATTCAATGTATTTCTGCACTTGCGACCTTCAATGCTTTTAATTCAAGAAAATACACAAATTATTTGTAAATAGAAATATTGAATTTATATATAACAGTGCCACACAACATAACTAAACAACCTCTTCTGTTTTTCTTCTCATGTTTTTCTTTCAAAGCTAATGCCCAATTTTTCCATTTCCAATCAGAAGACTACTTCTTGATTCTTCAATAATAACAACATACTTTTATGCAAAGAGACCTGTCCAGTGACATGTTTTGACGGTCATCTCTATAGAGCAGCAACCTGTCCATGTCCGTCACTCTTTCAATGTCTAAAATAATATTTTCTATTGAATCAAACCTTCATATAAAGGTGACTTGTCTATAATTAATGATCACTTTATCTACTCGTAGCTTGCTGTTATATACAGATTTATACTGTATAACGCTCACCTATACAGTAGCCATCTTTCTATGGTGGTCAGACTCGCAATGTCTAAAATAGTATTTTCTGTTGAATCAAACCTGCATGTAAAGGCGACTTGTCTGTAGTGGTTTATTAATCTATCAATTGTTGTTATCTCTGTCAATTATTCACATAAAAAGAAAAATAATTGATGCTGTATCTCCCTGATGGATGCGCCCATCCCACTCTATTTCTAGATGAGTGGCTCTCTTCGCTCAGAACAATGATGATGACTTCTCATATTTCTTGTCTCAACCTCCACACTGATATGCCTTGATTGTCAATGCATAGCTGCAGTGTTGTACCTCCTCATAATGCAGCGTCTACAAACCCACCCGCATATGATATCCGTAATAACGGTGAACCAGAATCAAATGAAAACTAACAGGATTAGATTATTATTGATATTCTTACAATTGGAGTAGTTGCATAACCAAAATCAATGTATTACCCAGGCATGAGAAATTACCTCAGATCAGTGCAATTCCTTCTTTTCTATCAGCTCCAAAACAAAGAAGAAACATCTAACTATTGTTTTCCTCCCTTTTGACTGAATTTTATTATCATGCGTGGTAACCTAGTCTGTGTTACAGACCGCAATTCATTCACGAAAGAATAGGGTCTGTGTGAATTGCTCGCTTTCTCTGTCCAGGCCTCGTATCAGAATAAGATTGATGTCACATAATTATGCAAGATTAATTCTCACCAGGATTCTCACAGTACTTAATTTACTCCAGTGGAAATGATTGCAGTAAATTCAATTTTAGGCTTCGTAGCCATGACAATTAATTGATCGAACAGAGGTGATGAATTTTTTCACTAAGAACAATAGGTTTACCATGCATCGATCAGAAACTTCCGCTTCAGGTTTTTGTGAAGTGGCTGGACAGAGAACTGCGCAAATCACATAGACCCTATTCTTTTGTGAATGAATCGCGGTCTGTAACACAGGCTAATGGTAACCTGGATTCCTTTTATTCGCCGTCTATGCTTCAATTTGACACGTATATATAATATTCAATCGTGGTAATGTACAATCTCTTAATGTGGTTTCACATTCATCTAGCATCAGACAAGTGCAGCTTTTGGAATCCTAGGACTTTGAATCATTTCTTCTGAATTATTGAGTTAATGGTGGATTAGTATTTTCTAAATTTGCTCTCACCTTTTGGAACTTGGGTCAGGGTTCAATAAAATTTCCAGTCTTCTGGAATCATAGAGGACATTTTCTTCTGAACGTTTTTGTTAAAGTTTGACCAACAAATCATTAAAATTATCAATTTCTTCTGAATTTGCTTTAATCTTCCAGGATCTAGGACTCTTACTGTTTCCGATCCCTAGTAATTTCACTTTTCCCAGGATTGCAGAAGACTGAACATATAGTAGTGTGGGTTTATTGTTGCCTTTCGATATTTATATTGTATCGCTGTAGTGTATTTGTATGAAACCAAAACATTTTCATTTTCATATTACGTTATTGAATACCAAAAAGGCTACTGAAAAAAAATAAAGATTACAAAATATGAAATTTCAAAAAGTTGTTTGGACAATTGACATCATGTTTGATTGTAATTATACTCAGTTGCTCCGCTCAATATTAGAAAAAAACGATGCAACAAAGCATTTTGTTGCTTTGTTGCATGGCGTTTCCTAAATAACAAAAAAAATCTGTGCGTGAAACGATATTTTCTTTCGATACTCAAAGAAAAGAGAATATTCAAAAAGGCAAGGCCCGGTACACCTATTTGCAATTATCTATCAGATGATATGTTATTTGATTCATTTGGTTTTGAAATTGGCAAGAAAAATACAAAAACAACTGCAAACACACATACACAAAGGCATTTGCATTTATAGTTATAAATTAAACAAAATTATTAAATAATATTAATCATCAGATTCTTGCACTCAATTTTCCCCACTAAATATCTAATCTTTTTTCAGCTAATGATTAGTCTATATCTCAGCTGGTGCAATCTGTTTGACCTCTAAACATCCTTATACTTGACATTTGCTTTTGCTGTGTTTTCACTAAACATGTTATAACGGCCACCTGTCTATCAGGGTCAATTAGTCCACCTCCCAAAGCTGGCTGTTATATACTTTTTCCACTGTAGTTTCAAATTTTTATTTCTAGTCTCGAGTTTGTTTGCAAGCAGAATTTTTGCGAATTTCAGACTGTGTGCCTTTTAAAAATCCTTCATATTTTCTTATTTTCCCATTTAAAATCAATCTAGATATCTTTTATTTCTTGATTTGTTGATGCTTTGATAGATGTTGGTAATTTTTTTAGCTATAGATCCCAACAGTAGTAGTTGTTGTGTTGTTACAATCTGTTACAGTGTACAATGTAAGAGGGACATGACGTAACATAAAATTTAAACAAAGAATGCTGTGAATCATAGTTGAGCTCAGCTGTCAAAATGTTTATAATTGTGTCATGAAAACATTGACTTGATGCTTCATTGGCGACTATCATACATGAAAATTTGATGTATTGAATTAAATGCACCATATCTACAAAAATCTTATAGCCTGAATGATCAGCTTACTCAAGATATTGTTTACTCTTTTACTGTTTTTTGTTTTATTTGTAACTTCTGTGCATTTGTATCACATGTTGTCAATGCTCAAGAACAGTCAATTTCATCTTCGTTTTGGTTTTTTGGAACAACCAAAGTTTTTCTTTTCTGTTCAAATATCTCTTTAGACTTCAACAGTCAATTAAGCAAATAGTGTTTGTTTGTTTGCTCAATTCTTTTGCGTGTAAATGTGTGTCTGTAGCTGTTTTTTTCTTTGAACTACTTTATTTCATAAGACCTGTCATTTGAGTTACCAGTTAATTACACTATTGCACAGTATATCTTGAAAATTGCTGGACTTGCTGGTATTAAAACAATATATAGGTGCAACAAATTCAATTAGCCTGCAATTCCAATACTATTAAGTCAATAAATATTTGCCATTAAAGCATTCTTTGTTTAGTTTTTTATAAATTTTCAATAGAAACGTGGCTTTCAACTGTAATTAAAGTAATTTAAAGTAAGTTACTTTATGTAGACTACATATTTCTTAAGGAATATATTTAGAAACAAAGATCAGGCGTTAAAATGTTAGAGGTCATTTACAATTTACAAGCGTGTTGAATGGGACAACAGAGCTTGAAAGCAAACCGAAATGTTGCAATATTTGAGGTAAACCCTCCTTACTTACAAGAAATAAGAAATAGGCAGGAAAGAATACAATTCAAATATATAAGCTATATCAGGCAATGTAATAAACTTAGCGACCTAAATTCATTATCAACTTTTCAAAACTAGCCAACATGATGTGTTAAACATTTTGACAGTATTAATAGGGTTTGTATGGAAATCATTTAGCAATTGCTGCTTATGTAAAGTTGTACCAAACTATTACCATTGCTAATGCCTAGCATGTACTAGTTTTCGTCTAAGATCTTCCCTGTTTCCAATTGACTGACATTCCAGATAGTGATCATTCACTTCTCGTGTACATATACTAGTTACTGCAGAGCCATCTATTTACAAGAGTTGGGACACTTCTGCCATTTTTGTATCTTTTTGCCTGGACCCGAGCACGTTTTTAACAGTGCGCATGTGCAGGAGAATGTTGTGTGTTTTTTCAGCCATATTGTATTGTATTTTTTCGCGCGTTTCACTTGAAATGATTGAGAACCTGTTTCCAAAAGAACAAAGATGGCATCCAACAATCACGTGACTGGCATCTGTCCAATTGGAGACGATAGCGGCACATGAAAGCGTGTCCCAACTCTTGTAAATAGATGGCTCTGAGTTACTGTGCTAGTTGGTTTCCTGATTAGGGTCTGACAGAAATATATTGAATTTGTGAATGTTGGATATATCAATGATTATAGGTCAACTTCAAAAACAATATTTCCCGTAAGAAAGTATGCCACTGCTTGTGTAACATAATCCAATCATAGTAATAACAACAAGAGTACACCAACACCGATTTTTTGTGAAATATAAAACCATAAACACCACCAGAGTCAGAGAAGGAGTAAAGTAAAGATTAATAATCCAGTTCAAAAATGTCATTATAAATAACATACCGTATTAGCGCGACTATAAGTCGATCCCTAATTCTCAGGTCAAATAATCCATAAAAATTTACAGTGCAAGTATAAGTCGACCTAAAATAACAGGCAAACTGAGTAAGCAAACATCTCATTCAACGGCCATTTTTGTACATTTTGTCCGTATTTCTTTGGTAGTAATAAATTGTTTTGTAGACAAGCGATTTCAAAGCAATAGTTTTCATGAATAGTTTATGTAATTCGAAGCTGGCGTGATAGAATTACGTTGAGTTCTTTTGTTTGTTTATGTTTAAAATCTCAACACATTGGTGTGAATGTAAAAGTAACATGAAGTTGAATGAATACAAAGCGATGATGACTTGATTAAAAGCGGAGAGAATATTTTGACCTATAACTAATGAACTTCATTTCGAAATAATTCAAGTGTAGAAAACTAGTATGAATGCTGGGCAAGTTTAAATATTGGTCTGATAAAATAACAACAGACAACAATGAAGTCACAGAGGAGCAATGCACGCATGATGTTTGAATGAACTGACGACGAAAAGCGACGGCGACTCAATTAAACCAGAGAAAATGTTATCCCTTGTAGCTAATGAACTTTATTTCGGATTGACTTAAGTATAGAAAACTTCTATGAATAATGGAAAAGTTTTAATATTGTTTTGATAAATAGCAACAGACAACAATAAAGGCACAGAGGAAGGAGCGTAAGATGAAGCGTGACATATAAACTTATTTGAGCAATTAAGGGCATTGTTCTATTGTTTACCCGCACATGCAGCCAAATAAAATATTATGTAAACATTTGTCTTGAATATAAGTCAAGGTCGTGTTTTAGACAATTTATTTTTTGGGATAAAACGGTTGACTTTACTTGCGCTAATACGGTAACACTTCTTTGGTATTGTACTGTAACTCAATCGATAACAAATCTAACAATTTCTCTTCAAAAAATTAGGTAATTTGTTGTTTTCATGTCTGATTCCATTCAAAACAAATTGAATTAACACAAGAAAACAGGTTACTGAAAAATAGGCAAAGTAATGTTGCTGTTTTGTATTTTGTGCGAGTAAGTGGTACCACGATTTTGAAGGACAAAATTTTGACTTCGAAATACGACTGATGCACCCTTGCTTATGGTAGAAGAAAATGTTGGATGTTCTGGGATTCTTTAAGGCTGCATAACCCTGTTCCTGATGTTTTATTCTTTGTGCTCATTTTCTCTACATCTATTGCTTCATTTTAGATCTTCCAGCAAGCCTCCACGAAGCTCCATGTTTGGCATATCCAATTCCAAAAAGAGGTTTGTTTTCATTGTTTTTTATTTGTATCTATTGGTGTTAATGCAACTGTGCCTGGTCGTGAGATCAAATAGTCACTGTTTCATACTCACATACTAACTACATCTTACTATTCAATGCCATGCTGGATACTACTGTAACTTACCCATACGGCTTTCCACTGGGATTTTGGTAAATAAGTCCATCAAAGTACAGATATTTTGAAACTAGGTCTGCTAGGATTCTCTAAAGAGAAGACACTGGATTTAAAATAATCAAGAAAGCATTTATAAAGTCTACACGTTTCCAGAAGGAAAAGAATTCAGGTCTTATTATATTCTGTGTGCTAGTGATATTGATATTATTTACTTGTGATATTTTTTGTCACCTTCTCCCAACTGAAAATTGTTGGTCCGAAAAAGTTATAATTTTGTTATTACTCCAAATTCTTACTCTATGATCAATTTTCCCAGTACATATATTGCATTATAGGTTTTCATTATTAAAATCACATCATCATCAATTTTGTTAATCTACTTGTTCTCCACCATCCCTACATGCATTCATTGTAATTTGCTTTTCTTTCATAGGAAACTTGCAACGCCTGTTAGATCACAAAGGAACACATCTGTACCAACATCAAATATTGGTGGAAGGTTGCAGCGTAAATCACAGCCGCAAAACCAGCACACACCTCGTGCTACTCATTCCAAATCTTCATTGCGGCCTCTTCCACCAAGAACTAACAATCGTCCCGGACTTCTTGGTGAAAAACCAGCACAGGAGCAACTTAATCCAACTGGTTTGATTCTTCAAAATATTGTCAGTGCTGTGCTTAGTGCTGCTACACAACAAAATGCTGATTTACAAAGTCCAGTTAGTCGTATACCTTCATTATTCGCAACTCCACTGGGAACTAATAGCATACCGCCAGGCGAAAGTGACATAGAGTCCTCAGCCAAGTCAAAACAGATTACCTGCAGAAACTGGTCGAACTCAGGGACTTGTCGTTTTGGTGACACATGTCGATTTGTTCATCAAGTTAAAGATTCTACAGCAGTAAGTTTGAAGTTTTCTTCATACATTTACTTATATTACATGTCACTTCTATTGCCGCCGTTTGATTTCTTTTGTGTGCTACAGTCGAACTCGGTTAATATCCCCTCTTTTAATGTCCAATCTTGCTTAATATCCCCACAAAAAACTGATTCCTAGTTTCAATACTCCATACTAACTCTCATATTCCTACCTCGCTTAATATCCCACCTCTCTTAATGTCCCGCTTTTCATCCGTACCAGAGGGGGGTATTAAGCAAGTTCGACTGTAGTCAAATTGCTTGATAATATTCAGTGTCCGGCAAAAGTGAGGATCCTGGAAGGCTATAGCAATTTCAAAAGATTATTGACAATTTTCTGATTTACAGGTTTAAGCTGAACAAAATTTTAACAATTTTTATGATTGCAGGGGTTCAATCTTTTTTCTGACACAGATAATATTACTATAGTAATGAACATATTTAGACCAGATAGACACTTCAATTTGAAAATACTGTTGTCGGTATTTGTCATTTCTAAAAACCAAGAGTTTAGAATCAAAAATTAAGAACTACTTTAAATGTCTATTATGATATGTGCTCAGAATGCAAACAATAAAAACGGAAGATATAAGATATAAAGTTATTTGTTCAACTCATGTCTTATGAAAAAGAGAAAATAAAATAAAATGTTTCTGTTTTTAAGGAGCATTGAAGTAATCTGAAACATCTATGTTGAGAAATTGTTTACATATTATTAGATATGCAATAAATATTCCTTGTCTCTTAGATTGTGACTGGAAACTCAGACGGCGCATGGAAGCAACCTATTGGAAAACTTTCCACCAATCGAAAGAGATCGCAACCATCACGTATGTTTATCTACATTCATTTTCAAAATTTAATATTTTTCTTTAATGGCATAAAATTGACCATCGAACCTTGCCTGTTGTTTCGAAGTTGAAAAATGAATGTACAAGTAATTCAATGAATCAATGCATATTCGAAGACCGAGCGCAAATGCCACCGGTCAAGTATATGCTCATAATGCATAAATTGGACCTTCAGCTTTCGCGCTTTGATTTTGGATATGATGTCCTGGTGCACTAATTCACTACGTTGTTTTTGTCTTGAGAAATGTCATTCATTTTTCAACTTTTAGCCCTCAAGACGCGATAGTCTGTTTTATGCATTCAAAACATTACAATGATGATAACATCCATGCTCATACTGAATATTATCTATAACGGATAATAATGATGCATTATGTTTTACTGAGTTCAATATGAAATACAAAGATTTGATAATAAGAAGGATATATTCAGATTTTTGAAGAAGGCAGCAAGAAGTTACCATTATAAAAAGGGTTGTAATGGGGATGGGGAATGAAACGTATGCCTTTAGTAATATCACGATTCGTTGAAATCAGAGAATTCCCTGACTAATAGCGATTCTAGACAAATTCAGCTGGAGGGGATAAAATAATTGTATTAAAGTGTCTGTTTCCAAAAAATTTGTAACAAGGTCAATGTGTTTGTTTCGATAAATTATAAAATGTAATCAAAATTTGCATCCATGAATTACAGTCCTAGAAGATCAGGTATCATCGAACCCTAGGCATTTTCTTAGATGACAATTTATTGTGTGCTTTGCCACCTCTTATCCTTTTCATTGTTTTTCTTGAAACAGCTCCACCAAAAGATGTATCGAACCACTCTTCCACAAGTTTTCTGAAACAATTTGATGTGTTTGTCGAGAATAAAAATATTGGTGAGTATAGTATTTAATCTAAAAACGTCGATGTATGTCTGTCTGTATCTACTGTATTCGAGATTCATGCTTTTCATTGTAAACGTATCAAATCCATACTTTCCGTGGGGTATCTTATAATTTTTTGCGGAAACTTGAGCCATGTTTTATGTTTATATCTTTATATTCTCATGTTCGTCACGTAATATCTTTCACAGCCGACTGACCTTCAGTTCTATTGTTTATTTATCATTTGGGCTAACTTCTAGCAATTAAATTTTTTATATGTTTATCTTTTGTCAGTCCCTGCTCATGCCTGGGTATATCACGTAATATCTTTCACAGCCGACTGACCTTCAGTTCTATTGTTTATTTATCATTTGGGCTAACTTCTAGCAGTTAAATTTTTTATATGTTTATCTTTTGTCAGTCCCTGCTCATGCCTGGGTATATCACGTAATATCTTTCACAGCCGACTGACCTTCAGTTCTATTGTTTATTTATCATTTAGGCTAACTTCTAGCAATTAAATTTTTTATATGTTTATCTTTTGTCAGTCCCTGCTCATGCCTGGGTATATCACGTAATATCTTTCACAGCCGACTGACCTTCAGTTCTATTGTTTATTTATCATTTGGGCTAACTTCTAGCAATTAAATTTTTTATATGTTTATCTTTTGTCAGTCCCTGCTCATGCCTGGGTATATCACGTAACATCTTTCACAGCCGACTGACCTTCAGTTCTATTGTTTATTTATCATTTGGGCTAACTTCTAGCAGTTAAATTTTTTATATGTTTATGTTTTGTCAGTCCCTGCTCATGCCTGGGTATATTATTTAAAACATGTTTGTTTTACTTGATAGTTGAAGCGTGGAAAGCTCTGAAGCAAGCATTAAGATTAACACCACAGGATGTACCTATTTCATTTGTCGAAAGTCTTTTGGTATCATGCAGCACTTTGATCACACCTGAAACTGTTGATGTAGGTATTCCTATTCTGATTCAGCTCCTAGTGTGTGTTTGTATAACAGACATGATGATTTTCAGACTTTTAGCGTACATTTTCCAAATTTCTTGTTACAGTCAAACCTGTTATAACGGTCACCTCTATACAGCGGCCACCTGTCTATAGTGGTCACTCTTGCAATATCTAAAATAGTATTTTCAATTGAATTGAACCTGTATATAAAGGCCACCTGTCTATAGTGGTCAATTTATTTACCTCTCGTAGCTGGCTGTTATATACAGATTTCACTATATTGTCTTTTGTCATAAAAATCCATTACAAATATCTAGATATCCTTGATTTCTGAAAAGTATATTATATAAAAATTAATATGATGTCTTGTATCAGCTAAACAGACAATAAATAATCCTTACAGTTGTTTACATGATAAAGCATTGACATCAATACGCTCTTGCCTATGAGATCTCTAGATCAGCAATCGTGGTTAATAAAATACTTTTTAAACTCTGAAAGGATCAAGAACAAGGTACATTGTAGCAAAATAGTATCAATTGATACAGTATCGCGTTGAAGCAAACGCAACAGTATTATAAATTTCTGGATCAATGATGAAAATTTGCTGTTCACATCCTGATACAAAGTGATGAGAACAATTTATTTATTAACCTGAGATCCATGCAAACACATATGTATTAAATTCAATGTCTGACAAAATATTTCGCCTTCCTGAATCTTGAAACAATTTCAACTTTTTGCTAAAATCAGATCAGGAAATTAAAATTATCAATTTTCTTCTGAATTTGCTCAATCCTTCCAGGATCTCCACTTTTGTTAGTCTGTTAGATTAAATTGTTCTGTTTTGTTTTTCTTTATTTCTTTTTATTTCAGTCTATCTGAAGCTCTATCGTATTTCTTTGTTACATTAAACAAAAAGCACCACATTTGATCCACATTTGCTATTGCAAATTCAGTAGAAAATTGATATATATTTTTGATTTATAATCCGTACGCTTGCTGCTTCACCTGTTGTTGTCAGACATTGACTACCACCTGATAATATACCCAATATTGCTGCTTGAATCAAGTATGAGAGAGTTCCTCAGAAAAGCTGATTTCCTCGTTTTCCATCAGCCCTGAAACAAAACAAAAAACATAAAACATTGGTTTTGCTATTGTTTTAGCATTTTTCAAAGGATTTTCCTCTTTTCTGACTGAGCTTTACTCTCATGCCTGTTGAATTCATATTGTTTATTTGATAATATTTCTTTGTTGTTAGATATGCATGGAGGTCTTTGAAGCAGTCGGTGCTCATCGTCATAAGTTCATTGTTCAAGATTTTGAATGCCTGATCAAAAGTTTCTGTCATGCTGAGCAATATGAAAGGTACATTATGTAGTATGACTGTCATATTTCACCTAACCAGAAGAGTTTCAACGTACACTATGTTTGTGGAGTTTGGATTATCTTTGGTGTGAACCGCTAGCTAGTGATGAGCTTTTCAGAGTTTCTAAGTTGATGAATTGAATAGCGAAACATAAAAAGATAGATTAGACGCCTTCAAAATGCTGTTGTATAGTTAACTAGCTTTTTCAAAACGTGAAGCATGTTTCCTCACTACCACCATCAATGAAAAATTAGATAATTAATTTTTCAGGTAATATATTTGATCAAAAATTGCCTGGGTCAATGATGAAACATATGCTGTTCACATCCTGATATAAAATGATGAGAACAACTTAGTTAATCTGAGATCCTCACATATGTTTATCAACTAATTTATAATCAGCCAATCTTATTGTGTGTAGTTTTTAACAGTGATGCATACAATTCATCAATTTTCTTAAACAGTAAACTAAATTTGGCTGAACACCTATTTTTCAAGGGCATGTTCATGGATAATTTCAAATATAGAATTAGAGTCAAAATGAAACAAGCTAGAAGTATGCTACTTCAACTTCCACACATCACAGATGGATTGTCTGATGATCACCTTGTGGAGTAAAGTAGCGTATTTCTGTCATATTTTATTTTGGACTCCCATTCTATAAATGCTCTGATTATTTTCATTGAGCACTATGCAAAGAACTGGTGCGGAACAATTCCACTATTATTTTTAATTTCAGAAATAAACACATAAGTACTAGAGCTGTTAAAACAATCGATTCTTGGAAACTTGAAATACAAATCTATTTACAAAAAAAATACTGGCTTCCTAAATGTTCCAAACTTGTTTGGACCACTTTGTAGTTCATATTAGTCTGCGTTTACAGACCGCGATTCATTCACAAAAGAATAGGGTCTGTGTGTTTTGCACAGTTCTCTGTCCAGCCACTCTACGAAAACGTAGAGCGGAAGTTTCTGATCGATGCCTGGTAAATCTATTGTTCTTAGATCATAAAATTCATCACCTCCGTTCGATCAATTAATTGTCATAGCTACGAAGCCTAATATAGAACTTAGTGCAATCATGTCAACTGAATTGAACAAAGCAATGCGAGAATCCCGGTGAGAATCATCTTAATCTTGCATAATTATGTGACATCAATCTTATTCTGATACTAGGCCCGGATAGAGAAACCGAGCAATTCACACAGATTCTATTCTTTTGTGAATGAATCGCGGTCTGTAACGCAGGATAAGTTCATACCTGCTATCCATCAAGCTTTCATACCTGTTGTAATGCAATACAGTAATAATGTTTTCTATTCCATTGTAGTGCCTTGCAAGTGGCAATTCATATGAAATCAAATACTGAATTTCCCATGTCGTCCGATTTGCTTGACTTATTTCTATACAAAATGAATGATAGCGTAATCAGGTATGTATCTTATTCAAAGTCATAATGATTCTTTAGTTCATGTTACTGGTAATATTCTTAGTAAGCTCGAGAAACTTTCGAATGCTGTTCTAGTAATTTGATTGGCTAACTCCCGTGTTTGGATCATGCAAGCATAAACAGCTTAGACATCATGAGAGAAAAAACACTCAAAATTTTTAAATAATTGCAAATCAAAATTGCATTATTAACATCATTGATGATATATATTTCAGAGTACAGTATTATAATTCAAGGCACCTTTGCGTCATTTGTTTGGATATAGTGGCTATTCTGAGACAAAAATGCCCTACAAAGCCGGCAAAAACTTGCGACACAGTAGAAATGAGAAACAAGACAGATAAAGATGATAGCATTCGTCGAAAGTGTTTCGAAAGTAGAATTCTGAATCTGTGATTCAAAGAAAGGCAAATATGACGAAGACTTGAAGATTTATGGGAGATAATTGATTAATCAGTCAAATCTCTATGTCAAGTCTGTTTAAAAATAATAAAAATATGTTTTATTTGAGCATCGAATTTAACCAAACTGAGATCTAAGGCATTTTTTAAATGGCTGACATCCTTCAGAAAATATTTCAGAATGACTTTTTATTTTCACAAGTTTTTGATTTTTCATGTTCAGAAATGTTACTTAAATATGTAAACTATTTCCCAAGACTTCTCTTCTGCTTCTACATCCTACAAAGCCGTAAATTATTTTTTTGTTTATTATTATTGAATTGGTTGATAAGAAATAATCAAAATCCTGATTTGCAGACTACAGGCATGATAGAATTCCTCGGAAAAGCTAATTTCTTTGTTTTCTAACAGCTCTGAAACAAAGGAAATTCACTCCAAATTCACATTGTTTTGGTATTTTTCAAGGGTTTTTCCTCTTTTTAGACTGAACTTGACTCTCATGCCTGAGACTATTTCCGGACGTTTATTATGAGGCATTTCAATGTTTCCGTAATCTAGGAATCCAGGATTACTACTCTTTGTTGGACCCCCTCCACATTTCTGATTATTTTAATGGTTTATACTATTTGAATCCAATATTCAGTTTCCTTACATTCTGGCCTGTCATGAGAACACATTGGCTTAAAGATGCAAGGTAGTAGACTTATTCAATCCCAAACCACATTCAATTATATTGTGGACAATTTCAATTAATCATATGTCTTTTTGTGGTTTATATATAATTGTTCTTTTATATGCTGTTTTTAGATTTCTGAATTTCTTGTTAGACAATATTGACAATTTGGATGATATATTACGTTACATTTCAGCCAAAGAATGGTGGGATGCTTACGAGGTAATTGCGCTTAAAAAAAATTAAAAAATTATTATTATCACACAGAATATAAATACAACAAATTTATCACAAAATTATAATTAGTTATCTTTAATATCTTTTGTATTTTGAAATGGTCTAGAATTATACAGCTTACTTTATTATTTCGAATTTAAAGGGGCGACATTGACTGCCGACTGCGACAGGCTTTTTGGCAACAAGCATGGCTTCAAGTTTCAATGTTCAGGCACAATACTAATGGCAATCACGATGCTAACACGCAGAGGATACTAAATGCGTAGCACCCCTTTTCATTTTTGCCCCTTTAAGCGAGGTATATATTCAAAATTGTTCACTAGACCCTGTTCCCCAACTAAGTTTTATCTAAACCGCATGCACTGGTTTATTGGTACTTATATCTTTGCCTGCTGTGCTTTGCACAATTCTAATATTTGTAGTATGTGAGTTAGCCCTCATTTTGAATCCGATGAAATTTCTTTTTGCAGATGCTTGGAAAGGTTTTTAATGACCTTCTGCCAAAATGCCAAGGAAAGTTTCTATAGTAAGTAACACTGTTAAATGTGATTGGTTGACAAATGACTACAGAATGCTATAGAACTTTTTAGGAAATATACTTTAAATTAGTCTGCATGTAGACATACTTTTTCATACCATTTGCAAATATTTTGAAATAATAAGAACTGAGGAATTACAGGAAACCACTCAACGTAAATATTTATTTGATATGAATTAAGTATTGTTTGCAAACAATGGACTATAATAGTTTGTAAACAATATAATTATTCAAAAGTACTATTTGAATACAGTCAAACCTGCTATAGCAGCCACCTCTATACAGTGGCCACCTGTCTATAATGGTCACTCTTGCAATGTCTAAAATAGTATTTTCTATAGAACTAAACCTGTATATAAAGGCCACCTGTCTATAATGGTCAATTTATCCACCTCTCGTAACTGGCTGTTATATACAGGTTTCACTGTACTATAATTCTCAAGATCCGAATATTCGAATAGTGATTTCGGCATAGAATAGCATCCCTAATGATCATTCATGCTAAATTATTGTATAATAGTGATTTCGGCATAGAATAGCATCCCTAATGATCATTCATGCTAAATTATTGTATAATAGTGATTTCGGCATAGAATAGCATCCCTAATGATCATTCATGCTAAATTATTGTATAATAGTGATTTCGGCATAGAATAGCATCCCTAATGATCATTCATGCTAAATTATTGTATAATAGTGATTTCGGCATAGAATAGCATCCCTAATGATCATTCATGCTAAATTATTGTATAATGGTGATTTCGGCATAGAATAGCATCCCTAATGATCATTCATGCTAAATTATTGTATAATTTGTATTATTATTATCCTAAATTATGCTAAATTATTGTATAATTTGTATTATTATTATCCTAAATTATGCTAAATTATTGTATAATTTGTATTATTATTATCCTAAATTGTGCTAAATTATTGTATAATTTGTATTATTATTATCCCAAATTATGCTAAATTATTGTATAATTTGTATTATTATTATCCTAAATTATGCTAAATTATTGTATAATTTGTTTTCAATAGTCTACTGATGAATTTGGAAGACAAAGAGCCTTTTATTGATTTGTTAGATCGAATTGATTTTGCTGATGTTATTCCAGCATCTGTTATCAAGACTATTATAAATGAAGCTGATTCGCCTGATACAGTTGCTTTGATTACTAAACTGGCACCAAAGTTACCACTTGATGTCATTGATGAAATTGATAATCAGGTCAGTAGAGAATTTGTTTGTTCAAATAGTCAGGAAGGTAATGGTCATAAATAACGTAACTTCTACAATCAAATATGTAAATTTTTTGACTATTTTTACATTTGAGGAACTCAAGTCATAGAATATTAGACTTGTAGCGGATTTCAGACTATTTCCACCTATGACCGCTAGTGTCTACCATTGATCCCATCAAAATCTATTACAAATAATCAAGATATCCTTGATGTCAGATTATTTTTGAAATTTGAATTTGCATGTCTTAGCTCTTGTTGAAACCTTATCTATTTGATACCCATTACAAATGAATGGTATGTTTCCAGTTTCAGACTCTTTTCAGCTTTTCAACTCTAGTTATCTCTTTTTCCCCCCATTGAAATCCATCACTGTGTAAGTCATCTAGACATTCTTGATTTCAAACCATTTTTGAAGCATCCTATGTCTGAAACAATGCAGACAGCCACACTTTCAAATTTTGAATCCTCTAATTGTTCAGAATTAACAGAAAACAGTTAATAGTAATATTATGAGTACTGCATATGCGGGTATGTAAAGAGTCTAGTGATTCAACTATGATCAAAATTCTCATAATCAATGACACAATTTTTAGTGTACAGTCAAACCTGTTATAACGTTCACCTCTATACAGCGGCCACCTGTCTATAGTGGTCACTCTTTCAATGTCTAAAATAGTATTTTCTATTGAATCAAACCTGTATATAAAGGCCACCTGTCTATAATGGTCAATTTATCTACCTCTCTTAGCTGGCCGTTATATACAGGTTTCACTGTATAGTGTTTGTTTCTTTTCACGGATCAATGATGAAAATTTGCTGTTCACATCCTGATTGAAAGTGATGAGAACAATTCATTTATAAACCTGAGATCCTCATTAAATTTTTTTCAACTCGTTTATAATCATGTTCATCTATTTCTGTTTCAAATTAATCTTATCTCAATTCTCAAAATGTCAATTTAATTTAATTATATATTTAGATCTGGAATCATTTGCTTATCAAATGTTGTGATGGACGTCTCGAGCATTTAATGCTTGCACAACAAGTACATGGAACGATGTCTAGTTTGAGCATTCCATTAACTCTACAGGTTTGTTTGTTGTTAACAATTTGTCTTTGTATGACATGCGAGCTGTAAGGCATTGCAATGGCGGGAAATGACTAACTGGATTCCCGGACTAGATACCCAGGACCGGTTGGAGTCCCCGTCCCTGGATTTTTTTAAGCTTTTTTGTAAACATCATACTGCTCTACTTTTAGTCTGAGCCCTGGTTTCTCAGACTCCTTGCAATGCCCTAGTGAGCCGTGTTACTAATAACAGACATAGGAATTTTCAGACTTTTAGCGAATTTCAGACTATTTCCACACTTGTAAACTCTAGTTAATTACCTTTTTCCCATTGAAATCCATTAAAAACTCTAGATAGTTCTTGTTTTCAGACTATTTTTTGAAATTTGAATTCTCGCGTCTGAATAAGAAATATGTTATCCTAAGAAAGTGAATTAAAAACAAGCTCAAATGATGACAGGGCATCTTGATTGAATATTCCTTTGTGTTTGATTCAGATCCACTGTAGATCAACTTGCCTATTTTGTGTGTACATTGTATGCAAACGTACATGCACAAAATCGTTTATGGGACTACATATCAGACTATTATTACTTTTGAGAAATGCCAAGTATAAACTATAATCCTTTTAGAATTCACTATGATTAATATTTGACTAGCAACCATTTGAGGAAAATTGTTTCAAAAATACTTAAATTGTTCTCTAAAGCTAACTGCTGTTTTTGAATAATTCATGCTAAGAATTAATATGAATTTTCAGACTTTTAGCAGATTTCAGACTATTTTAGACCTTGTGAAACACTAGTTATTGCTTTTTTCCATTGAAATCAATTAATATTGATCAAAATATTATAAATTTCAGACTATTTTTGAAATTTGAATTCTCATGTCTGATTATTCAACCATCTTTTTATAATTCAAAAGTTGATATAAATTGTATTATAGCAGCAAAACAAAACGGGTTTGATGATTATCTACTGCCTGTAGTGTGCAACAAACATGCCTTCACAAGGAATAAATAATACACTTCTATTCTGTCATGTTGATTTATTCCAATGATGATAACATCCATGCTCATACTGAATATTATCTATAACAGATAATAATGATGCATTATGTTTTACTGAGAGAATGTCTTCCATTGTAGTAGTATTAACATGTTTTAATTATTTTGGATGAAAAGTTGACCGGTGGCGGCTACAAGCTCAATTTGAATTAAGCTTAGCTTAAATTTAACTATCTATGTCAGTCATGGTTTCAGAAGCAATACAAACGACAAACGCGCATGTGAATCTAAACGTGAAATATACTTCAATTTCATAGGTAACATTTATAATATTCTTCATTCAAAAATCTATGTACTGAATTATTGTGCTGTCTACATTAACAGGGTGCTACGCATCTCTTACTTTTGCTATGCAAAACCAAGTCATACAAGTTACTATGTGAACTGGTACCTGATATCAACTTTGATGTAAAAGACTTTCCTACTGAACTTATACAACACATTTCAATTTTACTGAGAAGTTTTGACCCGAAAGAGTCTCCACATCAACACAATCATATGATGGCATTGCTCAAGATGGAAGCACCGGTATGTTTTGAGTCGTACAGTGAAGTCCAAGGTCTTACAGATTTCCACTTCTGGAACTGTGATAACTATTTAGAGTTTGTTGGGCGCATCGTTGTGCATTGACAAGCAAGGCCTACATGCCATAAAATTTGTTGAAATTGGTCTGCATTGTCGCGGCTGACATCAATAAGAATAATAGTTATATTTATTTAGCATTGTTTCTATGTATTATCCAGTAGCGCTTCACAATGCACCGTTTAATAAAAGTTCTTGAAGAAAACCTCTCCCTGAGAAGCATTTAACATCATTGCTCTCACATTTGATTCATTGGCTTGCTGTTTTGGGCTGGAATCATTGATAATGAAAATATGGATGCTCGCAATTGATTTATTGGCTTGATGATGCAGGCTGAAATCATTGACACTCAAAATCCCAGCATTCTAGGGAAAGTAAACATCAAAATTTCCTTTAGTGTTGATATGTTCCTTAGTTTTGATTTTTTGTATTTGAAATAGGTTCCTGAAACTGTTCTTGCCAATGTTATTCGAAATATGATGGGAAATAAAGAATTTGGAGCAGTTGTTGATCTTCTTAAACAGGTAAATATCATTGACACAACTATGCTACTATAATTATGCACATGTTGATGTCATTGCCTGATTACTATTGTTAATTTTTAAAAATTTGTTTTGCTCAAGAATAATATTAGGGTGGATGCTGTAGATGTAATAAATCTGGCATGGCAGTGTTATTTAAAAATTGGATACCCTCCGTGGTTTTTGTTGTTGTGATCATAGTCGTAATATTTTTTTGTATTAATGTTCATCTTTTTATTTGCAGTGTAAAGGATCCAGTAAGCCGTCCTTCGCTTTACTTTCATCTATTTTAAAAGTATTAGAATACAATTGTCCAGAGGTCCAATTGTCAATCGATGTTTATGCTATTATGAGATTAACTTATCCAAATTCAGTTCCAACTCTGGTTGATGCATCTACAGATACTGACGACTTCACACCACTGTCTGAGCCCCCAAAGATAAAATCAACCGATTCTACATTCAGAAATGTTAATCAAGTTCACATTCCAGCACCTCAACACAAAGAACCTGAAAGACTACCACATAATTATGTAATTCCATATATACCTCCACCAAAAGTAAAAGATATTGAAAAACCATCAGCCTATTCTAGTCCATCTCCTTTTATAGGGTAAGACGAGAGATGATATATTCAAGTGTCACCCGCTTTGGTGCAAGTCAAAATTGTGAACGATTTCATTGTAATTAACAGAATTTGCACTTATTCAAAATTATTTAACAAGGACTTGACTCAAAAGCATTTGATAGGGTGATCATTTTAAGCAATGATATACGGGGATTTCACTTATCCGAATTGCACTTTAAGAGGGTTACACTGTACGAGACAATAATTTTCTGATTTTTGGTGGTGGATTTTAAACTATTTGTACAAACCATATTTATTATCATTTTTGCCATTGAAATCCATCTAACTCTTTGCCTTTTTACATACTATTCTTGTGTGCTCCAGCATGTTTTTCTAGTACTTCTGGTGTTTGTGTGTGTGTGTTATATGTATCTCAATCATTTATATTTTATTTTCAGTTTATGCAGGTACATAGCTGCGGGAAGAACATGTCATTTCGGATTAAATTGCCGCTTTTCTCATATTATTCCACAAAAAGCTCCTGAACCTCTTCCCTCGATGGCACAAGCGCAACCAATTGCTTACCCTATTAGCCGTGTCACGCCACAACATGATAATCACGCCTCATTACCTACTCTTGCAAATAATAAGCAGATTACTTATCCTAGCCAAGTATCCTTGCATCGTGATAGTCAACCATCATTACCCAATCCTGCACTTGCTCAACCAACTGCTTACCCTAGCCGTGTCACCCCGCAACGCAATTCGTTGTCTAACCGCCATACCTCAGAACATAACAGTCGAGATGGTAGTCCAGTGAGCGTCCATAGTTCGTTTGGTGAAAAAATGGCTCTTCCATCACCAATCCCGAGAAGCCAGCCTGTTGTATCTGAAGATCCGATAGAACGTGCAAATGATCTCAATGGTTTTGTCACATTGATAAAGGTTAGACATGAAATTGATGTGTGATTGTTGTGTGTTTTTATGCTATTAATGTTATACGCAAACATCATCTGCATCTTTTTTTGATGTTTGACCAATAAAGCAATAACATATCAATTTTCTTCTAAATTTGTTTAACCTTGAATCTAGGATTCCTACTTTTGTCAGACCTTCTGTGTAGGCTAAAAGTTAATAATTTTAAAGAAAATGTTGAAAAGATTTTCAAGTTCATGAAAGCTAAACATTTAACCAGACACTGTTTTATAATAACTGTATTTTTGTATTGTTTTACCTTATAGAGATGTGGTTATGACCGACCTTTGGAGGACCTAGCACGAATCCATATACAAATGAGAAAAAAAGATATGCAAATGATTAATCTTGGTGTTTGCAAGGCATATGTCGTCGCTTTATCTCACTTGCAGAAATCAGCTGACAACTTTGATTCATATCTATCGTCACTCAATAAAGCTCTTTCTAAAATGACACCAGGACATCATAATCCTTCAGAGTTGCCGGTCGAATCATCACTTGACTCTAAAGATTTATTGTTTATTGGTCATGTCGGTATCTTACTTATGCAACATTGTAACCAACAAAAAAAATACCACGATGGATATCGTATTTTACACATACTACATGCTCACGAAGTGAACTATTGTGAATTAGGCAGGGAATACCCACGATCAGTACAATTAATATCACATTGTGAAATTGCAGTAATAGCAATAACGATTTGTATAAATGTAACTCCTGCACAGTTGATTGGTGCATTAGAAGTTTTGCGCGGTGCTAATTACGCCTTACCTATAGATGGACACATTTTGAGTGCTTCAGAGAGGGCTGATCGGCACACCGTCGTTTTAAAATTGGTATCAATGCTAATTCAACAAAAACATTACGACGAAGCATATGAAGTATTGGATAAAGCTAATAACAAAGCAGGAGAGGTTCCTGGATGTTTAAGTGATTTCAAAAGTTATTACGATGAGTTAATTGTTCGATTTTCTACTACTGACAGTATTGAAAAAGCAATTGAAATATTTCAATTTTTACAAAAGAATTCGTTGACAATTGAATCACAGCCCCTAAAAGCATTAATCAATGGACTAGCTGCGTCTGGGCGAACAGCATATTCAAGACAGTTGTTTTACACTGCTTGTGATAAAGGATTTTATCAACCAACTTATAATGAACGTGAGCCGTTATCTATTAATATTGTTGGTCAACATACAAAAACTGAACTGTTATTTGTTATTGAATGCCACTTGGATTTATTACGAAAGCATCATATGTATGGGGAAAACTCATTTCATACTAGTTCGTGGCAAGCAAATCGTGCATCAAATGTTACGCTACGTATTGTGTTTAATGCAAGTCAACTGACAATGCAACAAGATCTGTTAGAGTTACTCACTTCTGATTTGAATCCACCTCTTACAATAAGCAGTGTTGATCAACAGGTAAGAAATCTTGTTTTTAAGTATGTGTGTACTATAGGTGTGCGTCAGATCGAACTTTCAGTGTGTATAATCAAACTTGTTAATAATGGTCACCTCTATAAAGCGGCCACCTGTCCATAGTGGTCACTCTTCGCAATGTCTAAAATAATATTTTCTATTGAATCCAGCCTGTATATAAAGGCCACCTGTCTATAGTGGTCAATTTATCTACCTCTCACTGCTGGCCAATATATACAGGTTTTCATTGTACTATAGGTGTGTGTCAGATCAGATTATTTATCTGAATTTCAAGGTTAAAAATAATCAGATACAAATTTTTATCCCAAATCTGGAAATATCCAATATTTTATAGCCTTGTAAAAAAGATTTCTAGTGTTGCAATTTGGGTGCTATTGTTATTGACAGTGATTATTACTAATATTAATATTACAATGTCTTCATCATTAGAATGGCCTTGGCATTGTTTATTTGTCCATTTTTGCCCCTACCTTGGAAATTTTTTGCACGTCTTCCGGTTACTAGTTATATTTGAGTTTCCCATTTTATTAAACCTTTGGATTGTTTACATTGCAGCGCATTGATGTAGAGATGATGTCAATAAAGAGGTGGTATTTGGCTGTTCCTCCATTTACACCAAGTTCAGCATCAAAGCCTTCTAATACAAATAGTGCCAACACAAGCACAGTACCAGCTAATGATGTCTTCAATGGCAGCAGCGATTTCCGTGGAGGCTCATCAAGTTCCACAATCGCTCCGTTGCCTACGTCAAGCGATCACCGTCTGAGTACACCGTCGCAGTCTTCGTCACAGGCAAATAATTTCAGTGGTGGTAGTTCTTCAGCCAATACTCCTCAATCACAGAGAGTTCAAACTGCGATAGAACCAATCAAATTGGCAATTGCAGATCGAGTAACATTTTATGTTAAAATGTCAAGAGTTGAACCGGAGGTAAGATTTACTGTAACTGTGTAACAAATTGATTGTCCTGCACGTTACCAGTTTTCTAAAAAAAAGGTTTTTTGACAACAACCATCAATATTATCAAAATTCCATTGAGATCTGATTTTTGATCACATAACATGATGCATCTAGCCGTCAATATTCAACAGACATAAGAATTCTCAGACTTTTAGCAGATTTCAGACTATTTCCAAACTTATTAACCCTAGATATCTAGATATTGCCTTTTCCCCATTGAAATCTATTACAAATATCTAGATATTCTAGATTTCAGACTGTTTTTGAAATTTGAATTCTCATGTCTGATTCAAAAACTCCCAAATAGTTTGAAATGTATTTTCTGTGTTTTAGACACGTAACTATCGTATTTACGTGGGAGACCCATTTTGTAAAGTAGTTGGCAGTGCAGTGAGGGTTATTCTCTTTTTCTTATCCTAATTACATCCCACTCCATCAAATAATATTGCATAAGTAACAGTAGCATATATATTATTTAAACTACTCTGCATTACTTTACATATACCAATACAGTCGAACTTGCTTAATATCCCCCCTCTGGTTCAGATGAAAAGTGGGACATTAAGCGAGGTGGGATATTAAGCGAGGTAGAATTATGAGAGTTTGTATGGAGAATAGAGAATAGAAATCAGTTTTATGTGGGGATATTAAGCAGGGTGGGACATTAACAGAGGGGATACTAACCGAGTTCAACTGTACCACATACGAATGCATTTTCATTCATCGTGAAATTAGTTCATTTTGTGTGCAATGTCCTGTTCATTCCAGGGGGACTTTGTAGGTATTTCAAGCTGTGAAAAGCGCAGAGATATACACGTAACTACAAAAACATCAGCAGAAATGAACAAAACAAGCCTTTATTAGAAATGTGCTTAACTTTATGACTGTGTGCTGGCCTTCCGGGAACTCGATTCCCAGGACCCTGCACTTTGTGACTGCTTCTCTCTAAAGTATAAAATTGTCCCGTATTTCATTTATTTGATTGATGCATGTTGTCGTAACACTATAAACTTTGTTCTAACTATACTCTGTGATTATAATTATTTAATACATTAATGATATTTGATGTTTCCAATTTTCATTTATTTAGGCAACAAACCAAGTAATTAATATGTTGACGCGTTATTTCATCCGCCGTGAACAAGAATTTAATCCTGACCTCCTTTCAGGACCGATGGTGATCGATCGAGCCAATATATTTGTGGATAATTTCTTCAAAAAACACAAAACATTTCGCCATGACTCCAATATGGGATTTTAATATACAAATACAAGTATTTTCTACATATTCATCAGAAACTATTTCATGAATGATATTCTAAGTATTCCTGTAGGTTTTTTCCTGCGGATCTAGTATTTACTATATAACTCTTCCTGTGTAAATTACATAATTGTATATAAATTGTAGTTGCTTGTTTAGTTATCGTGTATTTTGTTAATCCATGCACTATTTTTATACAATATATGAACTATATCCGTATTGTGTGTATTGGATGTAAAGAATAATTACGAGGAAAATGATTCAAGTTGTTTTTATTGTTTATATCCCTAATGAACATTCGGAAATGGTGTTTCGGGTTCAATACCCCCAAATTCAAATATAGTACTATATCGATGAACTTCATTCTCTGCCATACAAAAGGTATATTGTAACGTAACTTATCAAACATCTAGGTTTCGAGATTGGAAATGCTTGAACATCTTTGTAGGAATAATCATCATGCTTTTTCGGAATCCCAGAAATTTTCAGACGTGCGACTGAGTTTATCTTTGATTTCAGTGTTGTCGTCATGCCTGTAGACGAATTACTCGTTTTAAATAACAGTTTCTGTTGCATACACTTCTTGAATCTTACCGTCAATCGTAACAATTTGTATTCAGTCTTGACAAATTCACTCCCGAAACATTCCTTGTAAAAATAAAATTATTTTTCTGAAAATCAACATGTATCGTGAAGGTACTACTCTACTTTGTATAAGTTTGTATATCGACGATTACAACCAAGGTTGTTGGTGGTATTCTATGAATCTAGAAATTGTTGCTCAGTATGTTTATACAGAATATACCACGGCAATAGTCGATAACATCATAGCAGAATAGATACAAATTTGAAAGGATGTAGAAATGATAAAAAAGCGGAAAGTATCCCATACGAATCTGATCGAAAACGTGCCTTTTCTGGGCAGATGTGTTGAACTCTCCCCGGGGCTTCTATCTGCATATGATTGGTCAAATCGAACAATAGTGGAACAATAGAAGGCTTGTGGCGGTGAATTCGAAGACAGCAACAAAGCAATTTTGAACTTCGAAGTGTTTGGAGAAGGAGAGGTGACTTATCCATTTTGGAGAGTTCGTTAATGAATTTTTTAATCAATTATTCAATGCATTATCAAAATAATGCTTAAATACATATAAATATAACTTATCAGGTCGAAATTTATTATTATGGTTGCTTTGAAGCGTTGTTAAAAACTTGATTAGTTCTACTCTCACGCAATGAGTTCAATGCTACCACCATCACAACGAAAAAGAAGTCTTTTCTTACCCTTACCTGGCACTAAATCACCGATGGTTACTAATGAGAATGGTGAAGCTGCTATGTCGCCTATGACTGAGCTCGCAGTGAATTTTCATTATAACGTGAGCTGTGAAGGGTGAGACAATTTTACTTCTATACTCATGAGCGGTTTTTTCAGTCCGAAGCACATTAAATTCGCCGGTTGCACGCAACCTCGTGTTTCATTAACCCTTTAACGTATTAAAGGTGCTCAACATCTAATATAAAATACCGAAACTGCTGTGAAAATTATTGGTTTTATAGTGCTTTTCTTTTTCAGATAATGTTTCCACGTTTATCCGCTTACGTGATTTTGCAGTTCCTGTTTTCAAATTTACCGCCGAAAATTTCCCTCTTGATAGAGGCTCGAAGTAAATGGTTAATATAGAATCTGATTTTGTGTTTTCAGTTCAACACCAAGAAGACGTCTTTCATTATCGGATTGTCGTAATACTCCAACACCAAAACCATCAAAACTTGCTTTATCAACAGAGTCATTGGAATCAGGTTGGTTGAGATGGGATGTAATATCTAGGCTAGTTAGAGACTTAGAGATATTCCTGCAGTGCTTGACATAAAACAGTTCTTATTATAATAAAAATAAAATCGGATTATATTATGCCTATAGCTAATCCTATCAATAATGTATTTAGATAATAAGATTTAAGCTTCTGTAAACCTAATTTTTAATCTTGGTTTGGGTGCAAACCGGTCTGCAAAGCATGGCAGCTGGGCCCCGGGATGAACATTTTTCTTGTGATTACCGCCCCTGTAGCTATAATTTTCATGGTGATTTTAGCCGAGATCTCAGGGGCGGCAATGTCTACAACAATTGGCGACGGGGGCGGCAACTGATCAAGTTTGACTTCAGGAATGCCAAAATACGCCATTTCAGCAAAAAATGATGTTATCGACTATAATTTCAGGTTAGTGAATGTGAGTAATATATCAAACCCAGGCTGAAAAGTTTGTTGTTTGCCTTGCGCCTGAGATCTCAAGAGTGTAGCTATTTCGTCTAGTTTTATTGAGGACTGTAATTCAATAAATGCTATCGTAGTCAAAATTGGTGGGTTTGTACTATGCAACTTCTGATGAGAATATAAACTATGCCTTTAAACTTTACAATGAGACTTGACCTAATATATAGAATTACTCATAGGGGTGGGTCGATTTGTATTTTTTCATAATCGATTCATCGAGGACAAGAATCGATTCAGAATCGATTAATAAATCTTCAGAAATTCATATTTAACATGTTTGGTTATCTCATCGTGTTAGTTTGTGTTTTTTTTCGTAAGTGCTAATATATTTCGAATTTTCAATACCATTTTCTTTTTTGAAAAAAACAGAATAACATGCAAATACTGAATCAATGATGAGACTATTAATTATTCCAAAACAATTTGTGTTTAGGTTTAGAATTAAGAGCATAAATTTGAATGATTTGAATTAAAATAAACTGTTCTTACCCTCACATGTTTTCGAACATGTTTTTATCAAAATGCTGGAACGGTGATGACCTCTTGATGATAACAATAGACAATATCAAAAATGGAGTCAAATGGCGTGGCAAATAATTAACGGGGTTGAATTACAATGCTTCGCGATATAAACAAACATTTACGATCTATTCAAAGAACTTTTAATTGCAAAGGAATAAACCAAAGAAGCTTTGTTTTCAATAAATAAGATCTACATTTAGAAAGAACAGAACACCATATAAATAATAAACTATTTTGTTGTACAAAAAAAAACGCTAAAGAAACAAAAAAATGTTTACGATTAATCGATAAATCGGACCCACCACTAATTACTCACTATATCCTGTTTCTTTGTCTCGATGATAACGAAGAATTGAGTCTCTCCGGGAACAGACAGAACCAATACAAATAATATATTGAATAAAATATGTATTTCTTTGAACTGAAAGATGTGTATAATTAAATCTTACACTAAATTTGTGTGCAATGTAAATGACAAGTACGTCTCTATTTATATGTTTTATATTAATAATAATGGTGATAGATCAAAGAAAACACATTCTTTACTGTTCTTTACAGTAAAGAATGTGTTTTCTTTGATCAATCACCATTATTATTATTTACCGCTCTGCCAAATGTTGACATTGAGCACTATTTTGTCTGCTATTAGATAAACCTATACTTATTATATGTTTTATATTACAATGAAACCTGTATATAACAGCCAGCTACGAGAGGAAGATAAACTGACCACTATAGACAGGTGGCCTTTATTACAGGCTTGATTCAATAGAAAATACTATTTTAGACTTTGCAAGAGTGACCACTATAGACAGGTGGCCGCTGTATAGAGGTAGTAATTAATATTTTTATAGCTAATTGTAATGAGTAATAAAATGATGTACAGCGTGTATAAATGAATTATTCGTATATGATTAGAAAGTCTATTGATGTATGTGAAATTAACTATAATTTGTTTATCATAATAAAAATGTAATTAGCTTGAATAAATAATTAACTATATTTAAGATTTATGATTTAAATGCTCATAATATATACACGTGGAGCTAGCAGTAGCACATATCTCTCCAATCCTCCATAGGAATCATGGTTTGAGAAAATGGAAGATTCCGGGACTAGCACAATTTCAGAAGGAAGTGGAGGAAATAGTTGTATGCCTTAAAGAGTAGGGGAGAGCGGGGTGAAATGGAACGGGGGTGAATCGGAATACACAACTTCTAGAGACTCAAAAATTACAAAATTGCAGCAGAACATTGTTCTTATATGGTCTAAACATTGTGTAAAGTTTCATTTCGATACATAAAGTAAATAAAATATTATAAGCCTTTGAAAATTTGTACGCGTGATGCAAGTCATTCGCTTTTCACATCGCGTTTGATTTTATTTTCATTTCTTCACGCATCAGGTGTTATTGCATACCATTGTGTAGAGAATTTCCGTGTTATGACGTAGGCAGTTGTTATTTTCGTCTTTTCCAGCAAACTTTCTAGTAAATAGTGTTTATGTTGCAAGATTCACGATGGGGTTGAATGGAACACCGCGGGAAACATTTCAATCACAGTCTGGCTTCACACTGCATTGCTTTGTTGTTGCTCCGCCTTTGATTTCACACCAAGAAGAAATCATTCAAATTAATCCATTAAATTGGTTCAATTGCCTCTTTTCAATAGTACATAGCCTTGTATTATTTCTATGAACCATTAACCTTTTTGTTGTTTTATTTTCAACGTAAAATTAATGAGTTTGTATTGTCTTGTTTTGACTTATTATTTCCCTCGTGAATCAATGTGAATTATAATGTAAACAAAACATTTGCATGAGCGGTTTCTTTGAATTTGACACCTTCGGAAGGAAAGCGACTTTTTCGAAGGACTGCATGAACTTAAATGTTGTTTTATTCATATTATATTGGTTAAATCTAATTAAAACCCATTTGAATGATTAACCTTACTCATATTCTCTCAATTATAACTGAAATTTGAAAAATTATACTGGTACGGGAAAATGTTATCGTGTTTTACGGAGACGCATTTTTTCGAATGGAAAATAATAATCTTATAAATTTATATTTGGAAGTAAGTTTCTTTATCTATCTAATTTATTATTGTTGATATCAATTTTTAAAGGCTCAATAGCTATGACACTCAATTTATTTGAACAAATTCGATGGAATAATGGTAAATTTGCGATCATTCCGTTTCACCCCACATTTTCGCAAAATCGCGGTTTTGAAAAAATGTCATTCTTCCTTTAAACATTGTTTCAACTTTAATTTGACAATATTCAGGTATTTTGCATTATAAACTTCAGACAATTTCCTACAAATCGATACCAAAATTGTGAGTTTTGCGTGAGCCGTTTTGGAGCAATAATTTTTTTAAGAAAATTTGTTCCAATTCACCCCGCTCTCCCCTATATAGATTATAAGATTATCATTTAACTTGGTTGATTTTTTGAAATTAGGAATTGAGATTGATGGATTCTCTAACAGATCAAGCTTCGATGATTCTCCTTCAGTTATGGTTCTACAGTAAGTTCTACTCTCTAGAGCCTGTTGACTTGTTTTGTAATACAATTAAAATACGTATGCCTACACAGTTTCCATCTAATGTAAGCCTATTATACCTAAGTACATAGGTAAATGTTTTTGATTAAAGGCAAGGTGAATATCGGCTAATAATGACCAAGGTATGCAGCATGTCATTATGACAATAGGCCTATTCATCGAGCCTGCAAAATCAATAATCTGTTTCAATGATTAACAAGTCAATTTGGGAACATATAATCAAACAACACAAATATTAATGTATTAAGGCAATTATCTTTTATGGGTTTTCCGTTTTCGCCATAATGGCTAGAAAAGCGCAGAGCAATCAATAGGCCTAGCCTTATAGTTTAGAATTGACCAGATAGAAAACACAATTTATTTAACTTTTAAACAAGAATGTATGAGTAGGCCTATAGAGTAAAATATTAAATTATTGAAATATTGGAAAATTTTATTGCAGCATACCATCAGGCACCCCTGGTCTATAGAAATAGGGGTCATAGATCCTCATTCACCTAGGGCTACAAATCAGTTCTAAGCCTCACAAATAAAAGTGCTTCAAGCTGAAAAAACGTGAAGCGGCCCAGCTCCTTCGTTAGTAGGCCTATACCCAAACCACTCGGACAAACAGCAATTCTGAAATCGCTGCAACATATTTTCAAAGTTTTACATTTTTCATGGTCTTGAAGTAGATTCTTTTCCGTTCAAATTTCTTCAATGCAATTAAATTAGAAATGCTCCTAAGTAATATTTATAAATTCAAGTTTGAAGCATGTCAAATAACAAAATTTGCTATTAAATGCGAGGTGTAAGGAGTTTTCTCCCATGATGTGCTAGTCAATTTTCTTCAATGCCAATATGCTTTTGGGTTTGGGCTTTAGAACATCTATCCTCGCTTGTCATCCATTTGATGAAGCAAGAAAATAGAGCTATCTTAAAGAAATTCCAATTGATGGCTCTGACGGAAAAGGGGTCGAAAATGCGCTGAATCATTGATGTGCTGTGTCATGTTTTGTCACATATTGTTACTAACGGTAACAGATGTGCCATCCTTGATAACCATTCATCAACTTTTTAGATCAAAAAGCAACGAAAGATGCAAAATCGGATCAAGGGCTAAAAGGTAAAGTTCTTAAGTTTAATGTGTATATAGCAGATATTGAAAGATTGCCTCTTTAAATAGAGAAACATTTTCTATCTATTGAAGAAGCAATCCCTCAATATCCGGAATATACACTTAAACATATCAAATTTAATAGACTCTAGTATGCCTAAAGCTGATTACAAAAAGATGAAAAGATTGTATTTTTGCTGGTTAAAGGGGCAAAATTGACCGGCGACCGCTGCGAGCACAAGTTGAATTTATGCTTAGCGTAATTCAACCGTCTCGCTTTGAAACAATTGTTATACGCAAGCCTAACTTGTAATAAAATTCATGTCAACAATGAACATTGTGTTATAACAATAAGCGTGCATGTGATCCTAAGTGCGTAGCGCCTGCCGGTCATTTTTGCTCCTTTAATGTCATTATTAACTTTCGAATCTCAAGGAATACTGTCTGTGCAGTTTGCTGGATATATATAGGTCCAGGGTCCGACAAACTGTTTTATCTTCCGCAAACCTTATTGTTAGAAAAATGTTTAAGTAATTTACCTGACATAATTTAAGCGTAAAATCGAAGTTTCATGTTAGCTTTATAACCAACATTTTGGCTAACCTTCTGAATTTTTGTAGCCTTCTTCAAACTAGGTTTCCAAGTTTCCGGACTTTGTTGGACCCTGTATAGTCCTAGGCTGGTTGTTCAACTATTTTATAATCGTCAAGTGTTAAAACAAAGATAGTTTTGATACATTCATTTTCTTTGCTACAATGCTAACTGATTAAAAGTTAGTCTGCGTGCAGACAGATTGTTTCATCTCATTGTCCATCTGCGCATTGGCGCCGAGTTTAGATTGTTCTATCCATTACCACGTTTTTCGTAGTCTGTTGTGATTGGCTAATAAAATATGGGTGTAGAAGAAGACAATTGACAAGTACAGTCAAGCCGGTTATAACAGTCACCTCTATAAAGCGGCTACCTGTCAACAGTGGTCACTCTTGCAATGTCTAAATAATATTTTCTATTGAATCAAACCTGTATATAAAGGCCACCTGTCTATAATGGTGAATTTATCTACCTTTCGTAGCTGGCCGTTATATACAGGTTTCATTGTATTTAAAAGTAATGAAAATTTAGTAATGACAGGAAACCACATTGCGTAAATGTTGATTTATTATATTATAAATCCAGTACAAACACTTGGTCACAATACTCGGCGCCAATACGCAGACGGACTATACGGAAAAGTAGGCTATGCCTGCACAGATCACAAAGGCTAATAAAATGGGAGTCTTCAATTCTATATATTCAATGTACTCATCAATGATACATTTTATTTAATTATTTTTAGAAAGCATATTTTCAGACGTTCAAGCTCATCCCCGGTAAGTAACACATTTTTGCAATGTTTATCGATCAAATGAGCATGCATAGCCTTTGTAGGCCTAGATACCATCATGCCTATATTATATATATATATCTAAATTTAAATGTAAATATAGTCCCGTGAAAAATGCTCCAAGCTTATCCGGTACTGAATAATTGATGATGATGATGATAATTAACTTATTTTATATTTATTCAAATTTATTTTGATAATAAAACCAGTCTCAAAATATTACAGAATAAACATTAGTATTTTCTTTTCGCTTTAAAAGAAATTCTATTAGGTTTTCTCAAGTCCGTTTCGAACAAACCAGATATTTTATCAAGACTGCACTCACTTCTTCTCTTAAATTTCTATGCAATTTTATTTACAAGTTTCCATGTCTGTTTCCATGTCATTACAACTGTGCCCTGTGTTTAATCTGTGATTCGTTCTGGGAACCCTTCATCTGTACAACCCTTTAGTAAATTGTTATTATGATATTTGCAGGTTGCGAATGAGCCATTATGGTTCAAGTCTGCTCGAGATAAGCTAGCTGATGAACATAGACAAGACAACTATGAAAGATCAACCTCTCCAATTGCAACGTCGCCAACAGACTCAAATTGTTCTGAAGTACTTGAAATCAATTGTATAGGTGATGCGTTTCAACCGATTAATAATCACAGAGACTCTAAAGATGAAAATGAAAGTATACCATTTGACCTTAATCGATCACTTTCTGCCCCACCAGCACTTGTAAGTATCAATTACGGTTGGTAGCATGCATGAGAAAATTCCTCCAATCAGCGGAATTTCCCAGTTGATAGACGTTAAATGAAGGTTCATGAAAATTGGGGCCATTTAAGGCTCATGAACTGTTCATGAACTCCTAAACTGTTTTTTGCAGGTGTTTTCAAGGGTTTCTCCTCATTTGACTGAACTTTATTCCCATTTAATGCATTCATGCGGTCAGAATGAATGTTATCTGCACTGTGACAACATGGAATTGACATTTCAGGGTCCAAGAAGAGTGGGAATCCCACAATGTTTGACTTCATAGCTTCAATAGCTAATAGCTAAGAAATTAGATAAAATTTAATTTTATGATTTATCGGCTAAAGCCACAACAAAAGTTCCAGAAAATATTCTAAGATTCTGCTTTCTGTCACAACCCGCCTAGTATCATTATTTTTGCAGAAATAATTCTTTCAAACTCAGGTTATTATCATAATTATTATTACACATGCATGAGAATTTTCAGACTTTTAGCAGATTTCAGACTATTTCCATACTTGTAAATTCTAATTAATTGCCTTTTTCCCATTGAAATCCATTTAATATCCCTAGATAGTTCCTTGATTTCAGACTAGGCCTACTTTTCAAATTTGAATTCTCGTGTCTGATTACAATTTTAGTTTGGATCAGGAATGATATAATCAGGGTCAAAATGTATTTAATCGACTGTATACATAGCTATATACATAGTTAGTGCTACATAATATTAAAGTGCAGGCCTGGATACAGGATTGGAATACCCCTGTCAACATGACGTAATCAAATTGCCACCCCCATATGAAGGGACAATGCCCCTTCCACTAATCCAGCCCCCGGAAGGGGAAATACATGATCATTTAACAGTTCCACGGCATTTATTTTGTTTAATAAAAAGGGAGTCATTAATTGTTTGTAAATTTGATACTGCTTAGCCTGCGTCTGCTTGCAGACTCAAAACAAATTCTCTAAAGTGTAGAATGATGGCTAATACTGCTACAAATTTAATTGTTTCTAAACTTGATACCAATACAATACCAAAAAGTTCAAAAATTGCCATGTTGTTAACGGCTGTCTATTTCTGTTTTTGGAATCTGATGAAAATAGCTAGCCTAACGTCGATTTCATGCTTTACAGGACTCAATGGAAAAATATTTTGAAGATTTGATTGAAGAGAAAGAAGGCGTTTATGATTCTGATTTTATCGATGAAGATAATCATGACGGAGTGGCGTCATTGCCAAGTTCTTTCTCTGGACTGATGAACAATCCATTTCTTTGCAAAAATGATAAGGTAGGTCAGAACTTTCATTATCTTGATCTGATCAATATGAAAATACATTTGTACCTACCATGATATGAAACTATGCAGGCTTGATGACAGTGTAACCTTCTTGAGTGCTTGTCAACCATTTTTATTGTATTTCTCCAAATTTGTGCACATGTGGGTTTTCCTAGATTTTTTCAAAAGGACTTAGGTTATATGATTTTTAATATTAGAGAAATATTGCAAAACAGCTGGAATTTCATTTATCCAAATTGCACTTTTGCGGGCTAGCCTACACTGTAGTAATATATAGACAGTCAAATTAGAGGAATTTGTTATCCCCATTGTCAGAGAGAAAAAAATTGAGAAAAAAATTCCCTTCTGAATTTTACCTCAAACGTACCAAAATAAGTAATAAAATCTTCATCAATGAGTTCAAGAAACATCAACTTGGACATATAGGCCTAAACTCTATTTTTTGCTCCATAGACCATCCTCGGAATAGACAAAAATACAGAACAAAGTCAGAATGTCTATAGGAATCCTGTAATTTTGTAAAAGTTCCGATGTTGATTATATTTATTCATGTTGGTTAATTTCATTTATCCGGGTTATTTTACGTCAAACATACCTATCAAATTTCAAGCCTGGAGACTAATAATTGTCAGCCCTTTGCCTAAATATTTTAATTATGTCCCACTCAAAGTTAATCTTACTAAAATAATGTATTTTCTGAAGTCGATTAGCGTGCTGCAAGTCTGCTTTACAAGATTTTGATTGCAGTCACAAATAGATTGTGTCGGGCCCTATACACAACACAGGATCATTGTACACTATGAATCGTGGATATATTAAATCGCTAACTGAAAACATGCTGGAATTGGGATTGGGTACTGAAACCATACTGACATTCCACAGACACTTAAACCTAGATTCTTTCTGTTAGTACTGAAAAACTACTGAAAAGCACCTTAGAATTTGAAAGATACTGAATAGTGCCCAATTCAGCTAGTTTCAGTATGATTTCGGTAGGTTTGCTACATATTTTCAAAATAATTCATAGTGGTATGAGTTGGAATTATTCATTCTCATCAATTTTAATTATAACTCCGTTCATTTAATTCATATCCTAGCCTACAAGGAAACCTTTGGCAATAAAGAAACCAGCAAATGATGAAAATATATGTCCAAAGGTATTCAAAGCAGAGCCATCTATTTACAAGAGTTGGGACATGCTTCCATGTGCAGCTATCGTCTCCTATTGGACAGATGCCAGTCATGTGATTTTTAGGAGCCATCTTTGAATTCAGGGTCCGACAAAGTCCGGAAACTTGGAAACCTGGTTTGCGGAAGGCCAGCAAAATTCAGAAGGAAAAAGCAAAATGCTGAATACATTAATTAAAATTATTAGAAAAATATAAAATATAAAATTTCGTTCTACGATTTTTGTCAGTACAGTTACTCAAACGTTTATCTAAAAGGTTGAGGTTGCGGAAGGTAAAACATTTTGTCGGACCCTGTCTTTGATCTTTCTGAAACAAGTTCTCATTTCAAATGAAACGCATGAAAAAAAAAAATACAACTTTTATCAGTGAAAACAAACATAGGCTATTAAATTATTAAGTGTTATATTAATGGATGCAATAGTAATCGAAATAAAAGTATTGTTTACTATTCCAACAAGGACAAGAACTAGAAAAAAGGAATCTTTGACTGCAAAGAATAAGCGTGAGAGCGTAAGAGATGTATTTAACAAACTCCTTTTCCATTTAGCAATTCCAAAGCATTGATCTGTATTATTTACTCCCCCGAGCAACATGCTGATGAGATTGATAACATTGAAGTAGATTTTTATACTAATTTTGAGAGTCCAGCAAATAAATATGGAGAAAGACGACTATTAAATTGCTGAAAAAACACACAACATTTTCCTGCACATGCACACTGTTAAAAACGTGCTCGGGTCCAGGCCAAAAAACAAATGGCATGAGTGCCCCAACTCTTGTATATAGATGGCTCTGATTTCAAAAACATATACAAAGTAACCTGTATAGGCAGCTATGAGTGGTAGATAAATTGACCACTATATGCAGGTGACCTTTATATACAGCGTTATTTCAATCGAAACAATTATTTTAGGTATTGCAAAAGTGACCACTGTAGACAGGTGGCCGTTATAACTGGTTTGACTGTACCCAGGGTCCGACAAAGTCCGGAAACCTGGTTTGCAGAAGACCAACAAAATTCAGAAGGAACAAGCAAAATGCTGGATACATTAATTAAAATTATTAGAAATCTATAAAAAAATAAAGTTTGGTTCTACGATTTTATGTCAGTACAGTTACTCAAACGTTTATCTAAATGGTTGAAGTTTGCGGAAGGTAAAACATTTTGTCGGACCCTGACTGTACCTTTTTAATTTGATGACCCCTGTGAAAACATTTTATCAGTTCATGAACTTTGTGGAGGACTCCCTTGGACTGTTTATGGACTGTAGGGTTTGCTCAACAGCTCATGAACCTGTTGGTTGGTTGGGCAAAATATTTATAAAACTTAAACACAGCGTAGGAGAGAACAGCATGTATGGATAAAACATTTGGCTCTGTTTTAGCTATTTGACATCATCGATAACTTATTCAGCAACAATTTTATTATCAAAATGTGAAGCCAATCCATATTTGAATTTAGATGGAGCACTGGCCACATATCTGAAACAGCATATTTCTCCTAGTAACTTGAAATTCACATAAAAGTGTTTATAAAATTAATAAAATATGCCAAGTTCTTTCCTGTTTCTTGTTTTAATCCAATTTTATTGTGGTATTGCAAAAAATGGATTTACAAATCACATTACATTACGGTTAGATGACTTAATTTGTTTTTGGTGTTCACAAAATGCTTCCATGGTTCTGCATGCTGGGAGCAGGTTGTCACAAAATTTTTGATCTTCTGGGAACTGTGATGTTCGATTGTATTTAAACTAGGGATGCACCGAAACGTCGTTTCGGCCGTCACCGAAATAATACAGTTTCGGTTTTTTTAGCCGAAATTCCGGCCGAAATTTCGGTTTCATTTCGGCCGATTTTTGTCCCCCTGTTTTGAATATTTCAAACTAAATCCGAGTTAAAATCATTTATGTGTATAATGTGTTCCATTGGAATACAAAAAGTTTTTGAAAACAAAGTAAGTAACTTGCAACAGAAGATAAATAATGATGCTTTTCCTGGTGATTTTCAGATCATGTGTTTAGATCATGCCATAACGAGCAATTTTATTTCTCCTTGATCTACTCCAGTATTATTTTCTTTTGCCTTGTGAAGAAATCCATTATGATTTGAATAACATTTGTTTTCACTGAGAACAATAAATAAACAATTAAATTAATCCACTTGTTTCTTCTCATCATTAATTTAACCTTATTGGAGAAAACAATGCTCCAAATATTATATATAAGTCAAAAATAAATACATCGGAACATAAATTCACGAAAACAATCATGGCCGAAATTTTTTGAGCACATGGTCAGGTGAATTTTTGAAAGCGAGGATGACTTGAAAATGAGGCAAAACTTGATGATGGCTGCGATCAGCGAAAATCCTTGTTATAATCCTATCGAAGACTTTATGATGCATTGAAAGAAATATAGTATCGAACATTATCTTTATTTAGATAACCAAATGTGATTATTGGATACATTTTACTTGTTCTTAAAAACTGGCCGGAATTAACCGAAACAGCCGAAATTGAAGGCCAAATTTCGGCCGAACCGAAATTTCGGCCAAGAGGCCGAAAAACCGGAAATATTTCGGCCGAACCGAATTTCGGTGCATCCCTAATTTAAACCTTCTGAGATTAAATTTATTGTGCTTCATAGTTTTGAAGAATTGATCTTAAGATTTCAGAAATTTGACTTACTTTGAACCAAGTCGCATGGATTTCAAAACATAAATGATATGAAATTCAAAAATAATAAATTTTGAATAAGAAAATAATCATGATAAAATTCGAAACCTTTTGATTTTGTGCTGGCCTATCGGGAACCAGGTTCCCAGGATCCTGCACTTTGTGACAGCCTGGCTGGGAGAAACCTGCCGTTTTAGATCTATCATGCTCGGTCTATATCCAATAAGATATGAGGAATTGATTTGTTGATACATTTATTTTAGGAACGTCGTTCACCACGCTTAAAGAAAATTTAGTTTAAATAATGACTTTACATATTTTTATAACAGGACTCACAATCACTTCCATCTGACGGTATATTTAGAAAACCAAAAAGTTGTGGATTGAAGACATCACGCTCAATTTCATTTTCTATAAAGGTAAGATAAGACATTCCTTAAGATTAAGATTAATAATCATCATCATTTATTCAGGACCTGATAAGTTCAAAGATAAAGGAGGATTAGCTCAGATGGCAGAGCAACCGAACTTCAGATCAGATCATATCTGATCGACTGTGGTTCATATCTCCCAATGGTCAACTCAGCCTTGACTTTATCTGAAACATCAAATGAGTACCATCTGAGGATGGCGGATGGAATGGTCCAGAGGGAATTGCATTGTGTGTAGCTGCGGCGCGTCGTTGCGCATTGACAATCGAGACCTATCTGCCATAAAATCTGTTGAAATTGATCTGCAGTGTCGCGGCTGACATCAGCAAAGAGCATTTAAAATCATTGCTCTTAGCGAAAAAAGCCACTCCTCTAGAAATAGAGGAGTGGTACGGGTGCCATCGGTAGGGCGACACTGTCTACATTACTATTGTTTACTATAAATTCACATAGAATGTTTTTGTATTAATATTAATCAGGAAAAGGACTTTTTAAAATGTCAATAGCTATTTGTGATGATAGTTTTATTTGTTCTAAAATTGAGTATGTACAGGAAGTCATCAAATTACAGTCAATTCTAAGTTAGTTTGTTGATTGACAAATGTAACAGTTCTTTACCATTCACTTGTTGGTATAAGTATTTAATAATGAATTCTCCACAAAATAAAGAAGTTTGCTGTAACTGGGTTAACGTTCAGAGTACATTTCTTGCTGTTCAAAAGTGTAGGAAGTATGTGACAAGGTAGCTGTTGCAGGAATGTAGTCTTTGCAAATGCTATTTTTACTACAAAAATTGATTTAGTTGTCAGAGCATAACTGATTTTACTGATATGGCTCGAAGTAGGAAAGTCGAAGATTCTAAAATATAGAGATCATTAAACTTGAGAATATTTAGAGATCTTAAAAGAGATTCAGTATGGGTTAGAATTCTACAAGTCAGAAGGAATTGTAGCCTACTTATATTAGTCTACTTATTATATTAGCCTACTTATATTATTGTAGTCTTGTATTTAGGATTTTTAATTTAGCAGCAATTCATTGAGTGGCAATGGATACATGTAACTTTGATCGTAAAAAAAAACTGCCAATTGTAATTTGAACTTGATGTATAGCCTATAAATGTGACTGACTGATTCACTCCTTTGATTCCACACACACACACAAACTTCGTTCAATGGACAAAATTTGAGCCACCCATTGGCTAAAATCAAACAACGCGTGATTCGATGGTATCTGTGGACCACACTGATGACATTGTATATTGCCGTTGTCTAATACTCAGCGGCCTCGTGGATTATACAATTTCTCGTTCATTATATAGCCAACTGGTGCTGTTATTCATAACCAAAACACTTGTGTCAGTCTCTAACCTCTAAATGCAATACCGTACACTATGGTACTACTTGGCATATGTCTCAAATAAGCTGAGTTCTATATATGTACTACAGAGAAACCTGTATATAATAGCCAGCTACGAGAGGTAGATAAATAGACCATTATAGACAGGTGACCTTTATATACAGGTTTGATTCAATAGAAAATGCTATTTTAGACATTGCAAGAATGACCATTATAGACAGGTGGCTGCTGTACAGAGGTGACCGTTATAACAGGTTTGACTGTATATATACTAATTGTTGTGTTGATTTTTTACTGTTTTCCTACTGAAAAAGAGCCTATGCACAGCTGACTGTGATCCTGCCTTAAAACAGCCCTGTTGATGTCTGCTGCAGCTTTTAGGGTTTAACACTGTCCCTGTGAAAAACAGTTGAGAAGTTATGAACAGTTCATGAGCCTTCACAGACTCTTCATGGACATTTCATGGACCTTAACGTACTCTTGATGAACAGTTCATGAAGAGTTAGGGCCATTTAACGTTCATGAACTGTTCATAAACTCCTGACTTTCACAAGGGTGTAACCTATATGGATTGCTTCTTTTTATAAAGTCTAATTTTCTGTTTTATTTTAGCGACAAGATCCACCTAGAGATTACAGCCCTGTTTCAAGAAAACGTTTCAAGTATGAGATATGTTCTATATTGTTTGCTTTTATTGTTTATTGGAGGAATAGAAAAATTGGTAGGCCTAACCATTTTTAGGAATTTTGAGCAAGGAATATTTCCTATAGTACCTATACCTTTGTTTTTATCTGTTTCCAAGTAACAATTTGGTCTAAAAGACAGCTGAATAATATTGTACTGCTTGGTAAAATCTTGATCTACCGGTAATCTTTGGATAACATAAGCACGCTCGAAGCAACTCATAATGCCATCTGGTAATATGTTTTTTCTGAAATCTAATCCATTTTATTGAAATTATAAAGATAGATTTTGCTTGGATTTTCTAGAGTAGATCTGATCACATTCTTATTTGATTTAATTCACAGACAACGAAGTCAATCTGTGCATCATTTAAAACCAATGGCTCTGCATCATATGGTATGTATCACTGGTCATTGTCAGGGTCCGACAAAAGTGGGGATCTTGGGATCCTAGATCTCGAAAGGCTAGAGCAAATTCAAAAGAAAATTGATAAATTTTTGATTTATAGGCCAAGCCTCAACAAAAAATTCAGAAGAAAATGTACAATGTTGTTCAAGATTCCGGAAGGCTGAACCTTTTGTCGGACACTGGTCATTGTAGCACTCAACCAGGGCGGGATTTAGGCGTAAGCACATCCATTTTTACAGGAAAGCATGTGTCTACATCCTTTCTCTCTTCATGGGCCTTCTAAGACTTATTTGTGCATTACTATTATTATCAAAAGCTGCCTAATTCAAGTCTTTTGTAGCTTTTTGTTACTTTATAAATATGAAATTTACTGTGATATAATAATTATATATATATATAATAATTGTAACTTGCATTTACGTTGGGAACGTAATTTGGATATGGAATCAGTGGCGGCTCGTGGTAGAAAATAGTTGGTGGGGCAGGAGGGCTGGTGAGGGTGCCAAAGGCATCCACATTTTCTAGGGGGTATGGGGGCATGCTCCCCCGACACATTTTTCAAATTTGAGTTGTCATAACCCTATCTGTGGCGTGATAAAAGCTTGGAATGTTCACAAAATGTGTATAATTTTAGCTTGGATCATACATATATATATAAACTGTATGATGCTCTGCAAAAATTCAGATTTAAAAAAGATCTTGTAGACTGTTTACTTAAATATTACTATAGTACTATCTATATTGTATTTAATTTAGCTTATAATAATTTCTTAATCAATTCTGTAAATGACTGTATGTAAGTGGAATTACTGTTGTGGTAATTCCCTGTATTTTCATGTTGTATACAATTGATTTGATGCCAGTATGACGTTGTCATGGATATTTGTAAATGACGCTTCTCACTTCAGTCAATAGGGCAAACTGTTTTCTGCCCCAGAACGCTATTGTTTCGGGATAGTCGATCATGCACACCAAGTGTCAAAGCCTCGAAAACAAAACCATATTTGGGTAGAGAATTTTGCCCTAAAAATGCTAGACCATTGTCAGAAATAGAAAGGATATTGTGAACATTTTGAATGAACCGCAATGTCAACTTGGTTATAGAATAGGAGACTAATGTCTATTCATTAGGCGAAGGGCTTTTACTATATAGTCTGGCACGTGTCCTCGCAAAATAAAAAAGGTTTTGCTGAAAATGTTATTTGTATGATAATATTTTATTTCTGACAAAATTTGTGACTTTATTTTGTTTTAATTGCAAAGTTGAAAAGGAGTAATTTACAAAATTTATTGGTGGATCGTTGCCCCGGTTGCCCCACTGTTAGACCCGTCACTGTATGAAATAGCTGAAATATGCTTAGTAAGTCAATTTCTCTGCCCAGGATTTTTCGACAAACACAGAATTTCAGAATGGAATTAGCAAAAGAGTAGATACTGCCTGACTCTCGACAAATTAAAACAAGTAGGCTAACAAGTAAATTAAACAATCAAGACACTAATGTGTTTTAAGCTAATTTCGAACATTTTATGCCAAATTGATGCATAAGATTATCAAGTTGTTTGCATTTTATTTTGTGTTTCAGATTGGGGCCACATCTCCTGTCCGACTGCTCAGAACGCAATCACTTGGAAATGAAAATAGTCCTGGGTTTGACTCAATGATAATAGGTAAATATTAACCAAACTGTGAGAGTGTTCTTTTATAAATTCTGCTCTTACCTATATCATTGAAAAATACTGTAGCATCTATCCAATCTTCTTTTTCATTTCAAGTTTTATTTTAATTGTAATTCAAAGCATATTTTGCTTTTGAATGTATATATATGTAACTAGGACTTTTTCTATGCTCATTTAATAAACATTTGATCTAAGATTGTCTTGACTGCACAAATTACTGTCCTTGCCTCTAGTGTCCTGATGTTATGGCATTGTTTAATCGGTTCAACACGTTGACTGCACTTAGCTAATTATGCTAATGAACCTTATGAATGAAATTTGATGTATTCTATTTTACCAGTTCATCATTGAATCAATTTTTGTATATTCTGTTGTAGATGGAGATGACAAGAATGTGATTGGTGACAACTCGCGGGTATTTATTACGTTTTAATTGCCATTTTGGCCTCGATGTAATTTGATATTATTTAGTATTGAAATTATTCTCTCCTTTGACGAATTTCAGTCCATAGTTTAAATCTATTTTCGATGTTTGATATTTCATGGCTGATTATTTTATGTTTGCAGAGTCTAACATGAGAAATTTCCTCTGATCAGCGGAATTTCTCCTTTTCTGTCAGCTCCAAAACAAAGAAACATTAATCTAGCTATTATTTTGATATGTTCTCATGGGTTTTCCTCCCTCCTTTTGACTGAACTTTATTGTTATATAATTGTATAAATACTTTATATAAATGGACCAGCAGCCCAAGTTTAAAAATATGTGAAAAAATCGATATCAGGTTTTTCACGTAATAATGTAGGCTATTTTTTTGTGTGTTTGTCAACTGTCATTTATTCACACACCGGGTAGACTTGAAGCTTTTTTCACCAGAGTGGCTAGTTGAGTGATTAGTATTATTGAAACGTTTGTGCACTGTATTGCCGGATGCCGTTCCTGGCGCCAAATCAATAGTTAATCTACCAAGGATTAAACCCAAAGGCCCAAGCCCTAGCCACTTCACCAAAGCTGTAGTATTTTATTTCCTTATTCCGATATAGTTACAAATTTTTTATGCAATTTTTTTCCTACAATTTTCAACGCAAGGAAACGGGTATTTTGGCAATTTAAAAGGGGCAACTTTTGCTGGATCAGATAATGCAAATGAGATGAAACGGGTGACGTAATATATGTTGTTGTACACAGACACGTAATAGATGTCAAGCAAGCATAGCGGACCAGTTAATGTTATTATGCCTAAGCAAAGTTTAAATAGAGATGGTTAAAGTTAGAGAAATATTGCTTAACATTATTGTTAATCTTTGTGGTTGAAATTGTGGAATTGATGACTAGAATATGATGTGACGTGACCAGGGGCATGTTGTCCCCAAATTCCAGCAACATGTATCATGTTTAAATCGTTAAAAATACCTTTCAATTGAAATTTTCAACTCGACTAAGTTTGAAGTCATTTTGATGAAAAATAACTAATATAGAGCGCAATAAAGATTACGAGATAATTTGCTAATCGCATGTTAAAAATCTATTTTGCTATTCGTGTTCGCTGTAAAAATGCAATATGGGCGAAACACATATCATTCTCAAACTCAGACCTTCTAGCTGCCATTTATATATATTTCGAAATAAAAATAAAGTATATTATTTTTAATTAATATATTGCAGAAAATCTTCAGGCCCGATCGTAGAAACCCCCCCCCCTCAATTTTAAGTTTTAAAAATCAACCCAGGTAGAAAATATAATAAAGACTAAAATGATTCCCAAAAGTGCATGTTGCATTTTTCATGGACTAAATGATGCAGGGTAAACATTTTTGATGATAGAATTTGCTGTCTTGTTTGTTTTTAAGTCTTATGCCTTACCAATTGTCAAAGGACAGCACAGCGATTTAAAATGTATCAAACCAGAAACGGTAAGCAAAATGTTTAAATGGATTACTGTATATAACGGCCAGCTACGAGAGGTAGATAGATTTACCACTATAGACAGGTGGCCTTTATATACAGGTTTGGTTCAATGGAAAATACTATTTTAGACATTGCAAGAGTGACCACTATATACAGTTGGCTGCTGTATAGAAGTGACCATTATAACAGGTTTAACTGTACTAATTTAACTGATTTTACCAAAATATCTTTATCTTTCTTCTTATAGAATAGATACAAAGATGAGGTAAAAGCCTTTTCCGTCACTTGGAATTTCACGCGTTTACTTTGCGTTCGTCAGACGGTTGACATCATAACGGCCTGATGAACCCAAAGTAAACATGTGAAACTCTGAGTAACGGAAAAAGGCTTTTGCCTCATCTTTGTGTCTGTTCTATATTATGCTCTGTCTTAACAAACATTGAGCACTCTCACATACACGTGTTCACCTCATGTGATATTATACTATTTTATCTTGCTTCTTATAAATAATTTAATAATTAGAAAAAGAAATATTTAAATGTACTATACATCGATGAATATCTTTTTGTGTAGATTTTTATTATTGTCATTGACTATGTTGCTCTTTAACCACTTTTACTTTTTTACTATTTCAATTTGCTCCTGCGATATCCTACACATATATTTCAACTTTTAAGACATACCCTTTGTCATTCTGTTAAATGTATTATTTATATAACATGGTAACTGTTGTATTTTCTGATGAGTAAAGTAAAGTAATGTAGACGGTGTCGCCCTACCGAAGGCACCCATACCATTCCTCTATTTCTAGATGAGTGGCGTTTTTCGCTGAGAGCAATGATTCTAAATGCTCTTTGTGAAAGGTTTTGATTGTCAATGGGCAGCGATGCGCCGCAGCTATTCAGAATGCAATTCCCTCTAGATTATTCCATCCGCCATCCTTAGATGGTACTCATTTGATGTTTCAGATAAAGTCAAGTCTGAGTTGACCTTCGGGGAATTTGAACTGCAGTTGATCAGATATCACCTGATCTTAAAGGGGCAAAATTGACCGGCGACCGCTGCGAGCACAAATTGAATTTATGCTTAGCGTAATTCAACCGTCTCGCTTTGAAACAATTGTTATACGCAGGCCTAACTTGTAATAAAATTCATGTCAACAATGAACATTGTGTTATAACAATAAGCGTGCACGTGATCCCAAGTGCATAGTGCCTGCCGGTCATTTTTGCTCCTTTAAGTTCGGTTGCTCTGCCATCCGAGATAATCCTCCTTTCTGATGAATACGAGTTGTAAATAAGTAAAGATGATGATGATTGCGATTGTGTAAATACAGGTAATTGATTTTTGTATCTATTTTCTTTGTTTTTTTCTCAGGTGGCAAAGCTATTGAACAATGAATATGTCGATGGAGTTGATAATTATGTCATTATTGACTGTCGTTACCCGTATGAATATGAAGCTGGCCATATCAAGGTACAGTATTAGTCAATATTACAAGTATGATAATCACAATGTACGTTCGTACATGATTTATTTATCTATCTTAATGAGATCAATAACTTTCTAATTCATAAGATATGCACATTTAAAGTGGTTTGATATTCTGAAAGATAGTGCTGAGACCCTGATATCGGGGTCCAATAAAATATTTTTTCCTTCCGGCCCCTGCGTGTAACAGTTCAGAAGTTCATGAACAGTTCATGAGAATTTGGGACCATTTAACGATCATGAACTGTTCATGAACTCCTGGACTGTTTTTTTTCGCAAGGAGGGATTCCAACTTTTACTTTGCCATTTTTTAAGTAACTGGTCATTGTGTCATGATGCCATCGTTGTTTCACAGCTTTTTTAGGGGTTACTGTCATAAAATAATTTCTTCAGAGTATATAGAAACTTGAATAAAACTATTAATAATAATAATAAATACTTTTTAATTCAAACATCAAAATCCACGCTATATGCAGTGTTTTTTTTACAATTTAATAATTAAAAATTAAAACATTGTGAAATATAATTAAAAATTGAATGACTTAGAACTATTTATAGATTATAATTATTAAGGTAAGATCCACATATTGAAAAAACAAATTGATGTAAATTCTTGACTTTCGTGTTTCTAAAATATTGTTATTGCATAGTGTTACTGCCTCCTCATTTCGTTATGGATTTATTCTACCCTTCCACAGCTTCCATGACTCTCAGTTTTGGAATCCCCTATTTTATCAAACCCTGTCTGAAATGAATATATGAGCATGGCATGCATGCCCACCTATTTGTCCTCACACCATCAAAGATTGCGGGGCGGGTGTGAAAACAAGATACAGAAAACTGAACAGTAAGGTTTACTTTCCCTGGCTTCAACACAAAAATTAATAAATATGTTTGCGACCATATTTTTAAGCGAGACTTTTTTAAATCAGATTTTTTATTTCATTTTGTAGGGAGCTATCAATCTCTATATGAAAGAAGAGGCCGTTGATTACTTTCTTAAAGAACCGAAATTCCAAAAAGATTCCAAATCAATTTTAATATTTCATTGTGAATTCTCCTCAAAGAGAGGACCTAATATGTAAGTATGTATTGTCTGCATTATAACTCTGTCATTAGGCCGTTAAGCCACATGTAAGTGAAAATTGATTTCCTGTGCTTGCCTGTAAATTTATTTTTTATATTTCATACAATTTATTTTTCAAATATATATCAATCAATCAAGTTAATTTGCTACCTAGCCTGCATACCAGCCTCAAGGTTTTATGGGTCTATGAACCAACATGCGATCTTCATCCCATCAGTAAGGCCTTGTTTACAAGGAGGATGAGTTAACCGGCTCTATTGTTTATGTGTGTTAGGTTTAAAAGCAGAGCAAGAAACTTAATTCGCCATTTAGTTAATCGCCCTGGCACAACGGACTACCCTAGTAGCCAGCTCGCTTCATGGGTAGCTCGCCCTCCTTGTAAACAGGGCCACAAGTTTTGGATATAGTTTATGCATTATTTTGACGTGTTTGACAAAGAGTTAATCACGCGTTGGTTCACATTCCCCGTGGTGTTAAGCAGGGCTGTTTTTATCCACTATGTAGGCTACTAGAAACACATGCTTTTGGACCCACAGTTTTTGATAGGCTCTTTTAAAAACTTTAATACAATTTTCAACTTTTCAAAAGAAATTTACAAGCAATAAACTATTATATTAAATTGAAATACTGGAAAAACAACTTATTATAGTAATTATTCCAATTATCGGAACTGGAATTTATGATTTCAATCTGTCTGATGTAATTAGTTTCTTTTTCACTTGATGGTTAAAAACAATTATTAAAGTATTAAAAACGGTTGGAATATTATGACAATGATGATAATAATAATATATGGTCTTGTTTTGTTTTGTTTACATATAAGAAATAATTTTAAATTTAATAAAAATGAAAGTCAAATTAAGCTTTGGAAGCTTCTAGAAGAAGCAAATTTTCAAAAATACATTCTAGAAGACCCACTAGTTCAACCGAAACCTAATAAACAACATCATAGTGATTTAGGCTCCAAAAACCTAGACACGACCCTTAGACCCCTGCGAAAACTAATCCATGAGTTCATCAACAGTTCATGTGCAGTTCATTAACAATTCATGAACATTTTTTGTTAGTTCATGAACTCATGAACTTTTTTTCACAGGTGTATTTTTCAGAAACAAACCTTGATGCTGGTACGCAGGCTAGTTGCTACCTTGCCTGGATGGGAGGGATTTATTTATTGGGTAGCATGCTGTGTCCATAAAACAAACCTTACCCAATGAATCTGCTGATACACCCGAATTACCCAATGAATATCTATTCGTTGCTATTACACAACAAGAAGAGGAAGATTGCAGTTATTAACAACATATAAGCAATCATGAGTATAGTTTACATTGGATAAAGTTATGAAATTAAAACCACAAGTATGTCTCTCCCAAGAAAACAAATGTAATGAGTTCATCTGCAGTTCATGAACTCCCTATAAACAGTTTATGAACATTAAACGGCCTGTTTTGTTGCAGAAATGCAGCATCTACGTTGAGTATAATCCAGTGTTGCTGTTTATTATATGATGTTTAGGTCAAGATTTTTACGTAACAAAGACAGAGACTTACATCGCCATTGTTATCCCAAGCTGTACTATCCTGAAATTTACATACTCAACGGTGGTTATAAAGACTTCTACAATTCGTATGAGGTTAGTTGAACTTACAGTAAATCAGATTAAATTTAATCTTAAAAAAAGGAAACCCAATGTGGGAGTAATGGCCCTCAGCTGGTAACCCAATGTTTCTCATGGAATCAGAGTCATCAGACATGAAATTTTTTAGTCTTTTGGCAGATTGCAGTTTTTTCTGCCTTTATAAACTCAAAAATAAAAATTGTTTAGTCTTTTTCAGTCTGTTTTTACCCTGAGTCCTTAGTTTCAGTCTATTTTCAGTCTGTTTTCACCCTGAGTCCTTAGTTTCAGTCTGTTTTCAACATTTGTACTGACATGTCCGTCTGTATGTAAGCAAAACTTGTACATTGCTTAATAATACCGAAAATACATCGACATTGTGAAAATGCTGGCTGGGGTGGCCAACTGAAGCCAACAATTTTACACAACATTGAATGAAATAATACTTATCAATGTGGTGATAGAATAATAATAATTAAACATCATAAACTAGAAGTTTTCCCTTACAACATACCGTACAAAATCTTATAAATTCACGTGTCATAGTAATGGTATGGACAGTCACATTATAGGAATGTGCCGTCTCCCTTACGCCTTACATATTTGCTACACAAAGAACGCCACAAATCACGGTCAGACATATAGCTGACAACAAAGAAGCTTGTAAATTACACAATTCACGATACAAAACATTATGAAAAGATACTACTCCCCCATAGCCACGTGTCATGCCCCAGTCAAACACTCAATGGATCTACACGCGCCTATAAGTTTTGATGAAGCAACCAAATGCTGCCAGTACAGACCATTCTAAATATTGCCCATATATTCAAATCCCATTTTTAAACTTGTTGAAACTCTTCCTTTAATTAGATAATAGAATCATAATGTATCCAAGTTTAGACATTGTGTAGGTCTTTTTGATCTGTTTCCATTTATATGCCGATTTTAGATGCATTTGAGGTTTGCAAATCCGATCCGATCCAACCAGCTTTTTTTTATTTGGATTATAGTTTTTATTATCAGACTGGATTAGACTGTTTCATTCGATCAGAGTGGAATATTGATATCCATTGATATTTATATATTATCCTGAGCTGGTTGACCATTTTTATGAAAAAGCGTTTCACTGTATTCCTTTTTGGGGGATTTATCATTTATCCACAAACCGGGTAAGCTTACAGCTTTTTTTCACCGGGGTGGTTGGTTAAGTTGTTAGTATTTTGAAGCTTGTGTGCGTTTAATAGCCGGATGCCCTTCCTGACGCCAACCTATAGTGCTCCGGCGAGGGATTGAACCCGAGACCCTGCGGGCCGTGGTCCAACGCTCTAGCCACTACAACAAGACCGCACCACTGTTTGATGGTTTTTGATATCATTACAATCATCAAATGAATAAAGTAATACATATTAATCGGATCCAAATTCGGTCGGACTAGATCGTATTCTCAGCACCGAGTCCAAATTTTACGGATTAAACACATTCAGATTAGATTCGGATTGAAATGCTGATGTCTGGAAGTATGACGACTCAGGGTACGACAGGGTAGAGTAAATGTTGAAGAAAATTAATATATGTTCTTAGCTATGTTGTTGTCATTTATCCACAAACCGGGTAAGCTTGGAGCTATTTTTCACCAGGGTGGTTTTTTAATTGATTAGTATTTTTGAAGAGTTTGTGCATTTTATGGCCAGGTGCCATCCGATTGAACCCAAATACCCTGCTGGCCGAGGTTCAAATCCCTAACCGCTACACCAAGGGTACTTCTGATTTTATTGCTTAAAAGCCTCAGCAACAAATACTTCTGGAAAAAAAATTGAAAATAATCTAGGATTCTGGAAGGCTATAAAACCTATCGTCATTAAAATCATCCTTTTATTTTGTTTATTTTTAGAATCACTGTGATCCAATTCGGTACCTACCCATGGCAGATACAAATCATGCAAAACAATTCCGTTTCTTTGCCAAACGATCAAAATCATGGAGTGAGAATTCAACAGCATTACGTCATCGTACAGGATTACGATATTAAGACCCCAAGGTAACATGGTACCAATAAAGTCTTCTTGATTTGTAAAAATGACGACAATATATAATCGATTGTTTAACTTATATAATGAAATAACAAATGTTAACAACTTATTATAACGTAATGATACGACGACAACTCTCACAGTATAAATTTCAATCTTAAAAAAGAAGTCGTACTATATAACAACACCCTATTTATTATTGATTTTTGATTCCAAATGATGTTTAAACAAATATTACGTAATAAAATGGATTGTACAAACAAAATGTCAGCGAGATGTATACGAAGCTTACAAAAATTTTATTAAAAAAATACACAGTTTTGTTTCTAATAAGTTTACAGTCAATAATGTATATATCATCGTTTTAATGAACTTTGATTATTGCAAATGTAAATAAATTAATTGGAGCTGTATCTGTGTGTTATTGTGTAGGCTAATCCCCTTCGTCCGAAAGTAATCCCCAAAAATACGCAATCGGAATTGATTGAGCGTTGCATAGCAGCAGGAAAGTACAGTGGACTCCTAGCTCAGTCGTAGAGTGTCCGCATTTACACACGGGAGACTGGGGTTTGATTTCTCGTTTGTTTACGAAACGTGTTTTATCTGTATGTAACCTAGTAAATGTGACCGACTCTTCACTTTTTCGTTCCTATGCATTTCGTTTCGTTCTGTAATTGTTCGATACCGGACCGCGCACATTCTTAGATTGGCTTTAAAGCATTCAACTCGAATTGTCCTTTTAAATTACACACACAGCACACAATTTCAACTGGTTTGTAGCAATGTCCCCCTCCCTTAAGTGTTTTGTTTATTCAGGGTCCGTGACCTGCAACAATTTTATCTTTGTTGTAACTAAATCTGAACCTCCCTCTGGAGTTTTTTCGTGTCGACGATATTGGTGCTGCTTAACAATCATCCAAGGGTCACAGTCTTTTCAACATACAACACCAGGGTTATCAAACTTTTCTTTAAATAATTCTCAAGGGACTCATTCGAAACCTGTGAAAAAGCTCTACTGTAAGATTTGAACCTATAAGGAAAAATTGAAAATGCACACCTGATATAATTCCGATATTTGGAGCAATCATCAAGTCAATTACCAATGAGGCAATGAACATTGTGAACATATAGCACAGAGGTGTACGTAGTCGGCATTTTCAGACTCAGAATCCGAGAAAAGTCCAGATAGAAGCGTTTGACTCTGAAAACGTAAAAATAATTCCAAAAATACGCCTGTAAAAATTCCAAAATTTTATCCCATATTAAGCAAACATAGAAAGGTACACAATATATTAACATAATCTGAAATCATTACAATACCAATCCAATTTATATGTAGAAATATCTAGCCAATTTTCAACTTCAAAATGCTTCAAGAAATTACCAGGATTGAATTCTAGCCACCGGCTCCTGGTCCTGACTTACGAAAAATTAAATTTAGCGGCCCCTATTAAATTTGTATACTCCTACCGGAGTCGGAGTTTGACTCTGTCTTCTGTACACCTCTGACATAGTATAGCAATATCGGGCCCATTTAAACTGCATGCATGGCCTTCCTATATAAAGGGACTTCACAAAAGGTTAAATTTAAAATCTCTAGATGCTCAACAAAATAGTTGATACTCAGTTGATTTCAAGATGTATATATATATATATATACATTAATGTCTGAGCATACAAACTTCAAAATATTATAATCAATAATGAAAGTTAATAGCCCAAGATATTAGCCATGGGTAGAACGCCTCTTGCTGTGAAACTTTCTGGTTTGATTTCAAGAAATCCATCTTGCGTTGAAATAATTACATGATGAAAACTTTTATACATTTGATCAAAACTTGATAGCGTCAACACAATTCCTTTTTCACATGCCTCGCCAATATCATCAGTCATAGGTTGATGCATCCATGAATTTTCAGGCAAATTAGCCGTCTCTTTACCATCAAAATGAGATGCACGTTTCTTTAAGTCAACAACATCATTGTTATCAAAGTATTCAAGCATTGGAAGATCGGTATCACCATTTAGTACGTTAGCTTTTAGAGTTCTGAATAAACCAACAAGACCGGCTTCTGCCAACTCTGCAGCAAGTAATCGAAGTCTTGTATCATCGTTAAAGCCAATGGTTTGTGCTAAGGCGTAATTTACTCTTCTCCCACAAGCAGCTTCAGGTGAAAAGAAATGACGTATAGCACCTTGATGTGTTCCGAAGTCTTCATATTTAGTACCAAGCGTTTCCAAATCACGAAGATAAAAATTATATTGAAAATCATCTTCAGAGACATATCTGTTAACAACTTTTTCCAAATCTGTAAGTTCATGATCATCGTTATCAACTTGTAAACCGTAGGTTGCAAAATCTGCCAAACCCAACGTAAATCCACACATAAAAGGTACAAAACTTAATTTTACATGTGATGAAATTGTGGTATCATTTAATAATGTAAAAAATGGATTGGTTTTGATCATTTCATCTTTCACTTTATTCATATATGACATAGCATCTATAAAATTTGAGATTTTATCATCGGGTTGAACTTTGTAAAGATACGATTTTGGCTTTTTGAAGGAGTATTCATTTGAATGATGTTCGCTTGCAGCACTTTGAACAGATCTTGTGAATCGATGTAAAATATTTGTTGTTGATTTTCCAGATCTTCCTGACAGTGATTTAATAGTCGAAGAACGAATGATAGATAACATAGACATGGTTTTAATAATATTGCGGAATATTAACAGCAAGAGAGAATGTATTTGTAGACGCTGCTTTGGTTTGGTTTAACTCCAAAAATGAAAAAAAAACTGGAAAGCATGCATATTTAAATTCACGCCCCCTTTTGTGAACAATCAGCATAGACCAGAAATATTAGCTCATTAAACAAATGAACAATCAAGTTTATTGTTACATGAATAAAAGAGGTTTTCTACAGAACAATACATTCGTCTAGAATTTCATTGTTTTTAATCGGGATTTTTTGGATCCGACCTGACTTAATCATTTCTAAAATCCAGTTTTGACAAAGAGCATTGTATTTGATGGCAAATGAAAATTTGATTACTTTACAAATTTTTTCATCTTGTTATTGTTTCTTAATAATCACTTCAAATGCACACGAGTCCTGATTGGTGGATTTGTACCACATGATTTCCAGTACAACCAACTAAATTGCTTGAACTTATCCTTACGTCAATAGAGCTTACCATACAGCTTACTTAATGAACCTTTAGTTTTTAATAACAGCTATTCTTTCTTTCAACTTTATCCTTTTATGACATTATTTTAGTTTTTGGATTTAGCAATACCCTGCACACGTTTTTGTATATTTTATATTTTTGTGCAATCAAATGAAAAATATAAATATGGCTGGTTATTCCTGTTACTCCCAATTGTATTGAACCGTTCTCGACAGCCCAAATGGAGATTAATGGAAAATTGAAAACAATCAGTGGAATACTGTTGAACGTATCAACGAGTTTTATTATTGATCAATTGTAAACTTTATTAATTAGTATACAATATTTACTTTTAAAAATCTTCAAATTCTAGTATGTTTATTACTGTATTCCGGAGCGTATTTAATACAATTTCCATTCTTATTGTTTGTTGTCCATCACTCTACATACTCTACCCTATTTGTGTTTTGTAAATATCCTATCTTTGTTGTAGAAAATGTTATTTCGGATTAATTGCTTGCATCTTTAATTGTGTTTCTTATGCAACCAATTTCATCTATTTCACATTCAACAACATCGCCTTTCTAAAAGCATAAATAAGTATTGGATAAAATATCAGAACTTAATTCTATCGAATTCTACAGTAGACACATCAACGTTGGATATAGGTTGGAATAAATGTTGGAGCAATGTCGGGGAAAACAAAGCATTCTGGTATAGGATATGAAAAGTTGTTCAATGTATGTAAGCTGACTTTGGAGTAGCATTGAATTCCAACATTCATCCATTAGATCTTATTCAAACCTCTGATCAACTATTTTCATCATATAAGAATCTGATTTATTCGAAATTCATTAGGCAAGAATTTGACTACAGATTTGAAAATACATTTTAGAGTTTTTGATATGCATGTTCTTCATGAAAAAATCGGTGCAATCAAAAATCTAAAACTGGACTTCCACTCAGGAGCCAACAAAAGTAGAAATTCTATCATTTATTGTTTAAACTTCAAAATTGAAAATTGGGGCCATTTAACGTTCATGAATCACATGGGAGTGGCCGTAGTAGCAGTAGTATAGACAGTCCCATTATAGGAATGTACCGTCCCTCTTACGCCTTACATATTTTCTACACTGAGGATCACGGTCAGGCATAGCTGCCAAAGAAACTTGTAAATAACACAATTGACACGATACAAAACATTACGAAAAGATACTACTTTCCCATAGGTGTGGCCGTGGTCAAATCCAATCCAACCTACACCTTTAACTTCAATGTTCATGTGATTTTACCCTTCAATTCTTACCTTCAAAAAAATTGGTGGTTTTCTAAAGACTCCAACACCACCCGGTGTTCCTGTGAGTATAACATCACCAACTGACAGTGTGAAGAAGCTATGAATTTACAATCGACAAACAAGAAAATAAAATGCCATGTAAATATACAAACAGTTAGATAAATTGATTAGATCTCCTGTAATTCAGCTCATGTAACGTTTATGAACTGTACCTCTAGCCAGGGTACGACAACAGCCGTGGAAATCCTGGAATCCTGAAGATTAGAGCAAATTCAGAAGAAAATGGAGAAATGCCTCTAGGATTCAAGAAAGCTGAATCTTTTGTCGGACCCTGGCTTTAAAATTCTAACAACGTATGCGTAGATAGATTTAATTAACAACATGGACAATTTATGAAAGTGAGACATTTTCTGATATTATTCACAAGCTATTCTAGTAAGCATGAAGACAGCGTACTATTACACATTTATGATTTTTATTTTCTGCGGCTGTGCTGCCACGAACGGCATCCATGCATTACTGAACCTTAATGAACTATTTCAAAATTATAGATTGAGTTGTCTACCATCAAACCTGCAGAAATCAAGACAGTGGACAACTCCATCTCAATGTCTTAGAACTGTTTTAATGGAAATCCAATAATTTTACTTATAAAAGAAAGCGTTTGATACTGCTTACAATATATATTGTACAATTGAATAGTTGATTTAATTTTTAATTTTTTAGAGATGGCTTAGATGTCTTAGATACTGTTTTACTTTCTCAGTTCCTTATAGTTTCATTTAATTTAAATTTGTAAAGCGCTTAGAGCTTTTTTGATATAAGCGCTATATAAATGTATTATTATTATTATTATTATTATTATTATTATTATTATTATTATTATTATTATTATTATTATTATTATTATTATTATTATTATTATTATTATTATTATTATTATTATTATTATTATTATTATTATTATTATTATTATTATTATTATTATTATTATTATTATTATTATTATTATTATTATTATTATTATTATTATTATTATTATTATTATTATTATTATTATTATTATTATTATTATTATTATTATTATTATTATTATTATTATTATTATTATTATTATTATTATTATTATTATTATTATTATTATTATTATTATTATTATTATTATTATTATTATTATTATTATTATTATTATTATTATTATTATTATTATTATTATTATTATTATTATTATTATTATTATTATTATTATTATTATTATTATTATTATTATTATTATTATTATTATTATTATTATTATTATTATTATTATTATTATTATTATTATTATTATTATTATTATTATTATTATTATTATTATTATTATTATTATTATTATTATTATTATTATTATTATTATTATTATTATATTATTATTATTATTATTATTATTATTATTATTATTATTATTATTATTATTATTATTATTATTATTATTATTATTATTATTATTATTATTATTATTATTATTATTATTATTATTATTATTATTATTATTATTATTATTATTATTATTATTATTATTATTATTATTATTATTATTATTATTATTATTATTATTATTATTATTATTATTATTATTATTATTATTATTATTATTATTATTATTATTATTATTATTATTATTATTATTATTATTATTATTATTATTATTATTATTATTATTATTATTATTATTATTATTATTATTATTATTATTATTATTATTATTATTATTATTATTATTATTATTATTATTATTATTATTATTATTATTATTATTATTATTATAACGTTCGCTTCTTGAACAAAATTACACGTAACATACATATCAATCAATGCTAATCAATATCTACCAATCACATTTTGTCAAAGATCTATAGTCTATTGTGAAACAGTGAATGTGTGAGCAACCGATAAGAATGAACGCTAAGCTCAATTGGCAGAGCAACCAAAATTCACATCTGATCATATCTGGTTGACTGTCGTTCAATTCCCTGGATATGAGTACTATCTTCTGATGGCGTATCGAATGGTCCAGTGGGAATTGTATTGTGAGTAGGTCTCGACAAAAGTAAGAATCCTGGACTCCTAGGTTCCGGAAGGTTAGAGCAAATTGAGAAGAAAATTGATGTTTTTAATGATTTATTGGTCAAACATCAACAAAAAATTCAGAATTAAATGTTGAAATTCCTTGAGGATTCCAGAAGGCTGAACCTTTTGTCCCTGATTGTGAGTAGCTGTGTACCATCATTGCGCAATGATAATCAAGGCCAATCTGCCATGCAATCTGTTGAAATTGATCCGCAGTGTCGAGGCTGGGATCAACATAGAGCAGGGCCACTCCTCTAATAATTCGCTTCGGTAAGAGGACGCTATTGGGGCTATTTTGAGACGAAAAAGTGAAAGGAAAGTGCAAACTTTACTCTTTCTTTAAGAAACGTTTTAGCCTGGACGCAGGAAATACTAAAGTTCTCACAATCCCACATACACCAAATGCAGCACCATTTGTTAGAACAAAATTGACAAATAACCCCAGTCAGAAGCATTTAATTACAGCCGTGGATACCATCTTAAGTACTTACTTCACTGTTGACGCCAAAAACATGAAAATATCATTAAATAATCATGAAAACGTTATGGAAATGAAATTATACCGTGTAATAAGTTACTTGTGTAATTAAAAAAACATGAAAATTTACAGTATTTTCATGTTTTTTTTTGTCAGTAGTATTAGTAGTTAGGCTCTCATACATGGTAATTAAAAATAGATCACAATTCACACAAGTAGATAAAAGTATTACCTTGAATGATGGATCCTACCTTGAAAGATATGGAATCAATTTGTTTGTGTTAAATACCAAATTATTTGTATTTGAATCTTGCATAATTTCGCCATTGACACGGCATCTAATACCCAAATTATGTGGATCTAAAAATAATATGTAATATTTCGTTTTCAGTTAACTACATGATTACTGATAGTCACATCCGTAAGCACAGATGCTCATTTATGCTTGTTCAGATTCATAGATTTCACAACTTTTTCATTACATTTTTGCGAGATGGAAAAGTTTGTAAATTTTTCACAACTTTTTCATTGCATTTTGGTGTTATTAAAACGTTGTCCATTCTTCACAATATTTTCACAAGATTTTTCTAATTGTAAAAATATCAACCAAATTTTTCACAAGATTTTTCAAGCATCATTGGGGGAACATGAACACACGGTACATAGAGATAAATTAAGTAATTTTTGAAGAGTTCATTAAAACATTTTAATATAATCATCTACCCACTGCAAAGATCAATCAGTTCATGAACTCGACAAACATTTCAAAAATTTGAATTGTTCATGAACAGTTCATTAAAACTGGGGCATTTAATGTTCATGAACTGTTTTCTTTCACAGGGGTATTCATATGTCAATGAACTGGATCTAAAAGCCATTAAAATATAATAATATTCAAATTTCAGATTTCAGATTCCTAGATTTCACAACTTTTTCATTACATTTTTGCGAGATGGAAAAGTTTGTAAATTTTTCACAACCTTTTCATTACATTTTGGTGTCATTAAAACGTAGTGCATTTTTTCACAATTTTTCACAAGGTCTTCACAATTTTATTGATCCATAGTGAGGGGCTATTGACTGTGACGGGCACTGAGTATGAATGAAACTGTTAGAATAAAGGGTTAACGCAGTTACCAGTTACTATTTTGGAATTAATAAGGAGACGTGTAATCATCAATATACGTGTTTTGAAGTTGCATAAATGCTTATATAGAATGCCGGATAGGTTATGGGTTGAATGAGCGAGTGTGAATTAATGTTAACTTCTGTGGCATATTGATGTCATTTTTATTGTAAGTAGCTGATAATGAAATGTGCTATATGCAGCTTAATTAAAATATGATGGTTCCAAGACTGCATGGTATTGGGTTCAATCCCTGACAAGATCATTATTGGTTAGTGTCATGAAGGGTATCCGGCCATTAAACTCACACACACTCTCAAAACACTAACCAACTAATTAACCACCCACCCCGGTGTAAAAAGTCAGGAAGGGCATCCGACCATTAAACTCACACACACTCTGAAAACATTAACCAACTAATTAACCACCCACCTCGGTGTAAAAAGTCAGGAAGGGCATCCGACCATTAAACTCACACACACTCTGAAAACACTAACCAACTAATTAACCACCCACCCCGATCAGAAAAGTTACTAGCTGACCCGGTTTATAGCTCAATGATAAATGCAACAAAAAAATCTGTACCTGAAAGACTATTTGGTGTTACCAAACATGGTCCAAGAGGACAGAATGTATCAAATGTTTTGCCAAGCAACCATTGTCCGCCATTTTTATTCATTTGCCAATCTCTAGCGCTAACATCATGAGCAACAGTGTAACCAGCAATATGCTCCATCACATTTTCTTCCTGTGAAATTTGAAATATGTTTGAAACAAATTACAGCAATATCATCTCGTTTCTAATTGGAGATCAATGCAGAAAGCAGCATTGTTACTGGTATGGTTCTTTTATGATGGGATTCCACTATACAGGATAGCCATCCTAAGAGGCTAGAGCAATGATTTCCATATTCAAATTACACTACAGTCAAAGCTGTTATTGCGGTCACCTCTATACAGCGGCCACCTGTCTATATGGTCACTCTTTTAAAGTTGCAATGTCTAAAATAGTATTTTCTATTGAATCGAACCTGTATATAAAGGCCATCTATCTATAATGGCTGTTTTATACAGGTTTCACTGTATATAGGCCTACCATTTCAAGTAATCATGTATGCCAGGGTTTCTCTAGCCGAGCAAAGTCCACTCTGCTATGAAAGTGGGGTAAAAATTGATCCAGTATAAATTATTGAACGCAAAATTATTTGATCTGTGTGTTCGTCAGAGTGGTGCTAGTGTATTTCAGTTCCAGTCAGATTCAATCTGTCTGTAAAGTCAAGTCTGTAAATCCAATCTGATTTGATTGTATTTTTGTTGAATTCTGATTGGATGTTTTATCGTCGGGTCAGATCAGTTTTCCAGTAATTAGTTTCAGATTGAATCTGATTTCGGATTTCTTCAAAAGTATTAATTATTTATTAGACAATTACTCTTTTTTAGTTAAATGCTTGAAAACATATATATTTCTGCTTAAATTTACTACTCTTTTGACCCATTTACAGATTGATGCTTTAAAAACATTGAATTGATACCAATAATTATAAACACTATATACTTATACCTTGATATAGCTTCCTCCTTTTCCAATTACAATAGCAAGTTCAACTTCCCAGTCTAGTTGCTACGGAAACAGAAATAAACAGTTCATGTAAATTTGTTAGTTAATTCAACAAGTTTAAAAATCAATTTAAAAGCTCTGTGTGTAAAATTTAAAAAGGTAAAACTATCTATATTTATAACTAACTGTAATTTATAAAACAAAATCAACAGAGTAGACCTTTTGTAAGACAATTAGGGTCCATGCGAGGGATAAAGAAAAGACACCCTTTTTCTTAGTAAACGTTTTATTGATCGAACAATACAACAATAAATGCATCATAAATAAATGTTTAAATGTTATTGCAATTATAGTTGTATGTGCCAGTGTGCCACTGTTGGCTTCCTGATGCATTTTTTATTGTATTGTTTGTCTACTGTTGATTGAGTAGCTAGAGGTTGTGAAATTGTGATTATGAGGTAGGCCTTTTATCCTATTGTTTGTGCATTGCATTATAAAGATAGTTTATGTGAATGTTAAATGTGAGTCTCAAGAAGTCAGTCGTTGAGTACGGTCAATAAAAAGTTTACTAAGAAAAAGTGTGTCTTTTCTGTCTCCGTCACATATGACCCTAATTATGTTACACCTTTCTATTCCAATTGGGTCTAGGCCTACCTCCTTATCCCAGCCTCTGGACTCATCTGATTTTAACATATATACACAGTACTAAAAAGCCAAGCTTCCGTGTGAGTCTCAAGAAGTCAGTCGTTGAGTACGGTCAATAAAAAGTTTACTAAGAAAAAGTGTGTCTTTTCTAGCTCCCTCACATATGACCCTAATTACGTTACACCTTTCTATTCCAATTGGGTCTAGGCCTACCTCCTTGTCCCAGCCTCTGGACTCATCTGATTTTAACATATATACACAGTACTAAAAAGTCAAGCTTCCGTGTGAGTCTCAAGAAGTCAGTCGTTGAGTACGGTCAATAAAAAGTTTACTAAGAAAAAGTGTGTCTTTTCTAGCTCCCTCACATATGACCCTAATTACGTTACACCTTTCTATTCCAATTGGGTCTAGGCCTACCTCCTTGTCTCAGCCTCTGGACTCATCTGATTTTAACATATATACACAATGCTAAAAAGTCAAGCTTCCGTACAGGGTTCAATAAAATGGGGACCGCTGGGACTGCTGGTCGAAGGCACATTTTAGGAACAATGGAATTACTGAAGGCACGACTATAGAGATTGCACAACTTTCTGCTTTTGGAGTGACTTTATTGCAGACTTTATGAATTAGTAAACAATTATGAATTTTAAGCATGTTTGAATCAATATTATTCTCACTAAAATATTGTCCTTTCATAAGTAAGTAGCCTAAGCAACTTCTGCAGGCATTTTGGAAAGTAGAAAATTTGTTTGCAGACATAAATATATTTTGTAGACTCCAGCTACGACTACAACTGTGCGGACCTCTTTATAGTCAATACTTTTTCCTATAACTTTCTTACAACAATATGAAATGACGATGAGCTTACTTCTGTATGCGGTGGTTTAACAACAGGGCCATAAGGATCTGCTATTGTCGATGGAAATTTTGAAAAGACCAATGGAGCCTTTGGAATTTCAACATTCTGTTCTTTACAATGATCAAAATAATTCATTCCAATACAAATTATTTTTTCAACGCCAGTCAATGGAGATTTGAATTTGACTGTTTCTCTTTTCATGACGTGACTTTTATGTTCCAAAGCCCTAGCACATAAATCACACATTCATACATATATTTAGCAAAATCTATTTTGTTGATCAGTCATGTAAAAAAATTATTTGTAGAAGTTTCTGAACAGATCGTGGTGATGATAAGCATGTGTGCAGACCCAAATAAATATATATTTTTCGGATTAGTAGGATTGTACTTATACCCTACCAATCTAATTAACAATATATTTGGGTATGCACACAGGTTAGGCAATTTTTATTATAAACTTGCGTAAAACACTGAATAAATGAAAATATTGACAAAATCCGATCTAAATGTGTCAAAGATCCAAAATATTCAGTTGCGGGACACTAATTCCTGGATTTCAGAGTCACGAAATCCTCCAATTTCATCAAATCCTGCCCCAGTGCCAAACTGTCAAGATTCAAGACTGGAATGTTTGCTGTTTGCGGGCAAGATCTTGGCCGCGCAATCATTTTTGTGGTTGAAGTTTCAGCCGCGCATTTCCTAATTTTAGGTGTATTTTATAAGAAAATGACATACTTTCCATGATTATTTAGATATTATATCAAAAATGTGCCTATATATGTGATTCACCCGCACAAAATTACACCAGATTAATTGGCTTCCAGCTGCACATATTCTGAGAAAAATAAGACCTTGACCGCGCACAATGTAGCCTGCTCGCAGACTCACTGTCAAAATGTAAATTTGGTAAACAGTAGAGTCTGCTAACTCGAGGTCAAAAGCTTGCCTTTGCTGAATCAGCACCGGGCGTGGAAAGGTGTAAAAACTATTGTCCTACAAGTGTTTTGCCAATTTTGAAAATCCTTATTCACATATTAATTGACTTCTTATTTGAGTATGAGGGTTCGAATACGGGGTCGAATACAAACACACGGACGATTCATAAGTTCATAACAATTTATTTCGTAATCATCTCATGTTTCAATATATATAATTTCTAAAATGTTGTATGATTTCGTTTCGAATGTAGCTTCTCATACTGAAGTTTCTGAATTAGTCTAGGCTTTTCTAAAGGTATATTTTGCTTACATAATCAAAATTATTTTAAAATATTTCGCAAGCTATAAAAATAACATAATGACGTAAATCAACACAAATAACATGACGTTTATATTAAAAAAATGGCGGATATAAGATTAATCGATCACTCCCCCTTAGTGAGAAGTTTAATTTAACAAATTTTGAACGATAGATGAGATCAATCTTTATTCATATAATTATCTTATTCTTTTTATACCAGCCAGGATTTCTTCTGTACCGTTGATGGCTTTTGCATCTATTTCTTCTTTTGTTGCCAATAGAATAAGCTTTGCAATAGGTCTATCATAACTTCCAGCTTTGTTTTGAATCTTCACCTTCCTGACAAGTCCATCTGTACCAGGGAACGTTTCAGTTACCATAGCGACTGGCCATATTGCTCTCGGGGTAATTCCATTTAAGTTGTTCTTTTTTTCCAAAACAATATCTCCAACTTCCAGGTTTCTTCTTTGTGAAAACCACTTATTTCGACATAATAGACGATTTGGCATATTCGATGACCAATAATTCCAGAAAATTTGAATACGCTTCTGAATTGATGCCATACGATCTTTTGGATGTATTTTATTTTCATCTTGTGGCTGTGGAAGAGTCAGATGATGTCCATACAGCAAGGAATTTGGTGTTATAATTTCGTTCATATCAATAGGATCCGCACTTGAGTTTGGCCAAAGTGGTCTTGAATTTATAAGATAAGCTACTTCAGCAAGAGCAGTCATCCATTCATCAGGCTTTAAAGTGTTGTTATAGCAATCTGCCATGGCGTCCAATGCTTTTCTGACCAAGTTGACAAATGTCTCAACAACTCCATTGTGATGGGACGCAGTAGGACAATTCCATAACCATTGGAAACCATTTCCTTTAATTCCGTTTTCTAGCACTTTTATATCCCATTCTTTTACTAACTTTTCTACTTTTGGAGATGCTCCAATTAAATTTGGTCCATTATCGCTGTACAGTTGTACAGGCTGAATTCCTTTCAAGCTGACGAATCTCCTAAGAGCCATTAGAAATTTTTCAGTTGAAAGACCTTCCCCACCTTCCTGGTCGTAACAGAACTCAAGGTGTATTGCCCTTGTGACGGTGCATACAAATAAGGCTACATGAGCATCTTTCACAGTTCCACGGTATAGCTTCGTTTTAAGTGGACCAAAGAAGTCGACAGCAGATGACCAGAAGGCAGGTTTGTCACAGTCCAGTCGAAAACTTGGGAGTTGACCCATCTTTTGTTCCAACAGAGGACGTTTCCTTCTTCTGCAGTATAGACAGTTCTTTCCAATTGTTTTCAATATTCTGTTGACTCCAATTATCCAGAGTCCTGATTGTTCAATCGCAGATCGTGTTCGGTTGACTCCGCAGTGTCCTGTTTGTTCATGAAATTCTTTCGTAACCATGTTGATGACTTTTTTGTGATTAGTATAATGGTCATTTTCTTTGTTCCTTTTACATTTCGGAATGATTATTGGTGCTGCTAAGTCGGGCTTGAAATCTTTAAGGTGTTCTAATCTTCCACCTAATCTGTAAATTTTGTCTTCGTCATCAATGAAAGGACAGAGTTTCTTGAAATTCTTATCGTCAAAGTTAGTATTTCTTTGCAGAGCTTGATATATCTTCATTTTACCTCCTTTGTGATCAGTCTTGTTTGATTTTTCTGAAATTTTGTTAATTGCTTCTTCCATTGAGTTGCTATCTGCTGCAATTTGTAGTATTTGTTTACATTCTTCATCACTCATCTTTGTAATTGTGTTTGCAACCGAGAAGTAAGCATTCACCTTCTTTGCTATACAGGTCTTCTTTTTGCGCTTTTTTCTTTCAGGTTTTATTTCAGTCAAATCTTTTCTTAGCTCAATTTCTTTAGTGATATTTGCTGTTTCAAATTCTGGAATAATCTTTTCTTGTAAGAATTTCGGTCCTTGGTGCCATTGCTCTAAGTCTACATTGTTCGGTTTTGTCAGTGCATCTGCAGCATTCTCTTTAGAAGGAACATAATGGAAATCTTCAATCTTGGTTGTTTCTTGAATCTCGTTAATTCTCGCTTCAACAAATGCCTTCATCTGAGGAGTTCTTGATCTAATCCAATGCAATACCACTTTAGAATCAACCCAGTATGAAATTGTGCTTGGTTTGATCATTAATGCTGAGACAATGTTCTTTACTAGTCGAGACATTACTAGTGTAGCAACTAATTCCGTTCGAGGTATTGTCCAACCTTTGACTGGTGTTACAAAAGATTTGGCTGCTACAAAGTGTACATTAAATGTGCCATCTTCTCTTTTCTGTCGTAGGTAAACGCATGTGCCAAAAGCTTTATCTCCGCCGTCGGAAAATGCATGCAGCTCAGGCAATTCGGTGTTGTTTTCTTCAGTGATGCAGCGCTCAATTTTGGTTGACAGCTTTCCTTCTAATTGTTTGAATCTATCCACCCAGTCATCAGCATCTTCTCCCACTATGGCTGTGTCCCAATCATATTTTTTTCTCCACAGTTGTTGTAAAGGAATTCTCAAGTTTACCAATGCTGGTGACAGAATTCCGAGAGGGTCCCAAACTTTGGCTATCATGCTTAAAATGATTCTTTTTGACAGTTTATGTTCTTGGGTCTTTGAAGATGCATCAATTTCAATCTTTGGTAGTTTTTTCAATTTCAGTGAGATTGTATCTATGTCTTTCTCCCAGTAGTGACCCAAAATGGTTGTATCACGATTTTCTGATAGGTTATTACTGTCTTCAATCTTCTTGTTCATTTTTTCTTCTAATTCAATGGAATTGGAATGCCATTTCTTTATTTCAAACTTTGCTTTTGATAACAGTTGAGTTGTTTCTTTGATGACTTGTTCTGCTTCTCTAGGTTGATTTCTGGAGCTGGCAACATCGTCCATATAGATGTGATTCTTTACGATGCTTGATCCAATTGGATAGTCCTTTCCAAATTTTGTTGCCAAATAGTGAAGACTTTCCTGTGACAAATCAGGACTTGGAGGGTCACCAAAAACAAGTCTTTGCCATTCATAAGCAGTTGGGTTTTCATTTCCTTCTTCAATCCATAGGAATCGATGATACTTTCGATCTTCTTCAGAAATGCTGATCATATTGAACATTTTTCTTATGTCTCCTGTGAATCCAATCTGTTGCTCTCTGAAACCAATGAAGACCTTGAACAATGAGTTTAGTAAATCTGGCCCCTTTTCCAATGCTTTAGCTACTGATTGTCCACGGTAGATCTTTGCAGAGTTCCAAACTACTCTTTTGGGAGTTGATGCACTATCATCTCTTTCAACTAGATGGTGTTCTAAGTAATGGGCCATTTCTCCTTCTTTGAGTTCTACCTTTTTCACAAATCCAGATTCTATTACTTTTTGAATTGCTCTTTGGTAGTCCTCCAATTTGTTTGTTTCTTGCAGTCGTTTTACTTTCCTCTTAAGATTGGTTGAAACTTCTTTGTAATTATTTGGTAGTCCTTCTGGATAGCCAGGTTTCCAAGGTAATCTGACTTCTATTCTCCCATCTTCATTGATTGTCGTGTTTTCTTTTGCTATCTTTATAAATCTAGCTTCTTCGATTTCCTTATCTGTACAAACACAGCGTTGCGTTGTGTTAACACCAACCAAATCTGACATCATTAGTGTGCTCATATTTTCAGTAGATGATATGTCTGTTTCTTCTGCTAGTGTGACTGATGTGACTTTTCTTGTTGCTCCTGACTTCTTACTGACATGAGTTGTTCCACCAACGATTGTCCATCCTAATGGAAACTCGATTCCAATTGGGGCTGATTTGCTGCTCTCTTTCGTCATTCTTTGTAATTCTGTGTGTAACTCTTGAGCATCTCTCCCAATGATAACATCAATCTCACCACCATCTGTGTCTACAACTTCCTTGATTTGATTCAAATGTTCATTTTTTGCAAAGAATTCTTTGTGAAGTGATGCTGCTGCGCCACATGGTCTTTTCATTGCATAAGCTGTAATTCTTCCTTTCTCTGCCATGGGCTCCAAACGTCCTACAGTGAGTTCATACTTCTGTGTGACTTCTTTATGATGGCTTCCTCCAACGACTTCATAATGAATAGTAGTGTCTTCACCTTGAAGGCCTAATGATTCTACAAAGTTTCTTCGAACCAGAGTTGTATCAGCACCTCCATCCATCAAACATGTTGCAGCTCTAATTTGTGTTGTACCATCAGCATTTTTATAACCAGTTTTTATCCAGATCTTTAGTACAGGTAGTCTTGTTGCTGTAGATTCTTGTGAACTGTTGAGACGTTTCGTTGTTGTGTTAGTTGATGCTGTCCTCTGTGTGATATTGGCTGTTGAGGCTTCTTGATTTGAATATGTACTTCTGTGCAGTAAACTGTGATGTTTCTTTCTACAATGTTGACATGTTACTTCTGATTTGCATTGTGGTCTAATGTGACCCTTTCCAAGACATCCAAAGCAATGGCCTTTGCTTTTACAGTATTCAGATCTCTCTGCTACTTCAAATTCTTTGAACTTGTTACAATCTTCTAATCCATGTTTTCCATTGTTACACAGTTGACAATTGAGGTCATTGGTTGTTTGCAAGACGTTGACTTTTGCTTCTTTGAAGTTCCTTGACTCTTTCTTTGATAATGTTTGCTGTTTCTTTTCTGTTCTGTAAGAATTTGATGATAACAGTCTTCTTTCCAAGAATTCTAAAATATAGTCGGCTGAGAGTTCTTCTTCTTTCATGTTCATTTTTCTTGCGATTCTGTTTTCTTGTGCCAACTGGTCTTCAATTTGATCTTCGAATTCCGCTCCTGTCTTTCTCTTCAAATCTTTGATGAATTCCTCATCTTCTGTACGGTTTCCTTTCCCAAAATCTTTTAGGTACATCATATGCGTACGTATTGTTGTGACAAATGTTTGGATTACGTTTTGGTCTTTATCTTGTATAGGTTTTAATTTTCGGAAATTCCACATCAGTTCATCAGATATTTTTTTGTCAGTTACAACTAACTTTAACGCTTTCCATGCTTCGACTAATGTTGAGCGTCCTTCAATAGTTGTATGGTAAGACTGTGGTATTGATTTTTCAAGCCATTGTAGCTTGACATCATCATCCAAAACTCCGGCATTGTTCATTGCTGAAGTAAATCGCTTTTGGAAGGTTGGAAATCCTTTAAATTCTCCATTCCATGAATTGGGGGTGAATCCAGCTAAACGAATAGATGTTTTGTTTGAGTGTGTTGCCTTGCCCTCTATGTTAATTGCTCTGATGGCTGCAACTGCAGCAGCTTCAGCTGCTGTTTTTGATAAATCTTTGAGTAATTCTATTGTGATTATGTTGTCATCTCTTTTGGTTGCATTTCCACTTTCGTTTTCTTTGCTTTGTTGCCCCTCTTCATGGGTGAGTTCATCCTGATGTCTTTGATTTCCTGCTGTGATTTCTTTTTCTTTGTTATTTTCTGTTGGTCTTTCTCTTTCTACAACAGAGTCTGCGTCGTCTCCGTCGTTGTTTACATCGGTGACGTCATTTTGATCATTTTGTTCGAAAGAGGCTGATTCATGATGGCTGCTTTCACCTCCTGCGTTTTCTTCATTAATGTTTACTTGATTATTTTGCGTTGCGGCGGCGATCTCTAACGCGCGTTTGTGAGTTTTTTCTGCTTCATTTTCTTCAAGTTCATGGATCATCTTCGTAGTTTCTGCTCTGATTTCAAAGTGAAGTTTTCTGCATTCATCAACTCTGTGATCTATTTCCAATTCTAATTGGCCATTTAAAGCGTTATTTTCATCGAGCACGTCTAGGTAAGTCGACGCTGTTTCTTCTACTTGTTTTCTAGCTTCAGTTACCTTGAATAGTATTGACTTCCAAGTGCCTATTGCTACAAATTCTTGTTCTTTTATCGTTGTAAATTCTTCTATTTCTCTATTATAAGCCTTTGATCTCCTCTCAAATCTCCTCCGAATCGCTTCAGCGTCGTCGGCCATTCTTGATTAATTTCTTTTTATTTCTAATTTCTTTATCGAGACTTTAATTCGAACTATGATTCGAAACTGTTTTGCCAATTTTGAAAATCCTTATTCACATATTAATTGACTTCTTATTTGAGTATGAGGGTTCGAATACGGGGTCGAATACAAACACACGGACGATTCATAAGTTCATAACAATTTATTTCGTAATCATCTCATGTTTCAATATATATAATTTCTAAAATGTTGTATGATTTCGTTTCGAATGTAGCTTCTCATACTGAAGTTTCTGAATTAGTCTAGGCTTTTCTAAAGGTATATTTTGCTTACATAATCAAAATTATTTTAAAATATTTCGCAAGCTATAAAAATAACATAATGACGTAAATCAACACAAATAACATGACGTTTATATTAAAAAAATGGCGGATATAAGATTAATCGATCAACAAGGGCTGTGATTCGACGCCAAGATTTTCTGGCGACGAATCAGCGAAGAGTATTTCAAAGAGAGGCTTGGTGGGCTAGGCTGCAATAACTCCCCTTCCTTGTCAGAAAACTTCATGCCTTTCGAAATCGTTTGGAACATTTGCGATAAACTTCAATGCCAAGAATTGAGAATTAATATCATTTTCAAGACGTGTTGGAACCATTAACTGTCATAATTTGGGTCGTAATTGCATCAATTATTTATATTTATATCTCTGATTAGTCTCATAAATGTATGAAATGTTTTGGACAGCGTTTTTATTCAAAAGCCATTACAAGCGGAGAGGCGCGACACGAAAACAACATGGCAAGGAAAATTAATTCAACAAACAACAAACACTTTAGTTCAGCCGTATTATTTAATGGCTATAGGAAGCTATTGTTGAGCCACTGTTTTTCGTCGTCTTCTTATTTTCATTATGATTATTCTATATTTGCTTCGTTTGTTCGACAAAATAAGTCTATCACGCGGCTAATTCAAATTCGTAGCGGCTCAAGTTTAAAATCCGATGAAGCATGAATTAATGCAGTAGACCATTTGATCATTACTGATGTTAAATTCGAATTTCAGATTTATTGAAAACTAGATATCTTCCCTAAAATTAATTGTGAAATATTAACTGTAAATGAGTTTCAAGTAAATTAATAATAAATATGATTGGAGTCATTGGTCTTTTTCTGGGCTTGACTTTCGTGGCCAAGCATTCTTAGCGAAAGCGAGGCAACCAATTTCCACGCCCCGTGCTGATTCAGCAAAGGCAAGCTTTTGTCCTCCAGTTAGCAGACTCTACTGTTTACCAAGATTACATTTTGACGGTGAGTCTGCGAGCAGGCTACGCACAATGCATTCCTTTCAATGTGGTCAAGATTCATGCTGTGATTTCATCGACACTCTTAAGTTTAGTGTCTACGAAGATATTTGATCTTAGAAAAGCATGAAAACCAACGCACGATTGCTGGAATTGCTATAACAAAATGAAATGATTATCTAACGATTTGTTTGTGTAATTCAAACAATTATAAACAGCATCTGCTTTCCGCACGGATGAGTGGATCCACTGATTTGCTTATGCCTAAAGCCAAAAACAAGTTACACAAAATAAATAATTTTCTAACTATATAACTTTTAGAAAAAAATTTAACCCATCAACAATAAACGAAACCAAAATATATTCACATAAAAAATTAAAGAAACATACTTTTCAATGATTGGTAAGAATCTTTCTTGGTCTTTGAATAAATCAATCATATTATTAGGCAGCGATTTATCGCAAGCATTCAAATCAATAATATCTCCATCTTTCTCAATTTCAGCGCCAATATATTGACTGCCTTCTTTTGAAAATTGTACAAGACGCATATTTGCTACAGATTGATAACCTCTTGCAAATTGTGTTACAGATTTGTATAAAATATGGTAATTTGACGTAGCAAAACGGGGAGTGAACTTTGAAAACATGTTTTAAACAAAAAATCCAAAATGTTAATACCCTTTCTCAAAAGCCTCAATTTCAATCAATTGCTTGAGGTGATCCCCTTGATCGATTCATTGGCGATTCCCTTAGAAATCTGTAGTCTTACAGAAACCTGCAGAAACCAACATCAGAAAAACTATTTTGAAAAACTAAATATGACTTGCACATCATCATATCAAGTTATTAAATATTAATTGTAATGATCATTATCCTTCAAAAAGTTTAAATTAAATTAATTTATCTTTGAAAATTCGAAGATCTGTCTTAACACAGAATTTGTGCTTGTCATAACTCCCATACCAGGAATTCAACTTTTTCGCGGGAAAATTAAACCACGTTTTGCACAATAATAGTCAAAAATAAAGAATTCACGATATCTTCTCTCGTAATACTTGATAGGATTTTGCAAATTAGTAATTTCTCCTCTGGATGTAAATGGATGTGTTTAAATTGATTGTGTTTGCTATATATTTTACACATTGTTGTGAAAATAATTGCAATTTCACATTTTATGGAAGTTTACAAACAACTGGAAGAGAAATTTTTACTCGAGACCAACACGTGAGTGTTGTAGGAGAATGCATTGGAAATAATTGCTCAACGACACAATTAAAATGGAATAATATAATTCATAATGTTACAGGGGAATTTACCTGCTCTTTAATCGATAATCGGTCGATATTTAGTACACATTTATCATCTTGTCAAAATTATCATGAACAATTTATATTTTACAAAGATGAATTATTCATTTTGGTAACAGATATTTATTTTCTTCGCCAATCAAAATTATTTAATTTTGTCACACATCTGGAGATTGCTAATGAAGATTTCAATAATGCCAAAAAGATCTTTGAACCCACTCAAGATTATGGCCTAACCATTGTATACTCTCAATCAATAATAGAATCAGATAATGAAATAAAAAGTGAGTACGATTTTATTTACATGTAGTCATTGAGATCCTGAATTTTATTCTGAAGTGTTCATACATGTTCTGCTTTAGTTAATTCTTGTAAACAAGACCCGTCATTAATTAAAAATACACAAAATCTTATTTTATAAAGTTAAACATAGTACATCTCCATGCTTTGAATGGCAGAATATGGGTCTTCGAGATTGGTCATATTTTTGATAAAATCTTTCAGAAATTTGTTATTCGTGTACGATTCGTTTACAATATGAACAATTGCGCGTTTTTAATTCTTTAATATCAATTGTTATTCTATATATACCTTGGTATCAATATAGTCTGAAGATCGCAATTAAACGTATGAAACGCAGAGAGGCGGGAATGCTTCTATCCCATAGTCTGTGTTTCATATTCTCAAATGTTTAAAATAGATTAGCAATTATAATAGTTTAAAAAACGGCCAAAAAACTTTTTCGTAATCAGCCCGAGCTCCGCTTTGAAATTGATATTTTTGAAAGGCACAGAAATAAAATCAATAGAAGAAGTCTTGAATCATAAAATGGCATACATAGACAATTCCAAAAGTTTCGTTTAACTGCCCATACGAGTTAATTATTGTCCCATTAAAAATACGAAATTTAATTACCATGCACCAAAAGATTTTACCCCTATAAATATCAATGTTAATTTAGTTTATTGATTTAGTTTTATTCTCAAATTGTTAAACCTCATGTTTCATGACTGTTTGTTGTTGTTGTAAGGCTGTATGTATATGTGGAGCATGAAGTTGTTTTCAAACTCCCTGTAATTCGCCTGTCGAAGGTTAATTTTGACGAAATATATCAAATCAAATAAAAAAAAAGATGATTTATTATTCAAACGTATACATGATGGTATATTCAGAGGCAAAGTCAGAGTAAATCAATGGATCTGTGTCGGAATTTCAGCAAGACTTTCTTCTGCTTTATAATATGCTTAAAAAGCATAAAATTAAGTACATAAAATCTTCATTCGACTATAATTAATATTATCATATGATATCCAATTTACATTTTGATATAAATAACAGTATCACGATCGATATTTGCATCAATAATACTCATTTGATTATCTAATTCCATACCATTAGATAAAAACCATTTTTGTTTAGATTTATTTAAATAAAAATGATTTTCTAATTCTTTTTTAATATCTTCTATTTTCGTATAACCGTAAGTTGCCCAATTCATATCTTTACTACGATCTGGTAATCGTATCGAAAAATATACTGGTTTACCACGTTCTTGGACATCACATAAAGTTGAATTAATATGATTATATCTCATTAAACTATTATTTTGTAAAATATTTTTGGGTAAACTAATACAGTAAATTGGTATCTCATATCTATTACCAAAATGGTCATAGACATTCTCCAGTGTGCCTGAAAAATTAAAACAGAAATTCAATGTAATATAATCCGACTTCATCTAGCCTGCTTCCAGACTAAAACGTTTCTGACGGAAAGTGTGTCCTTCAGAAAAATTTTAGTCTGGACGCAGGCTAACTTTATCGTCTTCAGAGGGTTCCCTTTTAGAAGGGTAATTTTCCCTTTCACGGATAATCGATCGTAGATCTTTTCAAATTTTGTTTTTCAAGCAAAATTATACCATTTCCATTTGAAAATGTCTTAGTCATCTGCTCTAATAACAAGTTAGTATACTATCAAATCACGTGATCGATTTTAGCCAATAAGTGGCTTGATTTCTGTCCATTGAATTGAATATTTAATAAACGTCTATAAATGTGTATTACAATAAATTATTTTTCCACTTCGTTATGAAGTGCATAGGTTTTCTTTGATTCGCCCTTATGAATAACCACCTGTCTGCTATGGTCACTTTAGTACTGCCCAATGAAATTCGTAATATATTTACGTGTTTAATAATACCTATATTATACCATTCTATCCTATTTTACATATGCAGATAATGTAATCAGTTCTACATGCCTAATAACATTAATACTTTTCTATCTAATGTGTTGTAAGTTGTCTTACTGATTGAACATAGGGCTCAATGCTATACAACAGAGCTTTAAATAATATATAAAATATGTAGTCAAAAATCAGACAATCATGTTTGCTACTCAGAGTTTCACGCCAAGGCGATCATCAGGCAATCTATTCAATGGAAAAATACACTATACCTTCAGGATATATACAATCGCAGTGCTATTATTTAGTTACGCTATTTAGTTACGCTATTGTTTACATTTTACGAATGACGGATATTTATTGTTAGTAGTTCCGGTTATAATTTTGGCTACGTTTTAAAATTTGAAAAGTAAAATTTATTTTGGTGTCTACATTTTGATATAATTTCTGTTTTTTTATTGAGTAACCGTTTGTCGGAGTATTTGAATTATTGCTTTTCTATCTAATACTTTAACTGTTTAAACCATGTGTTATAGACAACAACTGATCAATTAACTTTTTGGTAGGTATTATATATTACAGCATCTTCAAATTTAACGAATGCTCAAATTGATTTTTTTTTTAATTTCTATTTCATTAAATTTATTTCCATAGTATACAATAATTCAAATTCTTAAAAACTATCATACTTAAAAAGCAAATTACAAAGGTCTATATATGTACATATTTCAAAACTATAAGCTAGAATAAATATTAAAATTCATTTCAAAATCTAATTCTACCAATCTAAATCTAAACCGTTTTGATTAAAATAGAAGAACTCGTCAGGTAGTTGAAATTGATTTACGCACAAAGCACAATATACATTTGTAGCATATATAAGCAGGGCTTTCATTTACCTTCTAATAGTAATGTAGACGGTATCGCCCTACCGAAGGCACCCGTACCACTCCCCTGACCACTCCGGCCTCTATTTATAGTGGAGTGCCTCTATTCGCTGAGAGCAATGATTTTAAACGCTCTTTACTGATCTCAGCGGCGACACTGCAGATTAATTTTAACAGATTTCATGGCAGATAGGTCTCGACTATTTACCTTCTGGGAGGATTAAATTATTTTTATCTATTCTTGATTGTACTTCTTCAGTATTAAATGTCGTACATAATTCGCATAGAAGCGCCCAAGTTTCCTTATTATTTCCATTTTTCTTGCTATTCCAAAATAGTGTTCTTAGCTGAGATATTCCAGTACGATTGACAGGCTTTTTAGCATACCAAATTCTTCGTGGCTGTAATGGCTTACCTAGAACTAAAATACAATGATCGCCTAAATATTGTAGCAGTAATTTGTCCTTAATTGTGAATGAAATATGTTTATGTGGTGTTCTGCTCACAGTGTTTCGATATTAAGGTTTTATTGGAAGCTCCACTCCCGCTATTTTTAAGGCTGAATTAGAAAGAACATTATTTTGGAAGTACTGAGATGAAATGACCACTAAAATCATGTGATACATCTTCAAGAGGTGGCCGATACAACAGGTTGGAGACATATCAATTGAGTTGTACTGTACCTCTTGGTTGTCTTGATATCAATTTGGCTATTAAGCGATATATCGCGTAACTTGAAACAAATGCTGTCGCTGTCACAGCAACAGTGATTGAGATAATTCGACTTTGAAGCATTCCCAATTAATATTGCAGTTCGCCAAGTAATTACTTTTACCTTAATTATTTTGGATTTGATCACTTCAATGTTTTATAATTTATGTGTGTTTCTTTAACGGATATGTTTAAGGATTTAAAATTATATCGTTTGTGACGTCATGAATTAAATTGCAGAAGCTAATACAGTGTAATCATTAATCCGCTTAAGTGCAAGTAAGAATTGCCAACGATTTCAGTTGCATTTATCTGAATTTGCACTTATCCGATATTGCTTAGCAAACATTTGACCAGAAAATAGTTTATAGGTTTTCAGATTCAGGTAGCAGATAAACGGGAATTTCACTTATCCGAATTACACTTGAGCGGGTTACACTGTATACGAATAAAGTGCACACCTTTCGAAAGTGCAAACAGGTCCTCGGTAGTATAGTGGTCAAGTATCCCCGCCTGTCACGCGGGAGACCGGGGTTCAATTCCCCGCCGGGGAGGATTATTTTTGATTTTATTTGCTTTTACACATTATTGAAGCCATAATTTACACTTTTACAGCCTATTAGCTACCATCAATTACCTTTATAAATGTCAATACATTTAAACATTGTTAATGCAATATTGTACCGATTGTAATCACATACGTATAATATTGCAGTGACGATAATAATCATATCAAACAACTATTCCAAAGAAATCACAATTCAACGGCGTCATCATAGGTTCGTCGATCATACACCACGAATGTTCTGGATTGTCTCAATTGTCTCAAAGGTACCGCTGGTTGCCATTGGTTACTATAATGCCATAACTTCTTAGAAGTATCTATTTGACCGGTAGTCGTCGCCATTATGGATTCATGATTGTAACACCAGGAATGTCTTGGCTTGTCTCAATCGTCTCACTTTACTAGCCTCATTCTATCAGGGCCCTCATTTCATCGCGGCGCTCCAGTGAGGGCCTAATAAAACTGAAGGTTAAAAAGTGTGCCAGAAACCAAGAATATGATGTGCCCAATCACAGTGCACCTTGGTATCACGTGAGGTTTTATCGAGCGCTGGAGCGCCGCGATGGAGTGAGGCTACTATAAACAACAGCCGAGTGTACTACAATATCAAACACCTTTCCAATTGGGAAATAGGTCCTCGGTAGTATAGTGGTCAAGTATCCCCGCCTGTCACGCGGGAGACCGGGGTTCAATTCCCCGCCGGGGAGGATTATTTTTGATTTTATTTGCTATATACCGTACAACCAAAGATTTCAACACTATTGAAGATAATTACAGCTAATTTGTTACTATCGTTTCCATTTGTTCCTACCGTAAACAATGAATTACTAAATGAGATGACAACAAGCACGTTAAACCCATATGTTTGATGGAATGTTGAATCTTTGAATTACGTGAATTTTGTTTACAAATTTGAAATCTATGAATGAGATATTTCTTGCAAAGCAGAAACATATCGAATCTAGATTTATTTTGACAACATCAAATCAACGAGTAATATTTCTGTATTTCAGCAAGCCATAAGAGGTAAAAAAAACTCAGACAAGTTTGATTTGATTTGATTTGATATATTCGTCATATTTACAAATAATTCCACCTACAACAGCATGATACAATAATACAAATAATATTAACATGAAAATGATATCGAAGGAAAATCATGTTGTTGTTGTTTATTTGTCAAAAATACTGATGATTAATAGTTTAAAATCATGTTTTACAATATGCTGACAAGTCCATCTTCACGAGGGATTTCTTAAAATTTTTGAGTGTTTTCGAGCTTACAACAAACTCAGGTAAATTGTTCCACCAAGGTAACACTGGCTCTGATTAAATAAATTATTTGGCAATTATATGCAGGTGGCCAGCTTTATATACAGGATTAAATATTGAAACGGTGACCACTATATAGAGGTGACCATTGTAGCATGTTAGAATATAGCCGGTTGACTTTATGAAATGATGCTGAAATGATATACAGTCAAACCTGTTACAACGGTCACCTCTACAAAATGGCCACCTGTCTACAGTGGTCACTCTTGCAATGTCTAGAATAGTATTTTCTATTGAATCAAACCAGTATATAAAGGCCACCTGTTTATAGTGGTCTGTTTATAGTGGTCAAGGTCAAATAAGCTGGCTGTTATATACAGGTTTCACTGTATTTATTAGTATATATGCATCTCCTCTTAACTCCACAAGGTTCAAAGATTGGTCTACTCTGTGGAACGGATGAATTAATCTTCTTTGGTTGGTATTTGTTGCAATTAAACACAAGCAACATCCAATTTGATGACGCATCTATCAGAATCAAAACTACTAGCTATCATTTAATTGTACTCTATGAGAATGTAGTTTTCGCGGCTAATCTTCAAAGAAATGGAACTGAAAATACGAGGGTGATGAATGAATGATTTATTTTTTTCTGCGTATATAAACAACATAATAATAATAATATAATAATATTAATAGGTGGATTGTTCCACACCAGTTCTTGGTATAGTGCTCAATGAAATTAATCAGAGCATTTATACAAAATGAGAGTCAAAAATGAAACATTCTAGATTTCCGCAAGTTCAAGTTTCACACCAGAAGGTGATCATCAGGCGATTTATTTCAGCTATCCTACAATAGGAAAGTACTGTTGTACTGTTGTACAACTGTTTTACTGTTGTACAACTGTTTTACTGTTGTACAACTGTTGTAGCTTGTAGGATAGTTGAAATAAATCGCCTGATGATCACCTTCTGGTGTAAAACTTGAAGTTGCGGAAATCTATAAACAATAAATGTGAATTTCAATGCAAAATTCTTGATTTAAGCAAAATGTATGTTTTTTATTTGTCCAATTTTTAAAGCAACTATAGTTTGCAAAATTCTTAGAATAATTTATTGCTTAAAGTAGGACATGTACAATTTGTTTTACTTATCTATTTTTGTTCAGAAAAAGAATTGAAACGTTGTTCAAATCAGTAACAAAAACAATTTACTGTTACTGACTTTTGTATTGAATGATTTACGAAGATATTTTTTAAATGTGAATCACATACAGAATAACTTAGCTATAATTAACTAGTGATTAAATAAAGGTTATTTACCGAATTTAGAATTGGGACAGATAGCATTAGACAGCATTTATAGGCATTATAGATAATATATATTGCGCTTTTAAAAAATACATTATGTAAACTAACCTCTGCGTCCCTTAAACAGATGACCACTATAGACAGGTGGTCTTTATATACAGGTTTAATTCAATAGAAAATACCAGTTTAGACATTGAAAGAGTGACCACTATAGACAGGTGGTCGCTGTATAGAGGTGACCGTTATAACAGGCTTGACTGTATATTGAACCGAATTCTTGTTTTGAGCAAAAACAGCTTGTTTAAGCATATTATATTGTACATGTATCATACATCAAGAATTTTTGACTTAAAACAAGTTATAACAGAGCCATCTATTTATTAAGAGTAGGGACATGCAAGTATTGAGGCTCGATAACCGTCATTATCGTTCCATTGAAAAGGTTAAATTTTGTTTCCGAATTCAAAATTTTACTTTCGCGTGCTTTATTCAAATTTCGCAAGCCTGCAGTTGACGGAGCGAAAATGGTGTCCATAAATCAGGTGACTGGCATCTATCCAATGGAAAGATGTTCTTACAATAATTAAATTTTTTCCTGTGTAATATTTGTTATTCAGGTGTCTTCCTTGGAACCAATAAAAAATTACACGTCATTCATTGGTTATTCATCAAATGTTCAAATATGTCCTTTGCAAGAAAAGAGCAACAGCAGTTCTATCATCATAGTTCTAGCGATACACAATTCAACTATAACGCTGGTATCACCTTTGTTATCGAATGTAATAGCGATTAATGTACTATATAACAATAGTGAGGATATCATTGATGCTCAATATGATGATGAAGTGATGGCAATTGTAACTTCACATTATGATGAACAGGTAACTATGAAAATTATATAATTTCTATTGACACTGTTGAGCTTCAAGGCTCAATCCAAATGTTGTGTATGATAGATCATCGATAAAGACACAAATAATGCAAATGTTTCATAATAACTTGAAGATGTATATTCATATATAATCGCGTGTTCTTCGCACCGCATACTCCACATTCTAATTCTAGAATCAATGTGCTACATATTTAATTAAAGAGGCTGATAATAGAAACGAGGCACAACAATACTAGCAAAGAGTGTATTGTCCTTACTGACATTACTAGATAAGCAAATTGAGACGGTGTCGCCATACCGAAGGCACACGTACCACTCCTTTATTTCTAGAGGAGTATCTCTTTTTGCTGAGAGCAATGAGGATAAATGCTGTTATTGATATTAATTTCGATACTGCAGATTAATTTTAACAGATTTCATAGCAGATAGGCCTTGATTGTCAATGCTCAACAATGCACCATAACCATTCCATCCGCTATCCTTAGATATTCCAGAGAGAATTCCATTCTTCCAATCTCCACGCGTTCAAACTCTGAATAACGGAAAAATGCTTCTGTCTCATCTTTGTCACTTAGTCTATATTGCTCTGTTTCTCCCACCCATATTTTATCTAGTGGAACTATGACTCGACATTGAGCACTTTAATATAAACATGTGTATCTGAGTATACACTTAATATAATTGATTTTTTTAAATTTATTATCAGTAAATCTATAATAAATAAATTGAATTGAAGAAAGTGAATATATTGCTTGATGATCTTCTCTGTGTGAAACTTCAAGTAACAAATATCAGAGACATCTATTTACAAGAGTCGGTACACTCACGCCATTTCCTTTTTTTTTGGCCTGGCAAAGACTACTTTTTTCTAGTTCTTGTCCCCAGTTGGAATAGTGAACAATACTTTTATTTCAAATACTATTGCGCTTAAAACGGAAAACCTGGTTCCGAAAGAACAAGAACCCTGGTGCCGAAGGAACACGAATGGCGTCTAAAAATCACGTGATTGGCATCTGTCCAATAGGAGACGATATAGCGGCACATGGAAGCGTGTCCCAACTCCTGTAAATAGATGGTTCTGGCAAATATGACTGTCTCATACTCTAACAATTGTTATTATCATTTCAAGCTTTGCTATATTATATATATATATATATATATTGCATTGAGCCTCATGTTCAATCTGTAAGATAGCATTTTACAATATTATAATAAATCTAGCTATAGCAACTATTTTGCTTTTTTTGTTGATCGCTATTATCAATCTCAATGTTTTTTTATTCTAGAACGGTTCCAGAATTTGGAGATACGTTTTCAACAGAGAAACGTGTAACGGAGAAGAGTTATATCTACTTTATAAGTTCCCTGATACCTTTAGAATAAATTCACTCACTATTCAATGGAATACTTATATTGCAATTGGCAATGAGGTATAAATACTAATCAATTCTTCATTCTTCATAACTATGACATCATTTTTAGTAAGAATTTTCAAGAATAATCTAGAAACCTATACTTCATAATGATACAGTTAATAAATAAGAATAAAATATCCAGTTATATGCAAACGTAACAACCATTATGGCAGGTAAACTGTCATTCGAATTACGCTACATCGATATTGCATGCATCTGGTTATGCCGCAAGTTTTAATTTTTTGTAGTGAAATTTTAGCCTTCCTTACAGAAGTAAGTACAGTGAAACCTGTATATAACAACCAGCTATGAGAGGTAGATAAATTGACCACTATAAGCAGATGGTCTTTATATACAGGGCTGATTCAAAAGAAAATACTATTTTAGACATATCAAGAGTGACCACTATAGACAGGTGGCCGCCATATAGAGGTGACCGTTATAACAGGTTTGACTGTAGTATAGTCGGTCTGAAAAATATAGCAAGATTAGATTGTGATCTCTATAGATCACAATTAAATTGATTCCTAGATTGAATTGGACTATATCCCTAGATTGCACAATTTAATTAATCCTTAAATTGAATTGGATTAATTTCGGCTGGTCTTGATTTGATCACAATACATAATGTTCATAATGAACTATGAACTCGATAATTTTTTGCCAAATAGATTGTATGTAAGGTACAGAAAGTTTTGCTTGCATTATTCTGTCGTTATTTTTCTTGTAAATTATATAGCTAGTGAGATTCACTACATCGGTACTCGGGAGAGCTACTTCCATACACCGACTATATTCAGGATGTGCCAAGGGGTTCCTTTTCCAGATTCTTGTGAAATTTTACAGTATCAATTTACAAGATTTTCAAAATGTTTCAACTTTTCATTTGTTTTGATTATAAAATATTGAAATTTTGAACGATCTTGAATCTCCACCTGGGCATGTGTAACATAATCTGATTATTATATTATGGTTTTTTCTAATCTTTTCAAACTTCCAGATATGGATATCAAAGAACTTCGGAGGAGATTTCATGCATATATTCAGTCAAAATGATGTTCATAGCATTCAAAAAGCTCCCATGATCGATTTTGATGTTAGTTTTTTGATTTTCACTATTCATCCTAACTACCTTATGAAATTAAACTTGGAAAATCTGAAAATTAATCAATTACAAATTGAATCCCTTGAAAACATTAACTTTGCCTTTGAGTTAATTACGATTGCTCTTCGTAAATTTGAAAATATTTATTTTTATCAAAATATGAGTTATGAGAATAATACAAGATTGTTACCAGATTTTGTAGTCAAACCATATCAGTATTTATTCATACCATCAGTAATAATAATAAAAGATTATAATCAAGCAGAATTATGTATAGCTGAATACGCTCAAAACAGTGGATATTTTAATAAATTTTCAATAAATAAAGCAAGTCAATGGTGTGAAATAGAAAATATTAATGATATAGAAATTGGAATTCGGAAACGAAAACTGGAGTTCTACCCTGACGAAAATGGGAGATTTTCAATCAAATTATTAGATGACGACAAGCTAGGAATTTGGAAACTTAATGATATAGGTACAACTATAAGTCTACCTAGTATATCAAAACATTGTATAATAGAATGGATATCTAATGACAGTATGGCACAAGCATCGTGTATAGAAGATTCTAGAAAAACAATCAATATTCTTGAATGGAAATCTGAATTTGCTATCCAATACTACTATTTAACTTCGAAAGAAAACTGTTACGCGATAAATGGAAATCTATCTGGAGTTAATACGAATAATAAATATTACATGTTTAATACAAACAACAGAGATATTGGATTAAAGACAGGCGATTTTATACATTTTAAGAAATATATTGGGTTAATAAATGAAACGAATTCAGAGAATAATTTTATTTTGGAATTCATGACAGAGATTCCATGGAATATGACCAAAGTTGATAAAATATGTAAACTTGATTCATCAAAGATTAGGAAAAATATTGAATCATGTCCAATAGAATTATCATTGAATAATAACTGGAATCAAACAGTTTACCTTGACGCTAATGAAAGGTTAGAATTAAATTTTACTGCAAAATTAATTACAGGAGAATCAATAAAAGATTTTTATCCATTATTCAACGTCATATTTAGTAATACACAACAATTCGATATACGTGAAATAAATCAGTGTACAAGAACACATCATATAAAGAAGATTATATTGCAACAAAAAGCAAGTTTTCTTAATGTATCAAAGTATACAACTTTAACACTCACAAGTCGTGTTTTCAAATCATTATGCTCTAAACTGACAAAAACAATTGTAATAATAAGTTCATGTCCACTTGGCAAAAAACTTTTATTTGAATATCCTATTATTTACGATCCATTAGAATTTCTACGTAATACTGTAATGGATAGTAATGACATTGAACGATATAAAGATTTACCTACAAACTATCGTCCACCCTCTGATAAGGGGATTGCTATACCTTTAACAAAACATATTTACAATGTTGATAGAAGCAAGACTTTATTCAATAGCAAATATTCAAGTTCACAAAGTGCAGTTGTTTACAAGCAATGCGAAAAAGCTAAAAACAGGTAATTTTGTTCATTTTACGATTGAATTCTCATGTATTTCCCCCTGTATTTTCATCTTCTAAGAGACGAGATATTTAGTTCTAATTAGCAGATTGAAGCTTTCACTTTATTATTTGGTAACATTTAATAAATATTCGTTAGTGAAAACTGAGAAATTGCACTTTGAATGGTTTGTAACTTTGACTCCCAAATTGTCACGAACAAGTGCTGATAAAAAGGACAAAATTTGACAATTTAAGTTCCTTCTGTTTAATTGGTGAACGCAAAGTAAATAGCACCCCGATTTTCTTTCTCATATTCTCCCTGAACGCCTCTCTTGTGCCAACACTGACTAATAAACTGTCTGTTCATCGCACATTGCATGAAACTTAACAATAATTAGAAAATGTTTTCTAAATTAACGCTGAATGAAACTTAAGTAACAATAATTAAGTTATTATGAAACCCTGATATGAATATAGGAAGACTAAAACAGACTGTGAGCAATAAAGATTCATGATTGCCCAGGTGGAGCAGGTAAAAAGCTTGTTAAAATGCTGAAAATAATTGAGTATGTTTCTTGAGCAGAATAGTGCATTTTGAACGAGTCATTATGTATTTCAGATATCATGACAATCATAATATTCTTCGGTGTTATCCAAATATTTTTGAGGCACAATTGTTCTGAAAGTTTGACACTGCATCGGCATCGTCATACTGTGAATTTGAGTAAAAGCCAGTACAGGGAACATCATCAAAATTTAACTTATCAAGAGATCAAAGGAGATCGGGAAAAGTTGTCTGGAAGACAGGGGGATTTTATACCCCTATCAGAGCATCAACTATCATCCAGAAGCAGATGAGTAAATAAGATCATTTCTAAATACTTATAACACATTTCCTTAATTATTTTCCCTCTATTTCCAATAGGGACAAATGCGGATGCAATACCAATTCTCGTGTATCCTCCTTAATCGAAGATTCCGATTGTATCGAACGGGTGTATCGTATGGTCTATCGTGAACAGTTGCCTATTTCATTAAAACTTCAGCGAGATGAAACCAACATTCCAACCATATTCCAAAATGACTATATCCTTGAAGAGTTAAATAATCGCAAGGATTTTGAATTGATTAAAAGTAGTGGTTCTGTAACGGATTCATCACGGATTATTATCCGTTCATCTGTTAACAACAAACTTGATTTCAAAGGTTCTGGATTATACCATTTCAGAGTTCAAGATGATAGACAGTCATTTTTAACATTATGTCATCTGAAAGTTGAATTTGTTATTTATGTTGGTAGTACACCGTTACCACATCCTTCTCAAGATCTTGTTAGAGCAACAACGGCAATGTTATTTGGTATGATGTTATGTGGAGTGTTTTGGTATCATAGTTATTATCGTTTTATGAATACCTCCATTACACCATTGGAAGATGATGATAACTAATAAAATAAAAGTTCTAGTAATGATTAAGTAGTTCAAGATAACTTCAGCTTGTTTATTGTTTTAATTGTTATCGCACGTAGAAGAGACGAAAGGTGGAAAAGAAAGAAGGCTTCTTGGCCATACATGGGCTCAAAAGTAGGGTGCAGTGAAACCCAGACGCCTGCAGCTCCCATTGATTCTGGGAGATAGTGAAGGCTTTTTGGACATACACAGCTCAAAAGCGGGAGTTTACGGACATCAAGACACCTGCAGCTTTCATAGACCCTGAGACTATACAGAGGGTTTCTCGGGAATGCATGGGCTCAAAAGGAGGGATGCCCTGACACCTGCAGCTCCAATTGCTCCTTGAAAATACAGTGAGGATTAGGGACACCAAGAGACGTGTGCAGCTCCCATAGTTTCGGAAAAATACAGAAAGGGTTCTACGCAATCTCATGAAATACAGAATTTGAAGATTCTATAGAAAGAATAAGGCATATCAAGTTAATATGATACAAATTGCAAGATTATCTAGTCAAGAAAAATTGACCTATTATTGTGTACACCAAGCCGAAGAAAACAGTTTGTGAACTTGTAAATTCGTAATAAAGTAATATTAATATTTTCAAACGGAATGTCGCTTTCATCACTTGAAAATTTTTACTTTGATAAACGTTTCGGTAGTCAACAATTACTACCATTTTCATGTTTGAAATGAAAAAAATAACAAAGCTATACATATATAAACATATTCCAAAACACTAGGGACTTAATCGAATCTATTCCTGATTGCTGTATTTAAGATACAAAGACAGAAGGAATTACTTAGTTTATGAATGTTGTCCATTCGGGAAATAAATCCTCTTATTTCATCGATGCTGGAAATAAAATTGGCCATCTCGTCAACATTTCAGTGAAACTATGTCAAGAAGGGAATGTTCACGCTGTCGGCGACAGTTTTGATCGTCTTTAAAATGAAAAGACGTAAAATTCAACTACAAGCAACAGCCAGCGTCCTACCAATGCTGGTGAAATAAACGTCATTTTGGCTGGGGTTTTGCATGAAATTAACTTCATCGATCATTTTCTCAGTAAATTGTCTCATAGACACATCTTTAATAGATCGCAGCTTAAAAGACAATATGCCGTAGCTCAATAGATCATTTTCTTAGCAAATTGTCTCATTGCAGCATCTTTGAAAAATCACAGCTAAATATATCAGCTAAATCACACATATATATCTCAGACAATCAGACAAGTATCAATTCTTTCGCCATTAAATCTTGGCTGTATAAACCAATTTTTGGCAACAACAGTTATACCACTATACATCTGATATTAGATTAAATAGTAAGGTGCTGTTGTGCATGTGAAACATTTAATAAGTATGCATCTGACTTTCTTTAACACAAACGGAAACATTAGCTCTATTATTATAGTTAAAGCATGTTAATAAATTATTTTTGAGCAAGCATTGTACAATAGGCCTAATTCACAGTTTGATGATCGCAATTAAGCGTGAAACTTTAAGTTACAGTAACAAAATGTGTAGTCTTTGACTCCTCTATTTATATTATTATTATTATTATTATTATTATTATTATTATTATTATTATTATTATTATTATTATTATTATTATTATTATTATTACTATTATTATTATTATTATTATTATTATTATTATTATTATTATTATTATTATTACTATTATTATTATTATTATTATTATTATTATTATTATTATTATTATTATTATTATTATTATTATTATTATTATTATTATTATTATTATTATTATTATTATTATTATTATTATTATTATTATTATTATTATTATTATTATTATTATTATTATTATTAATAAAATTTATGTTTATCTAATAGCAGATAATATAGGGCTCTATGTCTTCATTTGACAGAGCGGTAAATAATAATAATATATGGCGAAAGAGTCAAAGAATACACATTCTTTACTGTTACTCAAGTTTCACGCTTTTCACAGCGATCTTCAGACAGATTTTTTACTCAATGAAAAATATACATGATATCTACGTTCTATGGTCGACTCTCCGTAATGCTGCTTTCTATTGTTTAATTAATACAATGCTATTGTTATTGCTATTGTTAATACAAGTGGTGGAAAAATGTGATGGTTTCCTTTATTCTCAGTAAATGATTATTTATTATGTTTTAGATTTATTAAAATTGGACAGGTAATATTTATTTTCGTGACGACATTTAGATATTAATTTAGTTTTTTTGTTTATTATTGGTTCTTCTGCGCATATAATATGATATTTTTCTAAGAGGCATAAATGGCATTTTTTCGAGATGTTGTTGTATGCTTTTATTCCAACTCCAACTTAGACAAGATATCAACGCAATCAAAACATCTTCGAAAGCGTTCGTCCCTGCTGACAAAACAAGAAATTATTACAAACTTGACAAAAGCCAACATGATAAATTACTACACAATAATATCACATCAACTTACAAGAAAACTAATGAAGCTACAGTGAACAAGATCAACAGAGAGGCAAAAGAGATTACGAAAGAACTAAGGATTGACAAGCGAACGGAGAGAATCGCCCAGCAAAAGGCTTTTATCACCATCAAAGACCATAAGGACAACTTTCAACATAACCCTACCTGCCGACTAATTAACCCTGCAAAATGTGAGGTCGGAATTGTAAGCAAAAAAATAATCGAAAAAATTGTAATCGACATCAAATCAAAATCAAATGCCAACCAATGGAAAAATTCTTTCTCCGTAATCAAATGGTTTGAAAATTTAAAAGACAAACACAAATTATCTTTTCTAGTTTTCGATATAGAAAATTTTTACCCTTCTATATCCGAAAAACTCCTCAAAGAATCTATAAATTTCGCGAGAAACCTTACACAAATTTCCGAAATAGACGAAAAAATCATAATGCACTCCAGGAAATCAGTACTATTTAATAACGACTCAGTATGGGTGAAAAAGAACAGCAACAGCCTATTTGATGTCACTATGGGCAGCTATGACGGCGCTGAGGTGTGTGAACTGGTCGGATTATTCATCTTACAAAAAATAAGCAGCATTTTCGGGAACGGGAACGTAGGGCTCTACAGAGACGACGGTATCGCAATCCTGAAGAATAAATCAGGCACACAGGCAGAAAGACTCCGAAAGAAAATAATCAAACAATTCAAAGACATTGGACTAAATATAACGACAAAATCAAACTTAAAGGTAATTGACTTCTTAGACCTAACATTTAACTTGAACACTGACTCATACCAGCCATATCGAAAGCCTAACGACCAACCATTATACATTAACATCAACTCCAACCACCCGCCAAATATACTAAAACAAATACCAACAGCTATTAATCAAAGACTATCTGATTTATCCACTAACTCCGCAATATTCGAGAACAGTAAAGAACCATACGCTGACGCTTTGAGAAAAAGCGGACACGATACGCACCTAAAATACAATCCACGAGAAACACCACTAAACAACAATAGAAAATGCCGATCAAGAAAAGCCATATGGTTCAATCCACCCTACAACAAGAGCGTGAAAACTAACATCGGTCGTACGTTCCTTAACTTAATAAAAAAACACTTCCCAAAATCGAACAAATTAAACAAGATTTTCAATCTCAACACAATCAAAGTCAGCTATAGTTGCACAAATAACATGAATTCAATCCTAAAGAGCCATAACAATAAAATAATCAATTCGACAACAAACACCACAACTAACACCAACCAATGCAACTGTAGATACAAAAACTTATGCCCTTTCAACAACAAATGCCAAATGAAAAGTATTATCTATAAAGCAAACGTCACTACTCCATTTGACCAAGAAGGACAGAGCTACATTGGGTTGACGGAAGGCACGTTCAAACAACGCTACACGCAACACAAGGCAACACTTAAACACAGAAAATACAACACTAGCACACAACTATCCAAACACGTTTGGGATTTAAAAGACAAAAACATCACATACAAAATCGAATGGTCAGCCATCGCTAATGCAAAAGCATACAACAACATCTCGAAAAAATGCCATTTATGCCTCTTAGAAAAATATCATATTATATGCGCAGAAGAACCAATAATAAACAAAAAAACTGAATTAATATCTAAATGTCGTCACGAAAATAAATATTACCTGTCCAATTTTAATAAATCAAAAACATAATAAATAATCATTTACTGAGAATAAAGGAAACCATCACATTTTTCCACCACTTGTATTAACAATAGCAATAACAATAGCATTGTATTAATTAAACAATAGAAAGCAGCATTACGGAGAGTCGACCATAGAACGTAGATATCATGTATATTTTTCATTGAGTAAAAAATCTGTCTGAAGATCGCTGTGAAAAGCGTGAAACTTGAGTAACAGTAAAGAATGTGTATTCTTTGACTCTTTCGCCATATATTATTATTATTATTATTATTATTATTATTATTATTATTATTATTATTATTATTATTATTATTATTATTATTATTATTATTATTATTATTATTATTATTATTATTATTATTATTATTATTATTATTATTATTATTATTATTATTATTATTATTATTATTATTAATAATAATATATGGCGAAAGAGTCAAAGAATACACATTCTTTACTGTTACTCAAGTTTCACGCTTTACTGTTACTCAAGTTTCAGAGCCCTATATTATCTGCTATTAGATAAACATAAATTTTATTATTATTATTATTATTATTATTATTATTATTATTATTATTATTATTATTATTATTATTATTATTATTATTATTATTATTATTATTATTATTATTATTATTATTATTATTATTATTATTATTATTATTATTATTATTATTATTATTATTATTATTATTATAATGTAATAATAATAATGATGATATGGTATCTAACAGCAGTTGATATAGTGCTCGATGTCATTTGACAGAGCGTGAATAATAATAATAATGGAGTCAAAGACTACGCATTCATTTTCTGTAACTTAAAGTTTCTCGCTTTATGCGATCATCAGACAGATACTATTAATCTGATTACTATTGAATACTATTGATACTATTGAAGTGATTAATAGTATCTGTCTGATGATCGCATAAAGCGAGAAACTTTAAGTTACAGAAAATGAATGCGTAGTCTTTGACTCCATTATTATTATTATTATTATTATTATTATTATTATTATTATTATTATTATTATTATTATTATTATTATTATTATTATTATTATTATTATTATTATTATTATTATTATTATTATTATTATTATTATTATTATTATTATTATTATTATTATTATTATTATTATTATTATTATTATTATTATTATTATTATTATTATTATTATTATTATTATTATTATTATTATTATTATTATTATTATTATTATTATTATTATTATTATTATTATTATTATTATTATTATTATTATTAATAATAATAAATATTATCCAATAGCAGTAAAACAGTGCTCAACTTCTGTTGACAGAGCTGTAAATATAAATAGAGGAGTCAAAGACTACACATTTTGTTACTGTAACTTGAAGTTTCACGCTTTATTGCGATCATCAGACAGTTAAAACTAGATAATAAAAAACATACATGGTACCTCTGATATAAACTTACATAAATCGCAGCTATTGTTAAATGGGATAAAGCCTATTGTATCGCAATGTGCGTGTTTTCTTTGTGATCGTTTCCTATGCAGCATTTAATTGTTACAGGTTATGTTTTAGTCGATTTATAATTAGTAAAATAAAATTTATTCTCGTGCCTACATTTTGAAATTAACTCAGATCTTTTGTTAAGTAATGCTTTTTTGGAACAAATGATATGATATTTTTCTGCCAGGCATAGCTGGCATCTTTTCGTTATATTATTGTATGGCTTTGCTCTCGATAGAGCTGTCCATTCGATGTTGTAGTCGGTGGCTTTGTCCTTCTGTTCCCAAATATATTTTGATAGTTGCGTGTTGTGGGTATGTTTATCATGCCGGAATGTGCTTGTGTGCTGTGTGTAGCGTGTCTTGAAAGAGTTTTCCGTTAGACCGATGTAATTTTTACCCTCTTGGTCTTCCGGGGTAGTCACTTTGGCGTTGTAGATTAATCCTTCCATAAGGCATCTATTGTTTAATGGACAATTTTCCTTTGTGCGGCAGTTGCATAATTGCGCATTTTCTGTTACTTCCATTTCTGTATTTGTTAAGTTCTTGTTGTGGTTAGTAATGATTGTTTTCATATTGGAAGTACAACTGTAACTTACTTTTAGCGTGTTTTGATTGAAAATCTTGTGTAGCTTGCTTGTCTTCGGAAAGTGCTTCGTAAATTATTCGTAAATAATTCGTAAGTTATTATTATTATTATTATTATTATTATTATTATTATTATTATTATTATTATTATTATTATTATTATTATTATTATTATTATTATTATTATTATTATTATTATTATTATTATTATTATTATTATTATTATTATTATTATTATTATTATTATTATTATTATTATTATTATTATTATTATTATTATTATTATTATTATTATTATTATTATTATTATTTATTATTATTATTATTATTATTATTATTATTATTATTATTATTATTATTATTATTATTATTATTATTAAATTACAAAAACGTTCGCTTCTTGAACAAAATTACACGTAACATACATATCAATCAATGCTAATCAATATCTACCAATCACATTTTGTCAAAGATCTATAGCCTATTGTGAAACAGTGAATGTGTGAGCAACCGATAAGAATGAACGCTAAGCTCAATTGGCAGAGCAACCAAAATTCACATCTGATCATATCTGGTTGACTGTCGTTCAATTCCCTGGATATGAGTACTATCTTCTGATGGCGTATCGAATGGTCCTGTGGGAATTGTATTGTGAGTAGGTCTCGACAAAAGTAAGAATCCTGGACTCCTAGGTTCCGGAAGGTTAGAGCAAATTGAGAAGAAAATTGATGTTTTTAATGATTTATTGGTCAAACATCAACAAAAAATTCAGAAGTAAATGTTGAAATTCCTTGAGGATTCCAGAAGGCTGAACCTTTTGTCCCTGATTGTGAGTAGCTGTGTAGCCTACCATCATTGCGCAATGATAATCAAGGCCAATCTGCCATGCAATCTGTTGAAATTGATCCGAAGTGTCGCGGCTGGGATCAACATAGAGCAGGGCCACTCCTCTAATAATTCGCTTCGGTAAGAGGACGCTATTGGGGCTATTTTGAGACGAAAAAGTGAAAGGAAAGTGCAAACTTTACTCTTTCTTTAAGAAACGTTTTAGCCTGGACGCAGGAAATACTAAAGTTCTCACAATCCCACATACACCAAATGCAGCACCATTTGTTAGAACAAAATTGACAAATAACCCCAGTCAGAAGCATGTAATTACAGCCGTGGATACCATCTTAAGTACTTACTTCACTGTTGACGCCAAAAACATGAAAATATCATTAAATAATCATGAAAACGTTATGGAAATGAAATTATACCGTGTAATAAGTTACTTGTGTAATTAAAAAAACATGAAAATTTACAGTATTTTCATGTTTTTTTTTGTCAGTAGTATTAGTAGTTAGGCTCTCATACATGGTAATTAAAAATAGATCACAATTCACACAAGTAGATAAAAGTATTACCTTGAATGATGGATCCTACCTTGAAAGATATGGAATCAATTTGTTTGTGTTAAATACCAAATTATTTGTATTTGAATCTTGCATAATTTCGCCATTGACACGGCATCTAATACCCAAATTATGTGGATCTAAAAATAATATGTAATATTTCGTTTTCAGTTAACTACATGATTACTGATAGTCACATCCGTAAGCACAGATGCTCATTTATGCTTGTTCAGATTCCTAGATTTCACAACTTTTTCATTACATTTTTGCGAGATGGAAAAGTTTGTAAATTTTTCACAACTTTTTCATTGCATTTTGGTGTTATTAAAACGTTGTCCATTCTTCACAATATTTTCACAAGATTTTTCTAATTGCAAAAATATCAACCAAATTTTTCACAAGATTTTTCAAGCATCATTGGGGGAACATGAACACACGGTACATAGAGATAAATTAAGTAATTTTTGAAGAGTTCATTCAAACATTTTAATATAATCATCTACCCACTGCAAAGATCAATCAGTTCATGAACTCGACAAAGATTTCAAAACTTTGAATTGTTCATGAACAGTTCATTAAAACTGGGGCATTTAATGTTCATGAACTGTTTTCTTTCACAGGGGTATTCATATGTCAATGAACTGGATCTAAAAGCCATTAAAATATAATAATATTCAAATTTCAGATTTCAGATTTCTAGATTTCACAACTTTTTCATTACATTTTTGCGAGATGGAAAAGTTTGTAAATTTTTCACAACCTTTTCATTACATTTTGGTGTCATTAAAACGTAGTGCATTTTTTCACAATTTTTCACAAGGTCTTCACAATTTTATTGATCCATAGTGAGGGGCTATTGACTGTGACGGGCACTGAGTATGAATGAAACTGTTAGAATAAAGGGTTAACGCAGTTACCAGTTACTATTTTGGAATTAATAAGGAGACGTGTAATCATCAATATACGTGTTTTGAAGTTGTATAAAATGGTTATATAGAATGCCGGATAGGTTATGGGTTGAATGAGCGAGTGTGAATTAATGTTAACTTCTGTGGCATATTGATGTCATTTTTATTGTAAGTAGCTGATAATGAAATGTGCTATATGCAGCTTAATTAAAATATGATGGTTCCAAGACTGCATGGTATTGGGTTCAATCCCTGACAAGATCATTATTGGTTAGTGTCATGAAGGGTATCCGGCCATTAAACTCACACACACTCTCAAAACACTAACCAGCTAATTAACCAACCACCCCGGTGTAAAAAGTCAGGAAGGGCATCCGACCATTAAACTCACACACACTCTGAAAACACTAACCAACTAATTAACCACCCACCTCGGTGTAAAAAGTCAGGAAGGGCATCCGACCATTAAACTCACACACACTCTCAAAACACTAACCAACTAATTAACCACCCACCCCGGTGTAAAAAGTCAGGAAGGGCATCCGACCATTAAACTCACACACACTCTCAAAACACTAACCAACTAATTAACCACCCACCCCGGTGTAAAAAGTCAGGAAGTGCATCCGGCCATTAAACTCACACACACTCTGAAAACACTAACCAACTAATTAACCACCCACCCCGGTGTAAAAAGTCAGGAAGGGCATCCGACCATTAAACTCACACACACTCTCAAAACACTAACCAACTAATTAACCACCCACCCCGGTGTAAAAAGTCAGGAAGGGCATCCGGCCATTAAACTCACACACACTCTGAAAACACTAACCAACTAATTAACCACCCACCCCGATCAGAAAAGTTACTAGCTGACCCGGTTTATAGCTCAATGATAAATGCAACAAAAAAATCTGTACCTGAAAGACTATTTGGTGTTACCAAACATGGTCCAAGAGGACAGAATGTATCAAATGTTTTGCCAAGCAACCATTGTCCGCCATTTTTATTCATTTGCCAATCTCTAGCGCTAACATCATGAGCAACAGTGTAACCAGCAATATGCTCCATCACATTTTCTTCCTGTGAAATTTGAAATATGTTTGAAACAAATTACAGCAATATCATCTCGTTTCTAATTGGAGATCAATGCAGAAAGCAGCATTGTTACTGGTATGGTTCTTTTATGATGGGATTCCACTATACAGGATAGCCATCCTAGAGGCTAGAGCAATGATTTCCATATTCAAATTACACTACAGTCAAAGCTGTTATTGCGGTCACCTCTATACAGCGGCCACCTGTCTATATGGTCACTCTTTCAAAGTTGCAATGTCTAAAATAGTATTTTCTATTGAATCGAACCTGTATATAAAGGCCATCTATTTATAATGGCTGCTTTATACAGGTTTCACTGTATATAGGCCTACCATTTCAAGTAATCATGTATGCCAGGGTTTCTCTAGCCGAGCAAAGTCCACTCTACTACGAAAGTGGGGTAAAAATTGATCCAGTATAAATTATTGAACGCAAAATTATTTGATCTGTGTGTTCGTCAGAGTGGTGCTAGTGTATTTCAGTTCCAGTCAGATCCAATCTGTCTGTAAAGTCAAGTCTGTAAATCCAATCTGATTTGATTGTATTTTTGTTGAATTCTGATTGGATGTTTTATCGTCGGGTCAGATCAGTTTTCCAGTAATTAGTTTCAGATTGAATCTGATTTCGGATTTCTTCAAAAGTATTAATTATTTAATTGACAATTACTCTTTTTTAGTTAAATGCTTGAAAACATACATATTTCTGCTTAAATTTACTACTCTTTTGACCCATTTACAGATTGATTTTTTAAAAACATTGAATTGATACCAATAATTATAAACACTATATACTTATACCTTAATGTAGCTTCCTCCTTTTCCAATTACAATAGCAAGTTCAACTTCCCAGTCTAGTTGCTACGGAAACAGAAATAAACAGTTCATGTAAATTTGTTAGTTAATTCAACAAGTTTAAAAATCAATTTAAAAGCTCTGTGTGTAAAATTTAAAAAGGTTAAACTATCTGTATTTATAACTAACTGTAATTTATAAAACAAAATCAACAGAGTAGACCTTTTGTAAGACAATTAGGGTCCATGCGAGGGATAAAGAAAAGACACACTTTTTCTTAGTAAACGTTTTATTGATCGAACAATACAATATTAAATGCATCATAAATAAATGTATAAATGTTATTGTAATTATAGTTGTATGTGCCAGTGTGCCACTGTTGGCTTCCTGATGCAGTTTTTATTGTATTGTTTGTCTACTGTTGATTGAGTAGCTAGAGGTTGTGAAATTGTGATTATGAGGTAGGCCTTTTATCCTATTGTTTGTGCATTGCATTATAAAGATAGTTTATGTGAATGTTAAATGTGAGTCTCAAGAAGTCAGTCGTTGAGTACGGTCAATAAAAAGTTTACTAAGAAAAAGTGTGTCTTTTCTGTCTCCCTCACATATGACCCTAATTATGTTACACCTTTCTATTCCAATTGGGTCTAGGCCTACCTCCTTATCCCAGCCTCTGGACTCATCTGATTTTAGCATATATACACAATGCTAAAAAGTCAAGCTTCCGTACAGGGTTCAATAAAATGGGGACCGCTGGGACTGCTGGTCGAAGGCACATTTTAGGAACAATGGAATTACTGAAGGTACGACTATAGAGATTGCACAACTTTCTGCTTTTGGAGTGACTTTATTGCAGACTTTTATGAATTAGTAAACAATTATGAATTCTAAGCATGTTTGAATCAATATTATTCTCACTAAAATATTGTCCTTTCATAAGTAAGTAGCCTAAGCAACTTCTGCAGGCATTTTGGAAAGTAGAAAATTTGTTTGCAGACATAAATATATTTTGTAGACTCCAGCTACGACTACAACTGTGCGGACCTCTTTATAGTGACGATGAACTTACTTCTGTATGCGGTGGTTTAACAACAGGGCCATAAGGATCTGATATTGTCGATGGAAATTTTGAAAAGACCAATGGAGCCTTTGGAATTTCAACATTCTGTTCTTTACAATGATCAAAATAATTCATTCCAATACAAATTATTTTTTCAACGCCAGTCAATGGAGATTTGAATTTGACTGTTTCTCTTTTCATGACGTGACTTTTATGTTCCAAAGCCCTAGCACATAAATCACACATTCATACATATATTTAGCAAAATCTATTTTGTTGATCAGTCATGTAAAAAAATTATTTGTAGAAGTTTCTGAACAGATCGTGGTGATGATAAGCATGTGTGCAGACCCAAATAAATATCTATTTTTCGGATTAGTAGGATTGTACTTATACCCTACCAATCTAATTAACAATATATTTGGGTATGCACACAGGTTAGGCAATTTTTATTATAAACTTGCGTAAAACACTGAATAAATGAAAATATTGACAAAATCCGATCTAAATGTGTCAAAGATCCAAATTATTCAGTTGCGGGACACTAATTCCTGGATTTCAGAGTCACGGAATCCTCCAATTTCATCAAATCCTGCCCCAGTGCCAAACTGTCAAGATTCAAGACTGGAATGTTTGCTGTTTGCGGGCAAGATCTTGGCCGCGCAATGATTTTTGTAGCTAAAGTTTCAGCCGCGCATTTCCTAATTTTAGCTGTATTTTATAAGAAAATGACATACTTTCCATGATTATTTAGATATTATATCAAAAATGTGCCTATATATGTGATTCACCCGCACAAAATTACACCAGATTAATTGGCTTTCAGCTGCACATATTCTGAGAAAAAATAAGACCTTGACCGCGCACAATGCATTCCTTTCAATGTGGTCAAGATTCATGCTGTGATTTCATCGACACTCTTAAGTTTAGTGTCTACGAAGTTATTTGATCTTAGAAATGCATGAAAACCAACGCACGATTGCTGGAATTGCTATAACAAAATGAAATGATTATCTAACGATTTGTTTGTGTAATTCAAACAATTATAAACAGCATCTGCTTTCCGCACGGATGAGTGGATCCACTGATTTGCTTATGCCTAAAGCCAAAAACAAGTTACACAAAATAAATAATTTTCTAACTATATAACTTTTAGAAAAAAATTTAACCCATCAACAATAAACGAAACCAAAATATATTCACATAAAAAATTAAAGAAACATACTTTTCAATGATTGGTAAGAATCTTTCTTGATCTTTGAATAAATCAATCATATTATTAGGCAGCGATTTATCGCAAACATTCAAATCAATAATATCTCCATCTTTCTCAATTTCAGCGCCAATATATTGACTGCCTTCTTTTGAAAATTGTACAAGACGCATATTTGCTACAGATTGATAACCTCTTGCAAATTGTGTTACAGATTTGTATAAAATATGGTAATTTGACGTAGCAAAACGGGGAGTGAACTTTGAAAACATGTTTTAAACAAAAAATCCAAAATGTTAATACCCTTTCTCAAAAGCCTCAATTTCAATCAATTGCTTGAGGTGATCCCCTTGATCGATTCATTGGCGATTCCCTTAGAAATCTGTAGTCTTACAGAAACCTGCAGAAGCCAACATCAGAAAAACTATTTTGAAAAACTAAATATGACTTGCACATCATCATATCAAGTTATTTAATATTAATTGTAATGATTATTATCCTTCAAAAAGTTTAAATTAAATTAATTTATCTTTGAAAATTCGAAGATCTGTCTTAACACAGAATTTGTGCTTGTCATAACTCCCATACGAGGAATTCAACTTTTTCGCGGGAAAATTAAACCACGTTTTGCACAATAATAGTCAAAAATAAAGAATTCACGATATCTTCTCTCGTAATACTTAATAGGATTTTGCAAATTAGTAATTTCTCCTCTGGATGTAAATGGATGTGTTTAAATTGATTGTGTTTGCTATATATTTTACACATTGTTGTGAAAATAATTGCAATTTCACATTTTATGGAAGTTTACAAACAACTGGAAGAGAAATTTTTACTCGAGACCAACACGTGAGTGTTGTAGGAGAATGCATTGGAAATAATTGCTCAACGACACAATTAAAATGGAATAATATAATTCATAATGTTACAGGGGAATTTACCTGCTCTTTAATCGATAATCGGTCGATATTTAGTACACATTTATCATCTTGTCAAAATTATCATGAACAATTTATATTTTACAAAGATGAATTATTCATTTTGGTAACAGATATTTATTTTCTTCGCCAATCAAAATTATTTAATTTTGTCACACATCTGGAGATTGCTAATGAAGATTTCAATAATGCCAAAAAGATCTTTGAACCCACTCAAGATTATGGCCTAACCATTGTATACTCTCAATCAATAATAGAATCAGATAATGAAATAAAAAGTGAGTACGATTTTATTTACATGTAGTCATTGAGATCCTGAATTTTATTCTGAAGTGTTCATACATGTTCTGCTTTAGTTAATTCTTGTAAACAAGACCCGTCATTAATTAAAAATACACAAAATCTTATTTTATAAAGTTAAACATAGTACATCTCCATGCTTTGAATGGCAGAATATGGGTCTTCGAGATTGGTCATATTTTTGATAAAATCTTTCAGAAATTTGTTATTCGTGTACGATTCGTTTACAATATGAACAATTGCGCGTTTTTAATTCTTTAATATCAATTGTTATTCTATATATACCTTGGTATCAATATAGTCTGAAGATCGCAATTAAACGTATGAAACGCAGAGAGGCGGGAATGCTTCTATCCCATAGTCTGTGTTTCATATTCTCAAATGTTTAAAATAGATTAGCAATTATAATAGTTTAAAAAACGGCCAAAAAACTTTTTCGTAATCAGCCCGAGCTCCGCTTTGAAATTGATATTTTTGAAAGGCACAGAAATAAAATCAATAGAAGAAGTCTTGAATCATAAAATGGCATACATAGACAATTCCAAAAGTTTCGTTTAACTGCCCATACGAGTTAATTATTGTCCCATTAAAAATACGAAATTTAATTACCATGCACCAAAAGATTTTACCCCTATAAATATCAATGTTAATTTAGTTTATTGATTTAGTTTTATTCTCAAATTGTTAAACCTCATGTTTCATGACTGTTTGTTGTTGTTGTAAGGCTGTATGTATATGTGGAGCATGAAGTTGTTTTCAAACTCCCTGTAATTCGCCTGTCGAAGGTTAATTTTGACGAAATATATCAAATCAAATAAAAAAAAAGATGATTTATTATTCAAACGTATACATGATGGTATATTCAGAGGCAAAGTCAGAGTAAATCAATGGATCTGTGTCGGAATTTCAGCAAGACTTTCTTCTGCTTTATAATATGCTTAAAAAGCATAAAATTAAGTACATAAAATCTTCATTCGACTATAATTAATATTATCATATGATATCCAATTTACATTTTGATATAAATAACAGTATCACGATCGATATTTGCATCAATAATACTCATTTGATTATCTAATTCCATACCATTAGATAAAAACCATTTTTGTTTAGATTTATTTAAATAAAAATGATTTTCTAATTCTTTTTTAATATCTTCTATTTTCGTATAACCGTAAGTTGCCCAATTCATATCTTTACTACGATCTGGTAATCGTATCGAAAAATATACTGGTTTACCACGTTCTTGGACATCACATAAAGTTGAATTAATATGATTATATCTCATTAAACTATTATTTTGTAAAATATTTTTGGGTAAACTAATACAGTAAATTGGTATCTCATATCTATTACCAAAATGGTCATAGACATTCTCCAGTGTGCCTGAAAAATTAAAACAGAAATTCAATGTAATATAATCCGACTTCATCTAGCCTGCTTCCAGACTAAAACGTTTCTGACGGAAAGTGTGTCCTTCAGAAAAATTTTAGTCTGGACGCAGGCTAACTTTATCGTCTTCAGAGGGTTCCCTTTTAGAAGGGTAATTTTCCCTTTCACGGATAATCGATCGTAGATCTTTTCAAATTTTGTTTTTCAAGCAAAATTATACCATTTCCATTTGAAAATGTCTTAGTCATCTGCTCTAATAACAAGTTAGTATACTATCAAATCACGTGATCGATTTTAGCCAATAAGTGGCTTGATTTCTGTCCATTGAATTGAATATTTAATAAACGTCTATAAATGTGTATTACAATAAATTATTTTTCCACTTCGTTATGAAGTGCATAGGTTTTCTTTGATTCGCCCTTATGAATAACCACCTGTCTGCTATGGTCACTTTAGTACTGCCCAATGAAATTCGTAATATATTTACGTGTTTAATAATACCTATATTATACCATTCTATCCTATTTTACATATGCAGATAATGTAATCAGTTCTACATGCCTAATAACATTAATACTTTTCTATCTAATGTGTTGTAAGTTGTCTTACTGATTGAACATAGGGCTCAATGCTATACAACAGAGCTTTAAATAATATATAAAATATGTAGTCAAAAATCAGACAATCATGTTTGCTACTCAGAGTTTCACGCCAAGGCGATCATCAGGCAATCTATTCAATGGAAAAATACACTATACCTTCAGGATATATACAATCGCAGTGCTATTATTTAGTTACGCTATTTAGTTACGCTATTGTTTACATTTTACGAATGACGGATATTTATTGTTAGTAGTTCCGGTTATAATTTTGGCTACGTTTTAAAATTTGAAAAGTAAAATTTATTTTGGTGTCTACATTTTGATATAATTTCTGTTTTTTTATTGAGTAACCGTTTGTCGGAGTATTTGAATTATTGCTTTTCTATCTAATACTTTAACTGTTTAAACCATGTGTTATAGACAACAACTGATCAATTAACTTTTTGGTAGGTATTATATATTACAGCATCTTCAAATTTAACGAATGTTCAAATTGATTTTTTTTTTAATTTCTATTTCATTAAATTTATTTCCATAGTATACAATAATTCAAATTCTTAAAAACTATCATACTTAAAAAGCAAATTACAAAGGTCTATATATGTACATATTTCAAAACTATAAGCTAGAATAAATATTAAAATTCATTTCAAAATCTAATTCTACCAATCTAAATCTAAACCGTTTTGATTAAAATAGAAGAACTCGTCAGGTAGTTGAAATTGATTTACGCACAAAGCACAATATACATTTGTAGCATATATAAGCAGGGCTTTCATTTACCTTCTAATAGTAATGTAGACGGTATCGCCCTACCGAAGGCACCCGTACCACTCCCCTGACCACTCCGGCCTCTATTTATAGTGGAGTGCCTCTATTCGCTGAGAGCAATGATTTTAAACGCTCTTTACTGATCTCAGCGGCGACACTGCAGATTAATTTTAACAGATTTCATGGCAGATAGGTCTCGACTATTTACCTTCTGGGAGGATTAAATTATTTTTATCTATTCTTGATTGTACTTCTTCAGTATTAAATGTCGTACATAATTCGCATAGAAGCGCCCAAGTTTCCTTATTATTTCCATTTTTCTTGCTATTCCAAAATAGTGTTCTTAGCTGAGATATTCCAGTACGATTGACAGGCTTTTTAGCATACCAAATTCTTCGTGGCTGTAATGGCTTACCTAGAACTAAAATACAATGATCGCCTAAATATTGTAGCAGTAATTTGTCCTTAATTGTGAATGAAATATATTTATGTGGTGTTCTGCTCACAGTGTTTCGATATTAAGGTTTTATTGGAAGCTCCACTCCCGCTATTTTTAAGGCTGAATTAGAAAGAACATTATTTTGGAAGTACTGAGATGAAATGACCACTAAAATCATGTGATACATCTTCAAGAGGTGGCCGATACAACAGGTTGGAGACATATCAATTGAGTTGTACTGTACCTCTTGGTTGTCTTGATATCAATTTGGCTATTAAGCGATATATCGCGTAACTTGAAACAAATGCTGTCGCTGTCACAGCAACAGTGATTGAGATAATTCGACTTTGAAGCATTCCCAATTAATATTGCAGTTCGCCAAGTAATTACTTTTACCTTAATTATTTTGGATTTGATCACTTCAATGTTTTATAATTTATGTGTGTTTCTTTAACGGATATGTTTAAGGATTTAAAATTATATCGTTTGTGACGTCATGAATTAAATTGCAGAAGCTAATACAGTGTAATCATTAATCCGCTTAAGTGCAAGTAAGAATTGCCAACGATTTCAGTTGCATTTATCTGAATTTGCACTTATCCGATATTGCTTAGCAAACATTTGACCAGAAAATAGTTTATAGGTTTTCAGATTCAGGTAGCAGATAAACGGGAATTTCACTTATCCGAATTACACTTGAGCGGGTTACACTGTATACGAATAAAGTGCACACCTTTCGAAAGTGCAAACAGGTCCTCGGTAGTATAGTGGTCAAGTATCCCCGCCTGTCACGCGGGAGACCGGGGTTCAATTCCCCGCCGGGGAGGATTATTTTTGATTTTATTTGCTTTTACACATTATTGAAGCCATAATTTACACTTTTACAGCCTATTAGCTACCATCAATTACCTTTATAAATGTCAATACATTTAAACATTGTTAATGCAATATTGTACCGATTGTAATCACATACGTATAATATTGCAGTGACGATAATAATCATATCAAACAACTATTCCAAAGAAATCACAATTCAACGGCGTCATCATAGGTTCGTCGATCATACACCACGAATGTTCTGGATTGTCTCAATTGTCTCAAAGGTACCGCTGGTTGCCATTGGTTACTATAATGCCATAACTTCTTAGAAGTATCTATTTGACCGGTAGTCGTCGCCATTATGGATTCATGATTGTAACACCAGGAATGTCTTGGCTTGTCTCAATCGTCTCACTTTACTAGCCTCATTCTATCAGGGCCCTCATTTCATCGCGGCGCTCCAGTGAGGGCCTAATAAAACTGAAGGTTAAAAAGTGTGCCAGAAACCAAGAATATGATGTGCCCAATCACAGTGCACCTTGGTATCACGTGAGGTTTTATCGAGCGCTGGAGCGCCGCGATGGAGTGAGGCTACTATAAACAACAGCCGAGTGTACTACAATATCAAACACCTTTCCAATTGGCAAATAGGTCCTCGGTAGTATAGTGGTCAAGTATCCCCGCCTGTCACGCGGGAGACCGGGGTTCAATTCCCCGCCGGGGAGGATTATTTTTGATTTTATTTGCTATATACCGTACAACCAAAGATTTCAACACTATTGAAGATAATTACAGCTAATTTGTTACTATCGTTTCCATTTGTTCCTACCGTAAACAATGAATTACTAAATGAGATGACAACAAGCACGTTAAACCCATATGTTTGATGGAATGTTGAATCTTTGAATTACGTGAATTTTGTTTACAAATTTGAAATCTATGAATGAGATATTTCTTGCAAAGCAGAAACATATCGAATCTAGATTTATTTTGACAACATCAAATCAACGAGTAATATTTCTGTATTTCAGCAAGCCATAAGAGGTAAAAAAAACTCAGACAAGTTTGATTTGATTTGATTTGATATATTCGTCATATTTACAAATAATTCCACCTACAACAGCATGATACAATAATACAAATAATATTAACATGAAAATGATATCGAAGGAAAATCATGTTGTTGTTGTTTATTTGTCAAAAATACTGATGATTAATAGTTTAAAATCATGTTTTACAATATGCTGACAAGTCCATCTTCACGAGGGATTTCTTAAAATTTTTGAGTGTTTTCGAGCTTACAACAAACTCAGGTAAATTGTTCCACCAAGGTAACACTGGCTCTGATTAAATAAATTATTTGGCAATTATATGCAGGTGGCCAGCTTTATATACAGGATTAAATATTGAAACGGTGACCACTATATAGATGTGACCATTGTAGCATGTTAGAATATAGCCGGTTGACTTTATGAAATGATGCTGAAATGATATACAGTCAAACCTGTTACAACGGTCACCTCTACAAAATGGCCACCTGTCTACAGTGGTCACTCTTGCAATGTCTAGAATAGTATTTTCTATTGAATCAAACCAGTATATAAAGGCCACCTGTTTATAGTGGTCTGTTTATAGTGGTCAAGGTCAAATAAGCTGGCTGTTATATACAGGTTTCACTGTATTTATTAGTATATATGCATCTCCTCTTAACTCCACAAGGTTCAAAGATTGGTCTACTCTGTGGAACGGATGAATTAATCTTCTTTGGTTGGTATTTGTTGCAATTAAACACAAGCAACATCCAATTTGATGACGCATCTATCAGAATCAAAACTACTAGCTATCATTTAATTGTACTCTATGAGAATGTAGTTTTCGCGGCTAATCTTCAAAGAAATGGAACTGAAAATACGAGGGTGATGAATGAATGATTTATTTTTTTCTGCGTATATAAACAACATAATAATAATAATATAATAATATTAATAGGTGGATTGTTCCACACCAGTTCTTGGTATAGTGCTCAATGAAATTAATCAGAGCATTTATACAAAATGAGAGTCAAAAATGAAACATTCTAGATTTCCGCAAGTTCAAGTTTCACACCAGAAGGTGATCATCAGGCGATTTATTTCAGCTATCCTACAATAGGAAAGTACTGTTGTACTGTTGTACAACTGTTTTACTGTTGTACAACTGTTTTACTGTTGTACAACTGTTGTAGCTTGTAGGATAGTTGAAATAAATCGCCTGATGATCACCTTCTGGTGTAAAACTTGAAGTTGCGGAAATCTATAAACAATAAATGTGAATTTCAATGCAAAATTCTTGATTTAAGCAAAATGTATGTTTTTTATTTGTCCAATTTTTAAAGCAACTATAGTTTGCAAAATTCTTAGAATAATTTATTGCTTAAAGTAGGACATGTACAATTTGTTTTACTTATCTATTTTTGTTCAGAAAAAGAATTGAAACGTTGTTCAAATCAGTAACAAAAACAATTTACTGTTACTGACTTTTGTATTGAATGATTTACGAAGATATTTTTTAAATGTGAATCACATACAGAATAACTTAGCTATAATTAACTAGTGATTAAATAAAGGTTATTTACCGAATTTAGAATTGGGACAGATAGCATTAGACAGCATTTATAGGCATTATAGATAATATATATTGCGCTTTTAAAAAATACATTATGTAAACTAACCTCTGCGTCCCTTAAACAGATGACCACTATAGACAGGTGGTCTTTATATACAGGTTTAATTCAATAGAAAATACCAGTTTAGACATTGAAAGAGTGACCACTATAGACAGGTGGTCGCTGTATAGAGGTGACCGTTATAACAGGCTTGACTGTATATTGAACCGAATTCTTGTTTTGAGCAAAAACAGCTTGTTTAAGCATATTATATTGTACATGTATCATACATCAAGAATTTTTGACTTAAAACAAGTTATAACAGAGCCATCTATTTATTAAGAGTAGGGACATGCAAGTATTGAGGCTCGATAACCGTCATTATCGTTCCATTGAAAAGGTTAAATTTTGTTTCCGAATTCAAAATTTTACTTTCGCGTGCTTTATTCAAATTTCGCAAGCCTGCAGTTGACGGAGCGAAAATGGTGTCCATAAATCAGGTGACTGGCATCTATCCAATGGAAAGATGTTCTTACAATAATTAAATTTTTTCCTGTGTAATATTTGTTATTCAGGTGTCTTCCTTGGAACCAATAAAAAATTACACGTCATTCATTGGTTATTCATCAAATGTTCAAATATGTCCTTTGCAAGAAAAGAGCAACAGCAGTTCTATCATCATAGTTCTAGCGATACACAATTCAACTATAACGCTGGTATCACCTTTGTTATCGAATGTAATAGCGATTAATGTACTATATAACAATAGTGAGGATATCATTGATGCTCAATATGATGATGAAGTGATGGCAATTGTAACTGCACATTATGATGAACAGGTAACTATGAAAATTATATAATTTCTATTGACACTGTTGAGCTTCAAGGCTCAATCCAAATGTTGTGTATGATAGATCATCGATAAAGACACAAATAATGCAAATGTTTCATAATAACTTGAAGATGTATATTCATATATAATCGCGTGTTCTTCGCACCGCATACTCCACATTCTAATTCTAGAATCAATGTGCTACATATTTAATTAAAGAGGCTGATAATAGAAACGAGGCACAACAATACTAGCAAAGAGTGTATTGTCCTTACTGACATTACTAGATAAGCAAATTGAGACGGTGTCGCCATACCGAAGGCACACGTACCACTCCTTTATTTCTAGAGGAGTATCTCTTTTTGCTGAGAGCAATGAGGATAAATGCTGTTATTGATATTAATTTCGATACTGCAGATTAATTTTAACAGATTTCATAGCAGATAGGCCTTGATTGTCAATGCTCAACAATGCACCATAACCATTCCATCCGCTATCCTTAGATATTCCAGAGAGAATTCCATTCTTCCAATCTCCACGCGTTCAAACTCTGAATAACGGAAAAATGCTTCTGTCTCATCTTTGTCACTTAGTCTATATTGCTCTGTTTCTCCCACCCATATTTTATCTAGTGGAACTATGACTCGACATTGAGCACTTTAATATAAACATGTGTATCTGAGTTTACACTTAATATAATTGATTTTTTTAAATTTATTATCAGTAAATCTATAATAAATAAATTGAATTGAAGAAAGTGAATATATTGCTTGATGATCTTCTCTGTGTGAAACTTCAAGTAACAAATATCAGAGACATCTATTTACAAGAGTCGGTACACTCACGCCATTTCCTTTTTTTTTGGCCTGGCAAAGACTACTTTTTTCTAGTTCTTGTCCCCAGTTGGAATAGTGAACAATACTTTTATTTCAATTACTATTGCGCTTAAAACGGAAAACCTGGTTCCGAAAGAACAAGAACCCTGGTGCCGAAGGAACACGAATGGCGTCTAAAAATCACGTGATTGGCATCTGTCCAATAGGAGACGATATAGCGGCACATGGAAGCGTGTCCCAACTCCTGTAAATAGATGGTTCTGGCAAATATGACTGTCTCATACTCTAACAATTGTTATTATCATTTCAAGCTTTGCTATATTATATATATATATATATATATTGCATTGAGCCTCATGTTCAATCTGTAAGATAGCATTTTACAATATTATAATAAATCTAGCTATAGCAACTATTTTGCTTTTTTTGTTGATCGCTATTATCAATCTCAATGTTTTTTTATTCTAGAACGGTTCCAGAATTTGGAGATACGTTTTCAACAGAGAAACGTGTAACGGAGAAGAGTTATATCTACTTTATAAGTTCCCTGATACCTTTAGAATAAATTCACTCACTATTCAATGGAATACTTATATTGCAATTGGCAATGAGGTATAAATACTAATCAATTCTTCATTCTTCATAACTATGACATCATTTTTAGTAAGAATTTTCAAGAATAATCTAGAAACCTATACTTCATAATGATACAGTTAATAAATAAGAATAAAATATCCAGTTATATGCAAACGTAACAACCATTATGGCAGGTAAACTGTCATTCGAATTACGCTACATCGATATTGCATGCATCTGGTTATGCCGCAAGTTTTAATTTTTTGTAGTGAAATTTTAGCCTTCCTTACAGAAGTAAGTACAGTGAAACCTGTATATAACAACCAGCTATGAGAGGTAGATAAATTGACCACTATAAGCAGATGGTCTTTATATACAGGGCTGATTCAAAAGAAAATACTATTTTAGACATATCAAGAGTGACCACTATAGACAGGTGGCCGCCATATAGAGGTGACCGTTATAACAGGTTTGACTGTAGTATAGTCGGTCTGAAAAATATAGCAAGATTAGATTGTGATCTCTATAGATCACAATTAAATTGATTCCTAGATTGAATTGGACTATATCCCTAGATTGCACAATTTAATTAATCCTTAAATTGAATTGGATTAATTTCGGCTGGTCTTGATTTGATCACAATACATAATGTTCATAATGAACTATGAACTCGATAATTTTTTGCCAAATAGATTGTATGTAAGGTACAGAAAGTTTTGCTTGCATTATTCTGTCGTTATTTTTCTTGTAAATTATATAGCTAGTGAGATTCACTACATCGGTACTCGGGAGAGCTACTTCCATACACCGACTATATTCAGGATGTGCCAAGGGGTTCCTTTTCCAGATTCTTGTGAAATTTTACAGTATCAATTTACAAGATTTTCAAAATGTTTCAACTTTTCATTTGTTTTGATTATAAAATATTGAAATTTTGAACGATCTTGAATCTCCACCTGGGCATGTGTAACAGAATCTGATTATTATATTATGGTTTTTTCTAATCTTTTCAAACTTCCAGATATGGATATCAAAGAACTTCGGAGGAGATTTCATGCATATATTCAGTCAAAATGATGTTCATAGCATTCAAAAAGCTCCCATGATCGATTTTGATGTTAGTTTTTTGATTTTCACTATTCATCCTAACTACCTTATGAAATTAAACTTGGAAAATCTGAAAATTAATCAATTACAAATTGAATCCCTTGAAAACATTAACTTTGCCTTTGAGTTAATTACGATTGCTCTTCGTAAATTTGAAAATATTTATTTTTATCAAAATATGAGTTATGAGAATAATACAAGATTGTTACCAGATTTTGTAGTCAAACCATATCAGTATTTATTCATACCATCAGTAATAATAATAAAAGATTATAATCAAGCAGAATTATGTATAGCTGAATACGCTCAAAACAGTGGATATTTTAATAAATTTTCAATAAATAAAGCAAGTGAATGGTGTGAAATAGAAAATATTAATGATATAGAAATTGGAATTCGGAAACGAAAACTGGAGTTCTACCCTGACGAAAATGGGAGATTTTCAATCAAATTATTAGATGACGACAAGCTAGGAATTTGGAAACTTAATGATATAGGTACAACTATAAGTCTACCTAGTATATCAAAACATTGTATAATAGAATGGATATCTAATGACAGTATGGCACAAGCATCGTGTATAGAAGATTCTAGAAAAACAATCAATATTCTTGAATGGAAATCTGAATTTGCTATCCAATACTACTATTTAACTTCGAAAGAAAACTGTTACGCGATAAATGGAAATCTATCTGGAGTTAATACGAATAATAAATATTACATGTTTAATACAAACAACAGAGATATTGGATTAAAGACAGGCGATTTTATACATTTTAAGAAATATATTGGGTTAATAAATGAAACGAATTCAGAGAATAATTTTATTTTGGAATTCATGACAGAGATTCCATGGAATATGACCAAAGTTGATAAAATATGTAAACTTGATTCATCAAAGATTAGGAAAAATATTGAATCATGTCCAATAGAATTATCATTGAATAATAACTGGAATCAAACAGTTTACCTTGACGCTAATGAAAGGTTAGAATTAAATTTTACTGCAAAATTAATTACAGGAGAATCAATAAAAGATTTTTATCCATTATTCAACGTCATATTTAGTAATACACAACAATTCGATATACGTGAAATAAATCAGTGTACAAGAACACATCATATAAAGAAGATTATATTGCAACAAAAAGCAAGTTTTCTTAATGTATCAAAGTATACAACTTTAACACTCACAAGTCGTGTTTTCAAATCATTATGCTCTAAACTGACAAAAACAATTGTAATAATAAGTTCATGTCCACTTGGCAAAAAACTTTTATTTGAATATCCTATTATTTACGATCCATTAGAATTTCTACGTAATACTGTAATGGATAGTAATGACATTGAACGATATAAAGATTTACCTACAAACTATCGTCCACCCTCTGATAAGGGGATTGCTATACCTTTAACAAAACATATTTACAATGTTGATAGAAGCAAGACTTTATTCAATAGCAAATATTCAAGTTCACAAAGTGCAGTTGTTTACAAGCAATGCGAAAAAGCTAAAAACAGGTAATTTTGTTCATTTTACGATTGAATTCTCATGTATTTCCCCCTGTATTTTCATCTTCTAAGAGACGAGATATTTAGTTCTAATTAGCAGATTGAAGCTTTCACTTTATTATTTGGTAACATTTAATAAATATTCGTTAGTGAAAACTGAGAAATTGCACTTTGAATGGTTTGTAACTTTGACTCCCAAATTGTCACGAACAAGTGCTGATAAAAAGGACAAAATTTGACAATTTAAGTTCCTTCTGTTTAATTGGTGAACGCAAAGTAAATAGCACCCCGATTTTCTTTCTCATATTCTCCCTGAACGCCTCTCTTGTGCCAACACTGACTAATAAACTGTCTGTTCATCGCACATTGCATGAAACTTAACAATAATTAGAAAATGTTTTCTAAATTAACGCTGAATGAAACTTAAGTAACAATAATTAAGTTATTATGAAACCCTGATATGAATATAGGAAGACTAAAACAGACTGTGAGCAATAAAGATTCATGATTGCCCAGGTGGAGCAGGTAAAAAGCTTGTTAAAATGCTGAAAATAATTGAGTATGTTTCTTGAGCAGAATAGTGCATTTTGAACGAGTCATTATGTATTTCAGATATCATGACAATCATAATATTCTTCGGTGTTATCCAAATATTTTTGAGGCACAATTGTTCTGAAAGTTTGACACTGCATCGGCATCGTCATACTGTGAATTTGAGTAAAAGCCAGTACAGGGAACATCATCAAAATTTAACTTATCAAGAGATCAAAGGAGATCGGGAAAAGTTGTCTGGAAGACAGGGGGATTTTATACCCCTATCAGAGCATCAACTATCATCCAGAAGCAGATGAGTAAATAAGATCATTTCTAAATACTTATAACACATTTCCTTAATTATTTTCCCTCTATTTCCAATAGGGACAAATGCGGATGCAATACCAATTCTCGTGTATCCTCCTTAATCGAAGATTCCGATTGTATCGAACGGGTGTATCGTATGGTCTATCGTGAACAGTTGCCTATTTCATTAAAACTTCAGCGAGATGAAACCAACATTCCAACCATATTCCAAAATGACTATATCCTTGAAGAGTTAAATAATCGCAAGGATTTTGAATTGATTAAAAGTAGTGGTTCTGTAACGGATTCATCACGGATTATTATCCGTTCATCTGTTAACAACAAACTTGATTTCAAAGGTTCTGGATTATACCATTTCAGAGTTCAAGATGATAGACAGTCATTTTTAACATTATGTCATCTGAAAGTTGAATTTGTTATTTATGTTGGTAGTACACCGTTACCACATCCTTCTCAAGATCTTGTTAGAGCAACAACGGCAATGTTATTTGGTATGATGTTATGTGGAGTGTTTTGGTATCATAGTTATTATCGTTTTATGAATACCTCCATTACACCATTGGAAGATGATGATAACTAATAAAATAAAAGTTCTAGTAATGATTAAGTAGTTCAAGATAACTTCAGCTTGTTTATTGTTTTAATTGTTATCGCACGTAGAAGAGACGAAAGGTGGAAAAGAAAGAAGGCTTCTTGGCCATACATGGGCTCAAAAGTAGGGTGCAGTGAAACCCAGACGCCTGCAGCTCCCATTGATTCTGGGAGATAGTGAAGGCTTTTTGGACATACACAGCTCAAAAGCGGGAGTTTACGGACATCAAGACACCTGCAGCTTTCATAGACCCTGAGACTATACAGAGGGTTTCTCGGGAATGCATGGGCTCAAAAGGAGGGATGCCCTGACACCTGCAGCTCCAATTGCTCCTTGAAAATACAGTGAGGATTAGGGACACCAAGAGACGTGTGCAGCTCCCATAGTTTCGGAAAAATACAGAAAGGGTTCTACGCAATCTCATGAAATACAGAATTTGAAGATTCTATAGAAAGAATAAGGCATATCAAGTTAATATGATACAAATTGCAAGATTATCTAGTCAAGAAAAATTGACCTATTATTGTGTACACCAAGCCGAAGAAAACAGTTTGTGAACTTGTAAATTCGTAATAAAGTAATATTAATATTTTCAAACGGAATGTCGCTTTCATCACTTGAAAATTTTTACTTTGATAAACGTTTCGGTAGTCAACAATTACTACCATTTTCATGTTTGAAATGAAAAAAATAACAAAGCTATACATATATAAACATATTCCAAAACACTAGGGACTTAATCGAATCTATTCCTGATTGCTGTATTTAAGATACAAAGACAGAAGGAATTACTTAGTTTATGAATGTTGTCCATTCGGGAAATAAATCCTCTTATTTCATCGATGCTGGAAATAAAATTGGCCATCTCGTCAACATTTCAGTGAAACTATGTCAAGAAGGGAATGTTCACGCTGTCGGCGACAGTTTTGATCGTCTTTAAAATGAAAAGACGTAAAATTCAACTACAAGCAACAGCCAGCGTCCTACCAATGCTGGTGAAATAAACGTCATTTTGGCTGGGGTTTTGCATGAAATTAACTTCATCGATCATTTTCTCAGTAAATTGTCTCATAGACACATCTTTAATAGATCGCAGCTTAAAAGACAATATGCCGTAGCTCAATAGATCATTTTCTTAGCAAATTGTCTCATTGCAGCATCTTTGAAAAATCACAGCTAAATATATCAGCTAAATCACACATATATATCTCAGACAATCAGACAAGTATCAATTCTTTCGCCATTAAATCTTGGCTGTATAAACCAATTTTTGGCAACAACAGTTATACCACTATACATCTGATATTAGATTAAATAGTAAGGTGCTGTTGTGCATGTGAAACATTTAATAAGTATGCATCTGACTTTCTTTAACACAAACGGAAACATTAGCTCTATTATTATAGTTAAAGCATGTTAATAAATTATTTTTGAGCAAGCATTGTACAATAGGCCTAATTCACAGTTTGATGATCGCAATTAAGCGTGAAACTTTAAGTTACAGTAACAAAATGTGTAGTCTTTGACTCCTCTATTTATATTATTATTATTATTATTATTATTATTATTATTATTATTATTATTATTATTATTATTATTATTATTATTATTATTACTATTATTATTATTATTATTATTATTATTATTATTATTATTATTATTATTATTATTATTATTATTATTATTATTATTATTATTATTATTATTATTATTATTATTATTATTATTAATAAAATTTATGTTTATCTAATAGCAGATAATATAGGGCTCTATGTCTTCATTTGACAGAGCGGTAAATAATAATAATATATGGCGAAAGAGTCAAAGAATACACATTCTTTACTGTTACTCAAGTTTCACGCTTTTCACAGCGATCTTCAGACAGATTTTTTACTCAATGAAAAATATACATGATATCTACGTTCTATGGTCGACTCTCCGTAATGCTGCTTTCTATTGTTTAATTAATACAATGCTATTGTTATTGCTATTGTTAATACAAGTGGTGGAAAAATGTGATGGTTTCCTTTATTCTCAGTAAATGATTATTTATTATGTTTTAGATTTATTAAAATTGGACAGGTAATATTTATTTTCGTGACGACATTTAGATATTAATTTAGTTTTTTTGTTTATTATTGGTTCTTCTGCGCATATAATATGATATTTTTCTAAGAGGCATAAATGGCATTTTTTCGAGATGTTGTTGTATGCTTTTATTCCAACTCCAACTTAGACAAGATATCAACGCAATCAAAACATCTTCGAAAGCGTTCGTCCCTGCTGACAAAACAAGAAATTATTACAAACTTGACAAAAGCCAACATGATAAATTACTACACAATAATATCACATCAACTTACAAGAAAACTAATGAAGCTACAGTGAACAAGATCAACAGAGAGGCAAAAGAGATTACGAAAGAACTAAGGATTGACAAGCGAACGGAGAGAATCGCCCAGCAAAAGGCTTTTATCACCATCAAAGACCATAAGGACAACTTTCAACATAACCCTACCTGCCGACTAATTAACCCTGCAAAATGTGAGGTCGGAATTGTAAGCAAAAAAATAATCGAAAAAATTGTAATCGACATCAAATCAAAATCAAATGCCAACCAATGGAAAAATTCTTTCTCCGTAATCAAATGGTTTGAAAATTTAAAAGACAAACACAAATTATCTTTTCTAGTTTTCGATATAGAAAATTTTTACCCTTCTATATCCGAAAAACTCCTCAAAGAATCTATAAATTTCGCGAGAAACCTTACACAAATTTCCGAAATAGACGAAAAAATCATAATGCACTCCAGGAAATCAGTACTATTTAATAACGACTCAGTATGGGTGAAAAAGAACAGCAACAGCCTATTTGATGTCACTATGGGCAGCTATGACGGCGCTGAGGTGTGTGAACTGGTCGGATTATTCATCTTACAAAAAATAAGCAGCATTTTCGGGAACGGGAACGTAGGGCTCTACAGAGACGACGGTATCGCAATCCTGAAGAATAAATCAGGCACACAGGCAGAAAGACTCCGAAAGAAAATAATCAAACAATTCAAAGACATTGGACTAAATATAACGACAAAATCAAACTTAAAGGTAATTGACTTCTTAGACCTAACATTTAACTTGAACACTGACTCATACCAGCCATATCGAAAGCCTAACGACCAACCATTATACATTAACATCAACTCCAACCACCCGCCAAATATACTAAAACAAATACCAACAGCTATTAATCAAAGACTATCTGATTTATCCACTAACTCCGCAATATTCGAGAACAGTAAAGAACCATACGCTGACGCTTTGAGAAAAAGCGGACACGATACGCACCTAAAATACAATCCACGAGAAACACCACTAAACAACAATAGAAAATGCCGATCAAGAAAAGCCATATGGTTCAATCCACCCTACAACAAGAGCGTGAAAACTAACATCGGTCGTACGTTCCTTAACTTAATAAAAAAACACTTCCCAAAATCGAACAAATTAAACAAGATTTTCAATCTCAACACAATCAAAGTCAGCTATAGTTGCACAAATAACATGAATTCAATCCTAAAGAGCCATAACAATAAAATAATCAATTCGACAACAAACACCACAACTAACACCAACCAATGCAACTGTAGATACAAAAACTTATGCCCTTTCAACAACAAATGCCAAATGAAAAGTATTATCTATAAAGCAAACGTCACTACTCCATTTGACCAAGAAGGACAGAGCTACATTGGGTTGACGGAAGGCACGTTCAAACAACGCTACACGCAACACAAGGCAACACTTAAACACAGAAAATACAACACTAGCACACAACTATCCAAACACGTTTGGGATTTAAAAGACAAAAACATCACATACAAAATCGAATGGTCAGCCATCGCTAATGCAAAAGCATACAACAACATCTCGAAAAAATGCCATTTATGCCTCTTAGAAAAATATCATATTATATGCGCAGAAGAACCAATAATAAACAAAAAAACTGAATTAATATCTAAATGTCGTCACGAAAATAAATATTACCTGTCCAATTTTAATAAATCAAAAACATAATAAATAATCATTTACTGAGAATAAAGGAAACCATCACATTTTTCCACCACTTGTATTAACAATAGCAATAACAATAGCATTGTATTAATTAAACAATAGAAAGCAGCATTACGGAGAGTCGACCATAGAACGTAGATATCATGTATATTTTTCATTGAGTAAAAAATCTGTCTGAAGATCGCTGTGAAAAGCGTGAAACTTGAGTAACAGTAAAGAATGTGTATTCTTTGACTCTTTCGCCATATATTATTATTATTATTATTATTATTATTATTATTATTATTATTATTATTATTATTATTATTATTATTATTATTATTATTATTATTATTATTATTATTATTATTATTATTATTATTATTATTATTATTATTATTATTATTATTATTATTATTATTATTATTATTATTATTAATAATAATATATGGCGAAAGAGTCAAAGAATACACATTCTTTACTGTTACTCAAGTTTCAGAGCCCTATATTATCTGCTATTAGATAAACATAAATTATTATTATTATTATTATTATTATTATTATTATTATTATTATTATTATTATTATTATTATTATTATTATTATTATTATTATTATTATTATTATTATTATTATTATTATTATTATTATTATTATTATTATTATTATTATTATTATTATTATTATTATTATTATTATTATAATGTAATAATAATAATGATGATATGGTATCTAACAGCAGTTGATATAGTGCTCGATGTCATTTGACAGAGCGTGAATAATAATAATAATGGAGTCAAAGACTACGCATTCATTTTCTGTAACTTAAAGTTTCTCGCTTTATGCGATCATCAGACAGATACTATTAATCTGATTACTATTGAATACTATTGATACTATTGAAGTGATTAATAGTATCTGTCTGATGATCGCATAAAGCGAGAAACTTTAAGTTACAGAAAATGAATGCGTAGTCTTTGACTCCATTATTATTATTATTATTATTATTATTATTATTATTATTATTATTATTATTATTATTATTATTATTATTATTATTATTATTATTATTATTATTATTATTATTATTATTATTATTATTATTATTATTATTATTATTATTATTATTATTATTATTATTATTATTATTATTATTATTATTATTATTATTATTATTATTATTATTATTATTATTATTATTATTATTATTATTATTATTATTATTATTATTATTATTATTATTATTATTATTATTATTATTATTATTATTATTATTATTATTATTATTATTATTATTATTATTATTATTATTAATAATAATAAATATTATCCAATAGCAGTAAAACAGTGCTCAACTTCTGTTGACAGAGCTGTAAATATAAATAGAGGAGTCAAAGACTACACATTTTGTTACTGTAACTTGAAGTTTCACGCTTTATTGCGATCATCAGACAGTTAAAACTAGATAATAAAAAACATACATGGTACCTCTGATATAAACTTACATAAATCGCAGCTATTGTTAAATGGGATAAAGCCTATTGTATCGCAATGTGCGTGTTTTCTTTGTGATCGTTTCCTATGCAGCATTTAATTGTTACAGGTTATGTTTTAGTCGATTTATAATTAGTAAAATAAAATTTATTCTCGTGCCTACATTTTGAAATTAACTCAGATCTTTTGTTAAGTAATGCTTTTTTGGAACAAATGATATGATATTTTTCTGCCAGGCATAGCTGGCATCTTTTCGTTATATTATTGTATGGCTTTGCTCTCGATAGAGCTGTCCATTCGATGTTGTAGTCGGTTGCTTTGTCCTTCTGTTCCCAAATATATTTTGATAATTGCGTGTTGTGTGTATGTTTATCATGCCGGAATGTGCTTGTGTGCTGTGTGTAGCGTGTCTTAAAAGAGTTTTCCGTTAGACCGATGTAATTTTTACCCTCTTGGTCTTCCGGGGTAGTCACTTTGGCGTTGTAGATTAATCCTTCCATAAGGCATCTATTGTTTAATGGACAATTTTCCTTTGTGCGGCAGTTGCATAATTGCGCATTTTCTGTTAATTCCATTTCTGTATTTGTTAAATTCTTGTTGTGGTTAGTAATGATTGTTTTCATATTGGAAGTACAACTGTAACTTACTTTTAGCGTGTTTTGATTGAAAATCTTATGTAGCTTGCTTGTCTTCGGAAAGTGCTTTTTGACTAGGTTGAGGAATGTTCGGCCAATGTTGCTTTTCACACTTTTGTTGAACGGTGGGTTAAACCATGTGACATTTCTCCTCCTTTTCCCTTTTCTACGGCTTGATGTTGCTGGCCTTGGTTCGTATTTTAAATTAGTAGTAGTATGGCCACTCGCTGTTAAGGCGTCTTCGTAAGTATTTTTGCTGTTTTCATAAATAGTGTTATTAGATGATAAATCGGAGAGTCTTTGGTTAATTGCTATAGGTATATGTTTTAGAATTGTAGGTGGATGATTAGAATTAGTGTCTATATATATAGGTTGGTCGTTAGTTTTTCTGTAGGGCTGGAATGTGCCATTGTTTAGGTCGAAGGTTATGTCTAAGAAGTATACTGATTTGAGGTTGGTTTTTGATGTAATTTTTAATCCCATCTCTATTCAATCCCATTATTATTATTATTATTATTATTATTATTATTATTATTATTATTATTATTATTATTATTATTATTATTATTATTATTATTATTATTATTATTATTATTATTATTATTATTATTATTATTATTATTATTATTATTATTATTATTATTATTATTATTATTATTATTATTATTATTATTATTATTATTATTATTATTATTATTATTATTATTATTATTATTATTATTATTATTATTATTATTATTATTATTATTATTATTATTATTATTATTATTATTATTATTATTATTATTATTATTATTATTATTATTATTATTATTATTATTATTATTATTATTATTATTATTATTATTATTATTATTATTATTATTATTATTATTATTATTATTATTATTATTATTATTATTATTATTATTATTATTATTATTATTATTATTATTATTATTATTATTATTATTATTATTATTATTACTATTATTATTATTATTATTATTATTATTATTATTATTATTATTATTATTATTATTATTATTATTATTATTATTATTATTATTATTATTATTATTATTATTATTATTATTATTATTATTATTATTATTATTATTATTATTATTATTATTATTATTATTATTATTATTATTATTATCGCCTGTGTTGAGTATTACAAAATATGAAACCGTTAAAGATTAGATACGGTAAATATAGCCGAAGTCAAAGAAATTGCTCCACGTTTTTGTTGTTTTATAATGATGATAATAATTTGGCAGAATCCCGAGAATATTAACTGTGATTGGCTTATTCACGTTTTATTAGTTGCAAATATTATCAGAATTGAGGAGATAACACTTTCATCAAAAGAAGATAATTTCGGATCGCTTTGCAGCTTTTGGCAGCTTCTGTTATACAATCGCTGCACTCCACACTGTTGTCTGTTGCGCAAGGCATTTTGGTCAATTTATTACGTTTAGAGGCCTGTATATAGTTTTCAACTTCATCCCTCTTCCATCCACGTTCAACCCAGAAGTCACTGCAGGGATGGCCTCGCATTTCAAACTTCTTATCAATCTCATTTTTATATTTTCAAGTTTTCAAACATAAATAACAAATACCAAATTACAGTTGAAATAGGCCTTAATATTTTTATCTCAAATGCTACATTTATTGTAAATAATCCTTCAAATTCAATGTTATCTATTTGGTGCGCTTGCGAACAGGGTTGTCCTCCAAACTGTGTTTATTTATAGAATTTCTGTCCCACCCTAGTGGGATCCCACTGTTACCACGGATCCTATTGTTCCTATCGAACTTTAACGATAGATGACGATAGCTTCCCTCTTCATCTCATTCAAAGCTTTAGTCTTACCTTGCCGGGCTGGCCATCGGACTGTTCCAAAACGCGTGAACTTTGTAAACATACTCCAAAGCAAAGTATCGTTTATTGAATATTATATTCTTTATTTCTAAATCATTAATAGTTTTTTATTCTATGCGTTAGTCATATAATTATCTTTGCGCTGTTGCTCTGATTTAACTGTGAACTTCAATTGTCCTACCCTTTGATTTTTCAACTTCGCTGCCTTGGCAAGTAGAAAATATTAATGCTACATTTGTTGGTCTCTAGCGAGTACAGTTCAACTCACCCTTATATGTGACCCAAGGACATACGTGACATTGTTTACGGGATGTGTCATTTTGATAATCTTGCTAATACTCTCATCACAAATAACACTTACACTTTGACACATAGCTGATCAGGCACTGGTTGAGTTTGTATTGTAACGTTTTCATGATAAGAAGGATGCCAAATGAGTACGTTGTAAAGTATTACTTTCGTGATAGCAATTTCTTTACCAAAATCTACTTACCACGATGGATCTGTTGCTTTGGAGCCATGAGCATAATAGGGAGGGCTAACTTGGCCATCTATGGCTTTCCTACAGCCGCTGGATGATGAACTAGTCTTACTTATCTGGACACATGCCAGTATGCTCAAATCGATTTCTATGGTATAAAAACAAATGAACAAATGATTTCATCAATATTCTGACTCACACTGTGAATTGTTGATATTGTATCATAATGGGTAAATCCCATTGGTCTATAAAAAAAGACTTGATAGAGCGTTCCAATAGACAAAATTAAAGCTTCCAGAGCTGCCGTTGTCGGTACACGTTTTGTCTAAATGTTCGATTCTCTGTTCATGACGGCCGTTTACAGTAGGCACAAAATGTTAGATTTGCTCATAGAGGTATAAGATATAGAGCGCTAACCAAGTGACCTTCCATGTCGCCGACTTCCGCCATCTTCTTGGAGGGAAAACAATGGCGTCATGACGCTATGGCAGCTTTGGCGGGAAAATAAATCAATCAAAAGATCAGATGTTTCGAGTGGAGAAAGTTGTACTCCTTTCGAGAATTGGTTAACTACAGTTGAATTCCGAACGGAAATTATTTTTAACTGATTATTTGAAACATATTTATGTTTGAACAGCATTTACATGGTATTGTCATGTGAAAAAATCTGAAGGGCCCTGGAAGGTAAATGAAATCGCCAATAATAATTCATAATAAATCATACTTTCAACAATTTGATTGTTCAAAATTGTCAGCAAATAGCTGTTACCCAAAACAACCAAGAAACAATTGTCTGCGCTTGATTCAACTCTACCTTTTGTTGAAAATTTACAGAAAATATTCCTGCTTCTTTATCGTGTGAGTAACATCTCCACAAAAACACTAATGAAAATTACTTGTGCTGCAAAAAATTAAAAATATTTCCCGTAGAAAAATGAATTTATGTCACATGACAATGGTACAATGTCTCAATTTTTCCAAAACTAAACCATGTTGCCTAGGATAGCACAAAGTAAAAAAAGTTCGGAAAATTCCATTGACTTGTGCATTAAATTCGAAGATTTTATCCTCCAACAAAATGGCCTCTGATTAGCGCTCTAGTACTTATACCTCTATGGATTTGCTGTTCATGGCGGCCGTTTTGATGAGGCACAGAATGCTAGGTTAGGTCAAAATGTACGATTCGCTGTTCATGGCTGCCGTTTATAGTATTGGCACAAAATGTTACGTTAGGTCTAAATATTCGATTTGCTGTTCATGGCGCCCGTTTCAGTAGGCACTAATGTTAGGTAAGGTCGAAAGGTTTCTCCAGCATTTTGCAGCAGGAGTAACTGGTAAATCTCCATATTGCATATTTTTACTAGTGAAAAAACATCGTACATCCAATCAAAAGCCGTATAAGATGCCTTTTCACTGCCCAAAGAAGTGCAATACGATTTTTACATCACCGAAATAGTGTGTGAATTTCTGTACGCATCCGCCTAAAAAATGTTATAATAGGTTGAAATTTCCGATTTGCTGTTCATGGCGGCCGTTTTTAGTAGGCACAAAATGTTAGGTTAGGTCGAGATGTTCGATTTGCTGTTCACTGCTTCCGTCTTTAGTAGGCACATATTATTCAATTAGGTCGATATGATCGATTTGCTGTTGACTTTGATTTGAAACGAACGCCATTTTGTTTGATAAATTTGGAATAACGATGAACAGGACTAATTGATTTCAGCATTGAATTCTTACCGCTATCAGCTGGTGGCCATGGAAGATACAGGGGTTCCTGAAGAACAAAAAAGCAATATTTGATTTCCAAGTTATCATCCTTTCCTTCTTTTTATTACTTGGAATATTGTACCATAATCGTTTGCAGCCTGATTAGTATATCAGCAATCCATTTTAAGTAACGATTTGCATTGAAAAAAATACATTGCCAAGCACCTCTAACTATAATAACCCGCTCTGTTTGAAGCTTAACTGCATGTAAATCTAAAAGGAGGTATCTGTCTTTATTCATCAAACATTGCATTAGCTGTCTCTCTTACATTATTGAACTCAGATATTCGAGTTTCTTGTCTTGGCAGGTCGGGCTAACATAGCAATCAGACACAATTATCTGCCTTGTAAAAAACTAGAAGCGAATAACTCGGGTAAATTTTTGATTGCTTCAAACTTCTCTTTTGCATAGTTTTTTGTTCCCTAAATTGTTCGATTTCAACAAGCATGTTTGAAACGGAATGAAATTATTCAAACCGGGTAGATAGGCTACTGAAATTCAGGCTGAGTTTAGTCTTGTGAACACACAACAACTCATTACTTGATCATTAATCTCTTGCTTTGTCATCTAATAGTTGGTGTCAAACCCATTATTTGTGGAGGGGGAAGTTCATGATGCGATCAACTACTGAAAAAATTTCTCTCGTTCATTGCTAGATAGTAATACTCAAACTTCATTCAATGGACAAACTTCGAGCCATTCATTGGCTAAAACCTATCATTTGACTTGATGGTATCTGTCGACAACACGGATATGACATTGTCTATTGCCATTTTCTAATACAATTAGAAACGATTGAGAGCGGATTAGACAAAAATGACTTTAAGAAAAATTAAAGAAACATGATAAATTAACGACCATGCAGTAGAAAGAAGAAATACATTGTATCAACTCGAAATTATTGACAGATAACATTTAAATCTAGCCTCTCTCGTTTGTTTTATGATCTTCACAAATCGTGAATGGAAACCGTACGACACACTTCCCATGTCCCATGAAGTAATCTCTATTTGCAAACAGACACTAGTGAGTATTGCGAGGATTATGACGGGAATGATATGCATACAGAGTAATATTGTTGCAAATAAATGTCTTACTTACTTTTTGATAAAAGCGATGCAATCCACTGCTTCCTGGATGAACAGATCTAGTTTGGTTCAACGCCATATGAAATAAGGTGCATATAGGCATCCGATATGTTATAATCATGTCATCAATTAAAAAGCTGTTGCAACATCTCTGATCATTACAAAGACTTGCGCATTCGAAAAGATTTGTCATGCTTTTCGATCGTAGTTCTTTTTCTTTTACATTTGGCTCAGCAACAAGTTGGTATCTTGATTGAGCATCAACAAATGAAATCAAACATCCGATAAGAATGGAGTTTATTAGCATTTCTTCAAATCCTCTATTCATCATTGTAAAATGTGGATCATATATAGACATAGAAGGTGTTTGATTTACTGATAATATCGAATCATGAAAAGCATAAGATACGAAAATTAAATATTCAATCATACAGTTGTTGGTAGCAACGGTGAACATCACAAAGATAAAGTTTGAGTCTCTACTGCAAATGATATTCTTGCATTATTAATTGTCAAAATTAAAATTAAGAGTAAAATTCGAACGAGCTAGTAAAAATCTTGACTATTATCCCTATGATGCAATGGCTTGCAGGCCTCTCATTACATACTGCGCAGCGTAGCGAGATCCTCTAGTCTTTCCCATCATGATTCTAGCGATACACAATTCAACTATAGAGCTTTTTCACAAGTTCCCAATGAGTCCCTTGAGAATAGTTTGAAAATATTATTAATAACCATGGTTGTGTATTGTCATCCAACACCAAGATGGCCGACATGAGAAGCTCTAGAACGCTGATGTCGTCCTCGTTATCGAATGTAATAGCAATTAATGTACTATATGACATTAGTAGGGATATCATAGATGCTCGATTGACTTGCGGTCTCACTTTTTACTATGACGATTTTGATATGTTAGTAAGTGAGACTTTAGTAAGTGAGACTTGCGTCCTTTGGCAATTCTATAGTTTTCGAGAATAAAGAAACCGTCAACAGGATCTCGTCGGTGGCGTCAATAGTTCATAGGAAGCTGTGTGCCAATTGCTTAGTAATTTAATTTATGATGACTGAGTCTAATAAAACATTCCTTAATTATTGTCACTCAGGTTTCTCGCAGTGTTAGTTCAGAAAACATTTCCTAATTATTGTTACTTATGTTTAAGTTTCACACAGTGTGCGATGATCGGACAGCTTAAAGGGTCAAAACAGACCGGGAAACCTTGAACGCGCACACTTTGAATAGTGCACGTAAAATTCAAACACTCGTTTCCAAACATGGCTTTGCCTCGCTTAGAATGTGTCGTAAATTGTTTAGTTTGAACCATTCATTCTTGAACACGAGCTTTACTTACTAGCGTATACTTTATTTCTAATCTTCGATCATTTTAATGGTGGTAAAAGGGAAGGAGCAGGTAGAAAGGCAATCAATAACTCAAGAGCTTTCACTTATACATCAGGATATTGATATATGATAATATGACATCATTGCGTTTCAGTCTAGCTAATTACATAGATATAATATTACAGATTCCTTAATCCGATTACATAAACAGTCTTGAGTTGAGTTTCGAATGTCACGGACGTTTTTTATGAGTTATTGCCTTTCCTTAATTTCTTTCGTTATAATACAACACATAACATTGGCGACGAGGTATATTTATTTAATTGTTACGAACCCACATCATCATCCCGTATTTTGGTCGGTAAGTCATTCACGTTTTCATTAGCATGTCTGATTTCAAAGGCTTACCATGTGAGTTTATGCCGTGTCCCGGTGAACCAACAATCCCGTGGACTCAATGGATAACAATATTCGAGGTATATGTAGAAAGAAAGGAACTAAATTTGCTTCAACAAAAACAACGACACAGTAACACAACAACACCGCTAATAGACAACGCTATTTCGTCGAACAACGAAGGGGGCCAGCAACCACCAAAATTGTTCACAGACAAGGCCCGTAACTTGGACTTGTTTGCATGTCTAGGAGCAGAAGGTCAGCGACAGATCTTAGGTACACCAAACGCTACAGAATGGGACAGAACACATGAAACATTTAAAAAACAATGCGAAGATTTATTCAAACCGACAGTGAACAGACGACTTGCATTGAAAAAATTTCGTGAACGACAGCAACGACAAGACGAGACCATAGACCACTGGACAGCCGAATTAAGGATATTAGCAAAAGACTGTGACCTTTCTACAACAGCCGCTGAGAACAATGCACTGGCTGATAATATTGTATTGAATTGTTATGATAAAGAGGTACAGAAGAGACTTTTTGCAGAGCATGATAAGTCTGATTTAACAGTGATCATAGATTTCATTCGTGCACATGAAACCGCAAAAAAGGACAGCGCTCAACTTCACTCAACGGCGGTGAGTGCGATATCCGGATATAAGTCAAACAGACGCGGTAATCACCATAGTAACAAACAACGAAACACAACGGCTGAAAACAAGAAGCACGATAACGGTAATCGTAAGAACAACAACAGCAACAATAATAGCACGAACACTAACAATAAAAAATGTTTAGGATGTGGCCAAGAAGGTCATTTCCACGGAAATAGTAATTGTCCTGCAAAAGGCAAAGTGTGTGACAACTGTGGCATAGCCAACCATTTTTCTAGAGTTTGCAAGAAACCTAGAAACACCCCAAATGCAAGCCAGCGCACCCTAACAATTGGCCATATTAGTTTACCCGATAACAAGATCAATATGCAAGTCCAACTTAAGTCAGTCAGTGGGACACACCCTAAAGTAATTAACACTACTTTAATGGCAGACACAGGTGCAGACGTATCAACATTAACAGAACATTTGTATAATCAGCATTTTTCATCTATTGCATTAACACCAAACAATTTAACATTACATAACTTTGATTCTTCAGTTTTATCTAACGTGCTAGGTACAATTTCGTTGCATATGACGTACATGGCAACCAAAACAGCTATTGTTAAATTCTTCATTGTACGAGGCACAGAGGTATCCGTACTTGGAATCAATGACTTGGCAACACTACGTGTTCAAATTGACCCAGCTAACAAGGTCATCAACAGCGTCAACAGCAGAGATCAAGATACAGCAGCAGTTCTAGAGCCAGATGAACTCCTCACATCATTAACACATGTATTTCCTGATCTCTTTCAAGACAACCTGGGAAAGGTACCTGACTACAAACACAAAATCATTCTACGAGAGGGGTCAACACCCAAGAGATTTGGCCTACGTCGACCTGCAATCGCACTTCGAGAAGCAGCAGCCAAAGCAGTTCAAGAATTCCTTGACGCAGACATAATCGAGCAAATTGAAAGATCAGAGTATGTCCACCCCGCCCATTTTGTTTGGAAGAAAGACAAGAAGGAAGCAAGACTAACAGTTGACTTCAAAGGCGGTCTTAACAACGACGTCATACCACAAACACACCCTGTTCCACTGATAAGTGACATACTCGATAGTGTGGGCGACGATAAATATTTCTCAAAGTTAGATATTTCGAACGCCTACTACCATCTTGAACTAGATGAAGAGTCACGCCCACTAACAGCATTCATAACAGAAAGCCATGGTCTCTGCCAACTCAAACGGGCACCCATGGGTCTCATCGACTCAGGCTCAGCATTTCAGAGAGAGATTGAAAAGGCGGTACAAGGTATCCCCGGTGTCCATGCCTACAGCGATGACATCTTATTCAGAGGAAGAACAAGAAAAGAGCATGACGCACGCCTACGCATGGCTCTTGAACAACTACAAGCTAAAATCCTCAGGTTGAAGAAAAGTAAAATCACAGTAGCTCAAAAAGAAACTAGACTTTTGGGGCATAACATCAAAGCTACACAAAGCGGAACAGTTATTTCACCCGATCCTAAAAACATATTGGCAATACAATCACTTAGAAGTCCAGAAAACGCTAACGAAATCCAGCAATTTCTTGGGTCTTGCCAATACTATGCCCCCTTCATTAGAGACTACGCATCACTGACAGAGCCTCTAAAAGTGTTGACAAGAAAGAATGGATCATTCGAATGGTCCGATTTATGCCAAACGTCGTTTGCAGTGCTGAAGGCTAGAATAACATCACCAGAAGTACTGATACCGTTCGACCCAAGACTCCAGACACAAATCACCACTGATGCATCAGACGTAGGTGTAGGGGTAATGATTTCCCAAATACACAATGGGGCAGAAAGACCTGTAGCGTTCGCATCAAAGACACTATCAAGTTCTGAGAGAAATTACTCCACTCCTGAAAGAGAAGCATTAGCATGTGTTTGGGCATGCGAACATTTTGAAAAATACTTGATGGGCCGACATTTCCTACTAAAGACTGATCAGATATCGCTCACAACGCTCTTAACTCGATTCCCATCAAAGCGATCGTCGAGAAGGATCAGCCGATGGTATGATCGCCTGCGCTGTTTTGACTATGACATTGAGCATGTAAAAGGAAAGAACAATGAATTTGCAGACATGCTGTCAAGATTAGGCACATCACTTAAACCAGATGAAGTATCAACTCTTCAAAATAACGACGACAACATCATAATTGCATCTCTACTACACCCAACACATGTTACTGCTGACGAATTTATGGCATCTACTAATGATGATAAAGATATCCAATTGGTTCGAAAATACATTTCAACATCATGGCCAGCCAAACGACAACTATCAGGAAACATGAGATATTACTTTACCATAAGAGAAGAATTATCTTTTCACGACGCATGCCTGTTCAGAAAAGAACGCCTAGTCGTGCCAAGAAGTATACAACCGCAAATACTTGACTTATTACATTCTGGCCATCCAGGAATCACACTAATGACACAACTCTACAATGATGCGTACTATTGGCCTGGTGGCACTAACAGAATTACACAGTATGTTCAAACCTGCATTGGCTGTGCTGCTGTAGGTAAATCATCAAAGCCACAAACAGTTCCTGTTGCAGCTATAGAGAAGCCAAGGAAACCATGGAAGAAACTCGCTATTGACATCACTGGCCCATTCCACACGGTGCCCAAACATCAACGATTCATTCTATCGATCGTCGACTACTTTAGCAATTTCCCGGAAGTGTTTCTCACAGATGACGTCACCTCCCCGAGAGTGATCACCTGGCTAAACGACCTGTTCTCCAGATACGGCAATCCAGACACAATCGTCTCCGACAATGGACCACAATTTAAAAGTTATGAGTTTACTCAATATCTTAAAAACAAGAACATCAAACAAAAACCCACAGCTGTGTACAATCCAGCAGAAAATGGACTCGTCGAAGTTTTTAATCGAAGCCTCAAACAAGGAACCCAAATTATTACTGCAGAAGGTGGATCATTTAAAACTGGAATACTTCGATTATTGGCTTCTTATCGCGCAACCGCACCAAACAATGGTGTTTCACCTTCAGAACTCATGTTTGGATGGAAGATACGCAGTGACTCTGACATACGAAACCAAGAACTATTCACTACAGCGTTCAACACAACAAAACCATCACTCTCGCTCGAAGAAAGAGACAAAGCAGTGAAGGAAAGGTTCAAGGCAACAAACTATGGAGAGAACATAAATGACTCTAACAAAAGTCATTTCATTCAAGGAGACCTGGTCCGTTGTAAGAAGCCTAATGCCCAAGTACTAAAAGGTCAATCACCATACAGTCAACCAAGAACTATTACAAAAGTTCTAGGCAAGTATAGCTACGAATTATCTGATGGTCAAACATGGAACGCTCGAAAGCTAATTAAACACAGACCAGCATTACCACTTGAAGATATCACCATTGAAGAAGACATACATCAGCAGACAACGCAAGCTAATGATAGACGCTACCCACGACGTATCAATGCTGGAAGACCTCCACTTAGACTTGGATACTAAAGCATTAACTAGAAACTAAAACTAGAAATCTATTAGTATTTGACATTACGTTAAAACATAATTAATTAACAAGAATAAATAACATTTAGAGATTTCAGATTGATACCCATTTGCAGCATAACTATTAACTAATTAACGAAGGGGTAATGATATATGATAATATGAAATCATTGCGTTTCAGTCTAGCTAATTACATAGATATAATATTACAGATTCCTTAATCCGATTACATAAACAGTCTTGAGTTGAGTTTCGAATGTCACGGACGTTTTTTATGAGTTATTGCCTTTCCTTAATTTCTTTCGTTATAATACAACACATAACAGATATCTGTTCACATACTGTGGCGATAAACCACAACAAAGTTATACCTAAATTTCGTGATTTGCAAAGAGCGTTACAACATTTTCCAATACTGTGTGACTTATATTGTATAAGGAGTTTTGTCGGAAGGAGCACATTAGTGAAGATTTGATACTGTTTTCCTGTTTACAAACCTATCAATGTGAGATTTCTTGCAAAGAAGAAAATACGAAGCTCCATTTTCACAACTTCAAATCAGTGGCTTAGATTTTGTATTTCTATTTCAATCACACTTGATATATGGAACTTTGACAGAAATGAAATGAGCATCATATGCAGTTCTACAGCAAAATTAATTAAAATAGTATTTTATTATTGATCAGTTTTGCCATTCCTTCGTGTATTTCAATCTATGATTTGACTATGCTTTGATAAACATTTCAGACTGTTTCGCATGGATTGATGTTAGTGTTTCACGGTCGTACTCGTTCATAATTTCCCTGGTTTTTATCATCCTTATTCAATTCGCATTGTTTTGCTCATGTTTTCATGTTGTTTTTCAGAAATATATTCATACAAACTTAAAAAGTTGCAACTGCTCAAATGACGTTATGGGGAACATTATGATGTTGATAAAAAAGCTGCCAGACTCCATTTTGAAAAAGTAGAATGCAAAGGCTGCTGGTCAGGTTTGACCCTTTAATAGACAGTTTTGGCGCAAGAGAGGTGTTCAAGGAGAATATGAGAAAGGAAATTGATGTGTTATTGACTTTCCGCTCATCAATTAACACAAGGAACTAAGATTGTCAAATGTTGTCTTTTTATTGACACTTGTTTGTGACAATTTGGGAGTCAAATTTACAAACCATTCAAAGTGCAGTTCCTCAGTTGTTACTACTGAAAATCGGTTACCAAATGATAAGGTGAAAGCTTCAATCTGCTAATTACAACTAAATATTCCGTCTCTAGGAAGCTAGAAATACATGAGAATTCAATCGTAAAATGAACAAAATTACCTGTTTTTAGCTTTTTCGCATTGCTTGTAAACAACTGCATTTTGTGAACTTGAATATTTGCTATTGAATAAAGTCTTGCTTCTATCAACATTGTAAATATGTTTCGTTAAAGGTATAGCAATCCCCTTATCAGAGGGTGGACGATAGTTTGTAGGTAAATCTTTACATCGTTCGATGTCATTGCTATACATTACAGTAGTACTTTTATCGCCTGGAATTTCCAAAGCTGCTAAAAATATCTGACAGAAAAAGTGTCTTGAGTCAATTTGTGTCTATCTATTTCAATGTATTGGAGCTAATTAAACTGGATAATTGATTTTATTATATTTGGCGCATGAGAAGCATGTAAGAAGAAAACGAGAAGGCATCAGAAAATTACGAGCCGCCTCGGCGAGTAATCTCCGCCTTCAAGTTTTCGCTGAAGATACTCGAGTGCGCCAAATATCAATAGCTCATGAAAGAAACTGTATACAAGCCTTTACATGGTTTTCTTGCTGATAAAATGTTTTAGAAAACTCCTGATCAAATTGGAAATTCTCATTCAAGTTCAAATTCTGAGATCGATTGTGGTTTCGAACTTAATTTTGCTATGGTGATTTGGCGTTAAACCCTTAACCAATCAGATTGATCGATCCTTTTCATTACAATACAATGCAAGTTTTTATGAAGTCCTGATATGAATATCGGAAGACAAAAACAGATTGTGAGCAAGAGAGATTCATATGACCCAGCTGGAGCATGTATAAACTGAAATAAGTGAATCATGTTTTTTCTGTAGAATAGTGAAATTTGAACGAGTCACGATGTATTTCTGATCTCATGACGATCCTAATATTCATCAATGTCATCAAAATATTTACGAGATACAATTTTTTTGAAAGTTTGACGACCTCATCGTCATAGGGTGGATTTGAGTAAAAGCCAGGGAAAATCATCAAAATTAACTTATCAAGAGAGCAAGAGAGATCGAGAAAAGTTGTCTGGGAGATGGGGATCTTAGAGCCTCAATTGTCATTCAGAGTAAAAAATGTAATTTCTAAATACTTTTAACACATTTTATCTGATTATTTCCCCTCCGTTTTCAAAGGGACATATGCGGATGCAATACTGATTCTCGTGTATCCTACTTGATCGAAGATTCCGATTGTATCGAACGGGTGTATCGCATGGTCTATCGTGAACAATTGCCTATTTCATTAAAGTTTCAGCAAGATGAAACCAATATTCCAACTATATTTGAAAATGATTATATCCTTGAAAAGTTGAATAATCGCAAGGATTTTCAATTGATTAAAAGTAGCGGTTCTGTAACGGATTCACCACGGATTATGATCCGTTCATCTGTTAACAATAAACTCGATTCCAAAGGTTCCGGATTATATCATTTCAGAGTTCAAGATGATAGACAATTATTGTTAACATTATGTGATTTGGAGAGTTTGTAATTTGAATTATTCAATTTTTGAATATGTTAATTACATTTTAGTTGGATTATATATACACAAGGCAAAGATAATGTAGTCTTATCATTTTTTTTTCAACTTTTAAAAACGCAAACTTGTGTTTCATCATCTAGCCATCTACGTTCTCATTATGTTATCCATATGAAGTAGGATGGAAAAGTTATCCTATGATCTTTGAGTCTGCCATGTGCGTGAAAAGTAAAAATTTAAAATAATAATGATGGTGTTTCGTGCAGCACTATCTGGATATTTAAATTACGTAATTATTTTATTATTTTAACACATAATATCAATAAAACAAATGTGTTACGATGTATCAACACATTTTCTTGCCATTCTCAAGTAAATATTTTGTTAATTATGAAATTAAAAATTTACAGTAAATGTTGCTTGTCCCCTGTTGTAGAACTTACATGCGATAGTAAATAAATGCCGAATATTGAAGGAAATAAAATCAAAGGTCAAGAAAGCCAAGCCAAGAAATTGAGCTAATTGAATTTTGAATATGTTAAATCCATTTAAGGGGATCCAAAATCTGAAACACTATGAAATTTTTTCTATGTGAATTATTTTACCATGAAAAATTAAAATAAATCTAATTCTATCTGAAACATTCTAATTCTAAACTAATATTTTACTGAAAATTTGTGCTTTTATAATCCATAGAATATTCACTTGAGAATGGCTCTTATATATATTTAATTATTATACAACTCGATCAACCGTTTGATATCATTCGTTGTTTGTTACTATCATAAACTACTAGTTTTTGTTGCATTTCTTCGCCATGTTGTATTTTCCATTTTCCAGCGAATGACATAAATAAATAGAATGAAATAGTCTTTCATCAGTACCCAAATGCTTTAACTTCAGAAATACGAAGAGTTACATCAGTTCCTCTTTTCCAAATCACAAGATAGCGACCAAACGTTGCTTTCTTGCAGTAAAACGTGCGAACCCTTCGATTTTCAACTTGGAAATCATCAACACAGCTACAAAATTAATCATTTTACGAAATTCATTTTGGACAGGAATCCGGGGATAAGTCCGAGTGACAATAGAGGGGAACTGGTCAAGACTTGCTTATTACTATTGCAGTAGCATAAAATATTACGGGGGCAGTTCTTATTCATACTATACATTACAGTACTATACTGAATTTAGACCAAAGGTTTTTGAAACTATTGGTTTGACAGCTTTGTGATTTCAATAAAATCCTTGGGGGTAGCCACGCTAAGAAGCTTGTTATGACTCCTTTCTGCTTTCAATAATAATAAGACTCAACATAAGCTAAATTGAATTGTAATTCAATTCTTGAACATATGCTGAGCTCAAATGAAAATAGAGAATACAAAACAATACAAAGTACTTGAAACTGTTGGAACTATAAACTATATAGCTATTATTAGTGTAGACAATCAGTCTTTGTTATGTATCGGAAATGTATTTTAGTTAATTAGTCGGTATACTTAATCATAACTTGTAAACCTATATGCAGTCGTTCATGTATCTTATAATACAACAGTAAGATTTTCTCCTAACGGATTAGCTACTCATTTGTTGTTTAGCGACTTAACTCTCTATTAATTCTGGTATCTACAAAAACTGTAAAAGCAGAACATAATAATATACATGAAAGTACAATGAAGGGGGATTGGGTCTCAATCAGTAGCTAGTATTATTATCTGTTATCAGCTCAGTTATGATATATACAATCATATCAATACCCTACAATCCCCCCGGGGGGAGGTAACTCCACTATGACGGCTATACGGGGACGTGCCACTTTTTTTTGGGTTCATATTATAGCTGAGAAAAGACTTTTTGGGAATGAGATTTCAATTTTTAAAGCACCCCCTCGTCTTTGAAGAGCTGGAGTTACCCGGGATACAATCCTATGAAAATGATATAATGATGGACAATTCCAACAATCAAATAGATCTCGAAGAATACGAATTGATGTCGTATTAGTAGTAATGTTTGCAACTTCGGGAAACAGTAATACTTAATTATAAGAACTTCCTAGGAGCATTCATACTTTCTGCGGAAGTTTGTTTTGTTGAGTATCCGAACTACGTGATTTAAAACGAACTATTGTCTATATTTAGCGTCCGTCGTAGGTTGCACAAATCCAGCAAATATATAACAATTTGTTTTTATCGGTATGGTGAAAATAGTACTATATTAATGTTATTATTAAACTCGGAACAGAATAAAGGCTAACAAACTAAGAAAAATTTAAGTTTTAGTTTCCTATGAGCACTCTGAGTGTTGAGCTTTGAACTTACGATTTCGAAACAAGCCATGTTTTCAATATAGTTTTCTATTTGCCAAAGTGCCACAAATTCAAAAGCTTTATTTTTATCGACATATACTAAATATTTGTGCCGGTTTCGTGAAACTTCAAAATTAGTTTTGCCTAACAAATAAAATGAGTCTCAAACTTTATAATAGCGAATAACACGTACACTTTTACACATGTCTGATCTGGCATTGATTGGTCTTGTGCCTGAATGCTGATATTTTCATGAGGTTTTGATCTCCAATTGAGGATGTTGTAAAGTATTACTTTCGTGATAGATCTTTGTTTACCAAAATCTACTTGCCACCATGGATCTATGGCTGGATAAGTACCATGAGAATGATAAGCAGCACTACTATCTCCGTTGATTGCATATTTGCACCCGCTGGATGCAGAATTTGTCCCACTTATCTGGCGGCAGGCAAGTTTTCTCAAGGTGATTTCTATGAGAAGAAAAATAATATTTATATTGCAGTATCGTAATCATTTATCGAGTAGCCTTTTTATGGCATTTACAAAAGGCTCATTAGAATACATATCAAAATTGAGATATATGATCTACTATTTTGGCAACCTGTTTGTCACCTCCTGTGTATCTGTGAGTTTGTGTTTGATATGTTCCCAGCATTTTGCTCTTTTGCAGAAAGAAATGAAAAATAGAATCCCGTCTGAATCACGACTGGAAAACACAGGGAAAAACAGGTTACCAAAATGTTAAGGAGAATGTTACCACAATTGTTTCACAGTGAAATTACACAAGTGCGAGAGATAAGACACAAATCTTGTAAAAGTTGACCCATCATTTCCAATGTAATACGTTTTGCATGATGAGCTATGGCAACTATTCTAAGGCATTTCTATATTCTATTCCAAGAGAATGTCATAGAATATCTGTTATATATATTGTATCAGATATATGATTATAGAATATTGGTTGCATATTGGTTGCATATATGATATATCCCATCGAAAAGGTCACTTCACTGTCTAGCATATGCTGATTGAGGTCATCAGGTTGAAATTCAGACAAATCATGGGTTGAAACTCTGAAAATTGTACAAAAAACTTGATATCATAGTCATATATCTCTTACCATTATCAGACGATGGCCAAGGCTGAGTTCTAGCTGCCTTCAAAAACAAGAAAATACCGTATAAATACTTGCAACCAAGTATTCTAATTTTGAAAATTCTCACGCATACTCCCGCTTACACACAACTTTCAAATTAGCAAAACAACCCCAATGCATGTAATTTTCTCAGCATTGAAAAGCGAAGAGCATTGAAATTTCCCAATTGCTAATAGCTATTTTATCTGATCATTCATCTTTTGGTATGCAAACATTGATATCAATTTAGCCCCTATGAGTTCCTCAAAACAATTGTTGTCTGGTTGGCTTAGAAATTTTACATGAAAGCAGATTTTATCCTCCCGTTTTCTCATTGGAAATATGACAATGCTGGAGAAAAACACCGAGGGAGGTTATATGTTTTTTAAAGTCAATCGATATGACTACATTTTAATACAATAAGATACAGTATGACCAAGAAAGCTAAAAGTTTGTGCGTTTATAATTAATCAACTTAGTTGATTCAATTATTATAATTACATTTATCTAGTAGCAGACAATCTAGTTCTCTATGTCTTCAGTTGACGGATTGGTAAATGATAATAATATATGGTAAAAGAGTCATGAAATACACATTCTTCACTGTCCCTCAAGTTTCAAGCAGTAAATTTCAATCTTCAGACAGATTTTTTACTCAGTGTTTTACTCGATTGAGTAAAAAAACCTATCTAAAGATCGCAGTAAATTACGTAGAGCTTGAGTAACAATAAAGAATGTGTATTTCTCGACTCGTTCACCATATATTATTATTATTGATTAGTTAAAAATTATAATTATGTTATCTATACAGTACTTACTTGATACAAGCGTGGATAGCCATTTGCTGATTTGTTTTGAGGCGTCTGAATTTCATCAGTAGAACATAGATTGAAAAGAAAACATGAAAACGACCCTCTTGTAACCAAATCAATGGAATAAGTAGTACAAGTTATTTCATAATCGCAAAGAATGGCACATTCGATGATAGTCTTTACTTGAGCTGATTTCAAATCTCTGATATTAGACATTGGCTCTTCAGAAATTTGAAGGTAACTCATTTCAGCAGAAATAAATGCTATTATTAACATTATTACACAGAACATGCGTTGTAATGCTTTAAAAACCATAACTGAATAATAATTTGTATGCGTTATTTAATGCGAGTTTGCACAATTACTGATAATTTACTACTCAAACTGAATTGCAGCAAACGTTCATTAATGCTATTATTTCAAAAACGTCAGGCAGTATTATGTGCAAACCTTGACTTGGCCTGATAAAATTCTTTTATGAATCAGAATTGATGTTCAAAATTCTATTAGGCCACTGGTTGTTTACGACATGCTGGTATATGATTGTATGGAGACGTTATTCTAAACAGATAACACGTTTGCATTTTGTCTGAATAAAATTGAAATTTATTTCCACATATTATTCAATGTAATGTATTACAAGATCACAATGGTCTTTGAACTTGTTGTGTAATGTAATTTGTAATAATCAACCTGTTCTGTCTTGTATATGCGAAGTTGTAATTCTATGTGTAATTGACGTCATCACCCTATGTAATTCCTGTAATCTATCTATGTGTAGTTTGAATAATAAATTAGTTCCAGTTTGACCGTCGTTGTGTTCGCTGGGACTCAATGTCGCTATAGCAAAGTCAGCTATAGCTATACGACAATTTGGCGTCCCCTATAGGGTTATAACAGGATCGATACAGCACGTTAAATTACTTCTGCTTAAAGTAATCATCTGGAGGAAACGAAGCATCTTAAACCACCTCAGCTTTTAAAAGAAACACAAATCGACACCATCAAAAACACAACGAGAAGAAGGCGTTAAGCACGTTAAACAACCTCTGCTTAAAAGAAACGCGAAGATAAACAGGAAAAGCAAGTTAAACCACCTCTGCTAAAGTACGACGCATGGACGAGACGAAGTATTGCAAGTTAAATCATCTCTGCTAAAAAAAAGAAACAACGACACTATTGAAAATGCTGAAACATGCAAGGAATGCTGAAACATGCAATGGACTTTATAAACTGCTGAAACATGCAGGGATTTTTCAAGAAACATTAAAGGTTTTGTTTAACAATGTATTATCGTAAGTTGCTAGAAATTGTTTGATAAAATTTGTAAAAGTATGATTGCCACTCCTTAAAATTGGAAGGGGGATGTTGTGTAATGTAATTTATAATAATCAAGCTGTTCTGTCTTGTATATGCGAATTTGTAATTCTATGTGTAATTGACGTCATCACCCTATGTAATTCCTGTAATCTATCTATGCGTAGTTTGAATAATAAATTAGTTCCAGTTTGACCGTCGTTGTGTTCGCTGGGACTCAATGTCGCTATAGCAAAGTCAGCTATAGCTATACGACAGAACTTCACAATAAAAAATCAACAGCACACTTTTTGCGTGTGTCACCTTTTGATAAAATAATAAAATGGTTGAAACAGATTTAATAGAGCAAACTAGATTGATTGTGACGTCGGTCTTTTAAAGGAGCAAAAATGACCGTCAGGCGCTACGCACTTAGGATCAGGATCACTGGCATGTTTATTGTTTATAGAACAATGTTCATTGTTGACATGAATTTTATTACAAATTACAATTTATTACAATTGTTTCAAAGCGAGACGGTTGAAATACGCTAAGCATAAATTCAACTTGTGCTCGCAACGGTCGCCGGTCAATTTTGCCCCTTTAAAATGATAGAAACAAAATTGAGATCGACAATTGTAAGCAAGAATGTTGAAAAATTTCAGTTGGATGCTCCTTGATCCCCAAAAATTATTTTACAGTCTTCAGTTTATGTCAAACAAGCAGGCCGAGATAAAAAACCTCATTGGAAATGGCCCATCTCTTGATAAATGCCTTTTTTGTAGTAAATCAGAACATAATTATACCACTTTCATAGAAGTAGTTGCGCTGTGATGCAGGCTAGGCTACTGTGTGCAGAAAATAGTTCAATTGCATGAACATTTAACAGAGAATTGAGTGTGATATAGCAGAAAATAATAATAGCAGCATGAATGGACTATTTCGGAAGACTTTCTGTATCCTTCTGTACATTTCTTCAATATTGAATATAAACAATGAGGACAACAACAATCAATGTGTGAAAGGGGCAACGCTGCTACAACTACGTGCCATGAGGCACAAACCTCAAGTAAAACGAAAGAACACGTGACTTAAAAGAGAAGAGTTGTACCTAAATGGTATTACAGAAAAGCTCAAACTCAAATATTTATATACAAAATAGATTTGCTTGAACTTAGTAAAAACTTCATTACTATGCAAATAAGTGCATGAACATTCTTGCGACACAGGCATGTATCTTCTTCAAGTGCTCAGAAGAAGCTATCACTTTATATTACTTTACCTCCGTGTGCACCGATCTAGGCTGGCGGTAGTGAAACGCATCAAATGTAGGCTTATAGGGAATGTAGGCCTCGAGAAGCAGGAACGGCATCTCCAGTGTCCGATAACCATGCTGTATTTTTCCCTTATTGAGGTATATATTCCACCCTTTAGGAGGACGTGCTGCAGAAGGTTGATGCATTACAATATATCCCGTTAAAAATGGCTACGAATTGGACACTCATATTCCTATGTAAAAGAACTTCCGCCGGAGAATTTATCCTGGTCAAGGATGTAGCAGGATGAACAGTCAATATGCGAAACAAACGAAACACGCAAGCTGTTATGCCCTGCCTTCATACGACGTCTTACCGTTTGAGCAACGTCCTCCATAAGACAATTGGCACAGGGAAAGTAAACTTGAGATTCAATTTTTTTACAGCCTTTTTTACAGCACGAAATGCATTTCACAATGTCATCGTTGACGAATTCTTTCGAATCATCCAAAACAAAACTTCTAGCGAAACTGAAACGTGAAAATCTGTTTTCCAGAATTTTCATAACTGCTGATGTGGCCCGGTTAGAGCATCCGGTAGCTTCAATCAAGCCACTACCAGCAACTGCGACGATCATCAAAAATACAGTATCCGCAAAATCCACGTGATTTGATTCTTGGCCATGAATGGACCATTTCTGAAATTCGTGAGTGAGGTGCGCAGAATGCAGAACAATGTGCAATTTTCTACTTCTTTAAATATTCCTGGCCACCAAGCACCTTGGAGTAGCAGTCTTCTAGTACCATGAATTACAGCTGTGTGTTATGAGCCTTTTTCAATACAGTTGATCGCAAGTCAATGGGGGATAAAAAGTGCTAATTTATAATAGACAAAGTCGTTGTGGACTTTATGTTTATCTTTTACCATTGAAAATGCTTTTCCTGCCTCTGATAGACCTGAAAAAGAATCTGAAATAATTCTTCCAATAATTCTTTGAGAAACACGATCATTCAAATAGAAGCCTCGATTTGATGGCTTGAAATATTTGTTAAAAAAATGCCGATTCTTTCCTTTGTTTTTGTTCAAGACGAGATAAGGTGTCGGCAAATGTCATTGGTTTGATTGCACAGTGGGAAATTCATGCAGATGCTGTTTTACGTATGTCTTGGTTTATGAAAAAATAAAGGATATAGTGCTACATGGTATGAAATGATTGTGAATTTGCATTAACACGTTTTGTGTAGCGAATAGCTAGCGGGTGTTGCCGAAAACTAACACGTCGTCTTGATAATGTAGTGCGGCCTTGGTGTAGTGGCTAGGGTGTTGGACCACGGCCCGCAGGGTCTCGGGTTCAATCCCTGTCCGAAGCACTACAGGTTGGCGTCAGGAAGGGCATCCGGCTATTAAACGTACACAAGCTTCAAAATACTAACAAATTAACCAACCACCCCGGTGAAAAAAAGCTGTAAGCTTACCCGGTTCGTGGAAGAATGATAAATACAAAAAAAAAAAAAAAAAAAAAAAAAAAAAAGGAATTATGACTGATTAGAGCTGTTTCAAATTCCATAACAACGCGATACACAATTTCCAAATATTTCGCTCTCACGAACGAATGCTCGACAGTTGCGGTGATCTTATCGCACTCACTTGTCGTGATATGAGTTTTACAGTATGATGTCACTTAACTTCATTCCCCGTTTTTAAAGATTTGAAACATCATTTTGTAATTCTGTTACCGCAATTTAGACCCACGAGTTCTCTAAGAAAATACGACAAGGGAAATCAATATTGTAAACAAGACTGCCAAGTTCTCTATTAGCTTTCATAGAACGATTGGGTATAATTTCGGATTTTAAATACCAAAATATATAATGTATAAAAAAATTATAATGTAACATAATCTTTAACTGGAATATCAATTATTTGGAATCAATTTCACTATAACAACAACGATTTTTCTCAAATTTCAAGCTTATTAGTTTTTCATAAATATAGTTCACTAAAGTCCCCGAAACATCATAAAACTACATCATAATAATATAATTTAATAATCACTTGAAAAAAACTTCTATCATGATTGGTGGATTTGTACCACGTGTTTAGCAGTTATGTCAAGACAACCCACGAAATTCCATGGCAACCCCCAAAAGCGTGCAGGTATAGGCCTATTATAGACCTATACCTGCACGGTTTTAGCCAAACAACTAGAACACATGCTTTGAAAATGGCGACTAGCTGCGACAGATTGAATATTTTTTCATAAAATCAAGTTAAATGTATACTCTGTAATTGAAAATTCAATTGAGAAATTAAAAAAAGTAACAACTTGGGACTTGCTACATTCAGATGTAACTTTTACTATATATTTCTAATATTGCAAACATATTGAATTCTTTGCGTTATATTTTTAATTGATATTCGTAACAATTTCATGAAAATTGCATTTAATGAAAAATCAATGACCCATTAAATTAGCCAAAACAAATCATTGTTGTAGTGAAATTGATGAGAGATAATTGATGTTCCAGACAAAGGTTATGTTACATGATTATTAAAATGATTACATCACTCTTTGTTCGTGGGCCATCGGAACGGCCTCGTTTACGATATGGATTTCTCGTTTGTTGTTAGGGAACTCGTGGATCTAAATTCCGATAACCCACTCACAAGAGTGATGTAATCCCTTAATAATATGAGGTGAACATATGTATATGAGAGTGCTCAATGTTTGTTAGACAGAGCATAATATAGAATAGACACAAAGATGGGGCAAAAGCCTTTTGACAGTTGATGAACGCAAAGTAAACGCTTGAAACTCCGAGTGACGGAAAAGGCTTTTGCCTCATCTTTGTGTCTATTCTAAAACTACAGCATAAACAAAATACAAAAAACAGAAAATCGTTTTTTAAATTACTAATCAGTAATATCTGCATTTGAATATCCTAACTCCCAATATGCTGCTTCTTATCTTAATGTTGGGAGTTTTGCTTTAAATTAGAGTAAATTTCTTCTTCTGAAAGATCGCTTATTTGCCCCAGCCCGTCCCCATTTTCAAAACAACTGTTCTATCCCCGGTTCTATTTGTTTAGTTAAAACTGGTCCTAAACAGATTCAATGAAATATGTAGATTTGACCAAAGATTGTCTTGTTTATATATAACACTATCATAGATTTAATATAGTATTCAAACATTTTTTTCTTGTTATCTTATACGGCTAAATGACCTTTTTAAAATATGTTTGAGGCATCTGTTTTTTCTCATAATCTGAAAAAAAGTTAAAAGGTTCTATTTGAACGACCCGGCATCCCCGCCAGTAAGAGGAGTACTTAGAAAGAAATTAGGTTGATTATGTGAGTAATGGATTATTATGTTTTATATGACGTATTTGATAAGATTCTTCTTGATAAATTATTAATGGTTATCTTTTACTCAGAGTATAAGATAATGAGAGAAAATATCAATAAAGACGATATTATTGAACAGAGCCGTAAATAAATTTGCATCAATGCTATGCTGGCAATATATATAAATACGAAGACATGAAAACATTAAATATAATATAACTGCTCATAATTTCAAAGCATCATTTAAAATAATTTAAAATCCGTAAAGCAAACTTAGCCATGTATCAGTATTGATAATTTTCATATCAATATATTTCTAATACATCTTTCTGATTAATCGTTGTATTATGCAGCACATGTAATGCGCAAATAACGTGCATCAAATGATCTTTGGATACAATAAAGCACGGAGGTAGATTTTTCCTGTCATTATTTTAAGTTACAGTTTTTCAAACTTTTTGGGAAAGAATCAAGCTCAGGAGAAACTGATTTCTTGGTGCTAAAATATTTGATTGTCAGGAGGTTTTGACGAATATTTAACATTTAATGAAATGGAATAAGAGAGAAAGATGAGAAAAAAGCTTTTTCCGTTACTCGGAATTTAAGACATTTGATTGCGATTGTCTGACGCGAGAAACTATGAGTAACGGAGAAAGGATTTCACCTCATCTTTGTCTCTTAATCTATAATGCTCTGTTTTACCCAGCATTGAGCACTTTCATATATAAATATATGTGCTTCAGAGTTTACACTCAATATAATTAATTTTGTAAATTATTATTACAATTTAATGAATTAGAAATAGGATGAGCAGATTATAAATGAAGATTTTGTTGATGCAGTCTGTCTAGCTGATTAGAGTGGCTGTCAATTTTATCCAGTTCAGAACATTACAATTGAGGAAGTTACACCAGGTTGATAACTTTGATATGGACTGGCGTGACCCTCCAGTGGACTCGTTATATATTCAACATGTATATTTCTTTTGTTTATATGTTTCCCTGAGTGCATGATTGTTATAGTTGTTGCCTTGTTGAATTATAAATTTCTTGCATTGCATGCATTTGAAGTACTAATTCATAACCATTCCAACCATTAACATAAGGCCACAAAAGGAATCCTAGAGCTACACTAGAATCCAAATACTCGAACTTCAGCAAGCCTCAGAAGCGTGGTGGTATCTTTTTTCTGAATAACAAGATACCGTCCAAAAGATGCTTTTTCGCAGATAAAAGTGCGAATTCTTCGATTTTCAGCAGGGGTATCCGTGACACAACTAAAAAGCAAAAATTACATAACGGTAACAGTACAGGAAGCAATTTGGATGATGTTCCGTGTGTTTGTATATTGCTTGGTTCGGAAACTTTTCATATCCGTTTATATCATTATAAATTGTAATGCCCTTCCTTATATAATAAAGTCAATTCATAAAAAAAAGTCGAAAATCAAATGATTCACCTTAACTTGTTTTTACTTTGCCAAGTTTTTTCGATAAAAGGATAAGTATTTTTCGAGAAGTAGGCATTTGAAAAATTGAGAATTTAAAATCTTGAAAAACGAAGAATGAAAGATAAATGACATCATACTGTACAAATTACTATTACGACGAGTGAGCGTGATAAGATCACCACAACTATCAAGCATTTGTTCGTAAGAATGAAATATTCAAAAACAATATTGTTGTTCTGGACGAATTCTCGATTTTCGATTTTTGTGCTATTAGTGCTTGTCCTTCGTCAAGGAAATATGTGTCTTTAATTATACTTGCGTCATTTACAACTGCCGGCCAGCCTGCACGTCATGAGTTCTTATATGTTAAAATGATTGACTTTTCAAAGATTAATGTGATGTAAAAATACTTATTTGTAATTCTATCACCATTTTTAGAGGAGTTTTATAGTATGCCAGGCAGTTCTCAAGATATTAAAATTTACTGTTCTGTTACTGTTCCTTATTTGTTCTGTTACTTAACTTCTCGGCTTTTTCCCGACTGAAATCTATGTGAATGTCCGTTTGCCTGTCCAATATAGCTTTCACCTTATTACAGTAATCAGTTATTCGAAGAAAAGTTGTAACTATCTTAAAATGTTCTGAATAAATAATGATGAGGTTGAGCAGTTTTTTTTGTATACTTTGAAAATAGTATAAACGACCATTCAATCATCGTCCCTATTTACAGGTATTTGAAGGTTTATTGATCAGAGATCCACATTTGACTACTACAAGTATTAGATTTGAGACATTACTTAGTCTGCGTAGATTAAGGAAAGATCATGTTTGGGGAGTGATGTAAATGTAGTCTCATTGATATGCATCGATATCAGGTCACAACAACATCAGCATTGAGGTTTAATGCCTATAATTATAAATTTCCTAAAGCTGTATTTCGATTTTCAGGATAAAAGATATATTGAAGGGCAATAATGAGTCAAATACTATGCAACTGCTATATTATCTCACATTTAATCTATGCTGCTATGATGAACTCGTAGAATTTCAATAAAGTTTCTTCTCGTAATCAAGTCTCCTGTAATTTTTAGATGTTCATTTTTGACATGATGATATCAACCGCACTTACATTTTCACACACGCCTTATCAGGAATTGGTTGGTCTTGAGTTTGAATTATAAGACTTTCATGACCATCTGAAGTCCAACTGCCGGCGTTGTATAGTATTAATTTCGTGATTGCTCGTTGTTTACCAAGATCTACTTGCCACCATGGATCTGGTTCAGAACTACCATGGGAATAATAGGTCCCATCAGTGCCACCATCTATTGCAATTCTGCAGCCACTGCTTAATGAAGAAGTTCTACTTTTCTGGATGCAAGGTAACCCTCTCAAATTGATTTCTATGATGTAAAAACATTAACAAACACAATTCACGCTTGCATATTGCTTGCGTTTCAGTATATTTTCAAAATGTATGTAATATGTGTTTGTAATGTTTGTAATGCGTATATGTAATGTATTTAATCACAGTGTGACCCGCTTATAAGCACAATTCGGATAAAAGAATATAATGAATTTGAATCCCTATATTACTAAGCTTAATGTATTTTCTCTGAATAAATGATAGAGATGATGATGAATGTTAACATGAAACAATATCAGATGCAATTTGATGTCTATATAGTCCATGCTTTAGAGAATGTGTTGCCTGCAGAGTAACGTGATTGCTCTGTTTTATTATCCAATCGATTGGTTTTCTTTCTGGCTTCCCATGGATTCATTGCTTGACATGCATATGTAGCTTTGTAAGTGTCTTCATTTGCAAGAAAATCAAACAGTTACGTGCAAAATTGTTTGCTGTTTGTGTGGTAAAGTATTGCTAAGTTTGGAAGTCCTAATAAGGTCTTCCGGGTTTTTAGAAATAAAAAATATATCTATAGAAGAAAGCATCATCCAATTTACTTGTGTCCATCCAACGTAACAGGTTACTAGGTATGTTCAATGTGATGGTATGCAGATAATAGAAACTATAAGAGATGGACGAATTTTCATCGTGAACCCCAATATCAATTTCAACAATTAATTTTTATATTGATAACTTTGCCTTGAATCAAAGACAATAATACAATAACATAAACAAAACCATAAGTTATTTAATTATTTATATATTTTTATATCTTAATTTTTTATTTAATAATTATGTAGCTTCAGACAATAGGTTGTCATTTTGAAATATTATTAGCTATTTGTTTGAGTTAATTTCACCTGTTGAGTGGATCCATTAAAGTTCCTAAACTGCTTCTCTGATGTCGTTATGTTATGGTCACAAAGCTAAATTTTGTCGAAAATTTAAATTGACATTATATATTCTCATTTCGTTACTTTTGTGATCATCTGGAATTGGTTACTGGGATTCACGTGATCCACTAGTATATTACTAGCGATTAGACTGAAATGTTTCGACGTCTTTGTTGAGACAGCTCAATTTCAGTAAGTTTGAAATGGCCATAAATCTTAATAATTTGTATTTCCAACTTCCGTTTGCTAAAAATTAGTCTTCAATTTACAAAAATAAGCTATTGAACTTAAGATAAAAGATGAAATAATTTGCCATGATAACCTTGTGATTTAAAATGCAAACATTTGCCTGGAAAATTGATATTATCTATGATTTGAACAAACTTTAATCGTCAAATGATGCACAAGCTCCTGTTTTATTGAATTTGAATTTCTATTTCTGGTACTATTTCAGCGTTCCGTTTTCACTTTCTCAAAGGACCATTGTCGCATTCAAGTTTTTAGGAGTCCCCCTTTCCCCGAAGTAGGGATTTTACCTGAAATTTCACACTGTAGTAGTAGTAATGTAGACAGTAACATTACAGTAAAGTGCCGTACCTCTTATGTCTAACATATTTACTACACAAATATCTCCACACAGGAGATATATTTGTGCTGAGATTCTGAACAAACTATAAAAATCAAACTTTATGAAATAAATGATGCTATGATTGATTTCTTACCATTATCAGATGGAGGCCAAGGGTGATATTCAGACATCTAAAAAATAGTTATTCAATGATAAATGACTACTGTCTCTTTTTCTGTTGTAGCTCTATTATTAATACTAACATGATTGATAGAAGTGAATTTATTATCATTGAAGATTTGTACAGATATCCCTCAAAATGCTTGTCTATGATAATGTGCCAGCCTATGGAGGACTTGAATTGGAAGGTAGAATTGAATGTACTTTAGAATTGAGTGGATGCCTGAGTCGCATCTGTCAATTTTGACGCCATTCAGATAAATGCTGATTGAGTTTGGATTTACAGTACCGTGTTTAAATATCAATGTTCCTTGATTTATCAGGGCTGATGGTGATATGGTTATAACAGAACCATTGGGAGACTAAAGCTAATTCTGAATTTACAGCAGTTTGTGAATCAACCTCAATGTCTTCGGACCACTGCAGAATGGTGTCATCGTCAAAGAGAGTTGACTGGAACGCAGTACATCGGGGAAAATCATTTATAAATCTATTAAATAGTATGGGACCTAGAATGTTACCCTATGGGACTCCACAAGTTGCAGACTGGGGATTGGAAAGGTGATCATTAAAGGAGACAATTTAAGTGCGATCTGTTAAATAATTTTGGAACCAATCGATTTCCAGGCTTCCCAAACCAAAACGAGTAAGCTTGCCAAGTAACCGACAAAGTATTTATGGCATGTGTGTGTTCAGTGAACTGACGAAATCCGAATTGGTATTTTGTTAGGGAATTGAGGCTAAAATAATGATATAATTGATTATGAAAAACACGCTCTAGGATTTTTGAAAAAGTGTTAAGTATTGAAATTGCCTATAATTTGAAAAAAAAAGAACATTTCCAACTTTATATAAAGGTATTACCTTTGCACATTTGAATGATGCAGGAATGTAGTCAAACGTCAATGATATATTTACTAAATATGTTAGAGGCAGTAAAACCTCATGTTTCACAAACTTCAAACAATTATTTGAGATTACATCAAACCCAGAACTTGTTTTACTTTTCAATTAGTCAATAACTTTTCCTACATATCTCGTAGAGGCATGACTAAATGAAAACGAATTGTCGTTGTTGTTAGGTAAATGTTTCAAATAATCATCAGTAATAGTGAAATTTTTAGCCAGGTTGCTAGCAACATTAAAAAGGAATTGAACTTTTCAGCAATAGTCTTATTATATTTTATTTCTATGTAGTCAACCTTGAAGAAAGCTGGATATCTGTTTTTGGCTATGGATCTTCCTAAAAGAGCATTACTGGCCGTTCAAATTGTTTTCAACTGATCTGCATAAAATCTGTTCCAATAGACAATTTTAGCAGACAATTATCATATTATTATGTCAGCTGAGAATCAGCCCTTTCATATTAGTTTCACCCTCGAAAAATTTCGATGAAGCATTGCCTGTTGGAAAAATCAGGGTTGCACATGCCCCACACACAGACAGAAAGCTTTTAATGGATCATCGTTATTTTGGAAAATATTTACAAAAGAAGGTGGAATGTTGTTATCCAAGGCCACTTCAACACTTAAACAATGAAAAATAATAAAGTTGTAGATTAGCGGAATGTAGAATTAGCGGAATTATAGAGATGTAGAGTAGCGGAATACTGGGCCTTATGAGGCTATGCCAAATGAAGCCAGCATTTTCGCAACATTGATGCGAGATTTTATCAAACGTTGTGAAAATGGTAAATCAAAGTAATTTAGTTGAACCAAAAGATAGATTGGCGATCGGAGTATTCACCTTGGCTAGACCAAACCATTTAACAATCACTGCCTTGTTTAGTATCAGCAAAGAAATTTACAAAAAAATAAACGTCTGTTAAAGATGGATTTAACCAAAGCGTTTTACAGTTTGCAGCACAATAAAATGGTACACAAACTCAAACTGTTTAGGTTCTGTGAAAGCACCAAGTTGTATACAATGCATCATTGTATACCATGTATGTATTGTACTCTATAACTATCATCGGTATTGTGAAAGGCTTGTTTAGCCGATAGAGAACAAATGATGAAAGTAGGAAGTGCAGTCACCAAACGTTATGTCAAATGGTATGGTTAGACATTTTTCTGACGACATTCAAATTCTTTATATTTATAAACCAAGAAGTCCCGGGTCATTCATCAAAGAGCAACAAGAATTTACTGAATATTTCGATTCCTTAATTTCTTGGTTTAATTTAAACTTCCTTAAATTGAAAATTTAAAAAAGAAAAATATATACTAGTTATAGCCATTGCCCATCATTGCCCATAGAAAACACACAATGTCATTTTTCTCCGCATGGACGAAATGATGTGGCACCTCCTCTCATACAACAGCAATTTTGTCTGCCTAATGATATTCGTACTCGATCATTCTCCAGTCACAATCTACACGTTAAAATCACCACCACCGCCCATTTCAAGAAACTGGCGCGTTTAATATGTGGAATATCCTACCAGAAAAGATGAAATTAATTACCACGTTAAAATACAAAATAATGCAGTCAATATTCAATTGCTAAAAGTTTTCCTATAGAGTTAAGGTAGTTCAAGTTACAATATTTAACCACATTAGTTTAAACCATGTTACAAGTGTTTTCTGTTATTTTATTTTCAACTATAGTATTATATTGTCTCTATCAGTCCTGCGAAAAAAACCATGTATGCTTACTCTAGCTTACACTGAATAAATGATGATGATGATGATGGATGAGAATCAATGGTTTCTGGTGCAGATCTTCGTGGTAGAATCGAATATTCAAACATGGCATTTTCAATTCAAGATAGATTTAAAACGTTGTTGTTTGTTTGAGTCATTTTCGTACATTTTGTAGTTGTCCTGACTTATCTTTTGTTTGTGAATTTAATTGATATTATTGAAATTAACTTGGCAGTAATGGCTGTAAATAATCGCCCTTCTGCAGATTATTCGGGTATTTTTTTGTATTTCATTTGATCAACAAACTGTTCGGCCATGTCGAGTTATTCGGGTAGTCGTAAACAATATTAGGGTAACAATATCAAAATTAACTTATAAAAAGGAACGGTGATATAACAATAAACATAATATTGATTTCCATGAGCGTTACTATGATATAACATGGTGTCACGTGGTAAAAATCGACCAACTAAAAATTGAAACGTTGAACATTAATGCAAAGTAAATGTTAATTTTATATGCAATGAGATGTGTAATATATGCTTAAATTAAGATAATATTTCCCTATGCATTGGAAGCTTATTTAGTGAGCGTAAGGCATTCAAAAGGATGATACAAGAGTTAACACATAAAGCTATTATAGAAATAAAATAAGAAAAAATATATAAAAATATGTAAAAATAAAAATAAAACAAAAAATAATAAGGGAAAATAAATAAGTATTATTTCAGATTTCCCTTACTTACTTGATACAAGCGTGGATAGCCATTTGCTGATTTGTTTTGAGGCGTCTGAATTTCATCAGTAGAACAAAGATTGAAAAGAAGACATGAAAACGACCCTCTTGTAACCAAATCAATGGAATACGTAGTACAAGTTATTTCATAATCGCAGAGAATGGCACATTCGATGATAGTCTTTACCTTAGCTGATTTCAAATCTCTGATATTAGACACTGGCTGTTCAGAAATTCGAAGGTAATTCATATCAGCATTAATACATGGTATTAAGTACACCAATAATACCGTGATCCTTAAAAGTGTTTCAATATAAAAATGATCATATTTGTATATTTCAGTGTGGAATAGTTTCATTTGGCAAGTATAAGCAAGTTTAGCAGAAAACCTTAAATAACACTGTGAAAAATGTAGAGTCCCATTAAAAATATCTGCGAAAGTCGAAATAAAAAATTTAAGTCTATTTTGAATCCAAATATTATTCTAAATTCAATCCCGCCACTGGCTGTTTTCTAAATTGCCGCAGAAACCTATGTATATATTTTAGCAGAAAACCTTATATAAGGCTGTCAACAATGTAAAGTCCGATTAATATTATCGACGAAAATTGAATTAAACAAATGTAAGTATTATTCTAAATTCCATCCCGCCACTGGCAATTTTTCTAAATACCCGCAAATATTTATTTTTCCTATTATTTCATTTTTTTATTTGTAAAAAATAAACCATAGACGTATTTTTTACAGGAAAGCAAAGGGAAATTATATATAAAAATAATTTACACCGATGTAGCTGCCTAGAGGGTACTTACAGTAGCTACTTAAGTCAAACTTATCCAATCTTAAACTAAAATTTTGTAGGGAGGATGAGTTCATAGCAATATCTTCCGTTAACTGGTTCTATAAGAGAATTATGCGATAAAAAATTAGTAAATTATGCAATTATTAAGAGGCGGTGAACGTGCAGCGAATCGCATGGAATGTCCTTGCAGATTACTGATGTTATGTTTATTAAAAAGTGATTAGGGAAGCCGATGCGAATTTCTAAGGATTCTAATTTAAATAAGGCTAAACGAATGTGATAGCCATCATCTTTTAATTTTACTCTGTAACACACAGATTTTATAAACGTCTTTGAGCAGATTCAATAAGATCAATGTCTTTCGTAAGTAAAGACTCCATAGTTGTGTGTCTTTTTCTAAGATGGGTCGTACAAACGTAGTATAAGCTTTGATTAGTAATTGCATATGCGTGACGATTAATTGATTTTGAAAGTTTGATAATTGCTTATATATAATCTATTCAAAACTATTTATTGAATACTCAGTAGCAACGGTTTAGTTGCGTTGCTTGTTAATCTTGAGTTAATTAGAAGTTTCCTTTGATGTTGTCTTTTTGTTAAGACAGAAAAATAATTAATGTGGAACATTTTCATGAAATGCGTGAACACCTGAATTTTCATATAAAACAATAGAAAAGCAACGCAACGAAGCACAAAGCCAAACACAGCCTATTATAGCATTTCTTTTTCTGTTTATTTCTTTATTTTTGTTGTTTAAGTAAGAGTTATTATTGTAATTGTGAAATAAATTATCATTGTTGCTATCATTAATCTCAATTGCAGTTAATGTTTTTGACAGTACAACCTCATCTTCCAATGCATTCCACCATGGGATCGTTCGATGGAAAAACTGATGCTTGCTTGATTGGAGGCGTGGAATTCCAGATTAAAGTCTACTAGTTCATGAACAATTTTATATGACATGATTAAATCTGCTTTTATTCGCTGCAGCTTATAGTGAATCTATTTGAAGAATCCGTAGCCGATCAGCAGCGTAACTATCGTATTTAATTTTTGATAACTTACAAATTTTCCTGGTAAATTTACTTTGAATATTCTCTATTAAGGTTATATCTTTAATAAGCCAAGGATTCTATGTTTGAGACGCTGATTCCAGCAGAAGACGTACACATACTTTTAATGCTCGAATAAATACATTGGTTTGTTTGGATATGAAGAATTTGAATATCAAGAAAGACATAGAGTTTGCTTGTGCAGTTATCTTTGAGCAATGGTTTGATGGTTCCAAATCAGGAAATATAATAATTCCAAGATCACGAACTCATTTAATTTCATCAAATTGATAATTGTCTATTGAAAACTTTACTTGTGATACCTTCAGAGTTCCTGTAAAAAGTGAGCAATATTTTTCTGGGCAATGCGACGCTGCGTTTTTTACTGTCGTCCGCAAATAACTGTACATGCGTAGGTTTTTCAAGGCAGAATGCAGTTTCATCTATAAATAAAACAAATAAAATGGGACCCAAAACACATCTTTGCGGTACACCGCTAGTGACACATTTTGAAGGAGAAAATTCATTCCAAACTGATACAATTTGCGTACTATTTAGAAGGAAAGATGATATCCAACCGAAGTTCAAATTTGATGCCATAGGCTTGAAGCTTAGGAGATATTTGAAGTACTGGGTTTGTCTGATACAAAGCTTTTAATGAACTACTAGTAATGTGTGACCCGCGCTGCTGGGATAATTTGAGCCGAGTAAGAAATACCTTGGTTGTCATTGTGGATTTGCTAAAGACATTTGGAAATGCAACGAAGTGCATGTTTTGACATATTGTGATATTGATTGATATAATAGAGAACAAGCATTGTAAATCTTTTATTTAAACATAACCATATTGTAAAACATTTCATTTACATGTCTACATTATTTTATTATTTTATTCTTATCTAAGGCTTCTCTGTAAATAACATTTTTTATTCGTCTTTCGCTTGCTAATTTATAAAGAATTGTCTCTTTGACCATTGTCCCTTTGATATAATAGAGAAAAGTTCAAAAATGTTGAGAAAATAGGGAATTGTTGATAACCTTACTTAATTCATAAATATTACCGCCGAAAAAAGATTATCAAAGCAAAATAGATTCATTCATATCATATGTGTCAGATAAAATGTAAGTATTTGATTAAAATATTCCCAATAAATCTTTTGACGGAAAAGATATTTGATTTCGCGCCAATCAATTAAAAGAGGCAACAACACTTCCGGCGATAGAAAAGAATAAATTGGAAATAAATAAAAAGTTAGTTCACCCTCACAAATATGTTAGTTCTTAGATGGCGCATGAAGGAAGACTTTCAATTATCTTAGGGACATTTCAACTAACCATTGTTTGAGAATAGCAATAATATTTTCACAATCGTTTGCTTGTGAGTGTGCTAATTATTTATAGGTTAAGGTTTGAATTGAGCCTACGAAAATTGCTTATCTTCTACGTAAAATAATGTGGGTGTTTAGATTTGCATCACACATGACTGCGACATGCCTTGAATCGCAACAGAGATCAAAATAATTGCAATTAATGAAGATAAATTATGATGCAGGGCTGAAGCTATTTTTGAAACATTAATGATAGTAAGCGGATTGTGATATAAACCGAAGTGAAATAGGTGAGTTTTTATGAACTATAATGCACGATGTAATACGTCGTATGTATGTACGGCATACGCATGTATTATGTATAATATAGACGCTAATATGTTCCAATAATCATGTGCCTGAACATTCACAGTGCGAGCAATCACGTAGCATTCATCTGGTACCTGCAACGACGTGGAAACGTCCTTCATGATAACACCATCTGTTAATGTAATAATAACTTCTGATAATAGATTAATATAGCACCAGTAATGATGTACTTATGGTTAATTATCATAGTACTAATGATTCCTCATTGTCCAGATAAGTTCTTGATATCTTTTACTATTTGTACAGGTATATTGACAATTAGTAAGCGAGATTAATAAGAATACAGATTCATTCCAGCAGCCATGGATAGAAATAGAAGAAGAGCTGATTATATTGTGTTGAGAGATGCCTGTACGAAATTATTTTGAAATCTGTCTATACTGCGCAATTAATCTTCAAATAATCGATCAAGGAACAAAGGCAACCGAGAATGTCAAAAGTTGAAAATCGAAAGGTAAATGGCTTACATAAGTACTCAACTAAAGGCAAAAATGTCAACAGTCAAATTGAAATATCGAAACCCAAAAGTCATTATAAAATTAGATCCTCAGTGTTAAATAATGAATTTTCTTTTAAATATTTTCAAAATTTCAGCATCTATATTGGAATGATTATTAGCACGGCATAATTTTCGTCATTTTTTTTGGAAGTTTCTGTATCATTTTGTTTGTTGGTGAAAACTGGCATCAAAAGTTTTCCTCCAATTCCTTCTTTGCTGAGAGGGCAAACATAGTAATTTTAATTGATGAACTGCTTTTCAGTAAAATTCCAAATTGATAAATGCAGCATTTTTAAACAATGTAACCACAACCAATCAAATGATTAATTATTTTAGACTATGACGTCATAATTTGTAGTTAAAAATGCTCGTTATCAGCCTTATCTTTTTCAACGTGAATAAATACTACATTATTTATCAAAGCTATATTAGAATTACCGTTAACTATCGTTTATTGATATTATTATTTAGTATATATAGTAATGCTGAAAGACACTATAGATAATTTTCACTTATAGTTCAAAATGGCAGAAAATCAAACTTCATGTATTCTATTACGAGTATCTGACTTGCCAGCTGAACTCTCATGGAGTTTAGCATTATACCTGGTATTATTAACACCAATAATAACTGTAGAAAATGTAATTGTTATATATTCAGTAATGTCAGAAAAGAAGCAATTACGTCGAGGAATTGGAAAAGTGTTTTTAGCACTAGCGTTTGCTGATGTTTTAACTGGAGCAATATCCGTTCCAGCATATTCTGTTGGAATTATTCGTGAAATATATAACTATGAAGTCAATTGTGGAATACAATTTTTAGCTGGTGCTTTCGGAGCATTCCTAGCTGTACTCTCCCTGTTAACAATTATTATGATAAGTCTGAACCGTTTTATTGCTGTATACAGACCATACTACTATAGAAAAGCAGAAGATAGCTGCTTGTGGATATCCGGTTACCTATTTATTTTTATGTATGCTGCTATATTGGTATTTCCGAGTGCTATTGGTTTGTGGTCAAGGCAATCATTTACCAAAGTATTTTCAGTAACTGCCATTTGTGCATTGGTTATTCCTGCTCTTTCATATTTCTATATCTACAAATATTCACACCATAGAAATCGTCAGATATTTCCGGAAGTTATCGAACCCACAGTAACACAAGTAAGAAATAAAATTATTTCAGCACAACGTACACCTTCTATACATCAGAAAAGAATTAATAATTCATGTTTTTCAGCAACTACGATATTACTCGCAATGTATACACCTCTACTATTAGTCCGCTTAATTCAAAACCTCAATATTGTAACTTCATTGATGGTGTTGGAGTCGTTACTAAACATTTCCAATGTTATCGTTATTACAAATTCTGCCGTCAATCCAATAATTTACGCCCGTTATAATCCAAGTTTAAGTAAACTAATTTCTCGTATGCGTCCTTCCACATATGTTAATGAAAGAAATATCCAGATGGTGCAATTTTAATTGGCTTCTATTCAACGTAAACAATAAAATATGTAAATGAGCAAGTATAGAAATATTAAAGAATCTAGATTGTATTTCAACAATTATTATTTATTCTATTAATCATATATATATTATGTATCCAAGTCTTAATTTCAAATTTTCTGAAGATAATGAATAATTGGCTGTATGTTGTATATAGGTCCAGGTCTCACTATTCAATTTATTTCTTTTACCTCAAATTCTACATTCACAAAAAAAGTGTGAAGTTGCCGAAGGCATGTTTTACAGAATGTCTATTATTATTATTATTGTTTTGCAAATTGCAATTCAACTGTTTTTTTTATTTATGGTTTATATAGAATGAGAGTCAAATAGATAGACAAACCAGAGATGACGCTTCTCCAAGTTTCACATCACAAATAGTGATCATCATGCGAAATAATACAATTAAGCTACAAAAATCTGGGGCGGCAACTTCCATACTTTTGCTATACGGTGACGTTCAAATAGAAAAGGGTACCTTTTTCAAAATGCCGAAAAAATTTTTAGGGTATGCTAGTCATGAAAATTTCTGTATCCTTCTGACGCTTTTGCAATTTTTTCATTTTTGCAAAACAACTTTTGTCTATGAATTCTTTTTTTTCATTTGTTTTGATTGAGTCTGTCATTCATGAAAATATATTCGGGGTATCTTTTTTATCACGTGGAAAATTTTTATGGTCATTCTGCCAAAGCTCCATTTGAACGACCCAATCGAAGCGCAATGGAAGTTACCCCGGGGGCTTCCAGTAGCTATATTCTATAATACTGAATTAAAAATAAGGCTTCAATGTAAACCTAATTTACCTTTCTTTTCCTGTCAAACGTTAATTCACAGGAACCGATCAAAAGCTAACAGCCATCCCCAAGTGTTAACTCCCATACTGCTGCTATACGGGGACGTGCTACTTTTTTGGGTCCATATTCCAATTGAGAAATTTACTTTTAAGGTAGGATATTTTAGAATATTAAACGATTTGGGTCGAATTTCGATTTCTAGATAATTTGGAAAAAACTGAAAACTGGATTTGAATTTTTACTCATAAATATGGAACATCCCCTCATAGAGCCTATATGGATGTCCTTTCCTGGAATTTTTGGGTAGCATTTTCAAATTTTTAAAACAATTTGGGTAGCTTTTAAAGGATTTTTGGAACTTTTCGGGTGCTTCACATTTTTCCAAAGTGGCACCCCCCATCAATGCGGCACTTGGAGTCACCCCCCGGGCAGCCATCACTATCATTTTGGTGTTGAGTTAAAGGCATCTCAATAGGTCATATACTTTTCGTATTCGTATGAGACGTCATATGATATTTCTCATCCACAATTATTTTTTAAGAATCCTCTGATCTGAATATCGTTCTGTAACAAGAAATAATGTGAAACAATCATACTATTGATAACGTATTTTATTACATTGATTGCAGAGATTTTTACATATTAAAAAGGGAAAAAATTTGTATTTTCATTCTTTTTACAGTGAAAAAACATTGCATGCCCGCTTTTTATTGGACATATGATTTTATGTTACTATTGAAAATCTGCCCATGAAAAATTGAGTCCATGTTTGTTTATGAGTTATATACTAAAGCACTACAAGCACCAAAACCATAAAAATGGCATAAAAGTGTCGTGAAAACACTATGGAAATGTGGAAAGTGAAACCACAAGTTTTCTAAGCCATGAAAACATCCATATTCACAATATTAAAATGTGAAAATACCATGAAAACACCATGTAAACGCCATGAAATTTTACGCTTTTTTGTAATGCTTTTGGCATGGGTACGTAGGGTTCACCGCTTTATAGACAGATGATATTTATTTGATCATCAACCGCTTGAGTGCTGAAAGGCTGAGAGAATGAATTTGAATTTTTTAGAATTTGGACAAAAATGAATGTAAGTGTGTTAGAAGTATTATAAATTTGGACCTAAATGTTACCCAGCTAGAAACAGCCATAATTAAAAATATACTAAAATCATTTTAAGAAATAATCAATAACAATAAAAATATGTAAATGTTTAGGTTAAGTGAAAATTAAAAGAAGTTTGGAAGACTGAAAACAGTTTTCAATTTTTGTTGACTTTCTAAAGTGACATTCCTACTCACCAAATGTTCGAAGTGCTCTGTACGTTCGAAAAGGATCGACACAAATCCACGTGAAAATAAAACATGAGTTGTTTATAGCTTCTTCGAATTTTTGTCATTGAGCTATAATTTTAAAAGTCCTGCCAAATTTACCATAACTGGATTTTAAAATCATCTTACTGTTGTTTATCACATGACTGATATATAAAGTAAAGTAATATAGACGGTGTCGCCCTACCGAAGGCACCCGTACCATTCCTCTATTTCTAGAAGAGTGACATTTTTCGCTGAGAGCAATGATTTTAAACGCTCTTTGTTGATCTCAGCCGAGACACTGCAGATTAATTTCAACAGATTTCATGGCAGGTAGTTCTCGATTGTCAATGCGCAACAATGCACCGCAGCAGCCACTCACACTGCAATTATCTCTGGACCATTCCCCCCGCCATTTTAAGATGGTACCCATTTGATGTTTCAGATAAAGTAAAGGCTGAGTTGATCTTTCGGGGGATTTCAGCCACAGTCGATCAGATATGATCCGATCCGAAGTTCGGTTGCTCTACCATCTGATCTAATCCACCTCTAAAACTGACACGACTGAACATGACTAATACTGACAATTTAATTGCCTGATATCGAATCAAAACCACGTGAGAAAAGCTAACCAAGAGGATTGAGTCACTGATTTGTAAGACTAGTGCAGTGTCAGCATGAAACGGCTATATTTGGTCGGCTAAGCAGAATTTTTAATTTCCTTAAAATCGTAATACAAAAAGGTGATAAATAGATAGATAGATAGATAGATAGATAGATAGATATTTCAATCAAAGTTTATAATTTGATACAATGATTGTGGTCATCCCTTAAGCACAAATGCTTGTTTATTGGGAGACGCGTGATAATTTACAGGTTTTAGTTATTATAGCTAAGAATAATGGTTTAAAAAAAAAGAAAGAAAAGAGGAGAAAGACAATGTAAAATAAATGGACAGATATGTATGTATTTTTTTGAGTCAGGAAACGAGTTATAAAATGTCAGTAGCTATTTGATGAAGGTTTATTTGTTCTAAATTAGGTAAGTCATTAAGTTAAAAATCATGACGTATTTCCTGTAAAAGCACGCAGCATGCAAGCAGGCACGCAAGCTACAGATACCGTATCGATAGCCTCCTTAATAAGCCTAGCCAAGCTAGCTGTTTGGGCCTAGGACGTATAGGCTACAGAGTCAGCAAGAAAACGCTGACCGCAAAACAATGAATTCACTGATTTTAAATCAATTTTTTAATGTTCAAAATCAATATGACAATCACTGAAATTATCCAAATGATTTGATTTTAATTAAATCTTGTTTATGTTATAGGCCTCTCTTCAGTAAAATTGTCATGCTGATTGTTGATACCTAAACGGAATGTAGGAAAATGAATTGAAGTAAGTTATATTTTCTAATGGTTCAATACTATAATATGATATGCCTTTAAGTAGATATAGACATATTTTTGTCAAAATTTTGGCGTAGCCTACATTCTAATCAGATTGCAGTGCAGGGTTTCTTGTTTTAGCTAGACAATAGAGCTTCGGATACTGTGGTTCTAAAGTAAAACTATAGCCTACAGGGCCAATATGATACAGACTGCACTGCTAATTTTTGAGCTTGACCACATAACAATAACTTGGAAGCATTCTATCTGAATGGGCGTGTTTTGTTATATGCATTTCCTATATAGCAGATTTGAGAAATGTAGTATGTCAACTATGTGATGCATCCTACATACTGCACACAAATTGTTTTGCGTAAAATAACAAACATTTTGCAATAATTAGACCAAGCCTTCAAATCAGCTTTAGCTGAAGTAGATCTAATTGGCAGGCTGTCTGAATTATTAGCAATTTTATTGAGATAATGATTTCATGATTGTATTGTATATAAGGTTTGTGTTGTTTAGTAAATTTAAGAAAAGACTGAATTATAACCATAATGGTAAAATTGTTCCAATTTATACACATGGTTGAACTAATTCAATATTTCTGCTGCTCTGCCAATAATTGTTAGTTACAGTATTACTTCAAATTGGTAAATTCTGAACAACATTTTAAGTACTTTAATAATAGTCAGGCTTAGGGATACTTGTTTACAATTATTAAGTTTAATTTGAAAATCCCGTGAAACCTGTCTATAACAACCGATTGACCTCTAAAGGGAGGAAACCCTTCTATAGAGGCTAAATTCAATAGAAATTAACATATTTTATACAACATTATAAAATGGTCACTATATATACAGCCAGCTTTTGTATAGAGTGATGTTTAGACACCTGTAGATTTCACTGTAGCCTATACAAGAACGTTTTTTGTTTTCTAGATTTCTAGAAAGTTTAAGTGTTCGATATATTTTGATCAGTAATGCTTTAGTATGTTACTAATTGCAATTAAAATGTGGTGCTAGATCTGATTTGTAAATGATTAGTAATTACCTATGCCAATTCAGCTATAGTCAGGCTCCAACAAATGGAGTAATCCTGGAATCCTAGATTCCAGACGGGTTAGAGAAAATTCAGAAGAAATTGATATTTCTAATGATTTATTGATCAAACATCAACAAAAAATTCAGAAGAAATTAGTGAAATGAGTCTAGAATTCCAGAAGGCGGAACCTTTTGCCGGAGTATGACTATAGTTGTACTCCAACAATAATGATTTATGACAATATCTGAAAAAGGTTTTTGGGGCCTAATATTATTTTGTAATAACATTTATCAAAGGCTGGAGGTGGTTGAAATGTTCTTCCCATTGGTCAAACTATTATATATTCCTTACAATAAGTCCTGATTTATCAAACACCTTTGTAAATTCAGTAGGCTAATCTCGCTTGCAGAATTATTGCAAATTATAACTCCTACCATTAATGGAGTACCATACATACCTACAATGTAGGCATCATACCTATTTGGTAAGTACAACTCACAGGAAGCTAGCTCATACCCTACTGTAATTTATGGTAGTATCTAGCCTAGATAGAAAATTCAGCAACAATAAAGCACCACAATTTACTTATAAAACATGTCTATTTATATAATTATATAGGCCTAAGTCTATCTAGTAGTCATTTCACAGTACTGGAAATAGGCGTCCATGACCACTCCATAGCCATGTGATAGACGATCTAACAGCGGAAAAATTATTGGGGCAGCCCAGAAAGCTAGGGCCTGACCTTGTTAGAATTTTAAATGTATCTCTTCTCAGCTTTAGTACTATAGATCTTTGCGATAGCTTAGTATAATGCTTTGTGTTTAAACCTCTGTAAACCATACTATTACTGTCAAGCAAACGATAAATGTTTATGGATTTCTAGTTATTTATTGATCATAATACATCCCGCAGTACTCGTATATCCAAGGTTTCTAGGTCTGTGGTCAAGACAATTATTTATCGCTGTATTTTCATTAACTGTTATTATTGCAATGATTATTCCTGCCGTATCATATTACTATATCTACAAACTTACAAGTAGGAGACATCATCAGAAATCTGCAAACGTTATTAATTCGCATATAGTGCAAGTAAGAAATAAAACTGTTTCATCAAATATCCCATCTATGCAGCAGCGGAGGATTAATAATTCATGTTTTTCAGCAACTATGATACTATTCGCAATGTATACTCCGAAACTCTTGGTTCGCTTAATTCAAAATTTCAACATTATAACATCATCTATGAGCTTATACGGGGTCAGGGTCTGGCAAAGGTAATAATCCAAGGATTCTAGATTCCAGAGGCTAGAGTTTATTCGGAAGAAAACTGATATTTTTATGATCAGTTTTACAATCATTCCACTGTCACCTGCATATACTGGACATTAGATTAAGTAGTATAGTAGATATTATACAACAAACGTTTGATATAATAATCTTCAGGCTCAACCCTCTATATTTAGGCCACCTCTCTTAATCTATTTAGCAGTCAATGAATCTAGATCTTGTATCTAAAAAAAGTAATATAGACGGTGTCGCCCTACCGAAGGCACCCGTACCACTCCTTTATTTCTAGATGAGTGGCTTTTTTCGCTGAGAGCAATGATTTTAAACGCTCTTTACTGATCTCAGCCGCAACACTGCAGATCAATTTCAACAGATTTCATAGCAGATAAGTCTTGATTGTCAATGCGCAACGATGCGCTGCAGCTACTCACAATTCAATTCCCTCTAGACCATTCAATCCGCCATCCTCAGATGGTACTCAATTGATGTTTCAGATAAAGTCAAGGCTGGGTTGACCTTAGGGGGAGATTTGAACCACAGTCGATCAGATATGATCCGATTCGAAGTTCGGTTGCTCTGCTATCTGAGCTAATCCTCCTATTGAGATCTTGTATTTAGCTGTAATGTACATCTTTCACTGTATCAATTCTTTATCTAGCATGTACATATATATATATCAGACATAGGAAATAAAATTCAGAAAATAATCTGAAGTCAAGGATATCTGGATTGTTTGTAATGGATTTCAATGGCAAAAAGGCAACATTTTCCGTTCAAGATATGAAAATAGTCTGAAATCCGCAAAAAGTCTGAGGATTATCATGTCTGATATATAGGCCACCTGTCTTTAATGGTCAAAGTACCTAGATGTGATAGTTATAGCTGTTGAATACAGTTTGCGCTGTATCAATTCTTTATCTAATATATATCTGTATATATAGACCATGTACCTGTCTTCCGTGGTTAATGTGTCTGGATTTGATATTTAGCACATTATATCCAGTTTGCGCTTTATCAATCTTTATCCAGCATGTACCTGTATATAGAGACCACCTGACTTGATCGGTCAATGCATCTACATCTGATAGCTAGCCGAACTTATATACAGCTTGCACTGTAGCAATCTGATTAAATCCTATTTCTGATACCATTCACGAGATACTGTCTAGACATGTTTGATTAATTTAGCAATCTGAAGATGTGATGGTACGACGACATTTACAAGTATATATTTATAGTGTGCTAACCAACGATTGGAATTAATAATAATAATAATAATTAATAATGATAAAAGTGATAATGAATAATAATATTAATTATAGACCCTACAGAAATAAAATATTAAATACAATGGAAGATAATCATTTCCAAGATATAACATCTAGACTTACTGATTAGCCTTGTTTGAAATAATTTATTTTCCATTTAAACCTAGATTTAAATAGTTAGGAGGCGTTGGAAATAATCAGCAGAACATAATATAGAATGGGGAACATAGATGCAGGCAGAATTCATTCCATTACTCAGAGTTTCTCACATTGAAATTGCGATCTTCAGTCATTGATTTGATTATTACGTTTTTCTTCAATCCTTAGGCATTCCTTACTCTGTGAAACACATTCTAATCGTTCAGGAGCAAGATGTGTAATCTTTTGGCTGCTAGCAAATTTTTTGTTTTTATTTCTGTGTATCTAACACGGCAGGTCTATTGGCATTGAAGAAAGGATAAGAGATTACCTCAACGCAGTATAGCTACTCTGCTGAAGAAACTAAATTCACATGTTATATTCTCATCAGCTATAGCAATTTCTGTAATGCGACCACCTAATGTCTATAAAGTTTATTACAGAGCAATAGTAAATACACTTTTTAAAGAAATAAGTAAAATATTTTATGTTGATTGATATTTCTTTGAAGTAGATTGCTGCTTAATGTCCGTAACATTTCAACAAGGGAAACTGAGTTTGGTAATATAAGGAGCGAAATACACATATTTTCCTCTGATTTGAAGAATTCCAAAAGGTGTACTTGTTAGCACCATTTTATAATTACTAAATATTAGCTTAACCTTTATATCAGATATAATTCAATTTTTCCACAATTAGATAATGATTAAATTATATTTTCACATATAGGCATTCAAGTAATATTTCCACAAAAAATGTTAAATACTACTGTGAAGTTAGATGTAGAAGAGACAGGCTTTGACTGATTCATTTTCAAAAAAATCTATGATTAATTAACAAATTATCAGTATCAGGTTTCGATTGATATCCAGTTTCTCTGAAGTAATGTTTCACGTGTTGTAGACCTCCGTAAGCATAAAAGTTGAAGTAAAGGTAATTAGCTTGATTTCATTTATAACTCTTGTTTTTATGAGTTTAGATGGATCTCTTTAGCTGTAAATCTTCCCCCTTATCGTCTCTACCTCTCCCAGGTGCTAAATTAAATATTTACGGGGACATTTTTGATGGACTCAGACTGTTTTCAAAGTAATGGTAAATATTCGTGTGAACGCTTGTTGATCTACATCTCAGACAGGCAAAAGTATCAACGACGCGCGATTCACAATGGCTGCGATGGACGCAACTACACTGTTTCTGCCATATCACTTGCCGATGACTAAGATGACCCGACCCATTTTCTATGTTTCAAGATATACTCTATATGTATAGGACATTTTTCGAATTAGACTTCAAGTAAAATGACTGAGGATGAACTTCATTATTTAATTGTCCAAAATTTTCCATTTGATTGTCGAGTATTGATCTTCAAGGCCCTCTATGTAATATCCTTGTTATTCAAAATTTATTTACATCAAACAAATGAACAGCGGTGCCGTTCATCGGAGCACCATGGCTGCATACCTTGTGAACATGTTATGTTGAATCATGGTTGAATAGGAGCCATGGCAAAACAAGTAAGCAGGACAAAAGGAAAATGCTAGTTTCGCCGATATCTCTTCGTATCAAGCAAAAATATTTTCAGCGCAACCACTGTTTGGACTATTACTATCATTTCAAGCAATAAATTTTCATATTTCATAGTTTAATAAGAGTGTGAAAGGACAATAACTCTGACAGGCAGCAATTATTTCGCATATAGATTATAATATCTTGATTAGAATGAGAGTCAAAATTAAACATGAATTACGTCACTTCAAGTTTCACAACAGAAGGGTATCATCAGGCGATGTATTTCAACTACATTGATTATGCTATTGTTTATTTAATTATGTCTATTATATAAAATTCCGGTTTTTGTATTTATGATATTTTAGGTTAGTGGGATAAAACTTGTTCTCGTTCTCGTGTTCTCGATAAACAGAACAGAAATACATTCTAAAACACAAGAAATACAGATATAGCAGCTAACTTAGATGGATGGATGGAATTTCAAAACATAGATGGAATCTATAAAAGAAAGCACTTTACTATAAATCAGTGTAGCCTACAATAACACATCAAAAAATTGTAACCTGCTATATGCCTAATCGAAAAATATCACATTAAATCCAATCAGCAAATAGCTAATCAGCAAAAGATCGGAAATTATTTACAAATGTCGATACGAGAACACGTTTTATATCACTATCCTAAAGACATTGTAACAATCCGGAATTTTATACAATAGACATGACTAAATAAACAATAGAATACAGTCAAACCTGTTATAGTGGTCACCTCTATACAGTGGTCCCCTGTCTATAGTGGTCACTTTTGCAATCTCTAAAATAGTATTTTCTATTGAATTGAACCTGTATATAAAGGCCACCTGTCTATAGTGGTCAATTTATCTACCTCTCGTAGCTGGCCGTTATATACAGGTTACACTGTAATCAATAACCCATTAATTGTAAAACATAGTTGGTCATCTAGAATATGTGAATTTTTCAATTAATACAATTTCATAGAGAATTATGACATCACAATCTATAAATATGCTACAGACCTATATATCAAAACACATCTTTGTTTACAGAAACAAAATTCATAGTTAGTTTTATTTTGCACATTTAAGGTTCACCACAGGCTTTCAAAATGTTTGTATTTCATTCATGTTTATTAAACTCGAACATGTTGGAGATACTTATCATCATCATCATTTACCTCATAGGCTTATGACTTTTCAGCGTTTCACCCTTGGCGCCTAAATTTCTCGCGTTTAGGAAATATGAATAAAACATCGAACGTGCTTGGTAACCATGTAGTATTTTATGATTTGATGAACATTTTAGATATAAGTACAATGCATAATTTATTACCAATGATGTATTGATAAAGGTAAAATAAGGCAATTGTTATCTATACGATGTGAAACGATTAAATTGCCTGATGATCGCCAAAGGTGTGAAACTATTAGTAGCAAATGTGAATGTCTCTAAAAGACTAAATAATAACTTTTATATTATAGGTATAATAGGTTATATATTTATATAGGTGGTAATATATCAATTGAGTGCTGGATGGAGATATGCAGAACCATGTATATATAGAAAGTAGAACATTAGACAAATATAATAAAATGCTTTCTTGTGAAACATTTCAGTAAAATGGTCAAATGCAACAGTAATTGTTTTATATTAATTAATAAGAAACAATTTTTGTTGCTTTTGACCTTTTTACTGAAATTACTCGTTTTCTCCATTTAATTAGTATAGGTTACGATTAACGCAGATGTTTTAATAACGTAGTTAACCAGCGCAGATTGCCGCCATATTGGTACCATATGATATCTGAAACGATGTTGACAAAAGGCCATGAGATAGTATAATCTGATAATGTAATGATAAGTTTTTATAATAGACTATTATCGTCAGTAATGAAGTACTTATTTAACTATATAATTAAGATTTCCAGTTTTTCAGATAAAACAAATGAATCTTGAATCATAAATCGTGAAACAGGCATATTAATAACTAAAAGTATAACAGATCAGTATTAATACTCCATTTATTCAATCCTTTACTATGTGTCAATTGACGATATTCTTGTGAAGTTGATCTTGATTGACCTTGATCGAAATTTCATATGTTAATTGCTTTTGAAAATGTGAATGAAATTGGGATTAACCTTGTTTATGCTAAATAGTAAAACAAATAGCCATCCTTGTTTACAATAGCCATATTATGACCTGAAATTCTATCACAGAGTCAAATTGAGTGGATATGTGATCGAGCATTTTGGAATAACAGGTTTAAGTACATGAAGGTACGATATCAGCTAAGTTAAATAATAATTTATTTTTCAAAAGGATTCAGTAATGGATATGAAAGTTCAGGTTTATTTTTTCCAGCTATCATTTTCAGCACTATTAAAGCAGGATTGTAGTTCTCAGATCACAAGTGGAATTTTCAGAGATTGCATTTAAGTGCCAACATCGTGAAATTTTCCATATAGCAATTATTATTTTCTCTTGAAAAGTTTGATTCTATTTTTGATAATCTGCCTACTTTTCCTCGAAATATTGATTTAATCTTTTCCATAAAAACTCTGATGAAACTTGATGTAGAATTCTCTTGATTTCCGTAACCAATGCAGCCGTAAAATGTCCCACCTTATTTTTCCATTTCTTAGAAATTCTATACAGAAAAAGTTTTGAAAGTGTATATGTTCAAAAAAACAATATCTATAACATTAAATATTTGTCAATCTTGGAAATGCCTGCACTTAAGGAGTTATCCTGTAGAAAATAGATTATAGAGCCAAATACTTGATGAAATACCATCATCATCATCATCATCATCATCATCATAATCATCTCTGATTCTTCCATTATTCAGAAATGGAGATAAAGAAAACGCACCCAAATATCGTTGCATCAGTTCAACAAATATATCTTAGAAAATTTGTTCTGTTTAATATTGAATAAACTTCTGACTTTTCATCTAAAATCAAGTGTAATTATTGTAAATCTGCATGCAGGTTTGCAAGAGGGAAAATGAGCCACATATCACCTTTTGTGTTTATAAACAATTTTGTCAAATTCGCAACAACAACAACATCATCATCATTGATAAGTTTATTAATTCAGATAACATCTCTTTCACAGGGTTAACGACTGCTGTCTGAAACGTAGTATATATATAATATTTAATATACGGCCAGTGTTGAAAGATATCGATCCTGAAAATTAGTTATCTTGCATTTTTATTATTATTACTCATTATATTGTTAATATTTTTTATTTAATGCTTAGTAACGAGACGAAAATCGGGTATATAATTGGAAGACCGAATCTTAAATCAGAATGGCAAAAAATCATACTTCATGTGTTCTTTTACGAATATCCAATTTATCAGATCCACTTTCATGGAGTTTAGCATTATACCTCGCATTATTAGCACCGATAATAACTGTAGAAAATGTAATTGTAATATACTCAGTATTATCAGAAAAAAGGCAACTACGCCGAGGAAACGGAAAGTTTTTTCTAGCGCTATCCATTGCTGATATCATTGCTGGATCAATAACAGCTCCTGCATATTGCATTGGAGTTTTTCGTGCAAATATATATCACCATGACGTCAACTGTGGAATACAATTTATAGCTGCTGCTGTTGGATTTTTTTTAGCAGTGCTTTCCCTCTTAACTATTATTTTGATCAGTCTTGACCGTTTAGCTGCTGTTTGTAAACCATATTATTACCGTCAAGCAAACGATAAATGTTTATGGATTTCTAGTTATTTATTGATCGTAATATATTCCGCAGTACTCGTATATCCAAGGTTTCTAGGTCTGTGGTCAAGACAATTATTTATCGCTGTATTTTCATTAACTGTTATTATTGCAATGATTATTCCTGCCGTATCATATTACTATATCTACAAACTTACAAGTAGGATACATCATCAGAAATCTGCAAACGTTATTAATTCGCATATAAGGCAAGTAAGAAATAAAACTGTTTCATCACATATCCCATCTATGCAGCAGCAGAGGATTAATAAATCATGTTTTTCAGCAACTATGATACTCTTTGCAATGTATACTCCGCAACTGTTGGTTCGCTTAATTCAAAATTTCAACATTATAACATCATCTATGATATTGGAGCCGTTATTAAACATTTCTAATGTTATTGTTATTACAAACAGTGCAGTCAATCCATTCATTTATGCACAGCATGATGTACGTTTACGTAAACTACTTTCTCGTATGATTCCTTTCAAACATGAATACGAGAAAGATCGCCAGATGAAACGTTTGGAACCAGCTATTATTACAACCAGCTTAAAATATGTTGTGTAACTGTGTTTATAGTTACGGTGTATGTGATTATCAAGCTGTTCTGCCTTATATGAACATTTATGGTATTTTTATGAACATTTTGTGTAAATTTCAAGTTGCCCGGAGAAGCCTGCCATTTTAGATATGTGGCGCTCGGTCTACTTATATATGTGAAGTTGTAATTCTATGTGTAATTAACCTCATCAACCTATGTAATGTAAATATGTAATTCACATAATATCTGTGTAATGTGAAAAACAAATTAGTTCCAGTGTGACCGTCGTTGTGTTGACTGGTTCTCAACGTCGTTTATAGCAAAGCCTGCTATTACTACAAACTTTAATATAGAAATACAGAGTTCCTACATTACAGCTAAATGGTAACACTAATGAAATTCTCAATTCAAGAGAAAGACTCCAGATTGTAGTTAAAAATAATACTAAATCTACTATTAATCATACATATACGGTATATCTGATTGTGTTCAATTACAATACCAGTTACACGCGATGCATGCTGTAGAGCTACATTCATCAATCAATCAATAAATTATTCAAAGTATAATGATTAATGTATGATTATAATGGTAAAATCTATATAAATATGTCAAAAAGCTCATTAATGGCAGACGATATGAGATACATTATTTGCACAATAAAGTGGCGCAATTATTTTTTTGTAAATCATTCCTTGTTCTTTAATTGTGAGACTTGCTGTTAGATCATCAACCATTGAGCATAGCTGATAATATGAGTGTTCAAACTTGATATCAAAATATCTTTGATATGCCTGCAATTTCTTCTTTTCATTATCGTCACGAAATAATTTTGCAGCTGTCCGAGGTGAATTGGATAATATTATACGCAAAGCGGATTCAAAATATTCGAATCGGATTCTGTAAGTAGTTTAACAGGTGATGTAATCATTTTAATAATTATGTAACATGTAACCTTTGTCTGAAACATCAATTACCTCTCTTTAATTTCACTACAACAATGATTTGTTTTCTAATTTAATGGGTCATTGGTTTCTCATTAAGTACAGTTTTAATGAAATTCCTGCAAATATCATTTCTAAATAGAACGCGAAGAATTCAACATGATTGTTTTTCAAACTCTTAACATTTTTGCATTATTAAAATATAGTAATATTTTCATCTGAATTTCGCAGCTCCCAAGCTGTTATTTTTTTGAATTTCTCAAGATAAATTTGCAATTACAGAGCATACATTTGATTTGATTTTATGAGAAAGTATTCAATCTGTCACAGCTCGTCGCCATCATAGTTAGTAGAGAAAATTCTCTACTAACTATGTCGCCATTTTCAAAGCATGTATTCTAGTTGTTTGATTAAAACTTTGCAGGTATAAGTCTATTACCGGATACGTGCGGTAATACACCTATACCTGCACAGTCTCTACCCGACATAGCACGAAAGCCCATATACTTTTAATGGTTGACATGAAATGTCGTGGGCTATCTTGACATAACTGAAAGACACGTTGTACAAATACACTAATCACGAATCGTATTTCTTCAAGTGATTATTAAACATGTTTAAACGAACGTTTTTTCGAAGTTGTGATAAAAGAAGCATAACTTCCATAAGTCATCATTGTCATCATCATATTTAAAAAACTGTCACATGACTACGAGTTAGCTGTAAGGCATCTTTGATATCCATTTATAGATTATTAATCTAAAATTATAGATGATGCTTCTCTATCAAGCTTCTATTCGTTTGTAAATAACAAAATACATTCCAAACCATCGATTCCACAAATCCGCACTTCTGATGGGTCTATTTGTACTGATGATCAAGAAAAATCCAATACAATCAACGACTATTTCACTAGCATAATTACTAAAGATGACAATGCCCAACCTACCTTTGTGGATCAAGTGGATGTAAATGCTCAGTTTTGTAAAATTTTCCGTCAGCGACAATCACAAATCATTAATGAATTTACCAAACAAAACATCAAGAACTTCTGACAGCTACCCAGCTCTATTTATGAAATCGCTTGCTGATGAATTAACTCACGCTCTTTCTCTACTGTTTGAATCATCGTTGTTAGCGGGCTATTTACCAAAAATATGGAAAACTGCAATTTTTGTACCAATCTTTAAGAAGGGTAAATTTTCTCTGGCAAACAACATTCGACCAATATCGTTAACATGTATATATCATGTTATAAAGTTATGGAATCAATCATAAAGACTGAAATGTTATCATATCTACTATACAACACAATTTGATATATTCCGAACAACATGGATCTTTATCAAGACGGTCAACCTGTACACAATTACTGGAAACCCTACGCCGCTGGAGTATTGCATCTAATAACTGTCTGAGAATCGACGGTGTTTATGTCGATTTTAGCAAAGCATTCGATACCGTCGCATACTAAATTATTATTAAAATTTCAAGCATATTAAATTTGAACTTCTGGATTGGATATCATCGTTTTTATTAAATCGCACACAACTCGCATCAGTTGGTAATGTATTCTCCTCCTTAAAATATGTAATTAGCAGTGTCCCTCAAGGTTCTGTTAATTATTTTATTCATCAATGACATTACCACCAGTCTTGAAAAACCAGCACATCGCAAATATCTTATTCAATTGATAACCATGAACTTGATGATGTTGAACGTGTCCATGATCTAGGAATCATACTACCTCCTGATCTGAAGTCATTAAAGCACTGTTCAATGATAGCTGCTAGAGCAAAGTCTAGATTATATTAAATCTTTAAATGCTTTCTCTCTAAACAAATCGATTTGTAAATTCGTGCCTTCAAAGTTTATTTTCGTCCTATACCATAATCATCGTCTCCAATAAGGAATCCGTGGCTTACTAAAGATATTTACATAATAGAAAACGTCCAGCGAACTTTTACAAGGAGGGTTTGCAAACTAGGAAGATTAAAATATCAAAGTTACTCTGATCGTCTACGTATTCTAAAACTAGTATCGTTAGAGCTGAGTCGAGTCAAAGCAGACCTGATTATGCTATATAAAATATCATCTATAGATACCTTATCTTTACATTACAAGCATTTTAAATACACGCTATGCGGACATAGATTTAAATTCAAATCGAGCACTTCACCACGCCTTGAGTCCGGCAAGCATCGATTTCCCCTTCTTACCATCCAATGGTGGAATACATTAGAAGAACTTCTTGTAGAATCAAAACCATTAACGGCATCCAATCATCATTTAAACAAAGCAGCCATTTCATCTTTTTGCAAATTGTATCAACAAGCCGATTTTGATTAATTAATATAAGTAATAATGATAAATATAATGATCATGTAAAATGTAAATGCATAGTCAATATATTATATATATACATTTTTTCGTGTTTATTACTGGCTGTATATAAGTGGAGGCTTTAATTAAATCAAGTCTCCCTTTATTTTCCCGTCAAATTCCATTGACAAAATATATCATATAATATCATATCATATCATCATGTGTCTTTATTTGAGAGATAAACAGAGAAAACGGAAATAGCAGGTTCAGGTAATTAGTAAGTTTCGCTCATAAAGTATATGGGCTTCCGTGCTATATCGGGTAGAGACTCTGCAGGTATTATTAATGACTAGTTTTTTTGACAGTTTTCTTGCTTCCTATTGGTTAATCGAACACCAAAAATTCCCAATGTATTCGAACGTGACGGGATATTCCGAGACATAAGGGTAGAGCTCGGGATAAATAGATCTCGACAATATGTCAGGACAATAGCATCTCCAAGGTTTCAAGACTGATGTGATAGAAAAACTCTATTCTACAATTTTTTTATTTTTCAAAATAAAGATTACATTTGCTAGGTGTGTTTATGGTAACCGAACTCGTGTTTGCTTGCTCTTCTTCACTATTGATCTGAATGTTTCCAGTTTTGTTTTGGATACTGAAACTAGGCCAAACATTCTGGAAATAATTTCCTCAAATAAATGGTATTTCAATGTCACAATAACATAACGCTGAAAATATTTACTGCATATTTTGTTTTGTAGTTCGTACTTTTCGCCTGTGTTTCATTCAGAAGGACATATAAGTTATTACTTGTACAAATAGGTAACCTTCGTGTTCCGTTATAATCATTAGTACTATTATTATTATTACTATCTAAATTTAATTCAAATGAACAATTTTTTTTGTTTTGAGCTATTTTGAAACTTCGGGTAACAATAAAAAGTGTTCGTTTGTTTTGATTTTATTGCGTTTATATTTTGAACCAGGTCCAAATATCCCGCCATTGTTTACATTGTCTGCACTGTGAGTTCCAAACATGACCATTAGCCAATCAGATTGCTAGAACAACATTCGACGACTTATAATATGATATTCAAGATAAAGATTATACGGACTTCCATATGATATTATTCATGATTAATGATTTTATAATAATTTATAATAAAAATAAAGGTTTTTTTATAATAATAATAAAATACATTTACTTTAATAGAAAATAAAACAACTAAAAAGCTAAATTAATAAATTCTTGCTTATAAATAGAGGAGTCAAAGACTACACATTTTGTTACTGTAACTTGAAGTTTCACGCTTTATTGCGATCATCAGACAGTTAAAACTAGATAATAAAAAACATACATGGTACCTCTGATATAAACTTACATAATCGCAGCTGTTGTTAATTGGGATAAAGCCTATTGTATCGCAATGTGTGTGTTTTCTTTGTGATCGTTTCCTATGAGGCATTTAACCAGAAGTACCATGTATTTTTTTATTATCTAGTTTTAACTGTCTGATAATCGCAATAAAGCGTGAAACTTCAAGTTACAGTAACAAAATGTGTAATCTTTGACTCCTCTATTTATATTTACAGCTCTTTCAACAGACATTGAGTACTGTTTTACTGCTATTGGATAATATTTATTATTATTATAAATTCTTGCTTATTAAATTCGTAACAAATGACAGCGATAAAAAACACGGAATTTCATAACGTTTCGCCATATCATATCTTCATGGCATCATCAGATAAATAAATACAAATTAGAAATTAAAAATATCTAGAGTTTGAGTTTACAAAGGAAATTATCAAATACAATTGCACGGAATTTAAACAAGCAACCGGGATTTTATAGAATCCGATTGCTGTTGAGTGTTGGCTTGATCCGCCTGATTGCAAGAATTTCATAAATCAGACAATCGGTTTTGTTTTTGCACTTATTTAAAACGCGGAAAGTGTGGTGACTGTTCCGGACAGTTAAACCGTGAGAGTGAATCTAAATCAAAATCTAAATATATATTTGACTTAATTAATATTTCAACAAACCAAGAGTCTCCTATTTATTTCACTTTGACTTGCAGTTAGCTTTAACTTTGTTAACTTCAGTTAATTCAATTGCGGCTCAAGTCATATTATTGAGGGAAGTAATCAAAGCATCCCTGCTTACATTCGGAATATTTTTTTTGAGAAATCTTTATGTATACATGTAACTTACATTACCAATTTAAAATATTAACAAAAAGTTAAAATGGTTGAAAACTACCCTAAAAAGTCTCGGTTTATCTCTTGATATGAGTTACATAGGATGTTATTTAACAACCGGACGTTATAGAAATGTCTGACTTCTAGACTGAGCTGGACGAATTAACATAAGATGTTCTTAAAACTTTAACTATAAATACTTTCCTTTTTTATTGAAATTTTATTTTAAATTTTCGTAAATATCAACGCGGTCGCATACGAATAGCATAGTCAATAACAAGCTACTTTTTCACGCTTGGGCGATTTATTTTGAATAATCATAGTCAAAGAGGTCACAGAAAACAAAATATTTATTGATAGTTTAATGAACTCTGTATGACAAAATCGTCGCAGATACTACCTCTAATCTTCAGATGTGATTTATTCCGTGCTTGCAATAAAGTGAAAATAATGTTTATTCTATTTTTAATCATACTGTATGGTAAACTGCATCATAAATGCATTAGATCTTGAGCGAAAGTGTTTATACACTTGATGAGACTAGTGCTATTTCGAACTATCAATGAGTTCAAAGTAAAAGCTGGATGCACTTGGGCAAATAATCAACATCCGCTCTCCCGCATATAATGCAGGCGCTTCCAAACTAGTCATGACATATCATGAATAATACAATGATACAGATAGAAGATGCAGTACTGTGCTGTGAATAAAAATAAGATGCGTTTAAACATTCACTGCGATTATTATTTACATGATTTTTCCCTCATTAAAATCAATGATATTGTAATTTCGCTGTTCAAAATGAGCTCTGGTATTAAAGCTGGTTTCCACTAGGCAAAGAATTCGTTGCAGCGAATTTTCCGTAGCAAAATAAGCTAATACGCATGTGTAGTTTGACGTTGAAGCCACGTAAGAACGGCTGTGGTATTTCGCTTCAACGAAATTTTCAGTTGGAACTGTTCCTGGCTACCTTTTTGCTATTCGCTTTGGTCAAAAATACTTGAAGACAATGTCAAAGGCGCCATGATGGATATAAAAAAATTTAAATTTGGAGAAACATTTAGCGCATTACTAGTGAAATCACCCAGCGAAATTTTTGTCGTGAAATTGCCCACGAAAAATTCGTTGCAGCAAATTTTTTTGTCTAGTGGAAACCAGCCTTTGAGAGGTTATATAATTTTAGGAACTGGTGAAGCTTCCCATGTTCATTGACCCATTTATATTTCGAAGGTAAATAAATTTTCGGTAATTGTACAAGACAGTACACACGTGTAGAAGGAAAACAAAGAAATTAATAACATAAATATAGTTAGAATACTTTGTTTCCTCTTATTGAAATAGTATGATTACATTTAGTAATTATGTTATAATTATAACTAAGATTAGCTGTATATTATGGATGGTATCGTTTGCAATTTGTAATAAGGAAAGACTAAGAATTCAGAAAAGATTGTTTCCAAAAGCATCTTTTCGATGGTCAATTCCAACAACGGAACAAGATGAAAAAATCACTGATGGTAATTTTAATGAATGTACTGTATTTCAGGTGCACTGTTTATATAACTGGGGAATACATGTCACTTGGAAGATGGTTACAGGAGTTTAGACCAAGGAATTCTCTAGCAACGACGATTGATTGTAATTTCAATTGTTGCTAATTAATTAAACTATAGTCAACAATAAGTGTCCTTATAATATTTCCTTGTATAAAATTTCTGGGACAATTTCAATTAAATTTCTGAAACATGATTTGAAATATCAAAATAGAGTGCCAAGAAGTCGACATATACTACTGTAGTTTTACAAAATGTTTAGGTTTTTAATAAAAAATTCAAGTAATATCATATCTACATTTGAATATCGCAACTCTCGAGATGCTGCTTTTTATCGTTTATCGTATTTTTGTGAGTAGAAATCTAAGAAGATGCTAAACTTCTTCTTTTGAAAGAACATTAAATTGACACCAGCTCGTCACAATTTTGAAAACATCTGTAAAATCTGGAAAGAAAAAACTGTTGGATGAACGCTACAAGACAGCCCTTTCAAAAACGCTCATTATTCGTGCAATTCGTTTATGTTTTTAACCTTCAATGTACATATATAAATTCAATTTTCAGAAATCTTCTATACCCGAACAACTTTTAAATTCCGTTTTATCAAAGTATAATTTTAATGTTTTTAATAGTCAAGTATTTCGAATTGTCTTACCTTCTAAAGAACAAAAATCTAGCAATGTATTAAGAAAAGAGTTTGGTCGTTTAAATAGTGAATTCAGTAAAGTTAAGTTTAAATGTGTTTTGATAAGCCGTAAGCTGCAAGACGATCTACGACATCACGAAGAAAAACCGTCTCTTGTTAGCCTACATAAGGTTGTGTACAAATATCAATGTGGCTTGTGTTAAGTAAGCTATGTCGGGTACACCTGCCAACATCTTCACAAACGCATAGCTGAGCACAAATCCAAAGTGATCGGAAACCATGTGAAAGAACATCACAATCCATGGGAACACGGACAATCTTCACGAATCGTTTTCAGTTTTACAACAACGCAAAACAAAAGTTGATTGGAAAGTTTTGAAATGCTGTTCATTCGTGAAATGAAGCCTTCTCATAATACGCAATCGGATTCAATAAAACATTGCTATGGTCCTAAGAGACTTAAACTAAATATAAGTAAAATAATTGTTATCCTTATATGGTAAGATATGTAAATTGTATAACTCTATCATTTTAGTATAAATAGTTAATCTGCTCCAATAATTTTTAAACTTGATAATGGCTTTTTGTGAAAGTCGAAACGTTGTCCAAATATATTCATTAGCGTTGGCATTTATTGTAAAATCTGTTAATTTGAAGATTCTTATCGTTAGAACAGTAACAAAAGCTTTTATTCAAATTTTGAAACAGATCCATTAAGATATTAGCCACTGACGATATTTTAAAAGAATTTCTTTGCCACGTTCATATTCATTTTCATATTCATATTCAGATGAATGTTTGTAATTTTCTTGGTAATATGCTCACCTTTTTCTTTGGATTCATTAATAGCCTGAGTCAGCATCTGTCAGGGAGAATGAGGTGTGATATTCATACCGCCCAGTTATTCACAGAGAGTGTTCGAGAAGATTGAATCAAGAAATACATGAAAATAAAACGGCATTTCTATACACTTTCTGTCATGGCAAAATATTAAATTGACAAAATGCAGTTTCCTTTTTGCACTGTTTTACAATTTCAATTATCTTTACGAAGAGCTTAAAAATAAATGGCATGCAATATCGCAAATTACATTTTTTTTTGCAGACATAATTTCCTTAATGAATCAAAGCTACGATCCTTGTGATAATTTCTTCCAGTATTCCTGTGGACAGTATATTGCAGATAATTCTGGTGCTTCTTGGGCTAGTATAATTGACGAGATTACAAAACGTAGTTTGGAATCGTTGAAAGATATCTTCTTCAGAAGAGTGAATGGGTCAGTCAGACATGAGGTTAGTTATTTGACTAATAAAATAATTGTTTTAATCATTGATGAGTGGTTGATTATAAAACAACCACAATTAGAGCATAATAATGAATCAAGAATTCACGTATCCGTCGTTAATTCCGTCATTACTGTAAGAAATAACACAGAATGTTGAATATCGTTTTATTATGGAGAGTCCTTTTGACTAATCGATTTTGCACTATTTTTCCTTATCAACACATTGATCTTCTCATTGATGACAGGTAGTATATGCTGCAGTTTACAAAGCAATATATTTATCTATATAGAAAACCTTATAAGTATAAGTTTTTCACGACAATTGGTTATTACAATGTTTGCTGCATCTTGATATAATGCTTTACTACAATATACAAATGAAATGAAAGTCAACCTTTCGCATATTCCGTAATATTATATACGTTCGAAGGCGTTACTCTTTTACATAGAAGTTCGCTATTACACAGTTTATTATGCTTCTTGAGCTCATTTGTCTTCAGATCCAAGGACAAAACTGCATAATAAGGGAGTGATTATTGATGTAGCATATAGTGTAGTCTATTCAACTTCACGTGCAACAAATGAAATTGATATTCAAATGAAAGATATCCTGGATTGTCGTTGCTCTAGTAAATTTCTTCATTGAATAATATTTCATCCACTAACACGGGATTACTAAGAATAACATATAAGTTTATAATTCTGATTGTGCATACTGATATCTTCTTTTAAACAGCACTTTCTTTAATGAGACCCTTGTCGAAAATTCCACGTGCTAACAAACACACTTACAACAGGATAATTTAAAAAATTTTTCAAAGCTCCTATAGCTTCAAAGCCTCTTCTTATAAATAAAATCAATTTGAGAAGCCAAACGATTCTTCTCTAACAAAATATCAATATAATATCTGCTCTTTCAAAGTAAAAATCTCTTTACTAGCACATAAGCGCAAATATTTGAAGTCAAAAGTCGACGTTTCTTCGTTTGTAGCGATCGGAAAGTTCCTTGCTTTTATGAAAACTCTGTATATTACAATTTCTATGATTAGTTGTTACAAACAACGCGATAATACATGTATAAGATATTCAATATTGGTCCAAGTTAGACTAGAGTCTTATTTTGGGAAACAGTTACCCTACCATAGAAGCGACACTTCAAAGACAGAGCTCCAACTATCTTTTACGTTTTCTGAATTAATATACAATATTATCCAGTCCTTATTATCTCTTTCTTTTGAAACCTCTTATTCAAAAATTCGAATACCTTTGTCTGCCTGGAAATTTTCTCTATCTCCATTTAGTTAGTTTGTATATAATTTATTTCTATATTTGTGGTCTGTCATCCACTTATGAACGTCTCACGGGCTAAACAATACAGATCTTCCTTTTGTAGGGAAATTATTCAAACATTTTTGTAGATACAATAACAGAAATGTTTGATATGTCAAGTAGTTTTTCAATTGCTAGTAGATTATATACCGGTAGCAAATATAGCTGAAACGTTGCAGCTTCTTTTTTTGTTGTAATTTTCAATAATTTTACTAATCAAAGTATTTCTCTCTCCTTAAATCTTGTATATCTTCTGGAACTTTCAGAATAAGGCAGTCACAAGTGCTGTTAATTATTACCAAGCTTGCATGGATTCAGAGGCAACGAAACTGGAAGGCATCAAACCATTGCTAAATATATTGAAAGATCTTGGTTCGTTTTCAATTCTGGAAGAAAGTTTTGATGAAGCAGGAACATGGAATTACACTGATACATTGATCAAATTAGCTACAAAGATGAATATGCAACCACTTTTTGATATTTTTGTAGCTTCCAATCCAAATGAAACGAGTGAGGTGTTACTTGTGGTAAGTAGTTTGCACAAAGAATAGACTGTTCGGTTCCATTTTACAACTTTCAAATTTCAGACTATTGTTCATTCGAGATAAGTAAGTAAGTAATGTAGACGGTGTCGCCCTACCGAATGCATCCGTACCACTACCCTATTTCTAGCGGAGTGGCTCTTTTCGCTAAGAGCAATGGTTTTAAACGCCCTTTACTGATCTCAGCCGCGACACAGCTGATCAATTTCAACAGATTTCATGGCAGATAAGTCTCGATTGTCAATGCGCAACGATGCGCCGCAGCTACTCACAATGCAATTCCCTCTGGACCATTCCATCCGCCATCCTCAGATGGTACTCATTTGATGTTTCAGATAAAGTAAAGGCTGAGTTGACATTAGGGGGATTTGAACCACAGTCGATCAGATATGACCCGGTCTGGAGTTCGATTGCTCTACCATCTGAGCTAATCTTCCTTTCTCCGTTTCATTCGAGATGGAGAAATGTAGGAATCAGAAAACGATTTTTTATGTATATTTTGCATCTCTCGAAGAAAATTTCATAATTAATCAAGCTATTTTAAAGCTTCCGAACATTTATAAGATATTCTATTACATCAGGTCAGAAAGGTTTTCGAAAGAGGTTTTATTGTTCAGTAATAGTTCATCACAGTATTTTTTTAATAAATTGGTGAGTGAAATCCTATCTACCTCTATAACAGGAATTTCTTAAGGGAAATTATAATACTATGTAACTATTATGTATTTTTTCTTAAATTGTAGTTTGGTCAACCCTTTGTTGACGAATCAGAAGTATACCAAAGCGATGATAAAGATGATGACTATGTATGTAATAAATTGTACTATATCCGACAGAAACTTATAGTTGCATTGGTTATTTTAAGTAAAGTACATTATGTCAAACATATGTTATAAACGACGAATAATATAAACTATATTGATGTATCATATTTTGTTACTAAGTTTCATGACAAAATAATATAAATAATATTATTTGACTTGCCATTTCAGTTCAAGCACGTGTTGTTACACAGGCTTAAAGGAATGGCCTTGTTTCTGGGTGTAGATTCTGCCAAATTGAGCACGGTAGATGAATTTTTCAAGCTTCTTCGTCTTCAAGCAAAGGTAAGCCAAGTTATCGTTTCGTTTTATTCATTGGTATGTATCACAAGGGGAGAACTACAAAGCGGTGAAACGGACCAGCAACCTTGGCTTGCGAAAAATAATAATATTTGTCAAAGCGACACATTCCAACATCAGATGATACAACTCTAAAATTTGTTTTGTGCTTTCACAGTGATAGACTCGTGAATACTCAGGAGGACTATTTCGCTAGTGATAAACTACAGATAGAGTTCGTGATGGTAAAAGTCAGCTATCAAAATCAGTTAATATTAAGGGATTTCATCGAAATTTAGACCCACGAGTTCACTAACAACCAACGAGAAATTCATATCGTAAAAGAGGCGGCCTCGTTTACGATATGGTGGATTTCTCGTTTGTTGTTAGTGAGCTCGTGGGTCTAAATTTCGATTGCCACAAACAAGAGTGATGTAATCATTTTAGTAATCATGTAACATTTAACCTTTGCCTGGAACATCAATTACCTCTCATCAATTTCACCACAACAATGATTTGCTTTCTAATTTAATGGGTCATTGATGTTTCATCAAATACAACTTGATTGAACTTCCTACGAATTTCATATCAAAATTCAACGCGAAGAATTCAACAGAAATGTTTTTCAAACATGTTTGCAATATTAAAATAATATAAAAGTTACTTCTGAATATAGCAATAAGCTCTTATTTATTTGAATTTCTCAGTGAATTTTCAATTACAGAGTATAAATTTGATTTGACATTGCGAAAAATATTTAATCTGTCACAGCTCATCGCCATTTTCAAAACATGTGTTCTAGCAGTTTGATATTAAACCGTGCAATAGGTCTATAACCTCACACTTGCGGCTATAGATCTTTGCCTGCACAATCTCTACCCGACATAGCACGAAAGCCCAAATACTTTTAGCGGTTGCCATGGAATGTCGTTGGTTGTCTTGACATAACTGAAAGACACGTGGTACAAATCCGCCAATCACGACTCCTGTTTATTTCAAATGATTATTAAACAACTATAATGTCACATGGAGGAATTGCAAAGTCCAACATCTGGACCGCCTTCAGAATGTAAAATAGGGGAATGAGGGTAGAACCCAGTTTTAATTATCGCACTCGTATTTCTGATATGCAAAGTATGTCTGGTTGTTATCCGTCAGAGATAGAGTAGCCTCACATCAATTAGTCCTTACTCAAAAACTAAATTTCAGTCTAAATCCTCCTCTGATTAAATCTTTTTCAACAACCGAATACCATCAGAATCCCTCAGACCATATTCCGTAAGCATAACGACATATACATCAAGTCAAGCAATCATCATTCATTTAACATCCTGGCACTTAAAAGTGGAATGATCTACGTCTACAATGATGAAGTCTTTTCTAACCTACAAAGTTCTAAACTTTTAAGTTGTAGGGATAATAATCTCTCTTCATGCAATTCTTCAGAATCATTGATAGTTAAAAATTGATTTTGTAAATAAACGATGAACACACTCTCATAGTGAAATATCTTTCTGCCAATATGGACTCCATACCGGAGTGGCCGATTCCATGATTGGCCAGACATAAATTTTATAAGCTTTCAGCAAAATATCAGGATCTTTAGAGCCGTTCTTGCTATCCTAGCACAATGGATTGATGACTTGAGATTGGATGATAATGAAATGCCAAGATATCGTATTTCAGACATTTGATTTGAAGTGAAATAATATCTCACAGTTAAATCGTTTACTAGCTCGTGGAGAATTAGTTCACACGGCAGAGGTATCAGATCAGAGTACCTGAATAACTGATCAGATCTGGTAGATTGTGATTTGAATCATCCAAACATCACTTTTGCTTTGATTTTACGAAAAGCGCATGAGAAAAGTAATATCTCTTATTATTTGAGATGGAATTGTCAACATGGAAATGCATTAGGCAGAGATTGGCGTATCGTTACGCATTGTTGAACAACAATGGAAATCTGCAATGTTGAAATGGATCGAAAGTGAATCCAGGCTGAGATCTGGAAGAAGCATCTACAATCGATGAAATTAGTAAAAAGAGCCACACCTATAGAATAGAATAGTGGTTATTGTAACCTCAGTAGAGCGATAATGTATCAATTACTTTAGTTATCTAATTTTCTCCTATCCTGATTCTAATTGGCAATTTGGCCTGAAATACCTAAGTTGAAGATATGTATGTCTGTCTTTCGGTTAATCATGTTTTTTTTTGTTCATTCGAATTATCGTAGGCTCTGCATAAGAAACCAATGAACGTTCTAAAAGACATGAAAAAAATGACTGTGGAAGAGTTCTCAAAGAAAACAAGAATTCCGGTTTGTACAACTTCCGTATGCTATTATTCCATCAGAATTTAATAGAACCAGCAATAAATAAATACTGATCTAGCATGTTTTCCATCTACATGATAACTTTCAGAATATTTCTTCGTCTAGTATTCAGAAGGCTCAATTTATTAGAAAATTACAATTTTTAAATTAAAACGCTTGAAGATTTTAGTCAAGAAAAACCAAAAAAAAAAGATTGCGATTATTGATAAATTTACTCACGGCTTTGTAATATATTAAGATGATTTTTATTTCCAGCTACCATGGTTGATTCCATATATCAATGCTGTTGTAGCACCTTCTGGTAAAATCATAACAAAAGATGAAATTATAGCTGTATTGTCACTTGATTACATTACGGAAATGTACAAGTTGTTCATGAAACAAACATCTAGGTAAATATCTAAAACATGTAAATGTATTTCAATAAATTCAACAACCGCAGTGCCAAGGGCTGTAGTGCAGTAGTTACGGTGGAGGATCTCGACGTACAGGGCCTCGGGCTCTACCCTGGCAGGAGCACTATTGGTTGGCTTGGCGTCAAGAAGGGCATCAAGCCATTAGTGACTCACATGTTTTCCAAAATACTCTATCCAAAAAACAAACCTTAACGGTTAATCAGTTGGTAAGCTACTAGCCTACCTGCTTACCCGGTTAAATGATAAAATACAAAAATATAACATAGATGAAAATTACACAATGTTCTTTTGTTTGACGAAGCGTGCGTTAAAGCTTTCAGCGTTCTAGCAACATCGATAACAAATCTTTCAAACCTTTAACGAAGCACTGTCTTGAGCAGGGCCATAAAACAAAGAGTCTATATAGCAGAGTTCGCAGTCAGAAGAGAGGCAATATCGATTGGTTAAAATCATTATTAAACAGCTCTTATATACTAGAAATTTCTCTCTGTTGCAATAAAAACATCTTTTAGGTTTTCTAGCAATTAAGTAGGTCTTCAATTTCTGAAATATAAATCTAAAATAATCCAAGAAAGGCAAACTTAAAAAAAGAAAATGGCTAGTATAAAGAAGTTAACATAGTTTAGGTAAGTGCAGTAAGATCTGCGATTGATTTGACAGCTTATTGAAAGCGACAGCTTATAATTTGAAATTAAAATTTTTGAAGGAAAGATATTATTTAATTGCCATAAATAGATTTAAAGGTAGTGTATATCAAAATCAGCTTCAACATAGATGTTAAACTTTTCTCCGTTTCTATTATCAAATCGTTGATAATCAAATAACTATTTTTATATTTTTAGTATGCAATCCCTCTTCCTTCTCTATCCCGTCGTGCAATTCAGTTCTCCATATTTGGCTGATGAATTTGAATGGCTTGAAAGTTTCATGGATGTTGTTTACTACCCTGAAAAAGAAAATGTTACAAAGAAGGATCGTTGCTATAAAAAGACAAAAGAAAGCTATGATAGAGTTTTCTGGAGATTCTTTGTTGATAAAATTTTATCGCCAGATGCAAAGGAAGATGTGAGTTTCTGCATAAATATTGAAGAAATAGAATATAATTCATAATATCAACTTATTATTCTATAGATATTCAGGGGATACATCATATACAATGTTATCCATGGGTTAGCCCAATTGCTCGATGTGAGTTATTGATAAAAGTAATTGCCACAGCGTATATAGACCGAGTGATACGGAATTAAAACGGCAGGTTTCTCAATGCAAATTGAAAATCACATAGACGTGTTGATAAAAATATGCCAAACAGTTCTCTATTTCTTGTCTTATTTATATGTTATTGTAAACTTTTCGAAAATCCAATTCATACTTCATTATTTACGGTCAGAGGCTTCTTATAATTTTGAGAAAACGCTACATGTGTGCTTCACGGTGTTTGATTCTTTTGTCCGCCGATGATTTTGCAAATCCATAGAAGTATGACGAAAACACAAAATGTTTGAATTAAGAGGGCTCTGACATTAAAATTATTTATAAATCCATCGTTGGTGAGTTCCACAATAAAATTTGACTAAAACAAGAACCGGGAATGTGCTCATGGTATTTTTATGGACATTCTTTATGAATTTTAATGAACATCAAATAATAAACTGTTTGAGTGAAATATAATTATTCGTAGTTCCTATAATTGAGCCACTTTACATTGCGCATGTCTTGAAAATTAACGCGTGTGATTGCCCGAAATCTCTGATTTGTTTGTAAGAAACATGGCGTTATCTTTTGTTGTTTTTAACTAGAATAAAGATATATTTATTTCAAATTTATATGCGTTTATATGAAATTATTCTTTATGCACTCAATCTAACGTTGGGTTGATTCTGAGTGATTACATGGTATTAATTATTTACTTTTTTTGCGTAAGTCAGAATTTCGTGTCACTTGTCGAAGAAACATGCAATTACTCAGCTTAGTTTTCGTTATCAGGTTAATATGTCAGCTTGAAAACATTGATATACAGTTATAAAACATTCAAATCATTTATTATTCGACATAAACATAGTCCATAGCATGATGTATATATAGTATTTGTATTGAACTAATTAGTAATATAAACATTAACGAAAAAATTATGAAAACAATAACAAACGGACATCAAGTGTGATGTTGCCCGATGTTGTGATGTTGCTCGGAATTGTTTGGAATGAAATTACGACATGTGGCTAAAACAATGGCGAGCACGAAGGGCAATGCCAGTTTTCTGTAAACAAACGGATCGGAGGAGAATTTTACTCATCTTAAGCTCTGAAAATAAATAGAAACTATAGTCAACAAACTGGGTTGGTGACTTCCTTCTATTTAAATGTCATCTTCATATTTTGTTCGCGAATTGACACGCATTATTCTTCCTTGGCCGTACAAGCGCTTGTACAACCCTTATATAGATTGATGATGTGTGATTAGCTCAGAGGGGACATTTTTAAAAGGTGATCAGTATTACTTTTTTTTATGTCAAAATAACAGATTGCTGAATCACAAAACAATGTGTGTTTTCTCGCGTTCAATTAACAACGATTCTATATTATAAGGCATTCTGTGTCGCTCGGTTCTTTTATAAGGCAACATTTTACATTTTTACAATATTACAATCTGAGGCAATTTTACAATATAACATACAATATCGTAATCTCTTGTTAAGACAATTAATTTAGTTGAAGACATCAAGAATGCTATGATCGATTTGCTGCAAACAGTTTCCTGGATGGATGACAAAACCCGCAAAAAAGCTATTGAAAAGGTAATTATACCGCATTTCCCTGTAGTTTGCATACACGTGCGTCAATGGCTGCATTGTCTCAGCATTCACTATTTGTGCTGTTGTATATTATCAGCTGGACTGTTTGCGGAGGATCATCAATGATTCATACGTCATAACCAGGGATAATACCAGAGGTGGGTCATGAGGCTACAGCTCCTCTGTGGTGATACCCACGCCCCATGCCGGGAAGTTCTCATGCTACATTTTGTATTATACTGTCACAACATCAGCATTTAGGCCATATTTTTCATAAATAGCCTGCATGCCAGAGAAATCCTGTTTCCAACCCTGAACATCATAACAGAGACGCACAAATCCCTCTATTGAAACCAACTTACTACTATGTTTATTAATGATGGCTCGAGAAATGAGCTTGGGAACTACAATAAACATAAGATAGCACTGTACAATGTAAGTATATGAAAGTTCCGCATCTCCGCATTCCGTATAATTTCATTGCTCTACATTACAACCGTAAATACAACAAATATTATGTGCTTGTCAATGATTTTTGAAATGATGTTCGTAGAGCTGTATATAGATCTATTCTCTAATCATACAGGCTGACGGTATGGTTTCCAATGTCGCGTATCCGGATTTCATAATGGATGAAGTACTCCTTGAGAACTACTACAAAGATGTTAGTAACAATCTTTTATATTTGGGATTTACTTCACGAGATTTATGAAGACGATTTATAGAATGTGAATATCCAGGATATTGGGAGATTGCTTCTTGATAGAGAAACATTTTCTACTTCTATTTGTTTTATATAATAAACCAGCTGTTACTTTTGACATTTAAAAGTTCACATTTAAAGTATTCATCGTATGAGACTAGAACAAGCGTGGATTTATAATAGATAGAGACATGTTGCGATTTTGAGAAAATCTACGACAAGTTATAAAAAAGGAAGAACATAGATTGTAGACCATTGTAGACAACCTCGAAGAGCATAATTGTTTGAGTCTAAAAAAGTATTTATATGGAAGAAGAAATAGAATTTCATTTAATTATTCGTACAGATGATTATGCTATACGTTTTTTTATACTTTTCAAGCTTTCAAAAGCTTACATTTAAACTAACCACCTGGCATTTATCAACAAAACAAAAATAATGCTGTCGAACAACGGACAGAAAAATTCCCAAAAATGTTTAAATTCTGATCTTGTTTAAAAGTATATGTGATATTTTTTGCTGCTAATTTGAATTTATAGGGTATTCTTAAAGTGCCTATCAAAAGCAACTGCTGCTTCGTATGAGCGCCATTTTATTTCTGTTGCTTTTTGTTGCGTTTTGGGGATGCAAGTTATATCAGTAATTTCACAATACAAACATCGACAGTAGCCAATCAGCGATCGGTGCCGCATTCTATGATTTTATAGTGTTTGCTATTGCACTCAAAGCTCACATGTTTTCAAATTTCATTTAAAAAAAAACTGCCACATTAATTATTTGTATGTCTTAACAAAGCAGAAAGCGCCAAAGCTAATTTTGAAACTTGTAATTCATTTAATATAGGTCTTGTATAGGTGAATGTGTCTTCTGCTTGATAAGAAAAGAAAGTACCTGATACCTGATATTTATTAAACAAAAACTCGATTATCAGAGACTATAGAGGCAGTCCAGAGAAGAAATGCTATCAGAGAATTAGGAACCCTTTAGGAGAATAATCCATATCATGTATTTTAGTCTTCAAGTATTTAGTTTTTATGAAATTTGAGAAAAGTTTCAAAACATGTATAAATAAAGAAGATAAAACAAATGCTGAATTGGAAAAACAAAAAAAATTGATAATAGCTTAGCTGTATGGTAGAATCTGGAAATTGCTGTTGAAATATTATATGGAGAGGCGTCGTCGAGATGTACTCTTTAAAACAAAAGTCAATATCAACAATAATGTTTCTGCTTTATTTGGACAACGAAACGATGAATTCAAATCCACCATTCTCAAGTCCGAAAAATTATGAATTATATGTATTAAGATTATGAAAGAATTGGCAAGATTTTTATAAAATCAATTGACTCCCTAGGTATTGAAAGTATGTCCCAAGTATGTATAAATGTACTTTGAAATTACCTAAAAAAAAATTATTCTAAAGGACTACTATAAAGGAATGTTATATATTTAACATATGATGTTTACAGGCATTTATCTTTTTTTATAACTGTTGTTTTTAACATAAAATTTCCTACCTTTTATTAAAATCCGAGGCTTTATTGTATACCGGATCGTATTTACAATTGTGTTTAGATGATTGCTTCGCCTACTGAATATCTGCTAAATGAGATTAAAGTTAAAAGATCTAAATATATAAAATTATTCTCTGCACTTGGAAAACCTTACGATCGTGAAACGTAAGTATCATTTAATTTTTTGTTTAAAAGTAAATTACATGTTGAACAAAGATTTATCTCAAAATGATGATTATGAATAAAAATACGGTAGTATAACGCCTTGTTATACGGCTATGGGTTTATTTATGGACCTATGATTATTTCATATCACATGTAGTCAAAAATTAATCAATTCAGAGTTATTGAATTATTGGAAACTTAGCGGTCCAATGTCTACAATAAAGCCTTGTAACACAAATAAGAAAGCAAGTTACAATTGAAAGACGATGTTTCACTCAAAGTAATTCGAACGAATAATTAGCAAAATAATAAGATTCGAATACAATACGAATTCCGAAATTGTATTGACTTCTCCGTGTTTTTTACCGTTATGGCCTAAATATTCAACCGATCATTTTACGTTTTTGATTACGCGTACCTCGGTCTTTATCAGCCGATATTCACATCCCCTTCGATCAATAACCATTTTAAATAAAATTGCAATCTAAACCGCTCTATTTGATGACCCATTGCTGAGCCAAAGTTCACTGATTTACGCGATGTTCTGTTGTGTGTATTATCTATTGCGTGTATCAGCCATACAAATTTGAATATACGGAGCGGTCAAAAGAGCTTTATATTGCTCGTCGCTTGTCCAATACTATTGCTTAATTTTGTTTAATTTCCATAATTCGAAAGGTGGAGTTGTTGAACCGATCAAACCATAGAATCACAGCAGGACAGCTTTTGCAACGACAGTAATTTTACGGTCAACCCCTTCTTAGCTCAAATGCATATAAAATGGTCATAGAAACGGAAAAAGGACCAAAAAACTGCTATATGATGTCTGAATTTTTATATATCACGATTCCATTCTCAAAATATGAATTGGAATTTCAGCGAAGTCTAAAATGAGATGGAATGTGCTATATTTAGCAAAGGTTTGCACTGGAAGTATTTGGTGCTTCACCAAGACTACCAGCTGTGTGCTGATATTGGACACGTGAATGTGCCTTGTGAATTGACTATAATATGGACTACTTTTTTTTTACTCTGAATTTTTAATTTGGTTTTGCAGTTGGGAATCAGATTTAATTGGAGTTAATGCTTTTAATTATCACAACAAAAACAAAATTGGTGAGAATATATCACAATGCTTACATTCAAACCTTTGAACTTGTGCACTTCATCAATAGTTGATAAATATATCTACATTTATTCAATTTTTTCTCCATTCACAGTAATTCCTGCTGGATATCTCCAAACAGGCATGTATGATCCACGGGCACCAAGGTTCGTGAAACTTATCTTATATAAAATTATCTTCGAGAAAACTGAAGTATGTTATTTACTTATAGGGAAGATAACCTTCGGTGTTTATTTAAATTTATTTTATTTCTTATTTGTTTTGAATCAATCCAACTATCAATTTGGTCATCATTTTGTCCAGTGTCCTACAATACATTGCATTGTCAATAAAAATCGTTTTTTCCTAAAACAACTCTCTGGAATTAACATTCTTGATTTCATCATTGGTTATTTTCAACATTTTTCACTTCATGTTTAAACTAATAACAAATAGAACTATTCCCTAATTGACGGATACATCAATAAAGGACAATTAAACTAATGACATTATTAAGATATTATAATAGTAGCCTGCTTGCAGACAGAATTTTCTTCGTATAGTCCGTCTGTGCATTGGCGCAGAGTTTAGCGTACTGATTGTTCTTTCCACTGTAAATCTTTTGGTACTAGGTTTATTGGCTATTAAAATATGTGTACAACTGGCAAGTATCGAAAAATAATGGGAATTGAGTATTGACAGGAAGCCACATTACGTAATTATTTGTTTAAAGTGAATTGATTACAAACACTTCTCACGTGAAACTCGGCGTCAATACGCAGACGGACGATACGATAAAATAAATCTATTCCATCAGAACAAACTAGCAAAAACAAGGGTTTCCCCCTTTCGATTTCCAAAGCAACGACTATGCATCATTGATCATGCACAACACTGAAAAATATCAAAGGTAATCTCAACTCTGCTCAGAGTAACGCGATAAGCTTATTGCTAATATTAAATAGATGACATGCTTAATTTGATAACTAATTAATGTGTTTGATATATACAAGCAAACAAAAAATATGAGCTTCACTACATCAACCGAGTGCTAAATTGAAATCCTTTGAAGTAAGAAAATAGTTGACGATTTGAGAGTTCGTGAGCCGAGACCGACCCTTCTGTCTCGCCAATGTGTTGTGTATCATTTTCAGTGTGATTCGTGTGATGCGAATGATGTCGGTTTTACACGCCGACACCTTCATCAACGCACTGGTGGTCATGATGGGTCGGCCTTCGACAAACACTTGAAAATCCATAACAAAAACTACAGGGAATCTGCCCACATGTTTTCAGTTGTTTGAAAATGTAACTCAAAATTTGACTGTTTGGTGCATGAAATGTTAGCAATCAGGAAGCTAAAACCGACTCTTAACATTCAAAGCAATTCAATTAAGTCGCGACTTTTAGTTTAATTGTTTCCTTTGTCACAGAGTTCTATTGTTTTATATCTGTAGATTTTCGTAATTCTCTCTTTGTAAACAATAGCCATAAAATGTTAAATTTATATCAATTTTACCTTCAAATATTTTGTAATTTCATATAATATTTCTCTTATCCTTGATAATGACAACAGCAATGTCGAAACGTCGGAACAAATGTAATCGTGATTTTTTGTCGCTATCTTTCGTATTAACAAGAAGTATAAAAAGAATAATAAACGACTGTTCAATTGAATGGAATTATGCTCTTTGATTGGCTATAAAAAATTTTCGCTGTGTCAATTAAAACACCAAAGTAATAATACACCAAGATATACTGAATATCCTGTTCTGAACTATTTATACAGGTCATACAACTATGGAGCATTGGGAGCTACAATTGGCCATGAAATAGCACATTCTTATGATTGGGGAGGTATCAAATTGAGTTTATATTATTATTTATTCAGATAATCAACTCAGATCAATTTATTCAGATCTTATTTCTATAAAAATTGCGATTACATTAATATAAGAAAGCGAATTAGGATAACCAATCAAAAACTGCTCATTACTTAATTCGGGAAAGCCATTGAGATATCATATACTGTATATCCCTCCCCATTGCTTACTCCAAGTATTTGTTGTTATCGACTTGTTAATGCTGAGACAGAACAGCAAACATTCTTTATCTGAGGCATTTCCGTTCCTTCACACTAAATGATATCATTATTTAAAGTTAGCCACAGCTGTGATCCTCCCCAGGATCCATAATCAGTGTTCAGGTTTTAAATGAATGGAATGTAATGTATCAGAAACATCACTGATTTAATCTTTATTTGAAAGGCAGACAATATGATATAGATGGAAGTATGAAAAATTGGTGGACAAAAACGTCAAAAGTTCAATATGAAGCTTTGGCGAAATGCTATGTTCATCAATACTACACATACTCGTATAATAAAGTAAAGGTAAGTTCTGTCTTCAGATTGTAATATATTGAGACGAGAGAAACGAGTCAGAGCTGAAACAGTAAGATGTTTATTTGTATACAGTCAGTTAACAATAACGTAATAAGCTAGAAATATCTGGCTTGACAATACATCAGCTATTATAAGATATACTACATGCCCCTATTTGGAGCTTGATGACTATCAAGCTAAAGTTATAATTATCTTGAAAAAAACACAGAGATTGACTAGTTTTGCTGGAGGTTTAGATATGCGATCACTGCAATGGAAGTTCGGTGCAACAGGATTGACATTTGGAGTTGGATCTTGAGTGAAAGGATGCTGTGGACCAGGATGGTCACCATAGTAACGGCGAAGAAATTGACGGTTGCGCCATTAGAACCTTCCTGTTTCTGACTTTACCCGATAGCCTCTTCCTCTGGGGTCTTGAGACATGATTTCAGCAACTCTGTCCCATCTTCGTGTTCTTGAATTCTAATTCCGAACAAAGTCTCAAGCTGGGAGAATGTCTAATGATTTGGTGTTTTGGTCGTAGTATTTGTTTGCCTTTGCCCGTGACTGTTTTTTTTGTCAGCAGCAATAAGTAAGGCTTTGATGTCTTTTGAAAACATGGACGGGTCTATTGGAATTCTGGATCGCAAAGGTATTCATAGCAGACGTTGTGCAGGGCTTAGTCCGTCATTCCTTGGAGTGTTTCGATGCTCGAGGATTGCTTTGTTTGATTTCCGATTGCTTTGTGCGAGGATTGATTCCATTTGAGGTATAAAAAAGTAATGTAGACGGTGTCGCCCTACCGAAGGCACCCGTACCACTCCTCTATTTCTAGATGAGTTACTTTTTCGTTGAGAACAATGATTTTAAACGCTCTTTGTTGATCTCAGCCGTGACACTGCAGATCAATTTCGACAGATTTCATGGCAGATATGTCTTGTTTGTCAATGTGCAACGATGCGCCGCGGCTACTCACAATGCAATTCACTCTGAACCATTCAATCCACCATCCTCAGATGGTACTCATTTGATGTTTCAGATAAATTCAAGGCTGAGGTTGACCTAATTTGGGGGGTTTGAAGCACACCCGATCAGATATGATCCGATCTGAAGTTCGGTTTCTCTGCCATCTAAGCTAATACTCCTTAGCTAATCCACCAATTCCTCCTTGGCACAATTCCTTTCATGGCCTTGACAGCGACCTCGGCATATCCATTTGCCACATGATGGTATGGATATGACGGATCGTGGTGGATAGCCCATTAAGTACAGAATTTTGAAAAGTTGAGGCTACTGAAGTGAGGTCCACCGTCGGTTGTAAGGCGGACAGGGACTCTCTTTGTTGATAGCCATTCCAGAAATTGATTACAGTATCAATGTCAACACCTTTGCCGCGGTTTACCACCATTGGCCAGCCAATAAATTTATCAGTTATGATTATACATATTCGCTATCACATTGAGAAAATTGGTCAGCTGCCCCTCCAGGTATTGTTGGTGGAATATCTGCTAAGAAGGGCTCTGGCTGAAGGCTAGGAAACAGAAAAGCAGAATATTGGCAGGTTTTGAGCATGTTGGTAATATCGTTTGTGATGTTGGGCCAGTAGATGCACTGTTAACGATACAGAGTGAGGGTAAAACCAAGATGTGATGCATGGAGCTCCTGTGGTATTGTGCGACGTAACGATGCTGCGATGATATTCGATCTTTATATTGAATCAATCATTCATTGAGCAAGGGAAGGTCAGATCGAAGCGTCCAATAAGGATGAAGGTCAACATCCAGTTGGATTTGAAAAATAGGAAGCCAATTTTCAGTAAAGGTAGTATCTTGCTTTGTATCATATCCTTTCATTTGCTTTTTTTAGCTGTTGTAGCAGGGGGTCTTCCAAAATTGATCAATTTGAAGAAATTGATCTATGTCTTCATCTGCTGATAGGTCTTCAATGCAAGGCTTGTTGACAGAAAATCTTGAAAAACAGTCAACAACGGTGTGTAAAGTACCTTGCATTTACACGAAAGTTGGATAGCTTTTACTTCCAGCGAAGTAAGCGAGATGATTCGATGTCATTCAGCATCTCATGGTTGATAATAGAGACTAAGAGCTTGTTGTCCACGATCAGATCAACCTTTGATCCTTGTAAAAATAATTTGCATTTTCGAACAGCCCAGATTACAGCAGCGAATTCTATCTCTGTCGCTGAGTAGCTGGACTCAGCATCAGTTAAAAATCTTGATCCGCATTGAAGTAGCTTCGATGTGTGATCTTCTTGTTCACTCAACAGGGCGTAACGATTTCTTGTTAATTTGTATGATTTCTGTTCAATTGTATTAACTGATGAACTCGTTGGTGTCTTTAATTGTACTTGTACTTGTTGTGGCGTTGTTGTGATGTCTGAAACGTACAGAATTTCTAATTCGTGAAGGCGGGCTTCGAGTGCTTCGCGTTGCTGAGCTTCTTGGGCCAGGCGGCTTTCAGCTTTAATTTAGAGCTTTAATTTAGGGCGATGGAATTGTATTAAATATGTCAGAAATAACTGTTGTTACCTGACTGTTTCGTAAAATAATCTGTTCAATTCCAAGAAGGGAGAGAAGGACAGATCACGGCACAGGTCAAAGACAAAAAAGACCTTTCATGAGTTACGATGATAGTACAGTATTTTCAAAATCACCGGCCCGATTAAATCAAATTTCCCGATTAAAACTAATTAGTCTATTGATTTCTCAGTTGATTATTAGCCGAACTCAGAGATGTGAAAGTCATAACATTTGAAGCACTCTGATTTTCTATATCTAATATTTTAATTCGAGCTTCGCCTTTATTCGACGCTTCGTAATGATATGATGCATAGTGAACTATACATTCGAACAAGATAATATTCAATTTCACATTTTCAAGAGTTATAAAAAGCTAATAATATTATCTTACCTTTACCTAAATATAATCCAACTAAGCAGTAATTAACATCTTCAAACATTGAATAATTCAAATCTAACAACAGTTTCCCCGGCTGATACCAATAATATCCTCAATAATATGTTTCTATTGACCTCAGTTAAGAAATTTTGACAAAACCGTATCGCCATTTTCCGACCAAAAGTATTAAAAAGGAGAGGTTTTAGGTAACTTCTAGATTTTCTTGTTTGGATTCGAAAAATATACGGCCAGGTTACATTTTGTTTTCAATATTTTTCAATCTTTCATATTTCGTGCTGATCAATACATATTAGAAGTTTGAAACCCGGTCAACTAAAACATGCGAAATGCATGGATGTCTCCTGAAGTAGAAAAATTTAGGAGTAATGAAAGGCTATTTGTGCGCTTGTCCTCCGTAAATTTTTCCAATCTAAACGAGAAAATCTAAAGATACTGGTCCGGAGAAACTATTTGTAGATTTGAATTTATTCAATGTTTGGAGATGTTTATCACAGTTTAGTAGGACTATTAAGGCAAAGGTAAGATAATATCATGATCTTTTCAAAACTCTTGGAAACACAAATTTGAGTTGCGCTATCTACAGTTCTCATCATATCATCTTGATTAAAGAAGAGAAGTGAAATGCTGCTAACTCCTTAATATATCAACCAATCATTGCTCCTTTCGATTCAACACAGGTTGTAGATGTGTCATTATTTGTATTGAAACTCAATAATATGTTTTGTAAACAACTATGAATATAGGTGAAGGCTGTCCAAACTCTGAATGAAAACATTGCTGATAACGAAGGGCTGGAGATTGCGTACAAGGTAGTTTATAACTTTATAGTAGTAAAATATTATGAAGCTAATTAAGATTGCAAGAGTATACGGAAGTTATAATGACTGAGTTTCATTACAGTCCGGTTAGATATAGTTACAAAATATTTGTCAAGCAAACAGTAGATCGAGTCTTATAATCAAATTACAGCGTCTTGATTTGTTGGAGAAGTGCCAGCAGTTGAGGATATCCAATTCAGGTCCATGTGCAGGCTAACTGCCTCGTACATGAATGATTCAATGAGTATGCCCATGCTTTAACAGAAAAATCCAACGATATAGCCTCACATTTCTAGTTTGTTGGCTTTTCCTACATATACTTCCAATGAATATTTTGAGATTTGGCTTTGAAAACTTCGTCCATGTCTCCGAAGAACACTCATAACTGTTCTGTTTTTGACATTATGTATTCGTTAATTATTATCTAAACTGAAAGACGTACAGTGATTCTGATTCCTGAAAATACCAAATCAGATGAAAACACTCATGTATAGGAATTCCCCATTACGTAAAGTCAACGCGACTATGTCACCATTATTGTTTTCGCTCGCTATTGATGCATCAGGAAATCAAGACTTTGCAATTTTGTTCGTAGAATCTACTGTTTGTTTAGAAACATTTTGAATCTGGAAGGATCATATTGGGTATAGACCTGGTTTTGGCAGTTTCCATGGCAATTTCTGACGGAAAGAGGCTTTTTAATAATGTCTTTCAACTTGAAAGTACTGTAACTTGTAAACAAGACAGTAAAGACCCAAATTTCAAAACAAAGGCATTGCATTAATTTCAAAAACGAACAAGGAAACACTGGCTGGGGATTTATCCAATTCTTTCAAAACTTCCATTAAGCCAATTTTATCTAACAATATATCAACATATATTTCACTGCAGATACTTTTCAGGTAACACTTAGTCACCAATCCACTATTTGTAAAATATTCGTCAATTGTCTTGTCTTCGTTATCAATCTAAACACCCTTTCGGCAGACAACGAAGACAAGCCTGTTCCAATCTTCAAAAGATTTCAATTTCAACGTCGTCTTTGACTTCGTTCCGAATCTAAACCTCCCTAATATATCAGTGCTGCATCCATAAACACAATGACTATTACATCATCTCGCTATTGTTCGAGTAGGATCATCCAAATGGTCAAAGGAGCAATCTTTATTTATTAGCAGGCAAAAGACGGACAAACATGTTGTTTACAGAGAAGCCTTAGATAAGAATCAAATAATAAATAATGTAGATATGTAACTAAAATTTTTTACAATATAGATATGTTTAGATAAAAGATTTACAATGCTTGTTCTCTATTATATCAATCAATATCACAATATGTCAAAACATGCATTTCGTTACATTTCTGAAGGTCTTTACCAAATCCACAATGACAGTAAATGTATTTCTTACTCGGCCAAATTATCCCATCAACCCGGGTCACTCATTGTTTGCAGGTTATATTTGATCACTAGCGCTATATTGAGGTTCACGTTCAGTGTGTGATATATTGTGATGTTTTTTCTAAATTAAAGGCATATGAGAATTATCTTAAAGCTCACGGAGAAGACAGAAAACTTCCAGGCTTGAATCTCACTGATGAACAATTATTTTTTCTAGGATTTGCTCAGGTACATTAGATAAAAAAATAAATTATATAAATGCGCTATATAATATTCCTTATTATTATTATTATTATTATTATTATTATTATTATTATTATTATTATTATTATTATTATTATTATTATTATTATTATTATTATTATTATTATTATTATTATTATTATTATTATTATTATTATTATTATTATTATTATTATTATTATTATTATTATTATTATTATTATTATTATTATTATTATTATTATTATTATTATTATTATTATTATTATTATTATTATTATTATTATTATTATTATTATTATTATTATTATTATTATTATTATTATTATTATTATTATTATTATTATTATTATTATTATTATTATTATTATTATTATTATTATTATTATTATTATTATTATTATTATTATTATTATTATTATTATTATTATTATTATTATTATTATTATTATTATTATTATTATTATTATTATTATTATTATTATTATTATTATTATTATTATTATTATTATTATTATTATTATTATTATTATTATTATTATTATTATTATTTATTATTATTATTATTATTATTATTATTATTATTATTATTATTATTATTATTATTATTATTATTATTATTATTATTATTATTATTATTATTATTATTATTATTATTATTATTATTATTATTATTATTATTATTATTATTATTATTATTATTATTATTATTATTATTATTATTATTATTATTATTATTATTATTATTAATATTTATAGTCCAACCGTGTTGTATTTGTATTATTATCTTATAACATCTTAGATATGGTGCGCTAGGTATGATACAAAAGTTGTCAAACATCTGACCCTCTATGATGTACATGCTGTTAATCCAATAAGGTAAGATCTTCTTCCACGCAACAAAAATGTAAATCATCTATAATTTAGTTTGTGCTATAAACTTTTCTCTTCTAATTTATATTGTCAGACCATCTATTAAAGATGTATATTTACCCTAAATATTCTAATTAAGAATCCAGGTACACTTCGTGTCTATGCGCCATTGAAACTTGTAGTCACCAAGGGTTCATATTTGCCTTTAACTTTAACCACTGTTTGACCAATCAAATTATTCGATGATTATTTTTCCCTGTTTGTCTATGACTTAAAATGATAATAAAAATGAGTAGTGACAATCCATTCTTTGAAGTACGTATCAATCGGACAGGAATATACAATACTCATTACTTTTAGAACAAAATGGAACAGCTCGAACAGTTTCCAGTAGCATGTACGAGGCGTGATAAAATCATTGGCCGCTACAACAAGAGGTCTTTACTCTTTGCACCCGAGTTTCACCTGTAGTGCTTCAAGTGCGTCACACGCGGGGTGGTACTTCCATATAGGCGCTATGCGGAGATGTGCCATTATTGGGGTATCATTTTGGCACCATGCTGGCAATTTTGGGTTTTCAATTTTTCAATTTTAGAATTCTGCTGAGAAATTTCCGGCTTAAAGTTATTATCCAATAAAAAACGAAAACTGGAAATATTCCCGCTGTGAGGGGCTCGAACCCCTTCTGTGAGGCGCCAAAATCGATTTTTTCATGCAATGAAACCTGCAATGTTGGGGCACTAGCGGGATTTTCAAAAAGACACACCTCCATACAAAAGGGTATTGAAGTACCTACCCGGGGTGTGCCATAAAGCTATGGCTTGTAGAAATGTTACCTGACTCCATTGCAAACAGCTTTCATTTCATATCTATTCTGATTTATCTATCAACAGGGTGATCTATTCTGATTTATCTATCAACAGGGTGATCTATTCTGATTTATCTATCAACAGGGTGATCTATTCTGATTTATCTATCAACAGGGTGATAGGGACTTTAGTTAATAGTCCTGAATTCTCAAAAGCGTTCAACTGTCCTACTACATCTTTTATGAATCCAGCAGCTCACGGAAAATGCAATATATTCTAAATTCAAATCATTGTATTTACTGTATGATCCTTCTAAATTGTAATATGTTAAAACGTTTTATTAAATTAAATTACTCAATAAACATATTTCAGTATGAAAGATAGATATCCAACACTTTTAATAAGTATTTGAAGATATCTTCAGGAAAGAGATGACTTTTCAAGAATCTAATAAAAGGACGGAATATATAAAGATGTGTTTTTTATTGAATATCAACCTCAGATAAGGGAAATTAATTTTTTCTCTTGGTTCTCACCCAGCAAACACTCTGGCCCTCAGGAGTATACCTCGTAAATCCCCCAAATGGACTGAACGCCCGCAGAACTAAAACCGTAGATTTCTCCAGGAAACTTGAAAATCACATGAAGTGTTCATAAAACTATGCTAAACAATTACATATTTCTTGTTGTAATTAAATTCTATTGTAAATCCTTCAAAAATCCAATTTATGTTTCATGATTCACGGTCAAAGCCTTCTTATCATTTTGAGAAAATGCTGCATGTAAGCTTCATGGTCTTTGATTCTTTTGTTCTCCCAAGATTTTGCTATTCCATAGAAGCATGACTAAAACACAATGTATGAATTAAGAGGGCTCTGACCTTGAAATGATATATAAATTCATCTCTGATGAGCTCCACATTAAAATTTGACTACATTTTATGTGAATTTCAAATTTTCCGGAGAAACCTGCCGTTTTAGTTCTGTGGCGCTCCGTCGACTAGACACTTAGTGTCGGTCACAACTTCAAATCCCTCTGTGCATTGCATTTGATCGCAGAAGACACTGGGAACCTGTATTAGGGATTTAGGATTGTGAAAATTCGACTATATATTGATATTGTATTTATACTGAGACTGCAGATCCATTTGCGTCTGTCAAATTCACACAAACCATCGAATGGAGTTTTGAGTATTACTCAGCCACAATTCATCATAGTATTAGGCAAGTTAACTTTCTCTTAACTGTATTTAATATAGTGCTGATCAATCTTCATAATGATGTATTAGAACACTATAATTTGATTTTGTATATTGTAAGTAAGTCATACCAAGTTATGCTAAGTTATGCTGCCTAGAGGTTCACCTAAACTCCTCAATGGAAAGACAGTAAACGACATTCATCATTTGTGTGTGTTCATTTGCGTTGATTCCTCCAACAATTGATTCATTTACCCGGTGGGGGGAGTAACTTCCATATGACGACTACAAGGGGACGTGCCACTTTTTGGGTCGATATTCCAGCTGAGAAAAATCTTTTTGGCTATGAGATTTCAATTTTTGGAACTTTTGGCTATTCTATTTTTGACTTTTTCGAGAATATTTGAAAAACTTTGTATCATTTTTGTATATTTACTTGAAATCAATCAATCTGCTGGAACTTTTTGGGTAGTATTTTTAAATTTTTGGAATATATTTTTGGGTAGTATCAACAGAGTTTTTGGAACCTTTTGGGTACTTCACCTTTTTCCAAAGTAGCACCCCCGTCCCTTAAGAGTTGGAGTTACCCCCGGTATTACGGTGGCTTTTTGTGGAATGAAGAGGACTGTATATGTGATAAAATGATTTGGTTATATTGCTCAGATACCACGTAATAAAAGATTATGCCTTGATTCTAATTGCTATGTGAATTATGTGTATATGATATTAATGAATAATTTTTACCGACAATTTCGTGATGAATTCTTTATCTTGTATGTGTTTGTGTGAATCTCCTGAAGATTACTTTTGATGAATGAAACCAAAGATATGACAACCGATGACTTCTATTTTGAGTATTTTATTAAACATAATAAATGGTGCAGTATATATATATGACTGCATAACGTAACATAATGAATTGAACTGTAACTTAACTCTGTATTAACAATTGAATATATGTTGAAAGTGAACTGTATTTATATGAATGTTACATGCCTGAGGTATAATATTGATGGGGTTTCACGCATGTATACAGAACGTGTTCTATTGTAAATATTACTGCATTAATATTTTTATGTTGTAATTTATTTAACTATGTTGGCAATATATGAATGTAAATTATGAATATAAATTAAACTAACGATTATAATAAATTTAACTACAGCATGGTTTTAATAGTAAAGGTTGATATTGATAGTCGTAAAATGTTTTCACGAGGACAAGGCTAACACCTGGGTTCATTTACGTAAACAAATCAATGTACAGCCTAGATTTACTGTATTTGCCAGTCTTTACTTCGATTTGACAATTATATATATATATATATATCATATCATCATATTTTTATTATATATTTGAGTCAAAATAATAAATATACATAAAGAGTCCTCACCAGTAAGGATAATGTATTGAAATGGTAAATAAAGAACACTAAGGGACAAGTCGCGCTACAATAGTTCACAGGCACAAACTTGATTACAGCTTCTGAATTCAAAAAAGCATATAATACTGTATACATTTAATAATTTATTTATAGCCTTGAATGCTACTTATTATTATAAAAATGCTATCCATTTATACCGAACATACATTATGTACAATAGATTATTTATTAATTTTTTATTCAAGGATGTAACTCAAGGCTATGCATGACCGGCAGGGAATGCGGAGTTACTTGGCAAACAAGTAAAATACCAAAAAAGTTACAAAAATCATATGAAAGCTTTCATGTGCCGCTATCGTCTCCAATTGGACAGATTCCAGTCACGTGATTATTGGACGCCATCTTTGTTCTTTCGGAAACAGGCTCTCAATCATTTCAAGTGAAACGCGCGAAAAAATACAATACAATATGGCTGAAAAAACACACAACATTCTCCTGCACATGCGCACTGTTAAATACGTGCTCGGGTCCAGGCAGGAAGAAACAAAAATGGCATGAGTGTCCCAACTCTTGTAAATAGATGGCTCTGAGTTACACCCCTCCTAATTGAATACATGACAGATTATTATTACATTAAGATACAATAAATTATACAATTATTCAACTTTAAAACTTTTTCTCTACTCTTTGAAAACGTAAAAATCATCTAATACAGCACTATCTTTATTACGAATAAATTGTGTATGTAAAGCTGTACTGTTCAAAACAGACACCCTACTGTATCCATATTCTGAAAATCGTTTCACAGACCAGCGACGAGTATTCCATGTTGCTGAATCCAATCCAAAACCTGCCGTACCAACTGTAACATGTACTATACCATTTTTCTCACATTCATCACGGTAGATTTTACAAGTTCGTTCATAGCTATGATAATGTCCCCAAAATGCAATATCTACGTTGTTGTAAAACAGAAGATCTTCAAGAAGACGTTGCATGTTTCGACCGACGAGATAATCACCTGAGTGAGATAAAAAAAATCTATCTGATGCAAGTAGGTCCGGACTAACTATTTACATTACCTATTAAGTTTTTCTTCGATTTAAATTACTTAAATTTTTCACTTGATACTTTTTTACTAGTAAATGTCTGGGAAAACTTTCAGCCTTTTTGAATCATAAACATTTTCAGCATTTTTGTCTGAATTTGTCGAGCTTTGGCTATGGTTTGACCTATAAATAAGGAAAATATTAATTTTCTTCTTAATTTGTTCACGAATTCCAGGATACCCACTTTTTCGGACCCTGCAATCTTAGTTGACAATACTGATATGCAGATGCAGGATTTTTCAATAACCTGTACCATGCTAATGACTGCTAATGTATTGATTGTAATAGATTCTTTTCACTTTGTATCGTAACTTATGTTTGTAATCACGTATTTAACCGTCATCCTATCAACCTTATTACTTTGTATTGCTGGCTCAATATCATAGAGGCTCTGTTACCATGGTCATATGCATATAATAGTCATACTCTCGCTCTCTACCATTTGGCAGTTAATTATAATACAAATACAACAATATGCTTATGATTATGTGGAATTCTCTAAGTTATATACATGACTCTCAAACTAGAACGATACACCAACAGTTGGCATTAAGGTGTGAGAAGTAGCCTCTTTGGATAGTCTCGTGTAGTAATTAGAGAATGTTAATTAAAGACGAAATTATAACAGGCGTGTTGACGATATATTTAAGTAACTCAGTTATACGTGTGACCTAAGAGGAGTTAGAAGTCAGTTATTATAAGATTACAAGTGACGAACTTTTGTTTTACTGTTATGATACCCGGAAGATCATAACAAAGGCTCAAAGAATAAGACCGAACAATTTCTGCCAATTTTCAATCAAATCATTAATAAGAGTTTATAAAAATTTGAATATCAAATCAGCCTTCAAAATTCACCGACATGTTAATTTGCTTTTCAGTTATCTTGCCATCTTTTTCCAGCTACAGTGGAACTTTAATTGTGCAAAAAATGATGGACAAAAGCCAAATGGAACACTACAGTTTGTAAAGTATCAAATAATCCCAATTCTATAGGACCTCGCTACATAAGCATGATTTCGTAACCCGTTTTCAAATGACCTAAGCATCCATCTTTTAAGAAGAACCACTTGAGCCAATTGGATATAGTGTTCTACTATAAATGTTACATCTATCTTAATATATTTTAAATATATAAAAAAAGGATCTCACGTTGAGATATTCCAAAAATGTATTTGTGTATGTATGCTTCTGTAGGCTGATGTATGTAAAGTAGAGTTTCAAATACCTGCAACGTTCTCACTTTCATACATTGGTCGATGGCCACCGAGGATTACCCAAGGTGTCTTTGAACGATCGACACTTTTTAAATCACTTTCAAGCCATTGATATTGCCTGGATCCAGGACTAAAGTCATGCTCCGTACTAATCATGATGTAGTGTACCATACCAAAGTTATAACTGTACCTGTATATTCAGAAAAGTCACGATTGTAATTTGGGTACAGCAAAACGTATACATAAAAGCCAGCAATATTTTTTTAATTATTTTTCCACAAACCGGGTAAGCTTGCAGCTTTTTCTCACCGTGGTGGTCGGTTAATTTGTTAGTATTTTGAAGCTTGTGTGCGTGTAATAGCCGGATGCCCTTCCTGACGCCAACCTTAAGTGCCCCGGACAGGGATTGAACCCGAGACCCTGTAGGCCGTGGTCCAACGCCCTAACAACTACACCAAGGACGCATTCGAGGTAGATAAATTGACTTCTGTAACTTTATGCAGGTAGCCTTTATACACAGGGTTGCATCAATAGAAAATTTTGTTTTAGAAATCGCAAAGGTGACCACTATATAGAAATACTAGTGGGCAGGGCACTGAATAGAGATGACGAGTGTAGCATTTTTGATTGTAATTGGAAATTATTTTGTGAGTGACAATAATATTATAAACAACATTCTATTTTTCAGAAGAAAATATTTCACAGTAAGCTGTGTTTTTAGTAAAATCTGGATTAAAATCCAATAGCTTCTTGAAGCATGCTTTTGCACCCATGTAATCCATGTAATGTTATAAATTATAAACAACTTGAATACCGTTTTCATTGATGAAGGAAATATATATAACTATTCAGCCTGTGCTTGCCCACAAATACTGATATTACATTAGATACAAAAATAAAAAATAAATACATATGTGTATGACACATAAATTGAAACAACTCATTTGTAAAGTAAAATGATATACAGTGAAACCTGTATATATAATGGCCAGCTATTAAAGGTAGATAAATTGACCACTGTAGGCAGGTGGCCTTTATATACAGGTTTGATTCAATAGAAAATACTATTTTAGACATTGCAAGAGTGACCACTATAGACAGGTGGCCGCTGTAGAGAGATAACCGTTATAATAACAGGTTTGACTGTAGGCTACTCCTTACCACCATAGAAAATTTCCATTATCTGGCATGTGAAATCGATTAAACATTGGTACACCACATTCGCCACCAGAGTCATCACCATAGTTACCCCATGATGGATGAAATCCAGTCCCTACAGCTTTACTGGGGTCTTTCTCCCCTCCACTTGTGTGGTCTTGTTCGTGGTTCCCTACCCCAACCATATAAGGGACAAGCGTTGCATAAGGTTCGATAATAGCATGCCATTCTTCCCAGACATAAGCCTGTAAATCATAATACAATTTAATGTTTAAATAGGAAATGAAAATTGAAAGTTGAATTCATTTATCGAAGGGATAAAATAATCATAAGCTCAAAATTTGACTTTAAACAAATGTTGGGCAATGGGCGCTCAATGTCCCCTTTTAAATTGATACACAAAGTCAATGAGGAAAACTTTCCGAAATATCAAAAAAGTATAATTAAATCTCAGTAAAGTATTTTTGAATAATTTTTGATGCCTATGAAGGTAATAACTTCAGAAAAATTACTGTCGTATTTAAAGTCTTTTGGTTGAGAACTTATAATGAAAACTTCAAAGTGATATTGCCAATAACATGTGTGCAGTGTATGAGCGTGGTGATCTATGAACCACCCCTGCGAAAAACAGTTCAGGAGTTCATGAACAGTTCATGAACGTCAAATGGCTCAAATTTCCTGAACTGTTCATGAGCTTTTCAAGAACTATTCATGAACAGTTCATGAACCCTCATAGACAGTTCATGAACAGTTCCTGAACTATTTTCGCAGGGGCATGGCTATATCGAATGTTCGGTATGATTGACATAACATAATATACCAATGAATGCAAATCTACAACAGAGACATATTACATCTGTTCTCAGATTATAAATCTATATTTTTAAGACCTACAAAATGACTAGGAACTATGCTTAAGTCATGTTGATTTTTTGGATTCTAATTTTACTTAGATAACAAAATTGAATTTTATAGCCTATGTTAATTATGATAATTTGTATATCGATATCCCCAAGTCTGTTTTTGACATCAATTTCTCTACGTCTGATATAAATAGATATCTTTTATTACTGTAGGCCTATACATTTTTCCTTGTAAACAAATTGTCTACAATATTGAAAAAGAGATATAAAATACCACATTTCTGAAACTTTATTTACTTTGAATCACAACTGACATAAGTTTCAAAAACTGAAAAATACATAATTTAAGGTTTCCTTGGTCTCTTACTTTGCGATAGACTGCTTTATACGTCTCATAGATGAAATTTGAAATTTGATATCTTATGTTGATGAAAAAAATATTAAAAAAAAAACAAATGTAAAAGCCATATGTACCTCTCCAAATGCATATGCAATATCTCCAACATGAAATATCATTCTCATGTCATTATCTCTGTATTCTTTAATCATATTCTTTTCAGTGCCCCATGATTGTGGATAAGGATTTGTACCCATATCGCCATAGGCAACAAACATGAAAGGTGATTTATCTCCAGGTCGAATTGCTGATGTAAAGTTTTTGACTGGACTCATTCCCTACAAAAATATTCAATAGAAGTTTAAAATAATTTCAAGGTTGTCAGACATGTTATTATATGAGACCATGTGTCGAAAGAGAAATGACATTTCCAAGAAAATGTGGACATGTAAGGAGATTTACAACAGTAGACACCTTTTTAAAATACAGTCAAACTCGGTTAATATCCCCTCTTTTAATGTCCCACCTTGCTTGATATCCCCACGTAAATCTGATTTCTATTTTCCATTCTCCATTCGAACTCTCATATTCCAACATCGCTTAATATTGCACTTCGCTTAATGCTCACTTTTCATCCGAACTCGAGGGGGGATATTAAGCAAGTTCGACTGTAGCAAAACTAACTACATCTAAATATCTAAGTCTGAAAATTTAAAAGAGTCCAACAGAAAGAAACTGTTAGCCTTACTGTGAACGCCAAACCTCCTAAATACATACATTAATATAAAATTAGACTTCAAATTATTTCACTCCCAAACAATCAATGTATGACAACTAGTGTGAATAGTATAAGGTTGAAATTATTTCAAGATTGTTACATGTGGTAACTCAATAAGACTAACACTATTCTTTTTCAGACAGTAAACTTTAATGGAAAAGTTGGTCATCAAATAGACGTAGGCCTCTTCAATAAAATATGTATACAGCATATATATACAGTTGATATAAATATATATAGTAATAATGTTATGACTCATTTTATTCATTAATCTAGTAATAATATTAGAAATATTAAAACCTAATATTGGCAATTGGATACCCCTGTGAAAATCTCATGAACTGTTCATGAACTTTAACTGGCCCCGTATTCATCTATCATCTAAAAATTTAACAAAATGCCTGGGATTAGTTCATGATCAGTTCATGAACTCCTGAACTACGTTTCGCAAGGGTAATGCTAAATGCTAGTGAGTAGCAGAGCGTCAATGATAATAATAATGAGAATGTCAAGAAAGACACATTCTTTCATGTTATTAAACGATCATCAGACAACAAATAACTCTTGACCTTCTTATTATTATTATTATACAGTTGATGTACACCAGAATCAATCATTAGCTTACTTTGAAAAATATATTTTTAGTAGAATCCCTTATTGCTATGTTTCTCAAATAAGTGGAGGAATGATGCGAACTATGTATAATGTAGGTTATCATCACGTCAAAACAAAAAAAATTTCATCATTTCATCAATTGTTGATGAAGTTTTCATGAACAGGGTTCTGATAAAAGTTGTGATCCTGCGATCATTGTTTGCAGAAGGCTGAGCTGAAATCCGAAGGCAGCAAATGATCAACTTTTTAATAAGATTTCTATTAAAAATTATGAAAAAATTATAACCTTTGGATTTTTGAAGCTTATTTGTACATTCACAAATCGATTATCAGTGTTTGTTTACGTTTACAGCAAGCTCTGAAATATTTCTTTACGAGTTCACATCTAAACTGGATGGAGCATTGACAATGAAATCAATAGCAGACTGATTTTCTCATTATATGTCGGGGAAAAAACCAGAAGGTTTCACTTCGAAAATCTTTCGGTCTCGGAAGGCAAAATCATTCATTGGACCCTGTTCATGAACAGTTCATGAACGTTAAATGGCCCGAATGTCAATTTTTCTGATAATTTGGTCATTTACAGTTCATAAACTGTTTTCATTGGGGTTAATGGTCAGCTCTAAGTTCCCTTGCAGTTTAAAAAATGTTAATTGTGTGGCAAACGTTTGATACTTTATTATAATGTTTCATTAAATAATATTGCTCTATTTTCCCCTACAGAAGATGCCTACCTTACTAGATCCAAATGAATAGTAGTATAATGTGTTTGACTCAAGTGACTTCAAAACAGTATCATGAATAAATCCTGGATCTCTAAATCCTGTTGTGTTTGCAGGGGGTCCACAATGATCAGATGCTTTGTAGGTTTTAGTTGTACCCATAGTAACCTCCGAGAGATTGTCTTTATGTTTACCAAACTTTACAGTTGCTGTTTCATCTAAATATATAAATAAAATATCAACAGGTTTACAATGGCACACTTTCAAATTAAACTTGAGTATGGGAAAAGTAGGCTACTAGGATTTGAAATACAGTAGGCTATATTCATTGTCCTTGGTGTAGTGTATCAGTAATGAGGCCTTGGCATAATGGAGGCAAAACAAACAAATCCGGACACCATATGCACTCCAAATCCACTAACTTACTAACCAACCACCCCAGCGAGAAACAGTATTCAGGAACTATATAAGTAAGATTCACCTATTTATAATGGTCAATTTGTAGATCATTTTGGTGACTGTTATAGACACGTTTTAGCTGTAGGCTATGATAAATGGAAACTAGAAATCAAATTTATGTTGGCATATTAATTAATAAAAATGGAACATCAATAGAGAGTAGGCTATATGTTGACTGGCTCCAAGTCCCGCTTACTTTGATTTACCCAACTTTGATGGTTGGTACCCTAAGCGGGACTTGTGTCCTTTGCAAGTGTTGGACAGGATTCTGCCCAATGCCGGCTTGTCAGATCTCATTGTTTTAATAAATTATTACGTCTTCGTAAAACGAAATAGTCGGGGATTCATATGGCGTTGAATTATCGATCAAAAATATCTATCTTCAATAGAATCAATGTGATACCAATTTCTTCTGATAATTGATAGATTTTTTATTAAATTGATCAAAGCAACTGACAACAGGAATAGAATTATGGCTCTCAACACCAACACAACGATCAATCAACTCTGATAAAGTTTGCAGCATTTTGTATATATATCAACAACTTGCCAGAACCAGTTGGCTGAGGCAGAAAACAAAAACATTGTTTCCAGTTAGAAAATTTTCGACAGCTCTAGCGCTTTTAACTGATTATCATGAAGCCAAATTGAAGGATTTTCTACAAAGTACCCTTTGCAGATCTTTGCAAAAACAAATTTGGTTTCATGCTTGAAAATTATTAAAGCGCATAAATCGAACTCTTTTTCGTTTTGTGTGTAGCACAAAAATAATTTTGCACGCATTGAGGTATATTTGGTGCGAAATGAATGCAATGGAAAGGAAATGATACAGTACTATAATTTGGTAGGCCTGCTAATTCTTGTGTAAAATCATAAGAATTGTGATATTACTTAATGGATTGGGATATTAAACAAGAGTGAAATACTTAAACTGAATAACAGAACCTGGTTATGAAAAATTGATGAATAGTAGGCACAGTTTGCGAACTTGTGATATCAACCAAAGTGATCTTAATGATATACACTGTATGCTAAAAGTGGCCTCTTTGAAAAGGTGACTTCTGTGAACAGGTAGTAGCCTAGGCTATTGACATATAATGTGTTGTGACAGATAGCATATCCGAATAAACATGGATGATTTTTTAATCTAGGGAAGTTATCCTACAAGGCCTACATTGGCTGATAATAGGACTAACTTTTCATTGGTAATTTGAATGAAATGCTACGGACAGGGTAAGAAGACTTGTAGAGATGTTCCACGTTTGAAGAAAACAAAGACAAAGTTTTGTTAATCGTTGGGCCTTCTGGATCGATGAAGGTTCGCAGCCAATATATCAAGAAATCAAGACAATGGAAATAAATTACTCTAGAAACTATGCAAAGAGTTCGCATTTGTGTTCATAAATTTCAACATGAAATGTTTGTCAAATACCTGTACCAGAGACCCACATGACTCTCATTTGATCAGTTTCTGATGTCAATGCCAAATGACCTTGCAAAGGATAAGCAGGTCCACCATTGAATGATAATAAATTACTATGAGCCAGCAATGTTGTTGTACTTTCTACGACATGATAATAACGAAATTCACAATCACTTCTCATGTTGTAAACATGAACTTGATATTGTCCTGTACCATTCTTCCAAGTTGAACTTATTATTGAAGGATAGAAATAGTCTAGAACAAGTTTAATATTGCCGTCATGTGGACAAAAGAAACCAACCCAATCTTTATCTGTGGCATTTTCAACTCCATTCCAACTGACAGTTATTCTATCACCGTTATCAACAAGCGAAGGAGTTATTTTTACAAACGCTGAACTATCAGCTTCGTCTTTCTCTTCGTAGCGTTCAAAACGAAATATCAATTCGAATTCTTCCACATTTCCACGATCAACAAATGAACCATCCTCGTTGAGTCTTCGGAAATATGTTATTTTCTCATGACGGACTTTGGAATAAACTAACTCAATTGCTATGAAAGTTGTAATGGCAAGTAGTTGTAGTTTCCACATGGCGTGTTGGTTATGTCTGCATATATATTAATTTTTACGCGTGCATGTTTCCATAACTTTTTAATTTTGAAGTTTTGCTGTGTCACGTGATATCTACTCACCATTGTCTCTTGTTTCCATTGTATTGTAAGTAATATAGTATTGTGTTTGTTCGCATTGTTCAAAACAGGCATCATTATAGAATCACACAACAGAATCACAGCAGGACAGCTTTTACAATGGCAGTAATTTTTCGGGCAAACCCTTCTTAGCTAAAATGCATATAAAATGGTCATAGAAACGGGAAAAAGAATACAAACTTGCTATATGATGTCTGAATTTTTATATATCACGATTCCATTCTCAAAATACGAATCGGACTTTAAGCGAAGTCTAAAATGAGATTAGAATGTGCTATATTTAGCAAGGGTTTGTACTAGTAGACTTCCAGCTGTGTGTTGATATTGGTCGCGTGACTGAACTGGGGGATACTGCGGCAATGAATTCCCTTTGTTTTGCTCCTAAAAACATTAAATGTGAAATGTTAGTGTCCAAATTTTCATCTGCTTTGAAATTTCACGGTTTTCCTCTATTTTTGAAAATTTCATCCCCCTTAAGCCCTAGGTAACAGTCTAAGGATGTCGGATGGGAATTGTCCGGCGGGAATTGCATTGTGAGTAGGTGCGGCATCGACATACGTGGACTATCTGTCTATGGCGTTATATTGGGGTCAAAACGCAAGATTAGAAGAAAACATAGCAAGAATCAAAATCTTAAGATTTTGATGCAGAATCTTGCGTTTTATTGGCCAAATCTTAAGATTTTCCGTGAAATCTTGCACATTAGAGCAAGTTAAACTTGAACATTGATGCAAGTTTAACTTGCGCATTCACGCAAGATAAAATTGATAATTGAGCAAGATGAACTTGCAACAAGTGCAAGATTTGAAAGCTCACAAAACCAACTAAGATTTATGCAAATTAGTTCACACATTATTTCTCTCACAGCATCCACTTGAGTAACTCGTAATGCAGTCGACGTATAGAACCAAGTGTTTTTTCATGTTAATTCAAATTTGAGAACAGTCAGCTTTTCACTTTCTCGACTTCATATATCTCTCACACTGAAACGAGCGATACAATTCATTACCTTCGTTAGTAAGTCATACTCAGACATGTATCAAAATGATTTAAAAAACTAGATGATAAAATGTGCAATCTATATTTAGTAAAGAGCCATCTAGATAGGTTGACCTAAGTGTGACTTCACCACTTTTCAGATTTTGGGAAAAGCCGGTTTTGATGTTTCTCGAATTTAAATATCTCTCACACTGAAAAAGGCTATACAATTCACGGTTTAACTTAGTATGTTATACTCAGACATACATCAAAGTGATTTAAAAAATTTAGATGAAAAAATATCAAGTATATATTTAGTAAAGGCCATCTAAGTTGACCTAAGTGTGATTTCACCACTTTTCAGATTTTGGAAAAAGCCGGTTTTTATGTTTCCGAATTTAAATATCTCTGACACTGAAACAGGGGATGCTGTAAATAGAATCATAAAGCGCGCCATGGGATCAGCTGGTAATACCATCTATTATTGAACCTCAGGGCTTATGTCAATCTGATTTGAAACGTCCTGAGTCTCACACAGATTTCCTGGTCCCATGGCAAATTTGCATTGTAGGGCTTCAAATGCCCAGACACCATGGCTCCCAGCAACTTGGAAGACACATCTAAATCTGCTGGAGCTGCCGCGGCCAAAGCTGAGAAAGAAAATCGATCAAATATGCAGAATTGTACCAGTTGTGTTAATTAATACCAATTGCTGAGGAGACGATGGGACCATTTGGTCCAAGTGAGAACAGCCTAATAGACCATTTGGAAAACGTAATGTACACTGTCACTGTTGATCAGGAAAAACCGAAGCACTAAATCCAAGAGAATATCGGCATCGTCATACAGAGAACCAAATGCACTGTGTGTCTTGGGGACTTTCCAAGAACAGTTGACATGTACAAATGTAAATTAGCCATAGATATTAAACAAATAGTTCATACTTTCCGTGAGCATAGTTCACGGAAAGTATGAACTATTTGGTTTAGAACATAGCCAGCCCCGGGTTGTGACTGCTGGGGACGTTTTTTCAGAGCATTTTCTGATCTTTCAATCCATGATCAAGTATGTAATTCTCCTATTTTCGTGACGTCACAGGAAGAAAGCTGAGTCGAGAGCTGTATGCTTGCCTTTTTTAATTCAACTATAAGCTACGAGGAAAAATTGATATCGAGAAATTTATATTTCTCTTCTTGATATTAAAAGAATGGATGCTTAACATCGTTTTCTTACATATACATAGTCATGGATTCTTATCTTTGAACAATATTTTCTATTTTTTATGCGTGTTATTCATTATGGAAAACTGAATTGGAAAACTTAAAATGGAAGAATTTCGTGAAAAGCCGTGAACGTGAAGAAAGAAATGAAACAATGATAGATTTATTGACTAAATGTTTGCTAATTGCCTATTTAAAAGAGCAGATTATTGAATTTATGATAACTTTTTAGAATGTTGCTAACCTTCATTTGGAGAAATGGTTTAATTATTTGAAATTTTAGCGGTTGATTTTGTGCAGCCCTATGTTGTGGTTTTGGTAGTTTACGAAAAGCTTATCATTCTACGCCAGGAATTTAGTTTTTCCACTCATATTTTATGCAAAAATTGACCATAAAAAGATGAGAGGATGTATTAATGAAATGAAGTTATGTTATCTTATGTTTTCACCATCATCAATACTGTAAAATTTGGGCAAATTGTTTTTGAATAGTAAATTTTTTGCAAAATATTTCTATACACTTTAAACATGATTGTTTACTGGCTCAGATGTTTCTCATTCAAGCCATTTGATTTATTTTGAACAACTGAGAAACTGCATGAAACAGCTAGTCACTCAATGAAATTGTATATGACTCTACAAATATTCACTATATTTGCTTTTACTCTTTATTACTTGCTAGTTTATAATGCCATATTTAAATAATTATCGGTTGTTTTGGTATTTTCATAAATTTCTTGAAATCGACGGGGTCAAGCTCCGGCTATGGTGAAATGGCGTTATTGGCGTTAACCAATCAAATTGCAAGAATAAATCATAGCAGATCCTTGATATTTTCTAAAGATAGATAGTTAGTTTTTTTCTCAAGTTGTAATTAAATTTCATGGATTTTCCTTTTTTTATATGTAAGAAAATTTTATATGTAATAAAAAATATGTAAGAAAACATCAATGTAAATATAATTTTACTACCTTTCCCGTTTTTGGATTAATTTTGTATAATAATAATGGATACATACTTTTCATTTTAAATAATAGAGTCAATGACTGCACTAAAGGGAGACACGAATGAAGCGCTCAAAGAATCGCGAGCTCCAAGCGAATGATTTTTAGCTTCCCGAATGTCTATAACTTTTTTGAGTTTAATAAATATGAATAAAAACATTTGCAAGTGTTGTCGTAACCATGTTCTAAAAGGGCGAACTTTCATTTCACAATTTAAAATCCAATCTCAATTCATAAACCAAGTGAAGGGACTTCCACAGCAAGAATTTCATAATTGCGATCTTTATTGGCTTGTTTTGGAAATTTGTAATTTCTGTTTTTCCCAGACTTTATAGTTACATTGGACGTTTAGAACGAGCTTGACAAATGAACATAAAGTGTTCATAAAACTATACTACAAAAGTTTCCTATTTCTTATTTTAGTGAAATTTTATTGTGAATAATCGTAAATATCAACGCGGTCGTACACGATTAGCATAGTCAATAACAAGACTATACTCATTCACGCTTGGGTGAGTTATTTTGAATAATCATATTCATAGAGGTCAAAGAAAACAAAATATTTATTGATAGTTTATTGACCTTTGCAACATAAAATCAGATGTGATTTCTAATTCCCATGTGTTTTATTTTGTGCTTCTAATAAAAGCAAAGCTAATAAGTATTCTATATTCCAATCATATCGTATCCGTAAGATTACATGCATTATAAATGCAGTATACGTATTAAGCGCAAGTCCTTGTCCACTCGATGCAATTCGTTCTATTTCGAACTATCAATCAGTTAAAATTAAAAAAACATGCATGTGCTGGGGCAAAGAATCAAACTCCGCTCTCATGCATATGATGCAGGCGCTTTAGTCATGAGATACCATGGATAATTTAATAGTACTGTGAATTAATATAATATGCGTTTTAACATTCACTGTGACATTATAATCAAGATATTTACAATATTGAAACCATTGTAAATATAGCTTCGCTGTTCAAAATGAGCACTGGTATTACGCGGTTATATAATTTTAAGAGCTAGTGAAGCTTCCTATATTCATTGAGCCGCTACAGTTCGTAAAGTAAATAATCTTTTGAGAATTGAACAAGGCATCACATCGTGGACAACAAACAAATTGATAACATTAACGTAAATTATAATTCTTTGTTTCCCTCCATTCAATTATTATGACTACACTTAATTATGTTAGTATTATTATTAAAATTATTTGTCTATTATTGATGGTATCGTTTGCTACTTGTAACAAGAAAAGAATAAGAATCCAGAAAAGAGCGTTTCCAAAAGCATCTTTTCGATGGTCGATTCCAACTCCGGAACAAGATGAAAAAATCACTGATGGTAATTTTAATGAATGTACTGCTTTTCATGCCCATTTATTATATAATAAGGGAATACACCACTCTTGTCAGTGGGTTTATTGAAATTAGACCCACAAGTTCTCTAACAACAAAAATATAACGAAAAAGAAATCCATACCGTAAACGAGGCCGCTGATTGATTCAATCAATTTATTAATCAGTAACATCATAATCTTTGTCTGGAATTTCAATTTTTGCTGATTAATTTCACTATATACAACAATGATTTTTCTAAGTTCATGGGCGCCATTAAAATTTTTCATTAAAATATAATTTCAATTTAATTCCTGAAACATAATTAGAAAATATGAAATTAGTGCAAAGAATTGAACATACTAGTTTTATAGAGTTCAAATTGTATAATTACACTACTAATTTAGTAAAATCTACATTTGAGTATCGCAACTCCCGAGATGCTGCTTTTTATCGTATTTTGTGAGTTTAACAAACATAGTAAATGTTCTGAAAGAGCATTAAATTGGTCGCAGATCGTCGCCATTTCCAAAACATCTGTTATAGAGATAAAACTGTCTGGGTATAGAGTGCGTTGGTATTGGCTATACCCGGCATAACAACGAAAACGGATATATTTTAGTGGTTGCCATGAAATTGCGTATGTTTTCATGACATAACTTGAAATCACGTAGAACAAACCCGGGGAACAAATCAACCAATAATGTCTAGTGTTCATTTTGGGTGATTATCAGAGCCTAATGTTTCGTAACTCAATGATTAAAAATTATTAATTCAAATGAACCTGTTGTGCTTTGTGCTATAAGAGTGCAGATAATTTTTTCATTTTATTAGAAGGCAGAGCATGAGAATAATTGGCTCGCATTATTGAAAATTACATTTTCTCTTTGCAGACATAGTGTCCTTAATGAATCAAACCTACGATCCTTGTGATAATTTCTATCACTATGCCTGTGGAAAGTATATTGAAGATAATTCTGGTGTTTATATGGCTACTATAGTTGACAAGATTACAAAAAATAGTTTGGAATCGTTGAAAGATATCTTCTATGAAAGAGAAAATGGTTCAGTCAGGCATGAGGTTGGTTATGTAATTAATAAAATAACTGTTGTAGTCATTGATAAGAGGTTGATTATGAAACAATCACAATTACAAAATAATAATGAATCAAGAATTCACGTATTCATCGTTAGTTTCCGTCATTACTGTTAGAAATAACACGGAATGATTACGGGAATGATTAATACAGTCATATTATGGAACGTAGTTTTGGCCAATCGAATTTGCTCTATTTTCCCCTATCTACAAATTTACTTGTTTATTGATGACAAGTAGTAAATGCTGCAATTTACAAAGCTATATTCATCTAGGAATTCTTAAAGGAGGATTAGCTCAGATGGCAGAGCAACCAAGCTTCAGATCAGATCATATCTGATCGACTGTAATTCAAATCCCCCGAAAGTCAATTCAGCTTTGACTTTATCTGAAACATCAAATGAGGAACCACCATCTGAGGATGGCGGATGGAATGGTCCAGAGGGAATTGCATTGTGAGTTGCTGCGGCGCATCATTGCGCATTGACAATCGAGACCTATCTGCCATGAAATCTGTTGAAAATGATCTGCAGTGTCACGGCTGAGATCAACAAAGAGCGTTTAAAATCATTGCTGTCGGCGAAAAAAGCCATCCTATAGAAATAGAGGAGTGGTACGGGTGCCTTCGGTAGGGCGACAACGTCTACATTACTTTCACTAAAGTAAAGCGGCCAACTGCAATGGATTTCTACAATTTTCACTGTTGCATCTTGGTGTAATGCTCTACTATACAAGTAAATTTAAAAGTTACCGTTTGGCATATGCCATCGTATTATACCCTTGAAAACGATCCATAACTGTATCATAAGGGCGTGATTGTTTATACCGTGACAAAGGACAGCCAAATCTTCCAATCATAATGCTTATTGATATAGCATAATCTAGTCTAATGTAGTCTACTATATATGTCATCAAATCTGGAACAAACAACATTGAATACTAAATTATTTCTTTTCACGTTTTAAGGGTGAAACAAGATCATCAGCCTTTGAATGGAATTTTTTTGAAATTAGATCCCCAAACTTTTTTACATACGTCATACTATTTCAGTGAGTTGATCATTAAGCGGTAAATTCTGATGCTCAACCTTTCAATATTGTATACATTTCTCAAAAACCACAAGCAAAACAATGCGGGTTAAATATAAAGAAATGAAAATCAGGGTTTTAAATTCGAGATGATAGATCACTCTGAAACATCATTCCATGCAAACAAGCCTCAAAGTTTATCAGAATAGCTCCTACCAAAAGCATCATCGTTCGACACGCAGAGAAGCGACTTGGCATCTTTAAGTATATCATAATACAGTATGAATCAATTTTGCTGGAGTAAACCATAATACTCCAAATATCCAGATGCTGCTTATGATGTTTGATATGTTACGATCGAGATTCAATAATATCAATGTAATAGAAATTAAATAGATAAGCCTTTGATTTGAGTTTGTCAAAATGAAGCTAGCTGTGATTTTCCTCTATACAGAAATATTGCATTCATAGATTTGTAAACAGGAAAACAGTATCAAATATGTACAATTATCTTCATTATACTTTCTTCCAACAAAATTCTTTATTCCACAATGCCCTGGAAACAGTTTTTGCAAATCACAAAACTCTTTTTTGTATAGATTTTTGCCAACACAACACTCTACGTGATTATTACAGATTTAGTCACTGTGGAAAGCTGAAAACACAAAGCCGATTTGATTATGTCACAACTAATGTTTGAAAAAACTAAATTGATTTCAAACTAATCTCTGCCGGTCAATAATAGCCCTTATGTCAATTCGATAAGAAAATCCAATAATATTGAAAAAATTTTCCTCGCAAATGCTCATCAAAGATTAAAATAGTAAAGTAGCTGCATGCCCGTGCTATTATATAAGAATACTACTACATGTATGCCCGTGGTACTATAGATTCAAACTTCTATGAATAATTGTCACAAACGACGCCACAATACAAGATTTTCAATATTATTTTCAGTTTGACTAGCGTGTTATTTTGGGAAACAGCAACCCCGCCATAGCAGTGACATTGAGCTTTAAAGACATCGATCCCATCGATCTTTGTGTGTTTCATGGACAAATAAACAATAATATTGCCCAGTACATATTATCTCATTTTTGTAAACTGAATCAAAAATCAAATCTTAAATCAAAATTGCGATAACCGTTGTCTGGAAATGTTTTCTTTATCTCTATATTAATAGTAATCTCTGTTTGTTTAAAGTTATTTCTATATTTCTTGGCTGTCCGCCACTCACGTCTGACTGGCGAAATATTACAGATAATCCATTGTCAGGAACTTATGAAAACATTTATTCGAGATGTTACAGTGACAGAAATGTTTGGTATGTCAAGCAGTTTTTCAATTGCTATGTAATGTAATGTGGTATATAATTCAACTAAACAATTTGGGAATGCTTTTTACAAGTTAAAAAAGAATATAGTAAATATATTATATAGATGACATGCTAAAGTACAAAAATGTATCGAACGATTCATTTAATTGCTTTGTAACTGTCTGATTCTGCAGCTTCGTCAGTAGCAGCAGAGCTACATAGTGTAGTAATCTGAGGTCTGCTAGATAATTAGTTTTTGATAAAAGACCAAAAGTATTCGAAGAACCGGGTTTTAAAATACTTTGTTCGTAAGCAAGGCGTTTCTCTTTGAGCAAACGTTCAAAATCTTTCTGACTCTTTCGCCAAGCATCCTTATCATTCCCTCTTCCCATTCGTTTAAATTGGCGAATTAAATTTCTATATTTCATTCGAGGTTTTTGGTCGCACGGGGCAATATATGTCTGTGCTTTTGATTCTTCAAAGGAACAAATAAACTAAGAATAGTGCTGAAAACTAGTATAAACATTCCCCAAAAATTAGAAGTTGATGAACAATTTGAGAATAATTTACTCCAATCTAATTCTTGTAGAAATGCGTAAATAGAGGCATGACCTGACATGTGGAAATTATGGAGAGCAGGATGTTGCGACGGAATATTCTTAGTACATAAATATTTATCTGCTATAATTGACATATGATCACTGAAACCAAATGAACTTTATAGATGTCTGTAAAAATAAGATCTTGGATGTTATCAAGTCTTGTTGGGGAATTGACAAGTTGATGAAGACCAGAGAAATTGGAGAATTCTAGCAATTATTTTTCAAATGTTGATGCTCCATCTGCCGTTCGTGAAGAAACTCAATCGATATTTTGGCAGTTATAAAGTCCCTAGTAATAACATTATTAGAAGAAGGAGATGATATTTTCAAGCTAAAGTCTATGAAAGACTGTATAGATGTTCTTTTTGATGGGCGGTAACAAGTAATAATTTTATAACAAATGAATTGTTTTGAACAGTTATCCGGACAGCAATAGCTTCAAAGTCATGCTCAGAGAATGAGTCAATATATTTTGGCTTGATATTATTAAGAACGAAGATAAATACCCCATTACCATGTTTACCGACTCTGTCTTGTCGATAAAGAGCATGGGTACTAGGTTTAGGTAAAAAGTAACTTGAAAGGATAGTTTCATTAAGCCATGTTTCTATACAGCAGAGGATGCTGTACAGCAATGATGAGGTAGTGGGAGCAAATGGGAGCAAATTGATCTTGCAATAAAATAATACACTGATAGATTGCCATTGGAGTTGCGAACAAATAATTGATTTACCGGTACCATTTAATTCTTTCTCATTTGATTTTATTTCCGGAATATTTAGAATAAGGCGGTCACAAGTGCTGTTAATTATTACAAAGCCTGCATAGATTCAGAAGCAAAGCAATTAGAAGGCAACAAACCATTGCTAAATCTATTGAAAAGTCTTGGTTCGTTTTCAATTCTGGAAGAAAATTTTGATGAAACAGGAACATGGAACTACACTGATACATTGATCAAATTAGCTACACAGATGAATATGCAACCACTTTTTGAAATTTATGTAGTTTCCAACCCAAATGAAACGAATGAGGTGTTACTTGCGGTAAGCAGTTTTCACAAAGAACAAATGTGACTATTCTATTCCAATTTACGAAATCATATATACCTCTATAACAGGAAGTTCTAGGGAAATCATAATACTATGTAACTATCATGTATGTTTCCTCTAATTTGTAGTTTGATCAACCCATTGTTCACGAATCAAAAGTATACGAAAGTGATGATGATAAAGATGCCTATGTATGTATAAAATCGTGCCATCTCTTATAGAAAGTTATGATTCGCAAGGCGCAGTCACGTGTGCAATATCAACACACAGCTGGAAGTTTTGATGAAGCACCAAACACTTCCAGTACAAACCTTTGCTAAATATAGAACATTCTAATCTCATTTTAGACCTTGCTCAAAGTCCAATTCGTAACTTGAGAATGGAATCGCGATATATAAAAATTCAGACACCATTTGGCAATTTGTAATCTTTTTCCCGTTTCAATGACCATTTTATATGCATTTGAGCTAAGAAGGGATGGACCGTAAAATTACTGTCCTTGTAAAAGCTGTCCTGCTGTTATTCTATTGTTTGATCAGTTCAACACCTCCACAGCTGCGCACTGCGAAATAGATAAAGTATATTGTTTCAAAATTGATATTGACAAACATATTGATGATTTAAAATTTTTAAATGTATCGAGTTTTGTTACTTAACTTCATGATAAAATGATATTATTAATATTGTTTGACTTGCCATTCCAGAACAAGGGCGTTCTGTTACATAGGCTTAAAGGAATGGCTTTGTTTCTTGGTGTAGATGCTGCCAAAATGAGCACGGTAGATGAATTTTTCAAGCTTCTTCGTGAACAAGCAAAGGTAAGCCAGGGAATCGTTTCGTATTATTCATCGGTGTGTATCACAAGGGGGACAACTTCAAGGGGGCGAAATGGAGCGGTGAACTTGCAAGGCTTTTGAAAAAAAATCGAATGTCTTAAATTAAAAAAACATCTTATTAGATTACTATAAGCTCATGAGGCAGAGAAATTGGAGTACCTGACTAACTTATCATATCTGGCCGACTGTTATTCAAATCCTCCTAAGATCAATTACTCAGCTTTGACTTTATCTAAAGCATGAAAAGAGTACTATATCTTGGGATGGGTGTTGGAATGGTCAACAGGGAATTGCATTATGCAGGGATTGGCGTATCGTTACGCATTGAACAACAAGGACAACCTGCCATGAATCTGTTGAAATTGATCGACAGTGTCACAGCTGAGATCAGGAAGGAGCATTTACAATCCATGTTATAAGTGAAAATAGACACTACTATATAGAAATAGAAGAGAGGAAGTTATGGTGCCTTCGGTAGAGCGCTCCTGTTATTCCCATCTTTAACCTGATCAGCTATTAGACCCGATATACCTAAGTGAAAGATGTGTATGTTTGTATTCTAGTTAATCATTATTGTTCATTCGAATAATCGTAGGCTCTGCATAGGAAAGGATCAAACGTTCTAGAAGACATGGAAAGAATGACTGTGGAAGAGTTCTCAAAGAAAACAGGAATTCTGGTTTGTACAACTTCCGTATGCTATTATTCCATCAGAATTTAGTTTGCACAAGCAATGAAGAAATACTGATGTCATGAATGTTGTTCTGTATACATGATATTTTTTCAGTATATTCCCTAGTCTAGTAATGTTTCAGACGACTCAATTATTAGAAAATTACAATTTAAAAGTTAAATCGTTAAAAGATGTTAGTAAAGATAAACCAACAAAAAAAAGATCATTGATAAATATATTCATGATTTTGTTATATATTGAGATGTTATTCCATTCCAGCTACCATGGTTGATTCGATATATCAATGCTGTTGTAGAACCTTCTGGTAAAATCATAACAAAAGATGAAATTATAGCTGTATTGTCACTTGATTATATTACGGAAATGTACAAGTTATTCATGGAACAAACATCTAGGTAAATATCTAAAACACGTAAACGTATTTTTATCAAATGCAACAACCGTAATGGCAAGGGCTGTAGTGCAGCTGTTAGGGTGTCAGAACTTTGCCCGCAAGGTCATGGGTTCAACCCATAGACTCACATAGACTGCTGATTCCATTGCCAAACTTCATGGAAAACACATAGCGACCATGGGCATCCATAATGGCTGACGCAAAGTACCAAAACAGAGGCTTGAAAACCGCTGAATTTCAAGCCTCCTTTTGAGCAATTTTATTTCTAAATGAAACAGGACTTTTTTATAAAAGAGGTATTTATGACTACTAATTTCAAGTTGCATCATACATGAGTCAAAATATCTATTTTTCATCGTATTTGAAGGTAAGTAGTATTTTTTTGTAGTTTTTATATTTCCTTGTCTCTCGTCGTGATTTGAAATTATCATCAATGTTCAAAAATAATTGTGAACCTATGAACAAATCTCGCTTCGCTGGCAGGAAAATCCTATTTAAACTATCTTTCTATGACAGTGACAACATATTGTTAGAGTTTAGATTACAAAAGAGTTTAAAATAAGTCCTTTGCTTTAGTCATCTTTGTTCCCCATGTTGCACATTTTCGTCAGCAGTCTATGTAAGCCACTGGTTCATCCTCTGGTAGGAGCACTATTGGTTGGCTTGGCGTCAGGAAGGGCATCCAGCCATTAAACTAACATACGTTCCAAAAAACTCTAACCAACAAGCCAACCACACCGCTAATGCAAAAGTAAAAACAGACAAAACTTACACAATATAATTATGTCTGCCAAAGTGTTAAATCTTTCAGTGTGGTTGCAACAACAATAACAAATCTTCAAACCTTTAGCTAAGCCCTTCTTGAGCAGGACCATCCAACAAAGAGTTTATATAGCAGAATTCACATATCTAGCAGATGGCCAGCTCAATTGGCTGAAATCACAAATATTAAACAGCTCTTATATGTTAGACATGTCATTCTTTTGCAATAAAACCTCTTATATAACAAGGCGGGCAGAGTTCCTAACTAGTAGGTCTGCAATTGCTAAATTAAACATCTAAAATAATACCAAGAAGGGCATACTTGAAAAAATGGAAGATGGAATACTATCCTTAGGAAGTTAACATGTAGCTCAGTTAACGTGTAGTACGATTTTTGGTTGAATTCGGACAGATTTGGTTTAAAATGACAATTTTTGAGGAAAAGATATCAGGGTTGCCACAAATATGTTCAACAAAGTGTGTAATCAAAATCAGTTTCAGCAGAGATGTGCAGATTTCCCCCATTTCTATCATCAAATTGTTGATAATCAAATAGTTTTTCTTATACTTTTCAGTATGCAATCCCTCTTCCTTCTTTATCCCGTCGTGCAGTTCAGTTCTCCATATTTGTCTGGTGAATTTGAATGGTTTGAAAGTCTCATGGACCTTGTTTATTACTCTGAAACGGGAACAGTTACGAAAAAAGATAGTTGCTATAAAAAGACAAAAGAAAGCTATGACAGAGTTTTCTGGAGATTCTTTGTTGATAACATTTTATCGCCAGATGCAAAGGAAGATGTGAGTGATCTACATAAATATCGTAGAGATAAATTATAGTGCATATTATTAAGTTCTATAGATTTTTAGGACCTACATATATGCTACCGTTGCTTGATGATTTGAAATTCATTACCAATCTTAGTTTATTCTGTAATTATAATTTCTCAAGAATTTCACTCCGACAAACCAACGAGACAGTGTGGCTAGATGTACTATTAGAAAAACGCAAAAGAATGGTAATGACTTTTCAGCGCTAGTGATGTATGAGTATATAGCCACGGTTAGGGAAATAATGTGGTAAAACCCTTGTTTTGTTTGTTTTTGTTATTTCGCGATCCAGAACCGCAAAGAAGGCTAGGAAAAAGATTGTTTTGTTAGTCGCTACAAAACAGATGAAATGAAAATGTAAACATAACTGCAATCATAGCCTGGTCTAAAATCAGCGACTATAATGATACAATTTTCTAGAAATGTGTTTGGAAAATGATGAATTGATGGATGAACATATCGTTTTGTAAACTATCTTCTATAGATTAAAATTAATATTCTTGCAAGATTACTAACACGTTCAATAGTTCCACTTTTGATTCGACCAATAGCATTTGATGGAGCGTTCAATATTATCATAGAAAACTGTGAAAGATTGGATTTCAATCCAGAATAAATTTCAAAAATCTATAAATCATAATATTTATACCGTAGTGTTTATATTCATAATAGCTAACAGACACAGTGCAGTGTTTTTAATCTCAATTGTAGTGGACACGAATGGAAGGAGTAAGAAAATCCCACCCTTCATCGAAGCAATTTATGAAGTTGAGCCAAGAGGAAACATTTTCTGAAATCTCTTGGTGCCCTGCGTGCATGAATGAGAACGTATACTGTTCATATGATCGTTTATGACCACAAATTGTCATTTTGATAAATTGATAAATGATCGCGAATATCATGGTAGCAAGAAAAGCTGTAATTGCTGAACCCTGATTCGAAAATTATCCTGGTTGCATTGCTCGTCATAGCTTAATCAAGATAACATTATCCATATACCAAATAGAATATTATAGTAAAAAATATTTTAATCTCTTTTTCAAGACAACTAATCTAGTTGAAGACATCAAAAATGCTTTGGTCGATTTGCTGCAAAAAGTTTCGTGGATGGATGACAAAACCCGCATAAAAGCAATTGCAAAGGTAATTATACAGCTTTTCCCTGTAATTTGCATACATCTGCAGCCATACCTATACTCCATCTCTGGCTTTGCTGTGTCTCAAGTTCTACCCACGCCAAAGACAAAATCAATTGGGTAAAACCAAACTATTAAAAAGCTAACTATCTGAAATATGTAGCTACCTCTCTACTATCAATTGGTGGAATGTTTTATATACTGACTGTAAAAGTGGGAATGAATGTTTTTGACCGAGGATTTATGCAATGAACTTGATCATGGAATCACAGATTTTGCTGCTCACTCAGCATATCGCGGCAAGAAATGAAACTACATTAAACATGTAAATTGTCTTGCTATCACTGAGCGACAAGCCTACAAAAATATAAAAATGGAAACATGTCTCTATTGCAATTCAAAATTCATTCAAAAAATTATGACCAAGCTGTTAAAGACTTTATTCGACAAATACAGACTTATTTAGGGAAATATAGGGTAAATATGTCAGTGTGCTAATTATTGTGCAGTTGTATATTGTGAGTCGGGTTGTTTCTGTAAGATCATCAATGAATCATACAATCTATCGTAACCATTAGTGACAACAGAGTTGGTCAGGGGGCTACAGCCCCTCTGTGGTGGTACCCAGGACCCTCTTCGAGATAGATCTTTCTTCTACTTTTGTACTACTGTCACTACTCCAGCCTTTATGCAAATTTTTCTATAAACAGCCCACTTTTATTGGGGAACTAGCTCCTTGGCGGGAAAATCTTGTTGTCATCCAGGACTATAACCCACTGACCCGCAGATCTCTCTATTGAGACCAATTTAGCACTCTGTACATTAATGATGGCTAAGGGAATGAATGAATTTGGCCGGGACATACAATACCCACATGATAGTGAAATTCCTCATCTATATTATAATTTAACTGTGATACATCACAATCGTAAATAGAACAAATATTTCTTTACTGATCAATGATTTTTGAAATGATGTTCTTGGAGATATATATAGACTTATTCTCTAATCATACAGGCAGAGGGCATGGTTTCTAATGTGGCTTATCCTGATTTCATAAAGGATGAAGAACTCCTTGAGAAATATTACAAAAATGTAATGTATCAATATTTATATTTGTAATTTACTTCACAAGATTTATTTAAACGATTTAAATTGCTTTGCGATCAATATAACAAAAAAATAACAATTAAAAGTTTCGTAAATAACAGAATAGTTCATCATCATCATCATTATCAACATATATATTATAATGATACTTAAATAAATTTGTATATTTCAGTAGACGTGGGGATAAGTCAGAAGCCTATTCTTACTAAGTAGGTAAGGGGAGAGGGTATTCACAAGATTAATCTGTTTCTTTCTAATGGCAAACGCAAGGAAACTTTCGATGTTGATGCGATTTAGTAATTTTGATAGTCAGGCAAACTAAGATCAAAAGTATTAATACGAATAGCATCTCCTGAAACAACGGCGCTAGATTATATAGATTATTTGGCATAGTAGTGCTTTAAAGTACACTTGTTAATATTCCGAAAAGTTAACATCTTTAATTTGTCTCTTGCGTTCTCTTAGATGGTTGCTTCTCCTACTGCATATCTACTAAATGAGATTAAAATTAAAAGATCAAATTATTTGGAATCATTCTCTGCATTCGGAAAGCCTTATGATCGTGAAACGTAAGTATCACTTCATTATTTGATTAAAGTATAACTTATACATACGTGTTGAACAAAATAGATCTTGAAATTATTATTCTGAATGATTTTTTGAATTTGAATTATAAATAAAAAAAATTGGTTTATAGTGCCTTGACGGCCTTGTTATAAGGCTTTGGGTTTATTTATAAAAGTAATGTAGACGGTTTCGCCCCAGAGAAGGCACCCGCAGAACTCCTCTATTTCTAAATGAGTGGCATTTTTCGCTGAGAGCAATGATTTTAAACGCTCTATGTTGATCTCAGCGACACAGCAGATCAATTTCAACAGATTTCATGGTAGATAGGTCTCAATTGTCAATGCGTAACAATGCGCCGCAGCTACTCACAATGCAATTCCCTCCGGACCATTCCATCTGCCATCCTTAGATGGTACTCATTTGATGTTTCAGATAAAGTCAAGGCTGAGTTGACCTTCGGGGGATTCGAACCACACTCGATCAGATATGATCCGATCTAATGTTCGGTTGCTCTGGCATCTGAGCTAATCCTCTTTGAGTTTATTTATCGAGTTATGATGATCTCATATTACATGGAGTCTAAAATTAATCAATTCAAACTTATTGAATTATTGTGAACTTAATGTGTAATGTTTACCTTATGGTCTTGAAACAGAAACAGTTAATCGGTTTAAAGTTCAAAGACGTAGATATTCCATTCAAATTTGATTGAATCATAGCAGAATAATAAGATTCGAATTCAATACGAGTTCTAAAGCTCTATTGACCACTCCGTGTTTTGTCACCGTTACGGTCAAAACTCCACAGATAATTACGTTTTCGATGCATTTAAATACATCAAAACTGCATATGTATGTATATAATATTAGATATTATCTAATAGCAAAAAATGTTGCTCGATGGCATTTGACAGAGCTAAATATAATAAAAGGAGTCAAAGACTACATATTCATAATTGCTACTAATAGTTTCATGCTTACGCAATCACCAGACAAATATGCTAAATCTGATAATGTTGAAATCCTACAAGTATTGTTTTACAAAAATTACAAACTTTTTGGTCAGTTACGCTTAGACTTTCAGGATCACAACTTTTCTCGTACACTGATGTAAAGCGAGGGAGATAGTAAGCATCAGAATAAATAAGTAATGTAGAGAACATCAAAAGTTGTCCTTCCCGACGGGGAATTGAGCCCTAGTCTCCCGCGTGACAGGCGGGGATAAACCTCGGAAGATTTCAGTGACTATTCGACGCTGGCCTGTCTAATTCTTAAATAGTGACCTCGGCGTACCTCAGTCGTCATCAGCCGATATTCGCATCGCATTCTAACGATAGCCGCTTAATATAAATAAAGTTGCAATCTAAAGTACCATATTTACAAAACCGGTCGATTTGATGAATCATTGCTGAGTAAAACCTCACTCATTTACGCAATTATCTATTGCGTGTATCAGCCATAACAATTTGAAGATACGGAGTAGTCGAAAGAGCTTTATATTGGCAGCTGCTGGTTTAATATTATTGCTTAATTTTGATTACTTTCCATATTTGACTATAATATGGACTATTTTTTTTATATTGTGAAGTATTTACTATGTTTTTGCAGTTGGAAATCAGAATTGATTGGAGTTAATGCTTATAATGTTAGGAACAAAAACAAAATTGGTGAGAATAGATCATAATATTTACATCCAAACGTTTGAACTTGTGCACTTGATTAATAGTTGGTAAATATATATATATAGTAGTAATATCAAGGTACGTGTGTTGTCTTTGCTGTTTCAATAGTGCTCGATGCCATAAATGCAGAGCTGTTTAATAATTAATAAACGAAAAACATGTACATCCATTCAATTTCTTCTCCATTCACAGTCATTCCTGCTGGATTTCTCCAAAAAGGCCTGTATGATCCACGGGCACCAAGGTTGGTAAAAATTCAAATTATTTTCGAGAAAACTAAAGCATATTATTTATACTAATAGTCTATATTGTAGATTGATCATCAGGTCAATTTAAGTTCACCATAGTCTATTCACCAATGTAACTTCCCAACAGTCTATTGTCCTTACAATACAATTAACAATTTGAATCTTGAAATTAATATTGTTTCATCCTCTTGAGACAAGGTTCAACAAACTTTTTGGTATACGATAAATGAATCTGAATTTTGAGTGGTCACGGGCAACGCTCTGTTACTTTTGATTCAATTTTGTATTGCGTTGAACATCATATATTCCAAACCTGGAGGACATATCTAGTATCAACAACTCGTTTTTTCCTAAAACAAATCTTTCTGGAATTAACATTCTTGGCTCCATAATTGGTTATTTTCCACAGGAAATATTTTTTCATTTGTGTTGAAACTAAACTAATAACAAATTTAATTATTATAATTCACGGAGGCATCAATAAAGGATAATTTGCTAGCTACTGATATTATGAAGATATTATAATGGTTAATAAAATAAAAATTTGAATTTGCTTGAAATAAATTTTTTTTTTCAACAGATCATAATGTAACTATAATAGATTTTCATAAAACATTCCATTTATTTGTAAATAACATCTTCAAGCATTAAATTATCCCAATTTCAAACAGATTCTTTGAAAGATGCCAATTAAATTTTATTTGGATCAATTAATACACCAAGATATACTGATTATCCTGTTCTGGATTATTTACACAGGTCATATAACTATGGAACATTGGGAGCTACAATTGGCCATGAAATAGCACATTCTTATGACTGGAGAGGTATCAAACTAAATTTGTATTTATTATGTATTCAGACATTTATTTCTATGAAAATTGCAATTACATCAATATAAGAAATCGAAATAGGATAACCAATCAAAACATGCTTAAATTGGGAAATAATGAGATAACATAGTATTTTTTGCTGTCGACTTGTTAATGTCTTGACAGAACAGCAAACATTCCTTATTTGAGGCATTTACGTTCCTTCTAACTAAAGCCTGGTTCCTATATAGCAATTTCCCTGCGTATTTGCCTGCGACATTTGCCTGGGTTACGGCCGTAGACATATAATGATCTTTTATCTATTGTTTCGACCGGATATCATAAGTCATGTCTGGCTGATTCCAAAGTCACTAATACTGGCTACATAAATGAAACTCCACAGAAGTAGCAAAGTTGAGCAAGGTATACTATTGAGTAACTAAGAATATATCAATGTTTGCAGTTTGTAATGTAAAAGTTTGTTGTTTGTAAACTCTAGTTGACACTAGCAAACTAATCTGCAATAAAGTATCAACAACAAAAAAGTTGGAGTGAGTTCAACTTTGAAATGACCCAGGCAAGACTAATGATATCCGCTCGAATCAATAGAAAAAAGATCATTGAATGTCTACGGCTGTGATTCAGGCATATGTCGCAGGCAACGACGCAAGTAAATTTGCTATATGGGAGCCAGACTTAAAGTATCTTATTAATTAAAGTGAGCCACAGCTGTGATCCTCCACAGGATCCATAATCAATGTTTAGTTTTTAAATGAATGACTTTTAATCTATCAACAACATCATTGATTTAATCTTTATTCGAAAGGCAGACAGTATGATATAGATGGAAGTATGAACAATTGGTGGACAAAAAAATCAAAAGTTCAATATGAAGCTTTGGCGGGATGCTATGTTCATCAATATAACCATTTGATGTATAACGGAGTATTCGTAAGTTTTTCTTTCTCGTATTATCTTGATTAGAAAAGAGAGATAAAAGGAAGCTAATCCATTAATAAATCAACAGGCCACTGCTCCTTTCAGTTTAACACATGAGGCTATAGAAGAGTCGCATCATTTGTACTGTTATTTAATATGTTTTGTAAACAACCATATATATAGGTGAACGGTAACAAAACTCTGGATGAAAACATTGCTGATAACGAAGGGCTGGAGATTGCGTACAAGGTAGTTTATGACTTTAATCACTTTAGAGAATTATAATGAAAATTATAATGACTAACTTGCATTAGCCTAGATACAGATGCAAAATATTGTCAAGCAAACAGTAGATTGAGTCTCATAATCAAACTACAGCGTTTCAATTTGTTGGAGAAGTGCCAACGGTTGAAAAAATCCAACTTAGGTCCATGTGCAGGCTAACTGCCTCGCAGCTGAGTGGTTTCCTGGATACTGATTTCTCTCTGCATACAGCATGTTTTGATAAGAAAAATACAACGCTATAGCCTAATACATTTCTAGTCTGTTACTAATTTTTCCTATATAATACTTCCATTGAATATTTTAACATATTGGCTTAGAATATTACATCTATGTCTTCGATGGACATGCTCAATCAGTAATATTTGTTACTTTTCAAACTAGGAGCACCATTTCTGTACAGTTTAGTTATTAAGATCATTCCATTAAAGCTTCGACTATAATTATAGTATCGAAGGCTCTATAAACAGAGAAGAGCTTCGAACATCCAAACAAGTTCCGAAAAATATTACGGGGGGTACTTCCAGAAAGGCGCTATACGCACATATTATAGCGACCAGATACGGCACTGAACGTTCGAAAATTGTGATTGCTCAAATAACGGCCATTATGTTTGTTTCCTATTTTTGATGCATTTCATCGTTGTCCATTACGATTTTAGTGATTTATCGACAAAATGATACTTGAAATAATTCACTTTTGAAGCTGAATTCAGCTTTCCTCAAGCTACTCAATGCAAGTGGATGGATGATGCGCTGTATGTAAAATTCAAAATCATAATTTTGATATTAGCAAATTTATTTTAAATGCCATAAATTCAAAAACCTAAAAGTCTACGAATGAAATGAAGAAAGTACGACAATATTTCATAGTTTATCACATAAATTTCATTGCAAACTGTAAAATAATATGTACTGATGCTTGGTGATATGGAATAACGCAATCACAGTCAAAGAATAGCCTATTTGGAGTGGATTTTTATGGAAATTACTGCTTACGTTTTTGCCATTATTTTTGATCGAATACGATCACACGCACTTCAAAACCACGGCATTTCAAACTGGGAAAATTCGTGTAAAGAGCCACAAACATTCGATAAATTAATGAAATCATATTATGAAATATTATTTGCAATTTAACTGTGAATTTTATTTACCAAAAAATGCTTGTATTCATAGTTTATATTCAATTTTTCTCTTCAGTAAAATCAATGATTTTGTTCAACTTTCAAAAGTCAATAAAATATTGTCTTCCAGTACACAATATACCATTATCAAACGATCATCTCAAAATAGAAGATATACTTCCCTGTTATTTTCCTTTAGCATGAAAATTGGGCGCAAAAGAAACATGTAATTTGCCTTTAAAATACGTGCAAATTTATCGTGTTTTTTCATTGCGATTTTAGCGCGTAACTGCAACCAGGTCATCAAGAGGCAACAAGCATAATGGCGGCCGAGAACAGTTGAATTCGAAAAAACAATGAATTTGACTTTCAGTGCCGTATCTGGTCGTTATAATCTGTGGCTATACGGGGATGTGCCATTATTTGGGGGAATTTTGGCATCATTCTGGCAATTTTGGAATTCTGCTGCGAAACTTCCGCTTTCAAGCTGTGAAAACTGGAATAATTTCCGCTGTGAGTTGCCCGGACCCCTTTTGTGAGGCACCAAGATAGCATTTTGGAAATGACACATTTTTGCAATTTTGGGGGTACTAGCGGGATTTCAAAACGGCACACTCCCGTACAAAGGGTATTGAAGTATTCCCCGGGGATAAATTATCGTAAAGAATTGATATAGAATGTTTGGATGAAAAACTATAGATATCGACAATTTTATAAATAAAACATAATAGAGACATCAACATCATTTGATTCTAAATAGGTACTCTCAATTTGCCTCTGGTTTGTGTTATATTTGATAAGTAACTCTATGGCTTATAGGTTCACATCCAGTGTGTGATATACTTGTGTGACATTTTTTCCAAATTAAAGGCATATGAGAATTATCTTAAAGCTCATGGAGAAGACAGAAAACTTCCAGGATTGAATCTCACTGATGAACAATTATTTTTTCTAGGATTTGCACAGGTATACATTAGTGCTAATAAATGATGAGTAGTTGATGAGATGAAAAATACATGATATGTATTGAACATGCACTTTACTCTGAACTTAACAACAAGTTGAATAGAGCATTTAGCCCTGGGCAAACGACGGAAACATTTGCGCGACTTTTAAATCCTTCGAAAGTCCTTGTCGTTTAGCCACTCTTTCGATTTTGTCTAACGTGTTACATCGTGTATTTTCTTTGTCGCATCGTGTTTGATGGCCATCAAACATTTTCAATGTCTTTCCAAGGATTTTTGTTATCGAACGTCTTCGTTATTCTTATACTCTATGTTGTTGCTTCTCCATGGCTACTTTTTAAGCTCAATCTAACTTTTTCTAGAAAAGTCTTGAGAAAATCCTCGTCGTTTAGCCGCTCCTGAAGAGACTGCTTCAAAACAGGAAAAACACACGTCAGACAATAAACAGATTTGTCGCGCAAATGTTGCCGTCGTTTGCCCAGGGCTTTATATTGTATTGAATGTTGACTCCGTTGAAGCAATGTCGTCTGATAGATACGATGTAAACTCAATCTGAATTAGTTTTATCGTCAAACTGTACATCATGAACTATATATATACTCCCTAAATTAAAGCCTGAAGAGGAAAGCTTTTGTATTATTTTTCGAAGGAAAATACTTAAGCATGATTTTTAAAAATGTTGTCTATATTCGTTGCTAACATCTGTCAATGAAGGAATTATTAAATTCTTAAAGTGTATTGAGCAGGTTATCGCTGCTGGTTATTGAAGGAGTGTGACTATTTTTAATACGCATCAACTATGCCGACTATGCTTAGACGAAGTCGCAAAGAGGTGTTGATCGTGTGAGCACTTGAATGAGAAAAATCCAAAACTTAAAACTTTTGACTTTAGAGGCTTATATCTCTTTACCTCGATCTTCAATATTGATCAAATATAGCTCTAAATCTTCAGCGGAACATTGAAAATTTCCTTCCGAAAGCAGATTGTCATTTGGTTTAGCGGTTTTTTATATAGAGACAAATAAGTAACAAGTTTAGTGTTTTTTCCGGTGTAAACTTTCTTGTGGAAAATAAACGGGTGCATGTTCGAGGAAAAGAGTGAGACACAAAACTAACCCAAAATCGTCGCTTTGACTGCATTTTTGAAGGAGAAATGATCGCGCAAAGTAAAAACACAAGAAGATCATGTACGAATAGAAAATTTTCTATATCTAAACAAGCATCTCCCAATATCCGGGATATACACTTTAAATGAGTTATAAATAAAATCAGTTAAACAGCTATATTTTTCACATGCACTTACGAGGTGACTATCAATCACAGTTAAATATGAAATATTGCAATTGAGAGAAAATATTATTTTTATAATTTGTAGAATAGAAGTGGAGATATTTAATGTGCAAAGTACACTATCCCAACCAATTTTGTATTATGAAAAGATTTTAAGTTTCACAAAATACGTTTGTTTATGTGCTCAACAAAAATCAATTCTCATACGCTGGATTAAACACTGTGTGCTACTATCTCGAAATTCTATTGTTCCTATAAGGACTCAAGATAATATTTCTGCGGAATTAAATTTATTTCATCAGAAATTAATGTTGGACAGCATCAAATTCTTAAGATGACTATAATCCTTTAAAGGAACAAAAATGACCGGCAGGCACTACGCACTTAGGATCAGGATCACGTGCATGCTTATTGTTTATAACACCATTGTTGACATCAATTTATTACAAATTAGGCATGTGTATAACAATAGTTTCAAAGCGAGACGGTTGAATTACGCGAAGCATAAATTCAACTTGTGTCGCAGCGGTCACCGGTCAATTTAGCCCCTTTAATCTCCGTATAATCAAGAAATATTAATCTATAGTCAAATCGGTTCTATTTGTATTCATATCTTTTACATCCTAGTCATGGTGCGCTGCGTATGATATACAAGCTCTCCACGATATACTTCTCAATGAAGAACATGCTGCTGATCCAGTAAGGTAAGATATTCTCCCACGCAACAAACATCGAAACCATAAATAGTCTAATACCATCAATTGCAAATCGGATAGTTTGTGCTACAAGCTTTTCACTTCTAAACTACTGTCAGATAATCAATTAAAAATGTAAATGTAACCCTAAATATTCCATAAATAAGAACCCATGGAAGTACCCTTCGTGTCTTTGTGTCATTGGAACTTAAATTCAAAGGGTTCAGAATTGCGTTTGACTTGATTGCTGTTCGACTAACCAAATTATTTAATGTCCATTTTGCCCTGTTTTTTCTATGACTAAAACTGAATAATACCAATTATGTCTCTGAGGTACAAATCAATCGGACAGAAATTTGCAACACTCGTTACTTTTAGAACACATTCGAACAGTTTCCATGATCGCATATGAGATGTCAGAAAATCACGAGCCACCGCGGCGAGGTGACTTTGCATCTGATTTTTCGTTTCATATCTATTGTGATTTATTTGTCAACAGGGTTATGGCGACTTTATTTAATAGTCCTGAATTTTCAAAAGCATTCAATTGTCCTACTACATCTTTTATGAATCCAGCTCACGGAAGATGCAATATATTCTAAACTGATATCATAGTATTGTCTGTATGATTTTTCTACTAAATTCTAATATGTTAAAACGTTTTATTAAATAAAATTATTCAATAAACATATTTCAGTATTAAAGATAATAAACATATTTCAGTATTAAAGATAGAGATAACCACAATTTTTTAATAATTATTTAAAGACATCTTAAGGGAATAGATGACTTTTTCAAGAAGTTAATAAAAGTATAGAATATATAAAGATGTTTTATATCGAAATATATCAACCTCAGAAAATGTTGGAAAGTGCAAGTCGTCACTAGACACTTGGCAAATCAACTCATTGGCCACGCAGGTATTTCAACCGTCGGGCCAGAGTGTTCTTGCCCCTGCGTTAACTGGGCCCATAACCTGTTAGAATCTAGGAAATTGTTGTGAAGCAGAAAAGCATGTCCGTGCATGGGAGTCGAACCCACGATCTCTGAATGTCCGGTCCAGTGCTCTAACCTTTGAGCTACGCGGTCATCTGATCTACCCTCACAACAATCGCAAGTCACTCTTGTTACGCCAGCTGTGAACTCTACCAGTTACACAGCACGCCGTTAGTTTTGCCGTGCCACATGAGTTGATTTGCCAAGTGTCTAGTGACAACTTGCACTTTCCAACACTCCTCCTCAAATCCAACTCATTGGCCACGCAGGTATTTCATCTCCTTCATTAAGCTGTCTCAGCTCTGTATTGCTATCTTGTGGAGTTGATATTGGTTTACAATCTTTCATTTCAAAATTTTTTAAAATTTCGATTGCATATTTTCGTTGGCTTAATGTTATTTCTCGTTTATCTCTATCTCTGCTAATTTCAATTCCCAGACAATAATTTGCCTCTCCTAGATCTGTCATCTTGAATGAATTATTTAATATTTCTTTGACTTTTGTTAACATACTATTGTCGTTACCAAATATTAATAGGTCATCAACATATAATGCTATAATACATTTCTTTTCTCCCTCTTGTTTTGAATATACACAGCTGTCTGATTCATTGCTTGTAAAACCATTTGATTTTAAACAATTGTCTATAGTTTCATTCCAGCATCGAGCTGATTGCTTTAAACCATATAATCCTCTTTTTAACTTACATACTTGATGCTCTTTCCCTTTTATCTCATATCCTGGTGGCTGCTTCATGTAAATCTCTTCTTCTAACTTCCCATTTAAAAAGGCTGTCTTCACATCCATTTGGTTTATTGTCCAATCTTCTTCATTGGCTGCAGCTATTAATGTTCTTATAGAAGTCATTCGTGCGACTGGTGAAAATGTTTCCTTGTAATCAATTCCCTCTTCTTGAGTGAATCCTCGTGCTACTAATCTAGCTTTATATCGTTTCACCTTTCCCTCAGAATTTTGTTTTAATTTTTAAATCCATTTACAATCAACTGTATCTCTATCCCTTGGTAAATCAGTCAGTTCCCATGTATCATTTTCAATTAATGATTTAAATTCATCGTCCATAGCTGCTTGCCATTTTTCTGAATGTGCCCCTCGTCTGGAATCTTCCAGTGTGTTTGGCTCACTTAAATCACTCACTGCCGAGAAGTTCCACCAATCACCTGTAATCTGACCATCATAACTATTAGGTGGCCTTACATTTCTTTGTGAACGTCTTAACTCTATTGTTTGATCCTCCTCTAATGTAGTTTGTGTAATAGTCTCTGTGCTAAGTTCTTCTTCTTGTCCACTGCTCTCATTAACTTCAAATGTTTCTTTTCGTAATTCATGCACTTCATCAGTTCTGGTTTTAGATGCAAATACATTTTCATTAAATGTGACGTCTCTACTGATCAATAATTTTCCGTTTCGTTGTATCAATCTGTAACCTTTACTTGATTGTGAATAACCAACAAACATGCATTTTATTGACTTTTTGTCTAGCTTCCGTCTTTCATCTTTTGGTATGTGAGCATATGCTTCACATCCAAATATTCTAAGATTAGATATATCAGGCTTATTGCCAGTCCAGCATTCTTCCGGTGTCATTCCATCAACTGCTTTTGTTGGACTACGGTTTCTTACATATACTGCAGTATTAGCAGCTTCAGCCCAATATTTAAAGGCTACTTTTCCTTCATGTAGCATATACCTAGTAGCTTCCATGATCGTTCTGTTCATTCTTTCAGAAACTCCATTCTGTTCAGGTGTTTTCTTTACTGTATATTGTCTTTTAATTCCTTTACTTTGACAATATCTTTTAAAGTTTTTTGAAGTATACTCTTTACCATTGTCTGTCCGTAGAATTTTGATTGTTTTCCCGGTTTGATTATTAACCATCTTTCTGAAATCTTTAAATACTTTAAATGCTTCACTTTTCTTTCTTATAAAGTATATAAATGTCTTTCTAGATAAATCATCAATAAATGTTATTAAATATCGTTTTCCATTGCAGGATTCAACTTGAATCGGACCGCATACGTCACTATGGATGATTTCTAGTAACTCTTTTGCTCTAGTAGCTTGGTTCTTTGGAAACGGCTTTCTGTTTGATTTTCCATATGCACAACCTTCACATACAGTATTATCTAATTCATTGTTCTTTAATTGTAGACCTTTAACCATTTCTTTGTGCTTCAATTCTTTCAAACTTCCACGACTTAAATGTGCCATTCTTTGATGCCATATCTTAATACCTGATTGAGTTCCACTAGTTGGCTTCTCTTTGTTGTCATGCTCATTTTCTTTTGATACTGGTAATGCCATTACTGTGTTATCAATCTTTGTCTTTGATAAAATTGGTTGACTCAATAGATAGTACAACCCCTTCTGTCTGATTCCTGACGCAATTATTTTATTATTTTTCATAATACAACATGTATGTTCTTCAAAGTTAACATTACAACTCTTATTGCTCATAGCAATAACTGAAAGCAAATTCTTTCTCATTTCTGGTACAAATACCTTAGTCAATTTGATCTTTTGTAGACCATCTGGTGTTTTAGCTACAAGTAAGACAGTTCCTTCACCTTTTACTTCAAGGGAGTGGTCATTTCCCAGCCTAACTTTTTGCTTTGTTTTTAATTCATTATAATGTACAAATAGCTTTTCATTCCCTGTCATATGCTGTGATGCCCTGAATCGATTATCCAGTTATGTGGTTTGTCGATTCCTTGTTGTTGTGACGTAATTAAAGCTTCATAGCTACTTTCATCGTCACTATCACTTTCTAATTCCACTTGGTTACTTTCCTTGACATCTTTGTTACCATTGTTGTTCTTTTTCTTTGACCAACAATCTTTTGCCCAATGTCCCATCTTTCCACAATTGTGACATTTGCCAGGCTTAGGCTTTGATAAAAATGTTTTATTTCTTTGTTTGCTATACTGTCGATTAGATATCAATGCATTGGAATTTTCTCTATCAAGTAACCCTGATTCTTTCCTCTTATGCTCGTCTTGTAGCAACCTGGAAGTAGCATATTCCCAATCTAACTCTTCAACTTTAATATTGTCCATAGCAGTTATTAAGTTATTATATGACTCAGGAAGACTTGCAAGTAAAATTGTGACAATGTCCTCTTCTTTAACTTTTGATCCTACAGCGTCTAGCTTGTCTGCCAAAGTTTTTACTTTATTAATATGCCCTTGCATTGATTCTTCTTCTAGCATGACGGTTCTATATAATTTCTTTTTTAAGAAAATTTTGTTCGCAAGGCTTTTCTTTTCAAATATTTTTTTTATTTGTTCCATGCTTCTTTTGGAGTTCTCGTACCCCTTACATGAACTAATTGTGATTTTGCCACAAGTAAACATAACAATGCCATCGTTTTATCTTGTTTTGCAGAATAAATGTTCTTTGCTTCTTGTGTAGCTTCATCTCTTGGTTCTGTTTCTGTTCCAGTTATGAAACCCCATAATCCTTTAGACTTCAGCGTCATTTCCATTAAAAACTTCCAGTCATGGAAATTCTCACCATCGAATTTTTCGATTTTATATACCTCTCTTTCAAGATAATTATTAGACGTCATTACTTTTGCTGTATCAAATCTACTAGTTTCTGAAATCAATATATTTAAATGCCTGGGCCCATAACCTGTTAGAATCTAGGAAATTGTTGTGAAGCAGAAAAGCATGTCCGTGCGTGGGAGTCGAACCCACGATCTCTGAATGTCCGGTCCAGTGCTCTAACCTTTGAGCTACGCGGTCATCTGATCTACCTTCACAACAATCGCAAGTCACTCTTGTTACGCCAGCTGTGAACTCAACTAGTTGCACAGCACGCCGTTAGTTTTGCCGTGCCACATGAGTTGATTTGCCAAGTGTCTAGTGACGACTTGCACTTTCCAACAGAAAAGATAAATAATTTTCTTCTCTTTGCTATTACCCAGCAACCGCTGGCCGCCGTGAGTCTTCGTTGCAAATTTCCCCAATGAACAGGTTGAAATGCCTGGGTACAACATGTATTTGAAAGACATTGGGAACCTTCTTTGGGGATTTGGGATTGAGGCCATAAAGAAAATTACTACATAAGGAAATTACATCAATACTGAGACTGCAGATCCATTTGCCGTCATCAAATTTACACCAACCATCGAAGGAAGTTCTTTCTAACCCTAAAAAAATCCAGCAATGTATATTTGGGCGAAAAATGCTATCCTCTTCCAGTCATTGTCCCTTTGCTAAAAAGTCATGTCTAAGTAAGATGTGCGCATTCGTTCATGTCTAGTTATTGTTACATGTATATTTGTCAAGACCGACAGCGTTCAAAACTTGCACGCGGCCATAAAGAACAGAAATTCAACGAAATAACGTTACATCAATCGACATATATGGTACAGAAAGTCATATAAACTATAATATGGCTTTATGATATGTAGTTGTACATCAATCGGGCTTTCTGCTTAGCAAGCATTTCACTTTTGTTTGTAACAACAATTGGCCACGCCATTTTGTTTTCTAATTACGAGAAATTACCACGGTAATTCGCTGTTATATATTAATGAATTGTGTTGAAGAAATATCTCAAACAATTTTATGCTTGGAATCATGGAATAAAAGATATTTCTCTCACGACCAAGTGCCGTTATTATTTAAAATGACCAACGCAGCCTTTTGGAAGGGTTGACAGTTGACGCTACTGTACTATTATTGTTATGGATGCTAGCTGTCTAGTGTTCTATCGTATGAACTGACGTGCTCACGCAAACACAATTCATTGTCACATCTTATAGTGTTTGGTATGTCCGAAAAATGTCTTTTGCATAGCTGCCACATATAATAATTGTATTTCTGATGTATTAATTGAATTGATACTGACCAAGATGTGTTCCGTGAAGTAATTCCGAAAATCATTTGTATATACTATAGACCTAGACCAAAAATGTGTTTATGTGTTTGCCTTTGGCTGAAAAATAGCAATTGACACGCCCATGTGGTAGTTTTGACATACCAAATTTGAGGAAAATTTTGCCTGTATGTCAGGGTCATAATTTTCAAAATAGGTTCGCAAGACTGTTCGCAGAAATTGCACGCCTCGATATCTGATTGGATAAATTCAAAGTAGCTTCACATGGCGCTTCTAGATAGTTCTGCAATTTTATTTAACGGTCTTGTTCTCGTGTGACTATCAGCGTGGAAGCATCAGAACAAATTAAAGCAAATCTGCAAATCATGTTTATTGCAATGGACAAGAAGAAAGATATTATGTACTTTATCATAGCTTTCCTCTAATTGATTCCCATTAAGCAACAACGAGATATTTTTGAAAGATGGATTTGGAAAGCCGATAGATTCACGTCATGCAGAAATGTATGCAAGAATTATATTAGAAATTGTACAAACTGGTAGACAACTTGGAGGAGGCAATGTGTAAGTGCATCTGTTATACTAATAATTTTGTTTATTGTTTATATCAATGTTCGTATATGTTGCTTTTCAACATGAACTCATTTGTGTCACATTTTCCAAGGTCAACAAAGAATTAATGAATCTGAACCAGGACAAAAGCAACCACAGCGGCCAAGTCAGACGAACAATTACAATCATTATGTGATTCCTTTACTGACTCGTATCTTCTTGCTCAACCTTTCTTTGGTATACAAAATGGGCGTGACAAGTGTCGTAATTAATTTTGACCCCATCAAATAATTCCTGGATCCGCGTCTGCTGGTGAGCAACTATGTTATCATATCAATGGTAGATCTTCGTCACAACAGTCAAGAATAATCTGTTCTATAACTGGAATTACAGTGTTAACCCGCTTATACGGTGCAATTCGCATAAGTGAAATTCCCGCTAATCTGCAACCTGGCTTTGAAACCCGTTAAACAATTTTCTGGTCAAGTCCTTGATAAACAATTTCGGATAACTGTGAATTCGGATAAATGCAATGAAAACCGTTGGCAATTTTGACTTGCACTTAAGTTGGTAACACTGTACTGCTATTTTTTATTCAGCATATGCAGTAGAACAGAATCCATCAAGAGAATAATACTAATACAAATGATAACATCTTCACACCATTGATATTCTTGAGTTATCCCATATTTTGTTGCTTATCTTTGTTTCTCTGGCACGTTTATAAGACCCAACAAATACTCAAAATTGAAATTAGAAAATGTTGTGAAATGCTTTATTTACTGACTATGCCAATACAATACCAATGCCAGTTTTTCACAACAGAGAAAATATTGAACACTAGAGCAACTATGCATGAACTACACAGATCGAATATTACCTAGTTCAATTGTATTATTCTATGGTTTCATGTGAGAAAAATTTATTTATCAATACTTATCAAAAGTAATACATTATATGTAAATTTTGTATATATGTGTATGATTTTGCATGCTGTGAAGTATAGTTTACCCTGTATGAATGATATCGTGTTACTGTTTCACTGATAGAGTATCGTTTGTGTTTTCTTTCGACATCAGGCTATAGAGTCATGTCACAGATCCAGGAATCGATATTTTAAACTTTTCTATATGATTGCTTCCCTGTTTACTTATCAGGCATCATCTATATGTTAGCTTGGCCATGTATTTCATATCATTGCCATCGTCATGTATGTACACTAAAATCAATTGAACCCTAAATGACATCGACTGAATGTTTAAAACCATCACATCATATAGAGATAATTGTGCATGATGTTAATTTACCCTTCTGCTGTTTGTTCACAAATTAATTGATGCATATATGTTGAATGTTATTAATCATTCTATTAATAAGATAAAGTATCATAAGCAACCATCTTTTAGTTTATCTTTTTTCATAGGCATTTGAAATGCAATTTCTTAGTTTGCATGATCGATGCCTTTCTTCTGTTGATGGGTTACAGCTTGGGACACAGGTTGCCCATGTAGACCATTCTTCCCAATCTATAATAAGCAAACAGATAACAACATGAATTTTTATTTGCGAATTTATTATATTACCAGAAACCGAGTAAGCTAGCTATAGTAGCTATTTTCGCCGAGTGGTTACTTGTTTAGTTACTTTGTTAGAGCTGAGAGTGCATGTACAACTTTAATTGCTCGATGCCCCACTTCCTGGCACCAATAGCGCTTCTGTTAGGTATTGAACCCAAGACAATGCGGGCTGAGATCCAATGCATCAACATATATAGAGTTTATATGTGACGGTCTGACGTGTCAAAATCATCAATCGGGGGAAAATCCAATTAGTTTGATGGAAAGAAGTGGGAATTTATTGAAAATTAATTTGATAAATAAAATGAGAAAGAATTCACCAAAACGAAATCAAATTAGAATGTAGATATAAATTCTGAATAAGATAACCTAATAAAGCGAAATCTCAGTGCATTGAAGCTTCCTAACATTGCCAGAGGTCTATTGAAGAAAATTGCATCTACATTCTACACCTCTGTATTAAGTAGCTTGAAATTTACCTTCATAAGTAATGGTTAGAATTGGACGTGTCGATACTCCAGACTCGTAGGTTTTTACACTTTTCCTTGACAAAACTTTATCACTATGAAGGACTATAGTCACTACTTGTAGATCAGACCCAACTTCGTTTCCAAGCAATGCGTCAATAAGAGGTTTCAAATAATGTACATACAATTTATTCGATTGTACTGCTTGCAAATTATCTGTCAAGCTTGCCAATGCTGATGCACTATTGAAATTACAATTTTGCATAGAACTTGCACTTTGCTCACTAATTGCATTCACAGTGACAGCATCAGATGGACTTGAGAGAAATGTACCAAGGTTGAATTCTAGACTGGCATCTAAAATAACTGATCTTTTTGGTATGGGATTGAATATTGTAAATTGGAATGCAGAGAAAATTTGAGTTCCTACAGATCCACTATAGTAAGTCAGAAATCTTGATGAAGCGGTGGGGTTACATCCAAACGAGGACAACCCTGAATCTTGCAAACCAGATGAAATATAACCATTGGTAACAATAGGAGCATCTAAAGATAACAAATATTTTCATAATATATAATAATAATAGACAGGGAATCAGACAGTCATATTTGCTACTTCAATTTTCACGCCGGAGCGATCATCAGGCAAGGATGATGATCGATAGGGTGTGAAACGTTAAGTAGCAAATATGACTGTCTGATTCTCTGTCTATTATTATTGTATTGAGCCCTATATATCTAATCGCTAAATGCTAAACATGCTTACAGTGAAGTTTGGCAACAACCTGAAACAAAGCCTTTCGGCAGGGCTGCCTCTCTAGCTATATCGCTATCACGTCCATTAAACAGAAGCAACATAACAACGCCTTTCGGCAGGGCTACCTCTGTAGCTACTTATCTATCACGTCCATTAAACAGAGCAACATAAGGGATGTTAAGGAGTTTGTTGAAATGCTTCCATGTAACATTTCAATTGACAATTTTGCTTTGCAAGAGAATCAGATAATTTTATTTCCCATACCGAGGTAAAAAATCAAACTCTTAATACATCAGCATCTGCAGCATCCTATTCAGAGAGTTGGAAAATGAGTTTCCTCTGAAAAACACGGCTTACCGCCCACTCTTAAAAATAAAAGTAATGTAGACGGTGTCACCCTACCGAAGGCACCAATATTTCTAGATGAGTGGTTTTTTTCGCTGAGAGCCATGATTTTAAACTCTCTTTGTTGATCTCAGTCGCGACACTGCAGATCAATTTAAACAGATTTCATGGTAGATATAGACCGATCGCCACAGAACTAAAACGGCAGGTTTCTCCGGGCAACTTGAACATCAAATAAAAGTGTTCATAAAAATATGCTGAACAATTACCTATTCCTTGTTTTAATTAAATTCTATTGTAAACCCTTCAAAAATCCAATTTATATTTCATGATTCACGGTTAAAGCCTTCTTATCATTTTGAGAAAATGCTGGATGTGAGCTTCATGGTCTTTGATGCTTTTGTTCTCCCAAGATTTTGAGAATTCATAGAAGCATGACGAAAACACAAAATGTATGAATTAAGAGGGCTCTGACAGTGAAATGATTTATAAATTCATCTCTGGTGAGCTCCACAATAAAATTTGACCAAAGCAAGGAATAGGTAATTGTTCAGCATATTTTTATGAACACTTTTATGTGATTTTCAAGTTTCCCGGAGAAACCTGCCGTTTTAGTTCTGTGGTGCTCGGTCTAATAGGTCTCGATTGTCAATGAACAACGATGCGCCGCAGCTACTCACAATGCGATTTCCTCTGGACCATTCCATCCACCATCCTCAGATGGTACTCATTTGATGTTTCAGATGAGGTCAAGGCTGAGTTGACCTTAGGGGGATTTGAACCACAGTCGATCAGATATGATCCGATCTTTAGTTTGGTTGCTCTGCCATCTGATCTAATCCTCCTACTCTTAACAGCACTAGTAAAAGTCTGGAAAGCCGAAAGAAGTTTTAGTAAACAACTCAAGCTTGTGATATGAAGAACCATCTGAGGACTACGATGACAGATGAAAGGCTAGAGCATTTGATAATTTTATGCTGTGAGAGAGACATAACTGATGGGTAATACCTAAATGCACTGTGCAGTAAGAATATTTGTGAAAATAGCTACATTGAATATTCATAGTAATTACTAAGTATATCCTATTATAAGCACATGATTAAGCAATAGATTGGGATATACTTACCACTGCCTGGTCCATCACAAGGGGCTCCTTCAAAACACGATTTTTCATCCTCGCTATTTCCTTGACAAGAACCGGAATTTCCGTTGCATTGACGGGACCTTGTTGTTGTACCTGGTGAGCAACAAGTTGTCCAAACTGACCAGTCATTCCATTCTGAGATTAAAAAAAATTATAAAAAGTAATATATAATTTCTTGGAATGTAGTTGATGATAACTTGACTAAGAAAGACTCATGATTGAATATATTCGTAGCCTTATTCATTGTCTTCATGCTAAGTCGTAGAGGTTCCATATTCAAGCTGAGAAAAACATTTTTGAGAAGAAAATTTCAAAATTTTAAACTTTTTGCGTATCCTTTTTTGACATTATAGAGAATTTTGAAATCTGATGGTAGCATTTACAGGATTTTGGGAACTTTTTGGGTACTTCACTATTTTCCAATGTGACAATTCTCCCCGTCCATGCTGGTGTTATCCCCCAGGACATTACATCATTTAACTAATCATATATCACATGCTACTTTTTCAGCATAGTTACATTCAAAATTAGTTACACAGATCCATCACATGTGCAATGCTGCTCTAGAGAACTGGATATTGCCTTTGATATTTCAGCATAGCACCGTGATTGAATTATGAAATTTAAAGTTAAGTTCTACTCGGAGCCATCTATTAATAAGAGTTACTCAACTTTTGGGGCTCGAATGTCATCGTTTTCGCTCCATTGAAAACAAGATTTTGAACAAAAAAGTTTTTCGAATTCATAATTTTATATTCGCGTGATTTGTTCACATTTGCGAGTCTTCGTTTGACAGAACGGAAATGGCGCTAATTAGATCTATTTTATACATATTTGTTTATGTATATAACTGGTTTGGTACATTGCATAGCGTTGTAAATGGAATACTTTTCATAAAAGAGTATCCTAAGGTCGCTTTCGAGATCGTTCAGAATTGATCCCTACATAGTGAGTCACTGATGTCATATACAATATACATGTACGTACAATGTACACACATATATGTATATAGTACAAAGAGCGTATGCCTGATACCTGCTGCGAGCCCTGCTAGTAGCTTTCTAATCGTATTTAATGAAAATTCAGCGGTGTCAAAGAAGATTTCTCGTTTCACTCTTTTCTTTGTACGTCCTCGTGAAAATTCATATTGATTCCCGCATAAAATGACGTCCTCGCGTCGCTAAAGTTAAGCCATGTCTCAACTCGTCTTCGTGGTGTCATAGGAATTCTTTCGTATCACAAAAATGGGGAAAATGTTTGTGCTGATGCCTGCACAAAAATAACGTCGTTAATCTAAGTCATTCATTAAGTTTTTCGAACAGTTATTTACTTATGAAAATTAACAAACATTTGTATATTTTCTTGGACATAGTTAAACTTTATAAATATCATACCAAATACACATGCATTTCTATGAGATTTTATTAAATATGTTACCATCATTTCCTTATACTTGTAGCACTATTTGTAACAACTAATAGTACAAAAATTATACATACGTCGCATTATCAATTGAATGCTTGATGTTGCTAATTGGATGCCAATTGTTGATGATTGAGAAGGTTCGATCGTTGATAGAGTCGTCGATAAAGATGACGGAGTGAGTGATGATGTTGATAATAAAATATTTGGAGTTGATGATGTACCACTTGATATTGATGTGTAAACACTTTGTGATATTGATCGAAAAGATCCGCTTGTAGAAACACCAGTTCTGATGGCATTCTGAATCTATAAGGAAATTCACTTATCAATAATGTCATAAAATACTCCATTTTTCTATTACAGCTCATTTAGATATATGAATCGGTGTGACATCTCCCCATCCCAAAAAGATTTAGAGTCAATTTTCGGCCAATTTTGAAACGAAAAAGCTGCTGCAGTTCAAGATTGTGTTGGTGTCAGTTTTTGAGATGGTCTCAGTACTGGAGTTCCTATGTATGCATTAGTGCCATGTCTTTTGTATGAGGCAATTTGGTCGGGCAAAATTGCTAAATAGCCCCTCCCCTGTCAGAAGCATGTTGTTACGGCCTAGCTAGTAATTGGTATTTTACGAAGAAAAATTATCAAATAAAAATTAGTATAATTTGACTCAATTATACTATTAGACAATTGACATTGAAGTATTCTGAGTTGCTGAGCTACATCAGATTAATTTTAAATAGAACATGATAAACAACACGTTGTTGACATTGACTGAATAATTTATAATTTTTGTTTATAATCATTTAATACTTTTAAAACATGTTGTTCATTTTTTTACGCATGAATTGAAACTAAAATTAATCAATTAAAATGATACATAAATATCTAGCATGAATGACTAGCCTCTAAGTCTTTCCTATGCATGTATTACAACTAATTATCTACACGCAGTATTTGCTTTTAAATGTACCAACTATACTATATAGTGCAATTGCCTATCTGGGCCGCAATAGAAATTCATTAGGGGAGGTATTTTCCAGATTGAGGTTCTGGAGCATATATGAATTATTCTTTAGAGAGCTGAAATACTTAATACCACAAAGTAAAGTAATGTAGACAGTGTCGCCCTACCAAAGGCACCCGTACCACTGCTCTATTTCTAGAGGAGTGGCTCTTTTCGCTAAGAGCAATGATGTTAAACTCTCCTTAAATCTCAGGGGCGACACTGCGGATCAATTTCAACAGATTTCATGGCAGATAGGCCTTGATTGTTAATGCGCAACGATGAGTTGCAGCTACTCACAATGCAATTCCTTCTGAACCATTCCATCCGCCATCCTTAGATGGTACTCATTTGATGTTACAGATAAAGTCAAGGCTGAGTTGACCTCAGGGGGATTTGAGCCACAGTTGATCAGATATGATACGATCTGAAGTTCGGTTGCTCTGCCAACTGAGCTAATTATCCCTTTTTTAATACCACACCGCTGTCTTATAAGCCCAGAAGTCAATCATCGGACTCCTCTGCAATAGCTTTGATGTTAAACCATCTGACGTAGCTACTAGATCTTAAATGAAGATAATATCAGTAGGAGTAAGATGAAATCACAGATGCAAATGATGATAAAATCCCATAATAAATAACTTTTGAACAGCAAATCTAATACCTGTTTTGGGGTTAAACATATTCCATTTTCGAGATGGCTATGGAGATTACTTTATTATTCCTATAGACGATTTTGAGTGCTTGTTGTTTTTGAAATGAAAACACAATTAGAATTCCAAATTTGACAGTTGATCAATGAACATTCTTACATGATCGTACAAAGGCTGAAAAAACTTTCTGACAATTTCTGGAACTGAAAACTTGTTAAAATATCTGGACAGCACGATAATGATTCAGTATTCCTGCTTTCCATTTCTTGTACATATGATCATGACGATACATTTGCAATTCTGTAAATACGAGAGTGCCAACGAGTAGCTAGCGAATTATGGAACGCAGGGAGATTCGATCTGTGTATGCGTCAGAGTTGTGCTATAGTGCATTCCAACAATCAATCCAGTATAAATTTAAGTCTGATCGTGTAATACGTGTCCGGTGGAATTTCTATCCAGTGTTGTGAAATCATCATCTAATACTACCCACGTCAGTTGTTGATTTTCAGGATTCTAATGGAACTATTTTTGATTTTCAGCGTAAACTTTACATGCAAATGTGAGTTCAAAAGTTTTCTTTTTAACGATATGGCGACAATAGCAAAAAGTCAACTTTCATCATTTTGATATACTTTACAACAAAACTTTATATTTATATTTGAGTAAACAAGATATAGCGTCACTGAGTATCAATGACATGCGTGTCAGCATCCAAATTGTCAATTTCTTTACTAATCACATACTTCAAAAATCCCTCGGCTGTAATTGGCTAGGAGAAATGACATTTATAACGCAATTTGTTTTAGATTGCATTCATTCTGTACAAAACCCAAAATCAAAAAGTGATTGGATGATAGAATAATCGGACAAATATTTCACGTCGAAAACAGAGCTTGAAAAATGCAGATAAATGCAAAGAGGAATTGGAACACGGTAATTTTGCGACATGATCACTTCTTTGGTTCTTACTCGAAACCATTATTAGACAAAGGTAATCATACCGCTTCTCGCTCAATTCTGGATTAATTTTATTTTCGAATTTTTAAAAAAAAGTTTCAAATTGATCTCCCTCACTCGATCTAATTTGAAACTGTTTGAAAAACCAAATCGTGCAAATTAATCGCGTATTGAGCTCGAAATCGTATGACTTCCTATACTAATAAGTTGAACCTCAATGATAAATCATTATAACATTGTTCATAAATTCTACAGAATCTGAGCCTCGATGTTCTTATAAAATGTGTTTCTTATAAAAAAATATATTTATCTAAAATATTATTCAAGGCTCTAGTCATATATAACTTGCAGATGACATTTGCCAGTTGCTAATATTTCCGTATATATTGCCATTTGGATAAGCTGATAGAGCTGCATGCAATTATCGATAAAAAAGTATATATTCAGTAAAGATTTTTCGAGAAACGTTTCAAGATAAAGGATATTAATGACAAACAATTGACAGATTTCGGCCTGTCTCGACTATTTATATAACATAAGTCAATAATATATTTTCTTTTTTGTATTGTTTTGTACCCAATTTTATAATTTCGTAGATACTTACTATATAATAATTTAATATAATATGAGGTGAACACATGTATGTGAGAGTGCTCAATGTTTGTTTAGACAGAGCATAATCTAGAATAGACACAAAGATGAGGCAAAAGCTTTTGCTTAGGCTTTTGCCTCATCTTTGTGTCTATTCTAGATACTTACTATAAATACCTTCAAGTGATTTTAATATTTATTCCGTTTACCCTGAAGATGCAATTAAGGTAATGCGAAACGTTGGTTAAACCTAAGTCTGTTAATCCGTTGCTATATATGTTTGTTATATTGTTATATTTTAGATTAAGGTAAATGCTGAAAAAAATGATAAATAAATGTATCTACACTTACTATTTTATAATGTTGACATGTTGAATTGGCTGTATATATCCAGGTCTGTGCGCTTTCATCGCCAATAAGTTTAAATCATTTGTTATCCCTTCACACAAGTTTATGGCTTTGCATTTCTCGTTTCGATTACAAACGTGTAAACATTTAATTCCATTTATCGTTTTAAATTGTTTCAAAACAAATCCATCAGCATAAGTTGCTTTTTTAAATAACACATTATTTGCATTACCAAATACGTTACATTGAAAACATACGCATAGATAGATAATCATTATATTTGAAATACAAGCCATATTGTCTGCTTTTTTCTGTACCACTCGTTGTCAGGAAATACCTAAAAAATAAAATGGCAAAACACAGCAGATGTAAAGCAGATGTTTCCAGACGGAGAAACGAAAAGCGGTAATCTTACAAATTGTCATACATATATATAACCGTAACATAATATGTTACATATACCAGCAGTATTTACATATCTTCATTGTCAAAACAACTTGTTTTTATAAATATGACATTATCCATACATTTTTAGTTTCAAGCAATGCAAACTTAAATGATGTAACTATAACATGCTCAGACGGCACGCCTGGTTTATTTAATCAATTCGTTTTCTCGATTCTAGAAAATTATTGTTATTGTACATGCAGTTTGAGATATATATTTAGTCCTCTAGTCATTTGAATTTATATTATTCTTTAATGTCTATCGATTCTTTTTATAACATGTCTTCAAATGTCTGTAAGCAAATAATGAAGAATTCAATAATACCGGTGACATTTTAAATCAAGTTGTAGAATAGGAAAAGTATAGTCAAATACCGAACCCGTCATTTCTCGGCATGTTAAAATGAAGAATTACACGTCTCGATATATTTGGTTGGTAACAATCAAGTTTTCTCTTCCAGATATGCAGTACTCCCTTATTTAAGACTGATGTCTGTTTGTACATTAAATTATTTTTACATTTCTACATCTCTAAATTTGTGATTCGTTTTAGAAATAAGTTTTCTCCCAATGTATGAAATATATCAATAACATCTGATAAATTATTTTGTATGTGGTAACTATTCAATTAATCTAATAAATTTATATGTCCGACTTTGTTGGTATATGTACCGTAGACGTAGCATACACTATCAAGATCGTCATAACAAAATAAGGGAAAATTTAGCAAGTCAAGGTTTTCTTTGGTACTGCATAATTTACAAATTTCAATACGATTAATTATTATACTATTTTTATATAGTTCTGTGTAGGATGATATGTACAGTACAACAGCTATACTTGACGCAAGTTAAATTGTTCAAAATTTTGGCTCTGTGCGCAGCTGTTCTTTCGTTCAAATGTACACAACTTAAATAAAATCGTAAACATTAATAACTGGTACAAGCCATTCCTGTTATTTTTCCAACTATTTTTCTATATTGTGATAGTATAAATAACGCAATAATGAAAGAAAGAAAGAGCAAGTTAAATATTCCAAATTGTAAATACACTTTTTATCAATTAAAAGTCCCGTCATTTTTCTTCTCTGTGTTACAATTTGATCATACTTTACAATTGTCTTAATTTAGATTACAAAACATTCAAAACAGATTGACTAAAAAACAGAAATAAGATTTATTTAGGAGAAATTTAGGAGAAATGGAAAATGAAAATTACAAATTTAAATTCATTTAATAAGCGTAATCAGACGCTTTGTTCCACAATGGTTTCGCAAAAGGGTTACTGCACTGCAGTCTTTTGTCTTGGGTCTCTGATAATGTTATCTTACGTCATGTAAGCCTCGTGTTACGTAAAATGTAAAACCTGTGTCTCTTATAAAGTAGAAACTGTTCAGAACGGCACCCCTGGGGAATCTTACAGAAGTATATGTTAAAGGCAATATGCCGTTATAGCCGGTATTACTTCAAAACAATAGAGCAAAAGATAATGACTTCATAGGTTCATTTCTCCTTCTAATGACGCATGCGGACTAACGCAACAAAAGTATGTGGGCTACTTTTTCAACCGTTTGGATTATGGTTTTTATCATTATGATGGCGAATGGTCGGTTTTAAATCGTTGTTCATGATGTTGCTTTTGATTTACTATGAATTCCTCGTTTTATAAACAGTGAGACAAATGTTCTTTCAAATGCTAAAAAACTTCATTGTTTTATTTTGACATCGCATGTTCAAATAATGCACAAAGCAAAGTACCCGGTAAAGTGCGACTTTTTATACGTTCTATCACATCCACAACAATTTCTCGATGTTGAAAAGTTACTGTATTGTTAACATTTGATAACTGAAGCAAACTTTGTTGTAAAAAGACGTTATACACAATTGTGTTACTTCACGGGAAGCAGAATGTGTGACAATTTGAAGTTTGGTAATTTTACTTTAGCCTAGCTCCACAAGGCCCACTATTTCACTGCGCTCACCTTCTCTGCGCCTATACGAAGTGAAGTGAAGTACAGAGGCATGTGGCACAGGTCTAATTTTACCGTGGTAACCATTTCTAAAATACACGCAACAGTTAATTACAAACAGTATAATAATATAATATAAAATATAGACATATGCATATATGTACATATTGCCCACTACCATCGTAGTTTGAGCACACTCTGGTATGACATAGATGTTAACTCATCTTGACTTAGTTATAGCAAGCTAAGCCCGGGAGTAACTCCACTAGGACGGCTATACGGGGACGTGCCACTTTTTTTGGGTCCATATTCCAGCTGAGAAAAACTTTTTGGGTATGAGATTTCAAATTTTGGAGCTTTTGGGTATCCTATTTTTGTCTTTTTTAAGAATGTTTGAAAAAATTTGCATCATTTTTGTGTATTTACCTAAAATCAGTCAACCTGCAAGAACTTTTTGGGTAGCATCAACAGAATTTTTGGAACTTTTTGGGTGCTTTACCTTTTTCCAAAGTGGCACACCCCGTCCCTAAAGAGCTGGAGTTACCCACCGGGAAGCAAAGTCAGTCTCTTGTTCACTGAGCATTACTGACGACGGCTAATGGCCAGATACAAATACCTGTCTGCTGCTAATATAGATACATTATTGCTTAAATTTATTTCAAAATAATTTTGTTTCCTTTCAGTAGCTTTTTGATTGAAATTTAAACAATTTCGTTTTTTACTTTAACTGTATAATCTATTGAGGATTTTTAAATTCGATGGAATTTTTCACAAAAAAAAGCTACCAAGGAGAATCGAAAATATTTTGAGATAAATTTAAACAAGTATTTTATATTATTAGATTTTATCTAATAGGAAAGAGTATAATGCTCAATGTCATAAATGGCAAAGCTGTAAGTATTAGTAATAGAAAGGAGTAAGAGACCACACATTCTTATACTGTTACTTTAGTGTTTCATGCTTTTATAGCAATCATCAGACAGAAATCTGAGTAACTCTGAGTAACAGAGAAAACGTCTCGTTTCTTATTTTATATCTATATATATATATATATATATATATATATATATATATATATTTATCGCATGCGCACGGAGATGTTATCTAATCACATTGTTTGTTGATATGGTTGTTGCTTGTATTTTAGAAACGGTTACCAAGGTATAATTAGCAAATTTCAAATTATCGTTTAAAGCACGAGATCGAATAAAAGATTCGAGAATTCGAATAGGCCAATATGTAATGTGTGACGTTAATAAGAGATAATCCGTAATAAACAGTGATTATTAGCCGAACTCAGAGATGCGAAAGTCATAACATTTGAAGCACTCTGATTTTCTATATCTAATATTTTAATTCGAGCTTCGCCTTTATTCGACGCTTCGTAATGATATGGTGCATAGTGAACTATACATTCGAACAAGATAATATTCAATTTCACATTTTCAAGAGTTATAAAAAGCTAATAATATTATCTTACCTTTACCTAAATATAATCCAACTAAGCAGTAATTAACATCTTCAAACATTGAATAATTCAAATCTAACAACAGTTTCCCCGGCTGATACCAATAATATCCTCAATAATGTGTTTCTATTGACCTCAGTTAAGAAATTTTGACAAAACCGTATCGCCATTTTCCGACCAAAAGTATTAAAAAGGAGAGGTTTTAGGTAACTTCTAGATTTTCTTGTTTGGATTCGAAAAGTATACGGCCAGGTTACATTTTGTTTTCAATATTTTTCAATCTTTCATATTTCGTGCTGATCAATACATATTAGAAGTTTAAAACTCGGTCAACTAAAACATGCGAAATGCAGTTTGTGTGAATTATTTTATCAGGATGTCTCCTGAAGTAGAAAAATTTAGGAATAATGAAAGGCTATTTGTGCGCTTGTCCTCCGTAAATTTTTCCAATCTAAACGAGAAAATCTAAAAATACTGGTCCGGAGAAACTATTTGTAGATTTGAATTTATTCAATGTTTGGAGATGTTTATCACAGTTTAGTAGGACTATTAAAGCAAAGATAAGATAATATCATGATCTTTTCAAAACTCTTGGAAACACAAATTTGAGTTGCGCTATCTACAGTTCTCATCATATCATCTTGATTAAAGAAGAGAAGTGAAATGCTGCTAACTCCTTAATATATCAACCAATCATTGCTCCTTTCGATTCAACACAGGATGTAGATGTATCAATATATGTATTGAAACTCAATAATATGTTTTGTAAACAACTATAAATATAGGTGAAGGCTGTCCAAACTCTGAATGAAAACATTGCTGATAACGAAGGGCTGGAGATTGCGTACAAGGTAGTTTATAACTTTATAGTAGTAAAATATTATGAAGCTAATTAAGATTGCAAGAGTATATGGAAGTTATAATGACTGAGTTTCATTACAGTCCGGCTAGATATAGTTACAAAGTATTTGTCAAGCAAACAGTAGATCGAGTCTTATAATCAAATTACAGCGTCTTGATTTGTTGGAGAAGTGCCAGCAGTTGAGGATATCCAATTCAGGTCCATGTGCAGGCTAACTGCCTCGTACATAAATGATTCCATGAGCATGCCCATGCTTTAAAAGAAAAATCCAACGATATAGCCTCATATTTCTAGTTTGTAGGCTTTTCCTACATATACTTCCAATGAATATTTTGAGATTTGGCTTTGAAAACTTCGTCCATGTCTCCGAAGAACACTCATAACTGTTCTGTTTTTGACATTATGTATTCGTTAATTATTATCTAAACTGAAAGACGTACAGTGATTCTGATTCCTGAAAATACCAAATCATATGAAAACACTCATGAATAGGAATTCCCCATTATGTAAAGTCAACGCGACTATGTCACCATTATTGTTTTCGCTCTCTATTGATGCATCAGGAAATCAAGACTTTGCAATTTTGTTCGTAGAATCTACTGTTTGTTTAGAAATATTTTGAATCTGGAAGAAGGCCAAGGATCATAGTGGGTATAGGCCTGGTTTTGGCAGTTTCCATAGCAATTTCTGACGGAAAGAGGCTTTTTAATAATGTCTTTCAACTTGAAAGTACTGTAACTTGTAAACAAGACAGTAAAGACCCAAATTTCAAAACAAAGGCATTGCATTAATTTCAAAAACGAACAAGGAAACACTGGCTGGGGATTTATCCAATTCTTTCAAAACTTCCATTAAGCCAATTTTATCTAACAATATATCAACATATATTTCACTGCAGATACTTTTCAGGTAACACTTAGTCACCAATCCACTATTTGTAAAATATTCGTCAATTGTCTTGTCTTCGTTATCAATCTAAACACCCTTTCGGCAGACAACGAAGACAAGCCTGTTCCAATCTTCAAAAGATTTCAATTTCGACGTCGTCTTTGACTTCGTTCTGAATCTAAACCTCCCTAATATATCAGTGCTGCATCCATAAACACAATGACTATTACATCATCTCGCTATTGTTCGAGTAGGATCATCCAAATGGTCAAAGGAGCAATCTTTCTTTATTAGCAGGCAAAAGACGGACAAACATGTTGTTTACAGAGAAGCCTTAGATAAGAATCAAATAATAAATAATGTAGATATGTTACTAAAATTTTTTACAATATAGATATGTTTAAATAAAAGATTTACAATGCCTGTTCTCTATTATATCAATCAATATCACAATATGTCCAAACATGCATTTCGTTACATTTCTGAAGGTCTTTAGCAAATCCACAATGACAGCAAATGTATTTCTTACTCGGCCAAAATTATCCCATCAACCCGGGTCACTCATTGTTTGTAGGTTATATTTGATCACTAGCGCTATATCTAGGTTCACGTTCAGTGTGTGATATGTTGTGATGCTTTTTCTAAATTAAAGGCATATGAGAATTATCTTAAAGCTCACGGAGAAGACAGAAAACTTCCAGGCTTGAATCTCACTGATGAACAATTATTTTTTCTAGGATTTGCTCAGGTACATTAGATAAAAAAATAAATTATATAAATGCGCTATATAATATTCCTGTTATTATTATTATTATTATTATTATTATTATTATTATTATTATTATTATTATTATTATTATTATTATTATTATTATTATTATTATTATTATTATTATTATTATTATTATTATTATTATTATTATTATTATTATTATTATTATTATTATTATTATTATTATTATTATTATTATTATTATTATTATTATTATTATTATTATTATTATTATTATTATTATTATTATTATTATTATTATTATTATTATTATTATTATTATTATTATTATTATTATTATTATTATTATTATTATTATTATTATTATTATTATTATTATTATTATTATTATTATTATTATTATTATTATTATTATTATTATTATTATTATTATTATTATTATTATTATTATTATTATTATTATTATTATTATTATTATTATTATTATTATTATTATTATTATTATTATTATTATTATTATTATTATTATTATTATTATTATTATTATTATTATTATTATTATTATTATTATTATTATTATTATTATTATTATTATTATTATTATTATTATTATTATTATTATTATTATTATTATTATTATTATTATTATTATTATTATTATTATTATTATTATTATTATTATTATTATTATTATTATTATTATTATTATTATTATTATTATTATTATTATTATTATATTATTATTATTATTATTATTATTATTATTATTATTATTATTATTATTATTATTATTATTATTATTATTATTATTATTATTATTATTATTATTATTATTATTATTATTATTATTATTATTATTATTATTATTATTATTATTATTATTATTATTATTATTATTATTATTATTATTATTATTATTATTATTATTATTATTATTATTATTATTATTATTATTATTATTATTATTATTATTATTATTATTATTATTATTATTATTATTATTATTATTATTATTATTATTATTATTATTATTATTATTATTATTATTATTATTATTATTATTATTATTATTATTATTATTATTATTATTATTATTATTATTATTATTATTATTATTATTATTATTATTATTATTATTATTATTATTATTATTATTATTATTATTATTATTATTATTATTATTATTATTATTATTATTATTATTATTATTATTATTATTATTATTATTATTATTATTATTATTATTATTATTATTATTATTATTATTATTATTATTATTATTATTATTATTATTATTATTATTATTATTATTATTATTATTATGATTATTATTATTATTATTATTATTATTGTTATTATTATTATTATTATTATTATTATTATTATTATTATTATTATTATTATTATTATTATTATTATTATTATTATTATTATTATTATTATTATTATTATTATTATTATTATTATTATTATTATTATTATTATTATTATTATTATTATTATTATTATTATTATTATTATTATTATTATTATTATTATTATTATTATTATTATTATTATTATTATTATTATTATTATTATTATTATCATTATTATTATTATTATTATTATTATTATTATTATTATTATTATTATTTATAGTCAAACCGTGTTGTATTTGTATTAATATCTTATAACATCTTAGATATGGTGAGCTAGGTATGATACAAAAGTTGTCAAACATCTGACCCTCTATGATGTACATGCTGTTAATCCAATAAGGTAAGATCTTCTTCCACGCAACAAAAATGTAAATCATCTATAATTTAGTTTGTGTTATAAACTTTTCTCTTCTAATTTATATTGTCAGACCATCTATTAAAGATGTATATTTACCCTAAATATTCTAATTAAGAATCCAGGTACACTTCGTGTCTATGCGCCATTGAAACTTGTAGTCACCAAGGGTTCATATTTGCCTTTAGCTTTAACCACTGTTTGACCAATCAAATTATTCGATGATTATTTTTCCCTGTTTGTCTATGACTTAAAATGGATAATAAAAATGAGTAGTGACAATCCATTCTTTGAAGTACGTATCAATCGGACAGGAATATACAATATTCATTACTTTTAGAACAAAATCGAACAGCTCGAACAGTTTCCATTAGCATGTACGAGGCGTGAGAAAATCATTGGCCGCTACAACAAGAGGTCTTTACTCTTTGCACCTGAGTTTCACCTGTAGTGCTTCAAGTGCGTCACACGCGGGGTGGTACTTCCATATAGGCGCTATACGGAGATGTGCCATTATTTGGGGTATCAATTTGGCACCATGCTGGCAATTTTGGATTTTCAATTTTTCAATTTTAGAATTCTGCTGAGAAATTTCCGGCTTAAAGTTATTATCCAATAAAAAACAAAAACCGGAAAGATCCCCGCTGTGAGGGGGCTCGAACCCCTTCTTTGAGGCGCCAAATCGATTTTTTCATGCAATGAAACCTGCAATGTTGGGGTACTAGTGGGATTTTCAAAAAGACACACCTCCATACAAAAGGGTATTGAAGTACCCACCCGGGGTGTGCCATAAAGCTATGGCTTGTAGAAATGTTACCTGACTCCATTGCAAACAGCTTTCATTTCATATCTATTCTGATTTATCTATCAACAGGGTGATAGGGACTTTAGTTAATAGTCCTGAATTCTCAAAAGCGTTCAACTGTCCTACTACATCTTTTATGAATCCAGCAGCTCACGGAAAATGCAATATATTCTAAATTCAAATCATAGTATTTACTGTATGATCCTTCTAAATTCAAATATGTTAAAACGTTTTATTTAATAAAATTACTCAATAAACATATTTCAGTTTGAAAGATAGATATCCACACTTTTAATAAGTATTTGAAGATATCTTCAGGAAAGAGATGACTTTTCAAGAATCTAATAAAAGGACGGAATATATAAAGATGTGTTTTTTATTGAATATCAACCTCAGATAAGGGAAATTAATTTATTCTCTTGGTTCTCACCCAGCAAACACTCTGGCCCTCAGGAGTATACCTCGTAAATCCCCCAAATGGACTGAACGCCCGCAGAACTAAAACGGTAGATTTCTCCAGGAAACTTGAAAATCACATGAAGTGTTCATAAAACTATGCTAAACAATTACATATTACTTGTTGTAATTAAACTATTGTAAATCCTTCTAAAATCCAATTTATGTTTCATCATTCACTGTCAAAGCCTTCTTATCATTTCGAGAAAATGCTGCATGTAAGCTTCATGGTCTTTGATTCTTTTGTTCTCCCAAGATTTTGCTATTCCATAGAAGCATGACTAAAACACAATGTATGAATTAAGAGGGCTCTGACCTTGAAATGATATATAAATTCATCTCTGATGAGCTCCACAATAAAATTTGACTACATTTTATGTGAATTTCAAATTTTCCGGAGAAACCTGCCGTTTTAGTTCTGTGGCGCTCCGTCGACTAGACACTTAGTGTCGGTCACAACTTCAAATCCCTCTGTCCATTGTATTTGAACGCAGAAGACACTGGGAACCTGTATTAGGGATTTAGGATTGTGAAAATTCGACTATATATTGATATTGTATTTATACTGAGACTGCAGATCCATTTGCGTCTGTCAAATTCACACAAACCATCGAATGGAGTTTTGAGTATTACTCAGCCACAATTCATCATAGTATTAGGCAAGTTAACTTTCTCTTCATGTATTTAATATAGTGCTGATCAACCTTCATAATGATGTATTAGTACACTATAATTTGATTTTGTTTATTGTAAGTAAGTCATACCAAGTTATGCTAAGTTATGCTGCCTAGAGGTTCACCTAAACTCCTCAATGGAAAGACAGTAAACGAAATTCATCATTTGTGTGTGTTCATTTGCGTTGATTCCTCCAACATTTGATTCATTTACCCGGTGGGGGGAGTAACTTCCATATGACGACTACAAGGGGACGTGCCACTTTTTGGGTCGATATTCCAGCTGAGAAAAATCTTTTTGGCTATGAGATTTCAATTTTTGGAACTTTTGGCTATTCTATTTTTGACTTTTTCGAGAATATTTGAAAAACTTTGTATCATTTTTGTATATTTACTTGAAATCAATCAATCTGCTGGAACTTTTTGGGTAGTATTTTTAAATATTTGGAATATATTTTTCGGTAGTATCAACAGAATTTTTGGAACCTTTTGGGTACTTCACCTTTTTCCAAAGTAGCACCCCCGTCCCTTAAGAGTTGGAGTTACCCCCGGTATTACGGTGGCTTTTTGTGGAATGAAGAGGACTGTATATGTGATAAAATGATTTGGTTATATTGCTCAGATACCACGTAATAAAAGATTATGCCTTGATTCTAATTGCTATGTGAATTATGTGTATATGATATTAATGAATAATTGTTACCGACAATTTCGTGATGAATTCTTTATCTTGTATGTGTTTGTGTGAATCTCCTGAAGATTACTTTTGATGAATGAAACCAAAGATATGACAACCGATGACTTCTATTTTGAGTATTTTATTAAACATAATAAATGGTGCAGTATATATATATGACTGCATAACGTAACATGATGAATTGAACTGTAACTTAACTCTGTATTAACAATTGAATATATGTTGAAAGTGAACTGTATTTATATGAATGTTACATGCCTGAGGTATAATATTGATGGGGTTTCACGCATGTATACAGAACGTGTTCTATTGTAAATATTACTGCATTAATATTTTTATGTTGTAATTTATTTAACTATGTTGGCAATATATGAATGTAAATTATGAATATAAATTAAACTAACGATTATAATAAATTTAACTACAGCATGGTTTTAATAGTAAAGGTTGATATTGATAGTCGTAAAATGTTTTCACGAGGACAAGGCTAACACCTGGGTTCATTTACGTAAACAAATCAATGTACAGCCTAGATTTACTGTATTTGCCAGTCTTTACTTCGATTTGACAATTATATATATATATATATATCATATCATCATATTTTTATTATATATTTGAGTCAAAATAATAAATATACATAAAGAGTCCTCACCAGTAAGGATAATGTATTGAAATGGTAAATAAAGAACACTAAGGGACAAGTCGCGCTACAATAGTTCACAGGCACAAACTTGATTACAGCTTCTGAATTCAAAAAAGCATATAATACTGTATACATTTAATAATTTATTTATAGCCTTGAATGCTACTTATTATTATAAAAATGCTATCCATTTATACCGAACATACATTATGTACAATAGATTATTTATTAATTTTTTATTCAAGGATGTAACTCAAGGCTATGCATGACCGGCAGGGAATGCGGAGTTACTTGGCAAACAAGTAAAATACCAAAAAAGTTACAAAAATCATATGAAAGCTTTCATGTGCCGCTATCGTCTCCAATTGGACAGATTCCAGTCACGTGATTATTGGACGCCATCTTTGTTCTTTCGGAAACAGGCTCTCAATCATTTCAAGTGAAACGCGCGAAAAAATACAATACAATATGGCTGAAAAAACACACAACATTCTCCTGCACATGCGCACTGTTAAAAACGTGCTCGGGTCCAGGCAGGAAGAAACAAAAATGGCATGAGTGTCCCAACTCTTGTAAATAGATGGCTCTGAGTTACACCCCTCCTAATTGAATACATGACAGATTATTATTACATTAAGATACAATAAATTATACAATTATTCAACTTTAAAACTTTTTCTCTACTCTTTGAAAACGTAAAAATCATCTAATACAGCACTATCTTTATTACGAATAAATTGTGTATGTAAAGCTGTACTGTTCAAAACAGACACCCTACTGTATCCATATTCTGAAAATCGTTTCACAGACCAGCGACGAGTATTCCATGTTGCTGAATCCAATCCAAAACCTGCCGTACCAACTGTAACATGTACTATACCATTTTTCTCACATTCATCACGGTAGATTTTACAAGTTCGTTCATAGCTATGATAATGTCCCCAAAATGCAATATCTACGTTGTTGTAAAACAGAAGATCTTCAAGAAGACGTTGCATGTTTCGACCGACGAGATAATCACCTGAGTGAGATAAAAAAATCTATCTGATGCAAGTAGGTCCGGACTAACTATTTACATTACCTATAAAGTTTTTCTTCGATTTAAATTACTTAAATTTTTCACTTGATACTTTTTTACTAGTAAATGTCTGGGAAAACTTTCAGCCTTTTTGAATCATAAACATTTTCAGCATTTTTGTCTGAATTTGTCGAGCTTTGGCTATGGTTTGACCTATAAATAAGGAAAATATTAATTTTCTTCTTAATTTGTTCACGAATTCCAGGATACCCACTTTTTCGGACCCTGCAATCTTAGTTGACAATACTGATATGCAGATGCAGGATTTTTCAATAACCTGTACCATGCTAATGACTGCTAATGTATTGATTGTAATAGATTCTTTTCACTTTGTATCGTAACTTATGTTTGTAATCACGTATTTAACCGTCATCCTATCAACCTTATTACTTTGTATTGCTGGCTGAATATCATAGAGGCTCTGTTACCATGGTCATATGCATTTGATAGTCATACTCTCGCTCTCTGCCATTTGGCAGTTAATTATAATACAAATACAACAATATGCTTATGATTATGTGGAATTCTCTAAGTTACATGACTCTCAAACTAGAACGCTACAACAGTTGGCATTTTAGGTGTGAGAAGTAGCCTCTTCGGATAGCCTCATGTGGTAATTAGAGAATGTTAATTAAAGACGAGATTATAACAGGCGTGTTGACGATATATTTAAGTAACTCAGATATACGTGTGTAACATCATAACAACATAGATCATAAGATCATGTGTACGATCATAACAAAGGCTCGAAGAATAAGACAGAAAAATTCTGCCAATTTTCAATCAAATCATTAATAAGAGTTTGTAAAAATTTGAATATCAAATCAGCCTTCAAAATTCACCGACATGTTAATTTGCTTTTCAGTTATCTTGCCATCTTTTGCCAGCTACAGTGGAACTTTAATTGTGCAAAAATGATGGACAAAAGCCAAATGGAACACTACAGTTTGTAAAGTATCAAAAAATCCTAATTCTATAGGACCTCGCTACATAAGCATGATTTCGTAACCCGTTTTCAAATGACCTAAGCATCCATCTTTTAAGAAGAACCACTTGAGCCAATTGGATATAGTGTTCTACTATAAATGTTACATCTATCTTAATATATTTTATATATATAAAAAAAGGATCTCACGTTGAGATATTCCAAAAATGTATTTGTGTATGTATGCTTCTGTAGGCTAATGTATGTAAAGTAGAGTTTCAAATACCTGCAACGTTCTCACTTTCATACATTGGTCGATGGCCACCGAGGATTACCCAAGGTGTCTTTGAACGATCGACACTTTTTAAATCACTTTCAAGCCATTGATATTGCCTGGATCCAGGACTAAAGTCATGCTCCGTACTAATCATGATGTAGTGTACCATACCAAAGTTATAACTGTACCTGTATATTCAGAAAAGTCACGATTGTAATTTGGGTACAGCGAAACGTATACATAAAAGCCAGCAATATTTTTTTAATTATTTTTCCACAAACCGGGTAAGCTTGCAGCTTTTTCTCACCGCGGTTAATTTGTTAGTATTTTGAAGCTTGTGTGCGTGTAATAGCCGGATGCCCTTCCTGACGCCAACCTTAAGTGCCCCGGACAGGGATTGAACCCGAGACCCTGTAGGCCGTGGTCCAACGCCCTAACAACTACACCAAGGACGCATTCGAGGTAGATAAATTGACTTCTGTAACTTTATGCAGGTAGCCTTTATACACAGGGTTGCATCAATAGAAAATTTTGTTTTAGAAATCGCAAAGGTGACCACTATATAGAAATACTAGTGGGCAGGGAACTGAATAGAGATGACGAGTGCAGCATTTTTGATTGTAATTGGAAATTATTTTGTGAGTGACAATAATATTATAAACAACATTCTATTTTTCAGAAGAAAATATTTCACAGTAAGCTGTGTTTTTAGTAAAATCTGGATTAAAATCCAATAGCTTCTTGAAGCATGCTTTTGCACCCATGTAATCCATGTAATGTTATAAATTATAAACAACTTGAATACCGTTTTCATTGATGAAGGAAATATATATAACTATTCAGCCTGTGCTTGCCCACAAATACTGATATTACATTAGATACAAAAATAAAAAATAAATACATATGTGTATGACACATAAATTGAAACAACTCATTTGTAAAGTAAAATGATATACAGTGAAACCTGTATATATAATGGCCAGCTATTAGAGGTAGATAAATTGACCACTGTATGCAGGTGGCCTTTATATACAGGTTTGATTCAATAGAAAATACTATTTTAGACATTGCAAGAGTGACCACTATAGACAGGTGGCCGCTGTAGAGAGATAACCGTTATAATAACAGGTTTGACTGTAGGCTACTCCTTACCACCATAGAAAATTTCCATTATCTGGCATGTGAAATCGATTAAACATTGGTACACCACATTCGCCACCAGAGTCATCACCATAGTTACCCCATGATGGATGAAATCCAGTCCCTACAGCTTTACTGGGGTCTTTCTCCCCTCCACTTGTGTGGTCTTGTTCGTGGTTCCCTACCCCAACCATATAAGGGACAAGCGTTGCATAAGGTTCGATAATAGCATGCCATTCTTCCCAGACATAAGCCTGTAAATCATAATACAATTTAATGTTTAAATAGGAAATGAAAATTGAAAGTTGAATTCATTTATCGAAGGGATAAAATAATCATAAGCTCAAAATTTGACTTTAAACAAATGTTGGGCAATGGGCGCTCAATGTCCCCTTTTAAATTGATACACAAAGTCAATGAGGAAAACTTTCCGAAATATCAAAAAAGTATAATTAAATCTCAGTAAAGTATTTTTGAATAATTTTTGATGCCTATGAAGGTAATAACTTCAGAAAAATTACTGTCGTATTTAAAGTCTTTTGATTGAGAACTTATAATGAAAACTTCAAAGTGATATTGCCAATAACATGTGTGCAGTGTATGAGCGTGGTGATCTATGAACCACCCCTGCGAAAAACAGTTCAGGAGTTCATGAACAGTTCATGAACGTCAAATGGCTCAAATTTCCTGAACTGTTTATGAGCTTTTCAAGAACTATTCATGAACAGTTCATGAACCCTCATAGACAGTTCATGAACAGTTCCTGAACTATTTTCGCAGGGGCATGGCTATATCGAATGTTCGGTATGATTGACATAACATAATATACCAATAAATGCAAATCTACAACAGAGACATATTACATCTGTTCTCAGATTATAAATCTATATTTTTAAGACCTACAAAATGACTAGGAACTATGCTTAAGTCATGTTGATTTTTTGGATTCTAATTTTACTTAGATAACAAAATTGAATTTTATAGCCTATGTTAATTATGATAATTTGTATATCGATATCCCCAAGTCTGTTTTTGACATCAATTTCTCTACGTCTGATATAAATAGATATATTTTATTACTGTAGGCCTATACATTTTTCCTTGTAAACAAATTGTCTACAATATTGAAAAAGAGATATAAAATACCAAATTTCTGAAACTTTATTTACTTTGAATCACGACTGACATAAGTTTGAAAACTGAAAAATACATAATTTAAGGTTTCCTTGGTCTCTTACTTTGCGATAGACTGCTTTATACGTCTCATAGATGAAATTTGATATCTTATATGTTGATGAAAAAAATATTTAAAAAAAAACAAATGTAAAAGCCATATGTACCTCTCCAAATGCATATGCAATATCTCCAACATGAAATATCATTCTCATGTCATTATCTCTGTATTCTTTAATCATATTCTTTTCAGTGCCCCATGATTGTGGATAAGGATTTGTACCCATATCGCCATAGGCAACAAACATGAAAGGTGATTTATCTCCAGGTCGAATTGCTGATGTAAAGTTTTTGACTGGACTCATTCCCTACAAAAATATTCAATAGAAGTTTAAAATAATTTCAATGTTGTCATACTTAAGACATGTTATTATATGAGACCATGTGTCGAAAGAGAAATGACATTTCCAAGAAAATGTGGACATGTAAGGAGATTTACAACAGTAGACACCTTTATAAAATACAGTCAAACTCGGTTAATATCCCCTCTTTTAATGTCCCACCTTGCTTGATATCCCCACGTAAATCTGATTTCTATTTTCCATTCTCCATACGAACTCTCATATTCCGACATCGCTTAATATTGCACTTCGCTTAATGCTCACTTTTCATCCGAACTCGAGGGGGGATATTAAGCAAGTTCGACTGTAGCAAAACTAACTACATCTAAATATCTAAGTCTGAAAATTTAAAAGAGTCCAACAGAAAGAAACTGTTAGCCTTACTGTGAACGCCAAACCTCCTAAATACATACATTAATATAAAATTAGACTTCAAATTATTTCACTCCCAAACAATCAATGTATGACAACTAGTGTGAATAGTATAAGGTTGAAATTATTTCAAGATTGTTACATGTGGTAACTCAATAAGACTAACACTATTCTTTTTCAGACAGTAAACTTTAATGGAAAAGTTGGTCATCAAATAGACGTAGGCCTCTTCAATAAAATATGTATACAGCATATATATACAGTTGATATAAATATATATAGTAATAATGTTATGACTCATTTTATTCATTAATCTAGTAATAATATTAGAAATATTAAAACCTAATATTGGCAATTGGATACCCCTGTGAAAATCTCATGAACTGTTCATGAACTTTAACTGGCCCCGTATTCATCTATCATCTAAAAATTTAACAAAATGCCTGGGATTAGTTCATGATCAGTTCATGAACTCCTGAACTACGTTTCGCAAGGGTAATGCTAAATGCTAGTGAGTAGCAGAGCGTCAATGATAATAATAATGAGAATGTCAAGAAAGACACATTCTTTCATGTTATTAAACGATCATCAGACAACAAATAACTCTTGACCTTCTTATTATTATTATTATACAGTTGATGTACACCAGAATCAATCATTAGCTTACTTTGAAAAATATATTTTTAGTAGAATCCCTTATTGCTATGTTTCTCAAATAAGTGGAGGAATGATGCGAACTATGTATAATGTAGGTTATCATCACGTCAAAACAAAAAAAATTTCATCATTTCATCAATTGTTGATGAAATTTTCATGAACAGGGTTCTGATAAAAGTTGTGATCCTGCGATCATTGTTTGCAGAAGGCTGAGCTGAAATCCGAAGGCAGCAAATGATCAACTTTTTAATAAGATTTCTATTAAAAATTAGGAAAAAATTATAACCTTTGGATTTTTGAAGCTTATTTGTACATTCACAAATCGATTATCAGTGTTTGTTTACGTTTACAGCAAGCTCTGAAATATTTCTTTACGAGTTCACATCTAAACTGGATGGAGCATTGACAATGAAATCAATAGCAGACTGATTTTCTCATTATATGTCGGGGAAAAAACCAGAAGGTTTCACTTCGAAAATCTTTCGGTCTCGGAAGGCAAAATCATTCATTGGACCCTGTTCATGAACAGTTCATGAACGTTAAATGGCCCGAATGTCAATTTTTCTGATAATTTGGTCATTTACAGTTCATAAACTGTTTTCATTGGGGTTAATGGTCAGCTCTAAGTTCCCTTGCAGTTTAAAAAATGTTAATTGTGTGGCAAACGTTTGATACTTTATTATAATGTTTCATTAAATAATATTGCTCTATTTTCCCCTACAGAAGATGCCTACCTTACTAGATCCAAATGAATAGTAGTATAATGTGTTTGACTCAAGTGACTTCAAAACAGTATCATGAATAAATCCTGGATCTCTAAATCCTGTTGTGTTTGCAGGGGGTCCACAATGATCAGATGCTTTGTAGGTTTTAGTTGTACCCATAGTAACCTCCGAGAGATTGTCTTTATGTTTACCAAACTTTACAGTTGCTGTTTCATCTAAATATATAAATAAAATATCAACAGGTTTACAATGGCACACTTTCAAATTAAACTTGAGTATGGGAAAAGTAGGCTACTAGGATTTGAAATACAGTAGGCTATATTCATTGTCCTTGGTGTAGTGTATCAGTAATGAGGCCTTGGCATAATGGAGGCAAAACAAACAAATCCGGACACCATATGCACTCCAAATCCACTAACTTACTAACCAACCACCCCAGCGAGAAACAGTATTCAGGAACTATATAAGTAAGATTCACCTATTTATAATGGTCAATTTGTAGATCATTTTGGTGACTGTTATAGACACGTTTTAGCTGTAGGCTATGATAAATGGAAACTAGAAATCAAATTTATGTTGGCATATTAATTAATAAAAATGGAACATCAATAGAGAGTAGGATATATGTTGACTGGCTCCAAGTCCCGCTTACTTTGATTTACCCAACTTTGATGGTTGGTACCCTAAGCGGGACTTGTGTCCTTTGCAAGTGTTGGACAGGATTCTGCCCAATGCCGGCTTGTCAGATCTCATTGTTTTAATAAATTATTACGTCTTCGTAAAACGAAATAGTCGGGGATTCATATGGCGTTGAATTATCGATCAAAAATATCTATCTTCAATAGAATCAATGTGATACCAATTTCTTCTGATAATTGATAGATTTTTTATTAAATTGATCAAAGCAACTGACAACAGGAATAGAATTATGGCTCTCAACACCAACACAACGATCAATCAACTCTGATAAAGTTTGCAGCATTTTGTATATATATCAACAACTTGCCAGAACCAGTTGGCTGAGGCAGAAAACAAAAACATTGTTTCCAGTTAGAACATTTTCGACAGCTCTAGCGCTTTTAACTGATTATCATGAAGCCAAATTGAAGGATTTTCTACAAAGTACCCTTTGCAGATCTTTGCAAAAACAAATTTGGTTTCATGCTTGAAAATTATTAAAGCGCATAAATCGAACTCTTTTTCGTTTTGTGTGTAGCACAAAAATAATTTTGCACGCATTGAGGTATATTTGGTGCGAAATGAATGCAATGGAAAGGAAATGATACAGTACTATAATTTGGTAGGCCTGCTAATTCTTGTGTAAAATCATAAGAATTGTGATATTACTTAATGGATTGGGATATTAAACAAGAGTGAAATACTTAAACTGAATAACAGAACCTGGTTATGAAAAATTGATGAATAGTAGGCACAGTTTGCGAACTTGTGATATCAACCAAAGTGATCTTAATGATATACACTGTATGCTAAAAGTGGCCTCTTTGAAAAGGTGACTTCTGTGAACAGGTAGTAGCCTAGGCTATTGACATATAATGTGTTGTGACAGATAGCATATCCGAATAAACATGGATGATTTTTTAATCTAGGGAAGTTATCCTACAAGGCCTACATTGGCTGATAATAGGACTAACTTTTCATTGGTAATTTGAATGAAATGCTACGGACAGGGTAAGAAGACTTGTAGAGATGTTCCACGTTTGAAGAAAACAAAGACAAAGTTTTGTTAATCGTTGGGCCTTCTGGATCGATGAAGGTTCGCAGCCAATATATCAAGAAATCAAGACAATGGAAATAAATTACTCTAGAAACTATGCAAAGAGTTCGCATTTGTGTTCATAAATTTCAACATGAAATGTTTGTCAAATACCTGTACCAGAGACCCACATGACTCTCATTTGATCAGTTTCTGATGTCAATGCCAAATGACCTTGCAAAGGATAAGCAGGTCCACCATTGAATGATAATAAATTACTATGAGCCAGCAATGTTGTTGTACTTTCTACGACATGATAATAACGAAATTCACAATCACTTCTCATGTTGTAAACATGAACTTGATATTGTCCTGTACCATTCTTCCAAGTTGAACTTATTATTGAAGGATAGAAATAGTCTAGAACAAGTTTAATATTGCTGTCATGTGGACAAAAGAAACCAACCCAATCTTTATCTGTGGCATTTTCAACTCCATTCCAACTGACAGTTATTCTATCACCGTTATCAACAAGCGAAGGAGTAATTTTTACAAACGCTGAACTATCAGCTTCGTCTTTCTCTTCATAGCGTTCAAAACGAAATATCAATTCGAATTCTTCCACATTTCCACGATCAACAAATGAACCATCCTCGTTGAGTCTTCGGAAATATGTTATTTTCTCATGACGGACTTTGGAATAAACTAACTCAATTGCTATGAAAGTTGTAATGGCAAGTAGTTGTAGTTTCCACATGGCGTGTTGGTTATGTCTGCATATATATTAATTTTTACGCGTGCATGTTTCCATAACTTTTTAATTTTGAAGTTTTGCTATGTCACGTGATATCTACTCACTATTGTCTCTTGTTTCCATTGTATTGTAAGTAATATAGTATTGTGTTTGTTCGCATTGTTCAAAACAGGCATCATTATAGAATCACACAACAGAATCACAGCAGGACAGCTTTTACAATGGCAGTAATTTTACGGTCAAACCCTTCTTAGCTAAAATGCATATAAAATGGTCATAGAAACGGGAAAAAGAATACAAACTTGCTATATGATGTCTGAATTTTCATATATCACGATTCCATTCTCAAAATACGAATCGGACTTTCAGCGAAGTCTAAAATTAGATTAGAATGTGCTATATTTAGCAAGGGTTTGTACTAGTAGACTTCCAGCTGTGTGTTGATATTGGTCGCGTGACTGAACTGGGGGATACTGCGGCAATGAATTCCCTTTGTTTTGCTCCTAAAAACATTAAATGTGAAATGTTAGTGTCCAAATTTTCATCTGCTTTGAAATTTCACGGTTTTCCTCTATTTTTGAAAATTTCATCCCCCTTAAGCCCTAGGTAACAGTCTAAGGATGTCGGATGGGAATTGTCCGGCGGGAATTGCATTGTGAGTAGGTGCGGCATCGACATACGTGGACTATCTGTCTATGGCGTTATATTGGGGTCAAAACGCAAGATTAGAAGAAAACATAGCAAGAATCAAAATCTTAAGATTTTGATGCAGAATCTTGCGTTTTATTGGCCAAATCTTAAGATTTTCCGTGAAATCTTGCACATTAGAGCAAGTTAAACTTGAACATTGATGCAAGTTTAACTTGCGCATTCACGCAAGATAAAATTGATAATTGAGCAAGATGAACTTGCAACAAGTGCAAGATTTGAAAGCTCACAAAACCAACTAAGATTTATGCAAATTAGTTCACACATTATTTCTCTCACAGCATCCACTTGAGTAACTCGTAATGCAGTCGACGTATAGAACCAAGTGTTTTTTCATGTTAATTCAAATTTGAGAACAGTCAGCTTTTCACTTTCTCGACTTCATATATCTCTCACACTGAAACGAGCAATACAATTCATTACCTTCGTTAGTAAGTCATACTCAGACATGTATCAAAATGATTTAAAAAACTAGATGATAAAATGTGCAATCTATATTTTGTAAAGAGCCATCTAGATAGGTTGACCTAAGTGTGACTTCACCACTTTTCAGATTTTGGGAAAAGCCGGTTTTGATGTTTCTCGAATTTAAATATCTCTCACACTGAAAAAGGCTATACAATTCACGGTTTAACTTAGTATGTTATACTCAGACATACATAAAAGTGATTTAAAAAATTTAGATGAAAAAATATCAAGTATATATTTAGTAAAGGCCATCTAAGTTGACCTAAGTGTGATTTTACCACTTTTCAGATTTTGGAAAAAGCCGGTTTTTATGTTTCCGAATTTAAATATCTCTGACACTGAAACAGGGGATGCTGTAAATAGAATCATAAAGCGCGCCATGGGATCAGCTGGTAATACCATCTATTATTGAACCTCAGGGCTTATGTCAATCTGATTTGAAACGTCCTGAGTCTCACACAGATTTCCTTGTCCCATGGCAAATTTGCATTGTAGGGCTTCAAATGCCCAGACACCATGGCTCCCAGCAACTTGGAAGACACATCTAAATCTGCTGGAGCTGCCGCGGCCAAAGCTGAGAATGAAAATCGATCAAATATGCAGAATTGTACCAGTTGTGTTAATTAATACCAATTGCTGAGGAGACGATGGGACCATGTGGTCCAAGTGAGAACAGCCTAATAGACCATTTGGAAAACGTAATGTACACTGTCACTGTTGATCAGGAAAAACCGAAGCACTACATCCAAGAGAATATCGGCATCGTCATACAGAGAACCAAATGCTCTGTGTGTTTTGGGGACTTTCCAAGAACAGTTGACATGTACAAATGTAAATTAGCCATAGATATTAAACAAATAGTTCATACTTTCCGTGAGCATAGTTCACGGAAAGTATGAACTATTTGGTTTAGAACATAGCCAGCCCCGGGTTGTGACTGCTGGGGACGTTTTTTCAGAGCATTTTCTGATCTTTCAATCCATGATCAAGTATGTAATTCTCCTATTTTCGTGACGTCACAGGAAGAAAGCTGAGTCGAGAGCTGTATGCTTGCCTTTTTTAATTCAACTATAAGCTACGAGGAAAAATTGATATCGAGAAATTTATATTTCTCTTCTTGATATTAAAAGAATGGATGCTTAACATCGTTTACTTACATATACATAGTCATGGATTCTTATCTTTGAACAATATTTTCTATTTTTTATGCGTGTTATTCATTATGGAAAACTGAATTGGAAAACTTAAAATGGAAGAATTTCGTGAAAAGCCGTGAACGTGAAGAAAGAAATGAAACAATGATAGATTTATTGACTAAATGTTTGCTAATTGCCTATTTAAAAGAGCAGATTATTGAATTGATGATAACTTTTTAGAATGTTGCTAACCTTCATTTGGAGAAATGGTTTAATTATTTGAAATTTTAGCGGTTCAGCCTTATGTTGTGGTTTTGGTAGTTTACGAAAAGCTTATCATTCTACGCCAGGAATTTAGTTTTTCCACTCATATTTTATGCAAAAATTGGCCATAAAAAGATGAGAGAATGTATTAATGAAATGAAGTTATGTTATCTTATGTTTTCACAATCATCAATACTGTAAAATTTGGGCAAATTGTTTTTGAATAGTAAATTTTTTGCAAAATATTTCTATACACTTTAAACATGATTGTTTACTGGCTCAGATGTTTCTCATTCAAGCCATTTGATTTATTTTGAACAACTGAGAAACTGCATGAAACAGCTAGTCACTCAATGAAATTGTATATGACTCTACAAATATTCACTATATTTGCTTTTACTCTGTATTACTTGCTAGTTTATAATGCCATATTTAAATAATTATCGGTTGTTTTGGTATTTTCATAAATTTCTTGAAATCGACGGGGTCAAGCTCCGGCTATGGTGAAATGGCGTTATTGGCGTTAACCAATCAAATTGCAAGAATAAATCATAGCAGATCCTTGATATGTTCTAAAGATAGATAGTTAGTTTTTTTCTCAAGTTGTAATTAAATTTCATGGATTTTCCTTTTTTTATATGTAAGAAAATTTTATATGTAATAAAAAATATGTAAGAAAACATCAATGTAAATATAATTTTACTACCTTTCCCGTTTTTGGATTAATTTTGTATAATAATAATGGATACATACTTTTCATTTTAAATAATAGAGTCAATGACTGCACTAAAGGGAGACACGAATGAAGCGCTCAAAGAATCGCGAGCTCCAAGCGAATGATTTTTAGCTTCCCGAATGTCTATAACTTTTTTGAGTTTAATAAATATGAATAAAAACATTTGCAAGTGTTGTCGTAACCATGTTCTAAAAGGGCGAACTTTCATTTCACAATTTAAAATCCAATCTCAATTCATAAACCAAGTGAAGGGACTTCCACAGCAAGAATTTCATAATTGCGATCTTTATTGGCTTGTTTTGGAAATTTGTAATTTCTGTTTTTCCCGGACTTTATAGTTACATTGGACGTTTAGAACGAGCTTGACAAATGAACATAAAGTGTTCATAAAACTATACTACAAAAGTTTCCTATTTCTTATTTTAGTGAAATTTTATTGTGAATAATCGTAAATATCAACGCGGTCGTACACGATTAGCATAGTCAATAACAAGACTATACTCATTCACGCTTGGGTGAGTTATTTTGAATAATCATAGTCATAGAGGTCAAAGAAAACAAAATATTTATTGATAGTTTATTGACCTTTGCAACATAAAATCAGATGTGATTTCTAATTCCCATGTGTTTTATTTTGTGCTTCTAATAAAAGCAAAGCTAATAAGTATTCTATATTCCAATCATATCGTATCCGTAAGATTACATGCATTATAAATGCAGTATACGTATTAAGCGCAAGTCCTTGTCCACTCGATGGAATTCGTTCTATTTCGAACTATCAATCAGTTAAAATTAAAAAAACATGCATGTGCTGGGGCAAAGAATCAAACTCCGCTCTCATGCATATGATGCAGGCGCTTTAGTCATGAGATACCATGGATAATTTAATAGTACTGTGAATTAATATAATACGCGTTTTAACATTCACTGTGACATTATAATCAAGATATTTACAATATTGAAACCATTGTAAATATAGCTTCGCTGTTCAAAATGAGCACTGGTATAACGCGGTTATATAATTTTAAGAGCTAGTGAAGCTTCCTATATTCATTGAGCCGCTACAGTTCGTAAAGTAAATAATCTTTTGAGAATTGGACAAGGCATCACATCGTGGACAACAAACAAATTGATAACATTAACGTAAATTATAATTCTTTGTTTCCCTCCATTCAATTATTATGACTACACTTAATTATGTTAGTATTATTATTAAAATTATTTGTCTATTATTGATGGTATCGTTTGCTACTTGTAACAAGAAAAGAATAAGAATCCAGAAAAGAGCGTTTCCAAAAGCATCTTTTCGATGGTCGATTCCAACTCCGGAACAAGATGAAAAAATTACTGAAGGTAATTTTAGCAAATGTACTGCTTTTCATGCCCATTTATTATATAATAAGGGAATACACCACTCTTGTCAGTGGGTTTATTGAAATTAGACCCACAAGTTCTCTAACAACAAAAATATAACGAAAAAGAAATCCATACCGTAAACGAGGCCGCTGATTGATTCAATCAATTTATTAATCAGTAACATCATAATCTTTGTCTGGAAATTCAATTTTTGCTAATTAATTTCACTATATACAACAATGATTTTTCTAAGTTCATGGGCGCCATTAATATTTCTCATTATAATATAATTTCAATTTAATTCCTGAAACATAATTAGAAAATATGAAAATAGTGCAAAGAATTGAACATACTAGTTTTATAGAGTTCAAATTGTATAATTACACTACTAATTTAGTAAAATCTACATTTGAGTATCGCAACTCCCGAGATGCTGCTTTTTATCGTATTTTGTGAGTTTAACAAACATAGTAAATGTTCTGAAAGAGCATTAAATTGGTCGCAGATCGTCGCCATTTCCAAAACATCTGTTATAGAGATAAAACTGTCTGGGTATAGAGTGCGTTGGTATTGGCTATACTCGGCATAACAACGAAAACGGATATATTTTAGTGGTTGCCATGAAATTGCGTATGTTTTCATGACATAACTTGAAATCACGTAGAACAAACCCGGGGAACAAATCAACCAATAATGTCTAGTGTTCATTTTGGGTGATTATCAGAGCCTAATGTTTCGTAACTCAATGATTAAAAATTATTAATTCAAATGAACCTGTTGTGCTTTGTGCTATAAGAGTGCAGATAATTGTTTTCATTTTATTAGAAGGCAGAGCATGAGAATAATTGGCTCGCATTATTGAAAATTACATTTTCTCTTTGCAGACATAGTGTCCTTAATGAATCAAACCTACGATCCTTGTGATAATTTCTATCACTATGCCTGTGGAAAGTATATTGAAGATAATTCTGGTGTTTATATGGCTACTATAGTTGACAAGATTACAAAAAATAGTTTGGAATCGTTGAAAGATATCTTCTATGAAAGAGAAAATGGTTCAGTCAGACATGAGGTTGGTTATGTAATTAATAAAATAACTGTTGTAGTCATTGATAAGAGGTTGATTATGAAACAATCACAACTACAAAATAATAATGAATCAAGAATTCACGTATTCATCGTTAGTTTCCGTCATTACTGTTAGAAATAACACGGAATGATTACGGGAATGATTAATACAGTCTTATTATGGAACGTAGTTTTGGCCAATCGAATTTGCTCTATTTTCCCCTATCTACAAATTGACTTGTTTATTGATGACAAGTAGTAAATGCTGCAATTTACAAAGCTATATTCATCTAGGAATTCTTAAAGGAGGATTAGCTCAGATGGCAGAGCAACCAAGCTTCAGATCAGATCATATCTGATCGACTGTAATTCAAATCCCCCGAAAGTCAATTCAGCTTTGACTTTATCTGAAACATCAAATGAGGAACCACCATCTGAGGATGGCGGATGGAATGGTCCAGAGGGAATTGCATTGTGAGTTGCTGCGGCGCATCATTGCGCATTGACAATCGAGACCTATCTGCCATGAAATCTGTTGAAAATGATCTGCAGTGTCACGGCTGAGATCAACAAAGAGCGTTTAAAATCATTGCTGTCGGCGAAAAAAGCCATCCTATAGAAATAGAGGAGTGGTACGGGTGCCTTCGGTAGGGCGACAAAGTCTACATTACTTTCACTAAAGTAAATCGGCCAACTGCAATGGATTTCTACAATTTTCACTGTTGCATCTTGGTGTAATGCTCTACTATACAATTAAATTTAAAAGTTACCGTTTGGCATATGCCATCGTATTATACCCTTGAAAACGATCCATAACTGTATCATAAGGGCGTGATTGTTTATACCGTGACAAAGGACAGCCAAATCTTCCAATCATAATGCTTATTGATATAGCATAATCTAGTCTAATGTAGTCTACTATATATGTCATCAAATCTGGAACAAACAACATTGAATACTAAATTATTTCTTTTCACGTTTTAAGGGTGAAACAAGATCATCAGCCTTTGAATGGAATTTTTTTGAAATTAGATCCCCAAACTTTTTTACATACGTCATACTATTTCAGTGAGTTGATTATTAAGCGGTAAATTCTGATGCTCAACCTTTCAATATTGTATACATTTCTCAAAAACCACAAGCAAAACAATGCGGGTTAAATATAAAGAAATGAAAATCAGGGTTTTAAATTCGAGATGATAGATCACTCTGAAACATCATTCCATGCAAACAAGCCTCAAAGTTTATCAGAATAGCTCCTACCAAAAGCATCATCGTTCGACACGCAGAGAAGCGACTTGGCATCTTTAAGTATATCATAATACAGTATGAATCAATTTTGCTGGAGTAAACCATAATACTCCAAATATCCAGATGCTACTTATGATGTTTGATATGTTACGATCGAGATTCAATAATATCAATGTAATTGAAATTAAATAGATAAGCCTTTGATTTGAGTTTGTCAAAATGAAGCTAGCTGTGATTTTCCTCTATACAGAAATATTGCATTCATAGATTTGTAAACAGGAAAACAGTATCAAATATGTACAATTATCTTCATTATACTTTCTTCCAGCAAAATTCTTTATTCCACAATGCCCTGGAAACAGTTTTTGCAAATCACAAAACTCTTTTTTGTATAGATTTTTGCCAACACAACACTCTACGTGATTATTACAGATTTAGTCACTGTGGAAAGCTGAAAACACAAAGCCGATTTGATTATGTCACAACTAATGTTTGAAAAAACTAAATTGATTTCAAACTAATCTCTGCCGGTCAATAATATCCCTTATGTCAATTCGATAAGAAAATCCAATAATATTGAAAAAATTTTCCTCGCAAATGCTCATCAAAGATTAAAATAGTAAAGTAGCTGCATGCCCGTGCTATTATATAAGAATACTACTACATGTATGCCCGTGGTACTATAGATTCAAACTTCTATGAATAATTGTCACAAACGACGCCAAAATACAAGATTTTCAATATTATTTTCAGTTTGACTAGCGTGTTATTTTGGGAAACAGCAACCCCGCCATAGCAGTGACATTGAACTTTAAAGACATCGATCCCATCGATCTTTGTGTGTTTCATGGACAAATAAACAATAATATTTCCCAGTACATATTATCTCATTTTTGTAAACTGAATCAAAAATCAAATCTTAAATCAAAATTGCGATAACCGTTGTCTGGAAATGTTTTCTTTATCTCTATATTAATAGTAATCTCTGTTTGTTTAAAGTTATTTCTATATTTCTTGGCTGTCCGCCACTCACGTCTGACTGGCGAAATATTACAGATAATCCATTGTCAGGAACTTATGAAAACATTTATTCGAGATGTTACAGTGACAGAAATGTTTGGTATGTCAAGCAGTTTTTCAATTGCTATGTAATGTAATGTGGTATATAATTCAACTAAACAATTTGGGAATGCTTTTTACAAGTTAAAAAAGAATATAGTAAATATATTATATAGATGACATGCTAAAGTACAAAAATGTATCGAACGATTCATTTAATTGCTTTGTAACTGTCTGATTCTGCAGCTTCGTCAGTAGCAGCAGAGCTACATAGTGTAGTAATCTGAGGTCTGCTAGATAATTAGTTTTTGATAAAAGACCAAAAGTATTCGAAGAACCGGGTTTTAAAATACTTTGTTCGTAAGCAAGGCGTTTCTCTTTGAGCAAACGTTCAAAATCTTTCTGACTCTTTCGCCAAGCATCCTTATCATTCCCTCTTCCCATTCGTTTAAATTGGCGAATTAAATTTCTATATTTCATTCGAGGTTTTTGGTCGCACGGGGCAATATATGTCTGTGCTTTTGATTCTTCAAAGGAACAAATAAACTAAGAATAGTGCTGAAAACTAATATAAACATTCCCCAAAAATTAGAAGTTGATGAACAATTTGAGAATAATTTACTCCAATCTAATTCTTGTAGAAATGCGTAAATAGAGGCATGACCTGACATGTGGAAATTATGGAGAGCAGGATGTTGCGACGGAATATTCTTAGTACATAAATATTTATCTGCTATAATTGACATATGATCACTGAAACCAAATGAACTTTATAGATGTCTGTAAAAATAAGATCTCGGATGTTATCAAGTCTTGTTGGGGAATTGACAAGTTGATGAAGACCAGAGAAATTGGAGAATTCTAGCAATTATTTTTCAAATGTTGATGCTCCATCTGCCGTTCGTGAAGAAACTCAATCGATATTTTGGCAGTTATAAAGTCCCTAGTAATAACATTAGTAGAAGAAGGAGATGATATTTTCAAGCTAAAGTCTATGAAAGACTGTATAGATGTTCTTTTTGATGGGCGGTAACAAGTAATAATTTTATAACAAATGAATTGTTTTGAACAGTTATCCGGACAGCAATAGCTTCAAAGTCATGCTCAGAGAATGAGTCAATATATTTTGGCTTGATATTATTAAGAACGAAGATAAATACCCCATTACCATGTTTACCGACTCTGTCTTGTCGATAAAGAGCATGGGTACTAGGTTTAGGTAAAAAGTAACTTGAAAGGATAGTTTCATTAAGCCATGTTTCTATACAGCAGAGAATGCTGTACAGCAATGATGAGGTAGTGGGAGCAAATGGGAGCAAATTGATCTTGCAATAAAATAATACACTGATAGATTGCCATTGGAGTTGCGAACAAATAATTGATTTACCGGTACCATTTAATTCTTTCTCATTTGATTTTATTTCCGGAATATTTAGAATAAGGCGGTCACAAGTGCTGTTAATTATTACAAAGCTTGCATGGATTCAGAAGCAAAGCAATTAGAAGGCAACAAACCATTGCTAAATCTATTGAAAAGTCTTGGTTCGTTTTCAATTCTGGAAGAAAATTTTGATGAAACAGGAACATGGAACTACACTGATACATTGATCAAATTAGCTACACAGATGAATATGCAACCACTTTTTGAAATTTATGTAGTTTCCAACCCAAATGAAACGAATGAGGTGTTACTTGCGGTAAGCAGTTTTCACAAAGAACAAATGTGACTATTCTATTCCAATTTACGAAATCATATATACCTCTATAACAGGAAGTTCTAGGGAAATCATAATACTATGTAACTATCATGTATGTTTCCTCTAATTTGTAGTTTGATCAACCCATTGTTCACGAATCAAAAGTATACGAAAGTGATGATGATAAAGATGCCTATGTATGTATAAAATCGTGCCATCTCTTATAGAAAGTTATGATTCGCAAGGCGCAGTCACGTGTGCAATATCAACACACAGCTGGAAGTTTTGATGAAGCACCAAACACTTCCAGTACAAACCTTTGCTAAATATAGAACATTCTAATCTCATTTTAGACCTTGCTCAAAGTCCAATTCGTAACTTGAGAATGGAATCGCGATATATAAAATTCAGACACCATTTGGCAATTTGTAATCTTTTTCCCGTTTCAATGACCATTTTATATGCATTTGAGCTAAGAAGGGATGGACCGTAAAATTACTGTCCCTGTAAAAGCTGTCCTGCTGTTATTCTATTGTTTGATCAGCTCAACACCTCCACAGCTGCGCACTGCGAAATAGATAAAGTATATTGTTTCAAAATTGATATTGAAAAACATATTGATGATTTAAAATTTTTAAATGTATCGAGTTTTGTTACTTAACTTCATGATAAAATGATATTATTAATATTGTTTGACTTGCCATTCCAGAACAAGGGCGTTCTGTTACATAGGCTTAAAGGAATGGCTTTGTTTCTTGGTGTAGATGCTGCCAAAATGAGCACGGTAGATGAATTTTTCAAGCTTCTTTGTGAACAAGCAAAGGTAAGCCAGGGAATCGTTTCGTATTATTCATCGGTGTGTATCACAAGGGGGACAACTTCAAGGGGGCGAAATGGAGCGGTGAACTTGCAAGGCTTTTGAAAAAAAATCGAATGTCTTAAATTAAAAAAGATCTTATTAGATTACTATAAGCTCATGAGGCAGAGAAATTGGAGTACCTGACTAACTTATCATATCTGGCCGACTGTTATTCAAATCCTCCTAAGATCAATTACTCAGCTTTGACTTTATCTAAATCATGAAAAGAGTACTATATCTTGGGATGGGTGTTGGAATGGTCAACAGGGAATTGCATTATGCAGGGATTGGCGTATCGTTACGCATTGAACAACAAGGACAACCTGCCATGAATCTGTTGAAATTGATCGAAAGTGTCACAGCTGAGATCAGGAAGTAGCATTTACAATCCATGTTATAAGTGAAAATAGACACTACTATATAGAAATAGAAGAGAGGAAGTTATGGTGCCTTCGGTAGAGCGCTCCTGTTATTCCCATCTTTAACCTGATCAGCTATTAGACCCGATATACCTAAGTGAAAGATGTGTATGTTTGTATTCTAGTTAATCATTATTGTTCATTCGAATAATCGTAGGCTCTGCATAGGAAAGGATCAAACGTTCTAGAAGACATGGAAAGAATGACTGTGGAAGAGTTCTCAAAGAAAACAGGAATTCTGGTTTGTACAACTTCCGTATGCTATTATTCCATCAGAATTTAGTTTGCACAAGCAATGAAGAAATACTGATGTCATGAATGTTGTTCTGTATACATGATATTTTTTCAGTATATTCCCTAGTCTAGTAATGTTTCAGACGACTCAATTATTAGAAAATTACAATTTAAAAGTTAAATCGTTAAAAGATGTTAGTAAAGATAAACCAACAAAAAAAAGATCATTGATAAATATATTCATGATTTTGTTATATATTGAGATGTTATTCCATTCCAGCTACCATGGTTGATTCCATATATCAATGCTGTTGTAGCACCTTCTGGTAAAATCATAACAAAAGATGAAATTATAGCTGTATTGTCACTTGATTACATTACTGAAATGTACAAGTTATTCATGAAACAAACATCTAGGTAAATATCTAAAACACGTAAACGTATTTTTATCAAATTCAACAACCGTAATGGCAAGGGCTGTAGTGCAGCTGTTAGGGTGTCAGAACGTTGCCCGCAAGGTCATGGGTTCAACCCATAGACTCACATAGACTGCTGATTCCATTGCCAAACTTCATGGAAAACACATAGCGACCATGGGCATCCATAATGGCTGACGCAAAGTACCAAAACAGAGGCTTGAAAACCGCTGAATTTCAAGCCTCCTTTTGAGAAATTTTGTTTCTAAATGAAACAGGACTTTTTTATAAAAGAGGTATTTATGACTACTAATTTCAAGTTGCATCATACATGAGTCAAAATATCTATTTTTCATCGTATTTGAAGGTAAGTAGTATTTTTTCGTAGTTTTTATATTTCCTGGTCTCTCGGCGTGATTTGAAATTATCATCAATGTTCAAAAATAATTGTGAACCTATGAACAAATCTCGCTTCGCTGGCAGGAAAATCCTATTTAAACTATCTTTCTATGACAGTGACAACATATTGTTAGAGTTTAAATTACAAAAGAGTTTAAAATAAGTCCTTTGCTTTAGCCATCTTTGTTCCCCATGTTGCACATTTTCGTCAGCAGTCTATGTAAGCCACTGGTTCATCCTCTGGCAGGAGCACTATTGGTTGGCTTGGCGTCAGGAAGGGCATCCAGCCATTAAACTAACATACGTTCCAAAAAACTCTAACCAACCAACCAGCCAACCACACCGCTAATGCAAAAGTAAAAACAGACAAAACTTACACAATATAATTATGTCTGCCAAAGTGTTAAATCTTTCAGTGTGGTTGCAACAACAATAACAAATCTTCAAACCTTTAACTAAGCCCTTCTTGAGCAGGACCATCCAACAAAGAGTTTATATAGCAGAATTCACATATCTAGCAGATGGCCAGCTCAATTGGCTGAAATCACAAATATTAAACAGCTCTTATATGTTAGACATGTCATTCTTTTGCAATCAAACCTCTTATATAACAAGGCGGGCAGAGTTCCTAACTAGTAGGTCTGCAATTGCTAAAATAAAAATCTAAAATAATACCAAGAAGGGCATACTTGAAAAAATGGAAGATGGACTATTAGCCTTAGGAAGTTAACATGTAGCTCAGTTAACGTGTAGTACGATTTTTGGTTGAATTCGGACATATTTGGTTTAAAATGACAATTTTTGAGGAAAAGATATCAGGGTTGCCACAAATATGTTCAACAAAGTGTGTAATCAAAATCAGTTTCAGCAGAGATGTGCAGATTTCCTCCATTTCTATCATCAAATTGTTGATAATCAAATAGTTTTTCTTATACTTTTCAGTATGCAATCCCTCTTCCTTCTTTATCCCGTCGTGCAGTTCAGTTCTCCATATTTGTCTGGTGAATTTGAATGGTTTGAAAGTCTCATGGACCTTGTTTATTACTCTGAAACGGGAACAGTTACGAAAAAAGATAGTTGCTATAAAAAGACAAAAGAAAGCTATGACAGAGTATTCTGGAGATTCTTTGTTGATAACATTTTATCGCCAGATGCAAAAGAAGATGTGAGTGATCTAAATAAATATCGTAGAGATAAATTATAGTGCATATTATTAAGTTCTATAGATTTTTAGGACCTACATATTTGCTACCGTTGCTTGATGATTTAAAATTCATTACCAATCTTAGTTTATTCTGTAATTATAATTTCTCAAGAATTTCACTCCGACAAACCAACGAGACAGTGTGGCTAGATGTAATATTAGAAAAACGCAAAAGAATGGTAATGACTTTTCAGCGCTAGTGATGTATGAGTATATAGCCACGGTTAGGGAAATAATGTGGTAAAACCCTTGTTTTGTTTGTTTTTGTTATTTCGCGATCCAGAACCGCAAAGAAGGCTGGGAAAAAGATTGTTTTGTTAGTCCCTACAAAACAGATGAAATGAAAATGTAAACATAACTGCAATCATAGCCTGGTCTAAAATCAGCGCCTATAATGATACAATTTTCTAGAAATGTGTTTGAAAAATGATGAATTGATGGATGAACATATCGTTTTGTAAACTATCTTCTATTGATTAAAATTAATATTCTTGCAAGATTACTAACACGTTCAATAGTTCCACTTTTGATTCGACCAATAGCATTTGATGGAGCGTTCAATATTATCATATAAAACAGTGAAAGATTGGATTTCAATCCAGAATAAATTTCAAAAATCTATAAATCATAATATTTATACCGTAGTGTTTATATTCATAATAGCTAACAGACACAGTGCAGTGTTTTTAATCTCAATTGTAGTGGACACGAATGGGAGGAGTAAGAAAATCCCACCCTTCATCGAAGCAATTTATGAAGTTGAGCCAAGAGGAAACATTTTCTGAAATCTCTTGGTGTCCTGCGTGCATGAATGAGAACGTATACTGTTCATATGATCGTTTATGACCACAAATTGTCATTTTGATAAGTTGATAAATGATCGCGAATATCATGGTAGCAAGAAAAGCTGTAATTGCTGAACCTTGATTCGAAAATTATCCTGGTTGCATTGCTCGTCATAGCTTAATCAAGATAACATTATCCACCAAATAGAATATTATAATAAAAAATATGTTAATCTCTTTTTCAAGACAACTAATCTAGTTGAAGACATCAAAAATGGTTTGGTCGATTTGCTGCAAAAAGTTTCGTGGATGGATGACAAAACCCGCATAAAAGCAATTGCAAAGGTAATTATACAGCTTTTCCCTGTAATTTGCATACATCTGCAGCCATACCTATACTCCATCTCCGGCTTTGTTGTGTCTCAATTTCTACCCACCCCAAAGACAAAATCAATTGAGTAAAACCAAACTATTAAAAAGCTAACTATCTGAAATATGTAGCTACTTCTCTACCATCAATTGGTGGAATGTTTTATATACTGACTGTAAAAGTGGGAATGAACGTTTTTGACCGAGGATTTATGCAATGAACTTGATCATGGAATCACAGATTTTGCTGCTCACTCAGCATATCGCGGCAAGAAATGAAACTACATTAAACATGTAAATTGTCTTGCTATCACTGAGCGACATGCCTACAAAAATATAAAAATGGAAACATGTCTCTATTGCAATTCAAAATTCATTCAAAAAATTATGACCAAGCTGTTAAAGACTTTATTCGACAAATACAGACTTATTTAGGGAAATATAGGGTAAATATGTCAGTGTGCTAATTATTTTAACATCAAACAAATATATATATATATCTGTATTGAAACCACTTGAGTTGACAAATAAAAATACATACATATACATTCTCTAGTTGTGCAGTTGTATATTGTGAGTCGAGTTGTTTCTGTAAGATCATCAATGAATCATACAATCTATCGTAACCATTAGTGACAACAGAGTTGGTCAGGGGGCTACAGCCCCTCTGTGGTGGTACCCAGGACCCTCTTCGAGATAGATCTTTCTTCTACTTTTGTACTACTGTCACTACTCCAGCCTTTATGCAAATTTTTCTATAAACAGCCCACTTTTATTGGGGAACTAGCTCCTTGGCGGGAAAATCTTGTTGTCATCCAGGACTATAGCCCACTGACCCGCAGACCTCTCTATTAAGACCAATTTAGCACTCTGTACATTAATGATGGCTAAGGGGATGAATGAATTTGGCCGGGACATACAATTCCCACATGATAGTGAAATTCCTCATCTATATTATAATTTAACTGTGATACATCACAATCGTAAATAGAACAAATATTTCTTTACTGATCAATGATTTTTGAAATGATGTTCTTGGAGATATATATAGACTTCTCTAATCATACAGGCAGAGGACATGGTTTCTAATGTGGCTTATCCTGATTTCATAAAGGATGAAGAACTCCTTGAGAAATATTACAAAAATGTAATGTATCAATATTTATATTTGTAATTTAATTCACAAGATTTATTGAAACGATTTAAATTGCTTTGCGATCAATATAACAAAAAAATAACAATTAAAAGTTTCGTAAATAACAGAATAGTTCATCATCATTATCATTATCAACATATATATTATAATGATACTTAAATAAATTTGTATATTTCAGTAGACGTGGGGATAAGTCAGAAGCCTATTCTTACTAAGTAGGTAAGGGGAGAGGGTATTCACAAGATTAATCTGTTTCTTTCTAATGGGAAACGCAAGGAAACTTTCGATGTTCATGCGATTTAGTAATTTTGATAGTCAGGCAAACTAAGATCAAAAGTATTAATACGAATAGTATCTCCTGAAACAGCCGCGCTAGATTATATAGATTATTTGGCATAGTAGTGCTTTAAAGTACACTTGTTAATATTCCGAAAAGTTAACATCTTTAATTTGTCTCTTGCGTTCTCTTAGATGGTTGCTTCTCCTACTGCATATCTACTAAATGAGATTAAAATTAAAAGATCAAATTATTTGGAATCATTCTCTGCATTCGGAAAGCCTTATGATCGTGAAACGTAAGTATCACTTCATTATTTGATTAAAGTATAACTTAAACATACGTGTTGAACAAAATAGATCTTGAAATTATTATTCTGAATGATTTTTTGGTTTTAAATTATAAATAAAAAAATTGGTTTATAGTGCCTTGACGGCCTTGTTATAAGGCTTTGGGTTTATTTATAAAAGTAATGTAGACGGTTTCGCCCCAGAGAAGGCACCCGCAGAACTCCTCTATTTCTAAATGAGTGGCATTTTTCGCTGAGAGCAATGATTTTAAACGCTCTATGTTGATCTCAGCGACACAGCAGATCAATTTCAACAGATTTCATGGTAGATAGGTCTCGATTGTCAATGCGTAACGATGCGCCGCAGCTACTCACAATGCAATTCCCTCCGGACCATTCCATCCGCCATCCTTAGATGGTACTCATTTGATGTTTCAGATATAGTCAAGGCTGAGTTGACCTTAGGGGGATTCGAACCACACTCGATCAGATATGATCCGATCTGAAGTTCGGTTGCTCTGGCATCTGAGCTAATCCTCTTTGAGTTTATTTATCGAGTTATGATGATCTCATATTACATGGAGTCTAAAATTAATCAATTCAAACTTATTGAATTATTGTGAACTTAATGTCTAATGTTTACCTTATGGTCTTGAAACAGAAACAGTTAATCGGTTTCAAGTTCAAAGACGTAGATATTCCATTCAAATTTGATTGAATCATAGCAGAATAATAAGATTCGAATTCAATACGAGTTCTAAAGCTCTATTGACCACTCCGTGTTTTGTCACCGTTACGGTCAAAACTCTACAGATAATTACGTTTTCGATGCATTTAAATACATCAAAACTGCATATGTATGTATATAATATTAGATATTATCTAATAGCAAAAAATGTTGCTCGATGTCATTTGACAGAGCTAAATATAATAAAGGGAGTCAAAGACTACATATTCATAATTGCTATATACTAATAGTTTCATGCTTACGCAATCACCAGACAAATATACTAAATCTGATAATGTTGAAATCCTACAAATATTGTTTTACAAAAATTACAAACTTTTTGGTCAGTTACGCTCAGACTTCCAGGATCACAACGTTTCTCGTACACTGATGTAAAGCGAGGGAGGTAGTAAGCATCAGAATAAATAAGTAATGTAGAGAACATCAAAAGTTGTCCTCCCCGACGGGAAATTGAGCCCTAGTCTCCCACGTGACAGGCAGGGATAAACCTCGGAAGATTTCAGTGACTATTCGACGCTGGCCTGTCTAATTCTTAAATAGTGACCTCGGCGTACCTCAGTCGTTATCAGCCGATATTCGCATTGCATTCTAACGATAGCCGCTTAATACAAATAAAGTTGCAATCTAAAGTACCATATTTACAAAACCGGCCGATTTGATGAACCATTGCTGAGTATAACCTCACTCATTTACGCAATTATCTATTGCGTGTATCAGCCATAACAATTTGAAGATACGGAGTGGTCGAAAGAGCTTTATATTGGCAGCTGCTGGTTTAATATTATTGCTTAATTTTGTTTACTTTCCATATTTGACTATAATATGGACTATTTTTTTTTATATTGTGAAGTATTTACTATGTTTTTGCAGTTGGAAATCAGAATTGATTGGAGTTAATGCTTATAATGTTAGGAACAAAAACAAAATTGGTGAGAATAGATCATAATATTTACATCCAAACGTTTGAACTTGTGCACTTGATTAATAGTTGGTAAATATATATATATAGTAGTAATATCAAGGTACGTGTGTTGTCTTTGCTGTTTCAATAGTGCTCGATGCCATAAATGCAGAGCTGTTTAATAATTAATAAACGAAAAACATGTACATCCATTCAATTTCTTCTCCATTCACAGTCATTCCTGCTGGATTTCTCCAAAAAGGCCTGTATGATCCACGGGCACCAAGGTTGGTAAAAATTCAATAATAAATAATAAAATTAATAAAATAAAAATTTGAATTTGCTTGAAATAAATTTTTTTTTTCAACAGATCATAATGTAACTATAATAGATTTTCATAAAACATTCCATTTATTTGTAAATAACATCTTCAAGCATTAAATTATCCCATAGATTATAGAATACAGGGATTGGCAACTCTATTGTTCTCGGCCGCGCGGTCAGATTATGTTGAATTTGGCGCGAAACGCAGTCACGTGATCTTGAGCCGACACAAGATTACAACGATGCAGTCAAAACCTTGTAATCTTCGTAACTTGCATACTATAATATCCTACGTTGCTCAATATTTTTTTTGAAGTTTTATGTTTTGACAATGTTAAATAGAGCTTACTTTAAATGTCCATGACAATTTAATTACGTTTAAACAAAATAGCGAGTAGATATGGCCAATTTAATTCACCATGTTTTGCGGTATATTTCACCAAAATATTGCTTTGATCACTTTTGCAATTTGCAAATTAATGTTTGTAACTTTGAAAAAGAAAATGTATGTGATTTTCGTGATTGAATTAATCTACAAATACAAATCAACAACAACAATAACAAATCAAAATCAAGCTGAAATGTTCACTATAAAATAATTGCGCTTCTAAATGAGAGGAATACAGTTTACAGCTATTCGGCCTATATAGGTCTACGACATACAAGTAGCACAAAATACACTCAACAATAATAAATAATCCGTATAGTGTATGTATCACAGCAGAGGGAATGAATACACTACAAAAATTTAGCAAGCAATACACAGAATGAACAAGATATGGTTGCAATATCGATAACTGGTATGGTAAATTGAAACTCTTGTGAAAACATTCAGTGTCGATGTAACGTATTACATTTGTAATTACGTTATGTTACACTCACATTTACAATGAATTTTATACAATATCAAATTATGGATGTTCACCTTATTATTCAATTAATATTGACTTGCTGTTACTTTAAAGTTTGAATTTTTTTTTAATTTGTTCCTTAGCGATTTCTTTTTCAATTCCAGTTTCTCTTCTAAGTTACAAGCAGTAAGCCCATGCCGTTCGTGTACGAAAATCATCTCACTTCATATAATAAAATATAATACGTGTAGAAAAATAAAACATAAAATCCTCAGTATTTTGATTCTTATCTTCTAAACCAGAGTGTTGTGCTGCTACATCCCAGGTAGATTAAAGTTTTGGGATTTGCAAAACATTCAAGCGTGTTTGCTTCAAGAGTCCATCTGATCTCCTTATGGATAAATTACGAAATTCTTTTACACAGTTCCACAACAATAATAAGTAGACTTCCCGAGGGTGCTCATCCACGCAATGAATTTCAGATAGATGTTTTTATTACTGCCGAGAAGATTTGTAGGGAATAGATCAAAATCGTTGAATATATTTGACACATCTCCAGAAATATCCGAAGAAATATTTACTCACTCGTAGTAACTTTTGAGAAGAGTAGATTCATTTGGTCGTGAATAAATTGAGTTGATAAACCTTCATCTTCATCGATTCGATGGATAATTTTATATCAGTGTGTTTTGATCGTGTGTGAAGGGTTACGGACACCGTTAAACCACCTTTAGTTTTCCAAATCCTTCAGCAATATTAGCATTAACGTAAACTTCTCTGTAGGCGCGCTTTTCTAAACTTTCACCGATAGAGTTCGCCATTTTCTTCATCGCCTTTCACGTTTAAAAAATTCGAGGTACTGAAAATCATTGCTATTTAATTGACCATCTATTGCAAAATAATGAAATAATCAAGTGTACTTTTACTAGCCAGCTTGAAGATATGAACGATGATGATAAAATGAGTAGAACAGTCGACCGCGTTGTTGTATAATGACACTTGTGAAAATTTGTCACAAAATTCTGTGTCGGTTCAAGAACACGTGTTTCCGGTAAATCTCAAACAAAAACATATTTCGTGCCCAGACCTTAGTTGCCAATCCCTGTATTCTATAATCTATGATTATCCCAATTTCAAACAGATTCTTTGAAAGATGCCAATTAAATTTTATTTTGGATCAATTAATACACCAAGAGATACTGATTATCCTGTTCTGGATTATTTACACAGGTCATATAACTATGGAACATTGGGAGCTACAATTGGCCATGAAATAGCACATTCTTATGACTGGAGAGGTATCAAACTAAATTTGTATTTATTATTTATTCACACATTTATTTCTATGAAAATTGCAATTACATCAATATAAGAAATCGAAATAGGATAACCAATCAAAACATGCTTAAATTGGGAAATAATGAGATATCATAATATTTGTTGCTGTCAACTTGTTAATGTCATAAGAAAATAAATGTAATAAGAAAATAAATAGAAGCTTGGGCGTTTTGAAATACGTGAGACGCTTCATACCGCAAGAAGCAGCTAGAACTATTTATAACACCATTGTTTTGCCACACTTTGACTACTGCGCTGTCGTATGGGGGAACTGTAAAACCGAACATCTAGATCGCCTCCAGAGATTGCAAAACAGAGGAATGAGGACAGTGCTCCGTTGTAACTATCGCACTCGTGTCTCTGATATGCAAAGTCAACTAGGTTGGCTTTCTGTTAGAGACAGAATAACATCGCATCAACTAATGTTCACTCATAAAATTAAATTCAAACTAGCTCCTCCTTTGCTTTCCGACTTTTTCCAACTGCCGTATTCCACCAGAACAAGATCTCACGCCCACAATGACATTTACATCAAGTCGAGCCATCGTCATTCATTTCAAGACGCTGGTGCGCATAAGTGGAACGATCTACCGTCTGCAATGAAGGAAGTCCAAAGCAGGCCTACTTTCAAACGTCTCCTTGAGAAGCACTTACGTTCTTAGTATACTTTACACTTACCACTCTTTCCTGTTATTTATGCCTGTTTTTTTACTTAATGTTTGTTTTCCTGTCAACTTAGCTATGTATCAGTCCTTTGAAAAAAAGTTTGTATAACTTAAAGGTTCTGAATAAATGATGATGATGATGATGATGATGATGATGATGATGATGATGTCTTGACAGAACAGCAAACATTCCTTATTTGAGGCATTTACGTTCCTTCTAACTAAAGCCTGGTTCCTATATAGCAATTTCCCTGCGTATTTGCCTGCGACATTTGCCTGGGTTACGGCCGTAGACATATAATGATCTTTTATCTATTGTTTCGACCGGATATCATTAGTCATGCCTGGCTGATTCCAAAGTCACTAATCCTGGCTACATAAATGAAACTCCACAGAAGTAGCAAAGTTGAGCAAGGTATACTATTGAGTAACTAAGAATATATCAATGTTTGCAGTTTGTAATGTAAAAGTTTGTTGTTTGTAAACTCTAGTTGACACTAGCAAACTAATCTGCAATAAAGTATCAACAACAAAAAAGTTGGAGTAAGTTCAACTTTGAAATGACCCAGGAAAGACTAATGATATCCGCTCGAATCAATAGAAAAAAGATCATTGAATGTCTACGGCTGTGATTCAGGCATATGTCGCAGGCAACGACGCAAGTAAATTTGCTATATGGGAGCCAGGCTTAAAGCATCTTATTAATTAAAGTGAGCAACAGCTGTGATCCTCCACAGGATCCATAATCAATGTTTAGTTTTTAAATGAATGACTATTAATCTATCAACAACATCATTGATTTAATCTTTATTCGAAAGGCAGACAGTATGATATAGATGGAAGTATGAAAAATTGGTGGACAAAAAAATCAAAAGTTCAATATGAAGCTTTGGCGGGATGCTATGTTCATCAATATAACCATTTGATGTATAACGGAGTATTCGTAAGTTTTTCTTTCTCGTATTATCTTGATTAGAAAAGAGAGATAAAAAGAAGCTAATCCATTAATAAATCAACAGGCCACTGCTCCTTTCAGTTTAACACATGAGGCTATAGAAGAGTCGCATCATTTGTACTGTTATTTAATATGTTTTGTAAACAACCATATATATAGGTGAATGGTAACAAAACTCTGGATGAAAACATTGCTGATAACGAAGGGCTGGAGATTGCGTACAAGGTAGTTTATGACTTTAATCACTTTAGAGAATTATAATGAAAATTATAATGACTAACTTGCATTAGCCTAGATACAGATGCAAAATATTGTCAAGCAAACAGTAGATTGATTCTCATAATCAAACTACAGCGTTTCAATTTGTTGGAGAAGTGCCAACGGTTGAAAAACTCCAACTTAGGTCCATGTGCAGGCTAACTGCCTCGCAGCTGAGTGGTTCCCTGGATACTGATTTCTCTCTGCATACAGCATGTTTTGATAAGAAAAATACAACGCTATAGCCTAATACATTTCTAGTCTGTTACTAATTTTTCCTATATAATACTTCCATTGAATATTTTAACATATTGGCTTAGAATATTACATCTATGTCTTCGATGGACATGCTCAATCAGTAATATTTGTTACTTTTCAAACTAGGAACACCATTTCTGTACAGTTTAGTTATTAAGATCATTCCATTAAAGCTTCGACTATAATTATAGTATCGAAGGCTCTATAAACAGAGAAGAGTTTCGAACATCCAAACAAGTTCCAAAAAATATTACGGGGGGTACTTCCCAGAAAGGTGCTATACGCACATATTATAACGACCAGATACGGCACTGAACGTTCGAAGATTGTGATTGGTCAAATAACGGCCATTATGTTTGTTTCCTATTTTTGATGCATTTCATCGTTGTCCATTACGATTTTAGTGATTTATCGACAAAATGATACTTGAAATAATTCACTTTTGAAGCTGAATTCAGCTTTCCTCAAGCTACTCAATGCAAGTGGATGGATGATGTGCTGTATGTAAAATTCAAAATCATAATTTTGATATTAGCAAATTTATTTTAAATGCCATAAATTCAAAAACCTAAAAGTCTACGAATGAAATGAAGAAAGTACGACAATATTTCATAGTTTATCACATAAATTTCATTGCAAACTGTAAAATAATATGTACTGATGCTTGGTGATATGGAATAACGCAATCACAGTCAAAGAATAGCCTATTTGGAGTGGATTTCTATGGAAATTACTGCTTACGTTTTTGCCATTGTTTTTGATCGAATACGATCACACGCACTTCAAAACCACGGCATTTCAAACTGGGAAAATTCGTGTAAAGAGCCACAAACATTCGATAAATTAATGAGATCATATTATGAAATATTATTTGCAATTTAACTGTGAATTTTATTTACCAAAAAATGCTTGTATTCATAGTTTATATTCAATTTTTCTCTTCAGTAAAATCAATGATTTTGTTCAACTTTCAAAAGTCAATAAAATATTGTCTTCCAGTACACAATATACCATTATCAAACGATCATCTCAAAATAGAAGATATACTTTCCTGTTATTTTCCTTTAGCATGAAAATTGGGCGCAAAAGAAACATGTAATTTGCCTTTAAAATACGTGCAAATTTATCGTGTTTTTTCATTGCGATTTTAGCGCGTAACTGCAGCCAGGTCATCAAGAGGCAACAAGCATAATGGCGGCCGAGAACAATTGAATTCGAAAAAACAATGAATTTGACTTTCAGTGCCGTATCTGGTCGTTATAATCTGTGGCTATACGGGGATGTGCCATTATTTGGGGGAATTTTGGCATCATTCTGGCAATTTTGGAATTCTGCTGCGAAACTTCCGCTTTCAAGCTGTGAAAACTGGAATAATTTCCGCTGTGAGTTGCCCGGACCCCTTTTGTGAGGCACCAAGATAGCATTTTGGAAATGACACATTTTTGCAATTTTGGGGGTACTAGCGGGATTTCAAAACGGCACACTCCCGTACAAAGGGTATTGAAGTATCCCCCCGGGATAAATTATCGTAAAGAATTGATATAGAATGTTTGGATGAAAAACTATAGATATCGACAATTTTATAAATAAAACATAATAGAGACATCAACATCATTTGATTCTAAATAGGTACTCTCAATTTGCCTCTGGTTTGTGTTATATTTGATAAGTAACTCTATGGCTTATAGGTTCACATCCAGTGTGTGATATACTTGTGTGACATTTTTTCCAAATTAAAGGCATATGAGAATTATCTTAAAGCTCATGGAGAAGACAGAAAACTTCTAGGATTGAATCTCACTGATGAACAATTATTTTTTCTAGGATTTGCACAGGTATACATTAGTGCTAATAAATGATGAGTAGTTGATGAGATGAAAAATACATGATATGTATTGAACATGCACTTTACTCTGAACTTAACAACAAGTTGAATAGAGCATTTAGCCCTGGGCAAACGACGGAAGCATTTGCGCGACTTTTAAATCCTTCGAAAGTCCTTGTCGTTTAGCCACTCTTTCGATTTTGTCTAACGTGTTACATCGTGTATTTTCTTTGTCGCATCGTGTTTGATGGCCATCAAACATTTTCAATGTCTTTCCAAGGATTTTTGTTATCGAACGTCTTCGTTATTCTTATACTCTATGTTGTTGCTTCTCCATGGCTACTTTTTAAGCTCAATCTAACTTTTTCTAGAAAAGTCTTGAGAAAATCCTCGTCGTTTAGCCGCTCCTGAAGAGACTGCTTCAAAACAGGAAAAACACACGTCAGACAAAAAACAGATTTGTCGCGCAAATGTTGCCGTCGTTTGCCCAGGGCTTTATATTGTATTGAATGTTGACTCCGTTGAAGCAATGTCGTCTGATAGATACGATGTAAACTCAATCTGAATTAGTTTTATCGTCAAACTGTACATCATGAACTATATATATACTCCCTAAATTAAAGCCTGAAGAGGAAAGCTTTTGTATTATTTTTCGAAGGAAAATACTTAAGCATGATTTTTAAAAATGTTGTCTATGTTCGTTGCTAACATCTGTCAATGAAGGAATTATTAAATTCTTAAAGTGTATTGAGCAGGTTATCGCTGCTGGTTATTGAAGGAGTGTGACTATTTTTAATACGCATGAACTATGCCGACTATGCTTAGACGAAGTCGCAAAGAGGTGTTGATCGTGTGAGCACTTGAATGAGAAAAATCCAAAACTTAAAACTTTTGACTTTAGAGGCTTATATCTCTTTACCTCGATCTTCAATATTGATCAAATCTAGCTCTAAATCTTCAGCGGAACATTGAAATATTTTTATATATTATTAGGTTTTTTATATAGAGACAAATAAGTAACAAGTTTAGTGTTTTTTCCGGTGTAAACTCTCTTGTGGAAAATAAACGGGTGCATGTTCGAGGAAAAGAGTGAGACACAAAACTAACCCAAAATCGTCGCTTTGACTGCATTTTTGAAGGCGAAATGATCGCGCAAAGTAAAAACACAAGAAGATCATGTACGAATAGAAAATTTTCTATATCTAAACAAGCATCTCCCAATATCCGGGATATACACTTTAAATGAGTTATAAATAAAATCAGTTAAACAGCTATATTTTTCACATGCACTTACGAGGTGACTATCAATCACAGTTAAATATGAAATATTGCAATTGAGAGAAGATATTATTTTTATAATTTGTAGAATAGAAGTGGAGATATTTAATGTGCAAAGTACACTATCCCAACCAATTTTGTATTATGAGAAGATTTTAAGTTTCACAAAATACGTTTGTTTATGTGCTCAACAAAAATCAATTCTCATACACTGGATTAAACACTGTGTGCTACTATCTCGAAATTCTATTGTTCCTATAAGGACTCAAGATAATATTTCTGCGGAATTAAATTTATTTCATCAGAAATTAATGTTGGACAGCATCAAATTCTTAAGATGACTATAATCCTTTAAAGGAACAAAAATGACCGGCAGGCACTACGCACTTAGGATCAGGATCACGTGCATGCTTATTGTTTATAACACCATTGTTGACATCAATTTATTACAAATTAGGCATGTGTATAACAATAGTTTCAAAGCGAGACGGTTGAATTACGCGAAGCATAAATTCAACTTGTGTCGCAGCGGTCACCGGTCAATTTAGCCCCTTTAATCTCCGTATAATCAAGAAATATTAATCTATAGTCAAATCGGTTCTATTTGTATTCATATCTTTTACATCTTAGTCATGGTGCGCTGCGTATGATATACAAGCTCTCCACGATATACTTCTCAATGAAGAACATGCTGCTGATCCAGTAAGGTAAGATATTCTCCCACGCAACAAACATCGAAACCATAAATAGTCTAATACCATCAATTGCAAATCGGATAGTTTGTGCTACAAGCTTTTCACTTCTAAACTACTGTCAGATAATCAATTAAAAATGTAAATGTAACCCTAAATATTCCATAAATAAGAACCCATGGAAGTACCCTTCGTGTCTTTGTGTCATTGGAACTTGAATTCAAAGGGTTCAGAATTGCGTTTGACTTGATTGCTGTTCGACTAACCAAATTATTTAATGTCCATCTTGCCCTGTTTTTTCTATGACTAAAACTGAATAATACCAATTATGTCTCTGAGGTACAAATCAATCGGACAGAATTATGCAACACTCGTTACTTTTAGAACACATTCGAACAGTTTCCATGATCACATATGAGATGTCAGAAAATCACGAGCCACCGCGGCGAGGTGACTTTGCATCTGATTTTTCGTTTCATATCTATTGTGATTTATTTGTCAACAGGGTTATGGCGACTTTATTTAATAGTCCTGAATTTTCAAAAGCATTCAATTGTCCTACTACATCTTTTATGAATCCAGCTCACGGAAGATGCAATATATTCTAAACTGATATCATAGTATTGTCTGTATGATTTTTCTACTAAATTCTAATATGTTAAAACGTTTTATTAAATAAAATTATTCAATAAACATATTTCAGTATTAAAGATAGAGATAACCACAATTTTTTAATAATTATTTAAAGACATCTTCAGGGAATAGATGACTTTTTCAAGAAGTTAATAAAAGTATAGAATATATAAAGATGTTTTATATCGAAATATATCAACCTCAGAAAAGATAAATAATTTTCTTCTCTTTGCTGTTACCCAGCAACCGCTGGCCGCCGTGAGTCTTCGTTGCAAATTTCCCCAATGAACAAGTTGAAATGCCTGGGTACAACATGTATTTGAAAGACATTGGGAACCTTCTTTTAGGATTTGGGATTGAGGCCATAAAGAAAATTACTACATAAGAAAATTACATCAATACTGAGACTGCAGATCCATTTGCCGTCATCAAATTTACACCAACCATCGAAGGAAGTTCTTTCTAACCCTAAAAAAATCCAGCAGTGGATATTTGGGCAAAAAATGCTATCCTCTTCCAATCATTGTCCCTTTGCTAAAAAGTCATGTCTAAGTAAGATGTGCGCATTCGTTCATGTCTAGTTAGTGTTACATGTATGTTTGTCAAGACCGACAACGTTCAAAACTTGCACGCGGCCATAAAGAACAGAAATTCAACGAAATAACGTTACATCAATCGACATATATGGTACAGAAAGTCATATAAGCTATAATATGGCTTTATGATATGTAGTTGTACATCAATCGGGCTTTCTGCTTAGCAAGCATTTCACTTTTGTTTGTAACAACAATTGGCCACGCCATTTTGTTTTCTAATTACGAGAAATTACCACGGTAATTCGCTGTTATATATTAATGAATTGTGTTGAAGAAATATCTCAAACAATTTTATGCTTGGAATCATGGAATAAAAGATATTTCTCTCATGACCAAGTGCCGTTATTATTTAAAATGACCAACGCAGTCTTTTGGAAGGGTTGACAGTTGACGCTACTGTACTATTATTGTTATGGATGCTAGCTGTCTAGTGTTCTATCGTATGAACTGACGTGCTCACGCAAACACAATTCATTGTCACATCTTATAGTGTTTGGTGTCCGAAAAATGTCTTTTGCATAGCTGCCACATATAATAATTGTATTTCTGATGTATTAATTGAATTGATACTGACCAAGATGTGTTCCGTGAAGTAATTCCGAAAATCATTTGTATATACTATAGACCTAGACCAAAAATGTGTTTATGTGTTTGCCTTTGGCTGAAAAATAGCAATTGACACGCCCATGTGGTAGTTTTGACATACCAAATTTGAGGAAAATTTTGCCTGTATGTCAGGGTCATAATTTTCAAAATATGTTCGCAAGACTGTTCGCAGAAATTGCACGCCTCGATATCTGATTGGATAAATTCAAAGTAGCTTCACATGGCGCTTCTAGATAGTTCTGCAGTTTTATTTGACGGTCTTGTTCTCGTGTGACTATCAGCGTGGAAGCATCAGAACAAATTAAAGCAAATCTACAAATCATGTTTATTGCAATGGACAAGAAGAAAGATATTATGTACTTTATCATAGCTTTCCTCTAATTGATTCCCATTAAGCAACAACCAGATATTTTTGAAAGATGGATTTGGAAAGCCGATAGATTCACGTCATGCAGAAATGTATGCAAGAATTATATTAGAAATTGTACAAACTGGTAGACAACTTGGAGGAGGCAATGTGTAAGTGCATCTGTTATACTAATAATTTTGTTTATTGTTTATATCAATGTTCGTATATGTTGCTTTTCAACATGAACTCATTTGTGTCACATTTTCCAAGGTCAACAAAGAATTATTGAATCTGAACCAGGACAAAAGCAACCACAGCGGCCAAGTCAGACGAACAATTACAATCATTATGTGATTCCTTTACTGACTCGTATCTTCTTGCTCAACCTTTCTTTGGTATACAAAATGGGCGTGACAAGTGTCGTAATTAATTTTGACCCCATCAAATAATTCCTGGATCCGCGTCTGCTGGTGAGCAACTATGTTATCATATCAATGGTAGATCTTCGTCACAACAGTCAAGAATAATCTGTTCTATAACTGGAATTACAGTGTTAACCTGCTTATACGGTGCAATTCGCATAAGTGAAATTCCCGCTAATCTGCAACCTGGCTTTGAAACCCGTTGAACAATTTCCTGGTCAAGTCCTTGATAAACAATTTCGGATAACTGCGAATTCGGATAAATGCAATGAAAACCGTTGGCAATTTTGACTTGCACTTAAGTTGGTAACACTATACTACTATTTTATTCAGCATATGCAGTAGAACAGAATCCATCACGAGAATAATACTAATACAAATGATAACATCTTCACACCATTGATATTCTTGAGTTATCCCATATTTTGTTGCTTATCTTTGTTTCTCTGGCACGTTTATAAGACCCAACAAATACTCAAAATTGAAATTAAAAAATGTTGTGAAATGCTTTATTTACTGACTATGCCAATACAATACCAATGCCAATTTTTCACAACAGTGAAAATATTGAACACTAGAGCAACTATGCATGAACTACACAGATCGAATATTACCTAGTTCAATTGTATTATTCTATGGTTTCATGTGAGAGAACTTTATTTATCAATACTTATCAAAAGTAATACATTATATGTAAATTTTGTATATATGTGTATGATTTTGCATGCTGTGAAGTATAGTTTACCCTGTATGAATGATATCGTGTTACTGTTTCACTGATAGAGTATCGTTTGTGTTTTTTTTCGACATCAGGATATAGAGTCATGTCACAGATCCAGGAATCGATATTTTAAACTTTTCTATATGATTGCTTCCCTGTTTACTTATCAGGCATCATCTATATGTTAGCTTGGCCATGTATTTCATATCATAGCCATCGTCATGTATGTACACTAAAATCAATTGAACCCTAAATGTCATCGACTGAATGTTTAAAACCATCACATCATATAGAGATAATTGTGCATGATGTTAATTTACTCTTCTGCTGTTTGTTCACAAATTAATTGATGCATATATGTTGAATGTTATTAATCATTCTATTAATAAGATAAAGTATCATAAGCAACCATCTTTTAGTTTATCTTTTTTCATAGGCATTTGAAATACAATTTCTTAGTTTGCATGATCGATGCCTTTCTTCTGTTGATGGGTTACAGCTTGGGACACAGGTTGTCCATGTAGACCATTCTTCCCAATCTATAATAAGCAAACAGATACCAACATGAATTTTTATTTGCGAATTTATTATATTACCAGAAACCGAGTAAGCTATAGTAGCTATTTTCGCCGAGTGGTTACTTGTTTAGTTACTTTGTTAGAGCTGAGAGTGCATGTACAACTTTAATTGCTCGATGCCCCACTTCCTGGCACCAATAGCGCTTCTGTTAGGTATTGAACCCAAGACAATGCGGGCTGAGATCCAATGCATTAACATACATAGAGTTTATATGTGACGGTCTGACGTGTCAGAATCATCAATCGGGGGATAATCCAATTAGTTTGATGGAAAGAAGTGGGAATTTATTGAAAATTATTTTGATAAATAAAAGGAGAAAGAATTCACCAAAACGAAATCAAATTAGAATGTAGATATAAATTCTGAATAAGATAATCTAATAAAGCGAAATCTCAGTGCATTGAAGCTTCCTAACATTGCCAGAGGTCTATTGAAGAAAATTGCATCTACATTCTACACCTCTGTATTAAGTAGCTTGATATTTACCTTCATAAGTAATGGTTAGAATGGGACGTGTCGATACTCCAGACTCGTAGGTTTTTACACTTTTCCTTGACAAAACTTTATCACTATGAAGGACTATAGTCACTACTTGTAGATCAGACCCAACTTCGTTTCCGAGCAATGCGTCAATAAGAGGCTTCAAATAATGGACATACAATTTATTCGATTGTACTGCTTGCAAATTATCTGTCAAGCTTGCCAATGCTGACGCACTATTGAAATAACAATTTTGCATAGAACTTGCACTTTGCTCACTAATTGCATTCACAGTGACAGCATCAGATGGACTTGAGAGAAATGTATCAAGGTTGAATTCTAGACTGGCATCTAAAATAACTGATCTTTTTGGTATGGGATTGAATATTGTAAATTGGAATGCAGAGAAAATTTGAGTTCCTACAGATCCACTATAGTAAGTCAGATATCTTGATGAAGCGGTGGGGCTACATCCAAACGAGGACAACCCTGAATCTTGCAAACCAGATGAAATATAACCATTGGTAACAATAGGAGCATCTAAAGATAACAAATATTTTCATAATATATAATAATAATAGACAGGGAATCAGACAGTCATATTTGCTACTTCAATTTTCACGCCGGAGCGATCATCAGGCAAGGATGATGATCGATAGGGTGTGAAACGTTAAGTAGCAAATATGACTGTCTGATTCTCTGTCTATTATTATTGTATTGAGCCCTATATATCTAATCGCTAAATGCTAAACATGCTTACAGGAAGGGTTGGCAACAACCTGAAACAAAGCCTTTCGGCAGGGCTACCTCTGTAGCTACTTATCTATCACGTCCATTAAACAGAGCAACATAAGGGATGTTAAGGAGTTTGTTGAAATGCTTCCATCTAACATTTCAACTGACAATTTTGCTTTGCAAGAGAATCAGATAATTTTATTTCCCATACCGAGGTAAAAAATCAAACTCTTAATACATCAGCATCTGCAGCATCCTATTCAGAGAGTTGGAAAATGAGTTTCCTCTGAAAAACACGGCTTACCGCCTACTCTTAAAAATAAAAGTAATGTAGACGGTGTCACCCTACCGAAGGCACCAATATTTCTAGATGAGTGGCTTTTTTCGCTGAGAGCCATGATTTTAAACTCTCTTTGTTGATCTCAGTCGCGACACTGCAGATCAATTTAAACAGATTTCATGGTAGATATAGACCGATCGCCACAGAACTAAAACGGCAGGTTTCTCCGGGCAACTTGAACATCACATAAAAGTGTTCATAAAAATATGCTGAACAATTACCTATTCCTTGTTTTAATTAAATTCTATTGTAAACCCTTCAAAAATCCAATTTATATTTCATGATTCACGGTTAAAGCCTTCTTATCATTTTGAGAAAATGCTGGATGTGAGCTTCATGGTCTTTGATGCTTTTGTTCTCCCGAGATTTTGCGAATTCATAGAAGCATGACGAAAACACAAAATGTATGAATTAAGAGGGCTCTGACAGTGAAATGATTTATAAATTCATCTCTGGTGAGCTCCACAATAAAATTTGACCAAAGCAAGGAATAGGTAATTGTTCAGCATATTTTTATGAACACTTTTATGTGATTTTCAAGTTTCCCGGAGAAACCTGCCGTTTTAGTTCTGTGGTGCTCGGTCTAATAGGTCTCGATTGTCAATGAACAACGATGCGCCGCAGCTACTCACAATGCGATTTCCTCTGGACCATTCCATCCGCCATCCTCAGATGGTACTCATTTGATGTTTCAGATGAGGTCAAGGCTGAGTTGACCTTAGGGGGATTTGAACCACAGTCGATAAGATATGATCCGATCTTTAGTTTGGTTGCTCTGCCATCTGATCTAATCCTCCTACTCTTAACAGCACTAGTAAAAGTCTGGAAAGCCGAAAGAAGTTTTAGTAAACAACTCAAGCTTGTGATATGAAGAACCATCTGAGGACTACGATGACAGATGAAAGGCTAGAGCATTTGATAATTTTATGCTGTGAGAGAGACATAACTGATGGGTAATACCTAAATGCGCTGTGCAGTAAGAATATTTGTGAAAATAGCTACCTTGAATATTCATAGTAATTACTAAGTATATCCTATTATAAGCACATGATTAAGCAATAGATTGGGATATACTTACCACTGCCTGGTCCATCACAAGGGGCTCCTTCAAAACACGATTTTTCATCCTCGCTATTTCCTTGACAAGAACCGGAATTTCCGTTGCATTGACGGGACCTTGTTGTTGTACCTGGTGAGCAACAAGTTGTCCAAACTGACCAGTCATTCCATTCTGAGATTAAAAAAAATTATAAAAAGTAATATATAATTTCTTGGAATGTAGTTGATGATAACTTGACTAAGAAAGACTCATGATTGAATATATTCGTAGCCTTATTCATTGTCTTCATGCTAAGTCGTAGAGGTTCCATATTCAAGCTGAGAAAAACATTTTTGAGAAGAAAATTTCAAAATTTTAAACTTTTTGCGTATCCTTTTTTGACATTATAGAGAATTTTGAAATCTGATGGTAGCATTTACAGGATTTTGGGAACTTTTTGGGTACTTCACTATTTTCCAATGTGACAATTCTCCCCGTCCATGCTGGTGTTATCCCCCAGGACATTACATCATTTAACTAATCATATATCACATGCTACTTTTTCAGCATAGTTACATTCAAAATTAGTTACACAGATCCATCACATGTGCAATGCTGCTCTAGAGAACTGGATATTGCCTTTGATATTTCAGCATAGCACCGTGATTGAATTATGAGATTCAAAGTTAAGTTCTACTCGGAGCCATCTATTTATAAGAGTTGAGATACGCAACTTTTGGGGCTCGAATGTCGTCGTTTTCGCTCCATTGAAAACAAGATTTTGAACAAAAAAGTTTTTCGAATTCATAATTTTATATTCGCGTGATTTGTTCACATTTGCGAGTCTTCGTTTGACAGAACGGAAATGGCGCTAATTAGATCTATTTTATACATATTTGTTTATGTATATAACTGGTTTGGTACATTGCATAGCGTTGTAAATGGAATACTTTTCATGTGAGAGTATCCTAAGGTCGCTTTCGAGATCGTTCAGAATTGATCCCTACATAGTGAGTCACTGATGTCATATACAATATACATGTACGTACAATGTACACACATATATGTATATAGTACAAAGAGCGTATGCCTGATACCTGCTGCGAGCCCTGCTAGTAGCTTTCTAATCGTATTTAATGAAAATTCAGCGGTGTCAAAGAAGATTTCTCGTTTCACTCTTCTTTGTACGTCCTCGTGAAAACTCATATTGATTCCCGCATAAAATGACGTCGTCGCGTCGCTAAAGTTAAGCCATGTCTCCGCTCGTCTTCGTGGTGTCATAGGAATTCTTTCGTATCACAAAAATGGGGAAAATGTTTGTGCTGATGCCTGCACAAAAATAACGTCGTTAATCTAAGTCATTCATTAAGTTTTTCGAACAGTTATTTACTTATGAAAATTAACAAACATTTGTATATTTTCTTGGACATAGTTAAACTTTATAAATATCATACCAAATACACATGTATTTCTATGAGATTTTATTAAATATGTTACCATCATTTCCTTATCCTTGTAGCACTATTTGTAACAACTAATAGTACAAAAATTATACATACGTCGCATTATCAATTGAATGCTTGATGTTGCTAATTGGATGCCAATTGTTGATGATTGAGAAGGTTCGATCGTTGATAGAGTCGTCGATAATGGTGACGGAGTGAGTGATGATGTTGATAATAAAATATTTGGAGTTGATGATGTACCACTTGATATTGATGTGTAAACACTTTGTGATATTGATCGAAAAGATCCGCTTGTAGAAACGCCAGTTCTGATGGCATTCTGAATCTATAAGGAAATTCACTTATCAATAATGTCATAAAATACTACGTTTTTCTATTACAGTTCATTTAGATATATGAATCGGTGTGACATCTCCCCATCCCAAAAAGATTTAGAGTCAATTTTCGGCCAATTTTGAAACGAAAAAGCTGCTGCAGTTCAAGATTGTGTTGGTGTCAGTTTTTGAGATGGTCTCAGTACTGGAGTTCCTATGTATGCATTAGTGCCATGTCTTTTGTATGAGGCAATTTGGTCGGGCAAAATTGCTAAATAGCCCCTCCCCTGTCAGAAGCATGTTGTTACGGCCTAGCTAGTATTGGTATTTTACGAAGAAAAATTATCAAATAAAAATTAGTATAATTTGACTCAATTATACTATTAGACAATTGACATTGAAGTATTCTGAGTTGCTGAGCTACATCAGATTAATTTTTAATAGAACATGATAAACAACACGTTGTTGACATTGACTGAATAATTTATAATTTTTGTTTATAATCATTTAATACTTTTAAAACATGTTTTTTTTTTTTTTTACGCATGAATTGAAACTAAAATTAATCAATTAAAATGATACATAAATATCTAGCATGAATGACTAGCCTCTAAGTCTTTCCTATGCATGTATTACAACTAATTATCTACACGCAGTATTTGCTTTTAAATGTACCAACTATACTATATAGTGCAATTGCCTATCTGGGCCGCAATAGAAATTCATTAGGGGAGGTATTTTCCAGATTGAGGTTCTGGAGCATATATGAATTATTCTTTAGAGAGCTGAAATACTTAATACCACAAAGTAAAGTAATGTAGACAGTGTCGCCCTACCAAAGGCACCCGTACCACTGCTCTATTTCTAGAGGAGTGGCTCTTTTCGCTAAGAGCAATGATGTTAAACTCTCCTTAAATCTCAGCCGCGACACTGCGGATCAATTTCAACAGATTTCATGGCAGATAGGCCTTGATTGTTAATGCGCAACGATGAGTTGCAGCTACTCACAATGCAATTCCTTCTGAACCATTCCATCCGCCATCCTTAGATGGTACTCATTTGATGTTACAGATAAAGTCAAGGCTGAGTTGACCTCAGGGGGATTTGAACCACAGTTGATCAGATATGATACGATCTGAAGTTCGGTTGCTCTGCCAACTGAGCTAATTATCCCTTTTTTAATACCACACCGCTGTCTTATAAGCCCAGAAGTCAATCATCGGACTCCTCTGCAATAGCTTTGATGTTAAACCATCTGACGTAGCTACTAGATCTTAAATGAAGATAATATCAGTAGGAGTAAGATGAAATCACAGATGCAAATGATGATAAAATCCCATCATAAATAACTTTTGAACAGCAAATCTAATACCTGTTTTGGGGTTAAACATATTCCATTTTCGAGATGGCTATGGAGATTACTTTATTATTCCTATAGACGATTTTGAGTGCTTGTTGTTTTTGAAATGAAAACACAATTAGAATTCCAAATTTGACAGTTGATCAATGAACATTCTTACATGATCGTACAAAGGCTGAAAAAACTTTCTGACAATTTCTGGAACTGAAAACTTGTTAAAATATCTGGACAGCACGATAATGATTCAGTATTCCTGCTTTCCATTTCTTGTACATATGATCATGACGATACATTTGCAACTCTGTAAATACGAGAGTGCCAACGAGTAGCTAGCGAATTATGGAACGCAGGGAGATTCGATCTGTGTATGCGTCAGAGTTGTGCTATAGTGCATTCCAACAATCAATCCAGTATAAATTTAAGTCTGATCGTGTAATACGTGTCCGGTGGAATTTCTATCCAGTGTTGTGGAATCATCATCTAATACTACCCACGTCAGTTGTTGATTTTCAGGATTCTAATGGGACTATTTTTGATTTTCAGCGTAAACTTTACATGCAAATGTGAGTACAAAAGTTTTCTTTTTAACGATATGGCGACAATAGCAAAATGTCAACTTTCATCATTTTGATATACTTTACAACAAAACTTTATATTTATATTTGAGTAAACAAGATATAGCGTCACTGAGTATCAATGACATGCGTGTCAGCATCCAAATTGTCAATTTCTTTACTAATCACATACTTCAAAAATCCCTCGGCTGTAATTGGCTAGGAGAAATGACATTTATAGCGCAATTTGTTTTAGATTGCATTCATTCTGTACAAAACCCAAAATCAAAAAGTGATTGGTGATAGAATAATCGGACAAATATTTCACGTCGAAAACAGAGCTTGAAAAATGCAGATAAATGCAAAGAGGAATTGGAACACGGTAATTTTGCGACATGATCACTTCTTTGGTTCTTACTCGAAACCATTATTAGACAAAGGTAATCATACCGCTTCTCGCTCAATTCTGGATTAATTTTATTTTCGAATTTTTAAAAAAAAGTTTCAAATTGATCTCCCTCACTCGATCTAATTTGAAACTGTTTGAAAAACCAAATCGTGCAAATTAATCGCGTATTGAGCTCGAAATCGTATGACTTCCTATACTAATAAGTTGAACCTCAATGATAAATCATTATAACATTGTTCATAAATTCTACAGAATCTGAGCCTCGATGTTCTTATAAAATGTGTTTCTTATAAAAAAATATATTTATCTAAAATATTATTCAAGGCTCTAGTCATATATAACTTGCAGATGACATTTGCCAGTTGCTAATATTTCCGTATATATTGCCATTTGGATAAGCTGATAGAGCTGCATGCAATTATCGATAAAAAAGTATATATTCAGTAAAGATTTTTCGAGAAACGTTTCAAGATAAAGGATATTAATGACAAACAATTGACAGATTTCGGCCTGTCTCGACTATTTATATAACATAAGTCAATAATATATTTTCTTTTTTGTATTGTTTTGTACCCAATTTTATAATTTCGTAGATACTTACTATATAATAATTTAATATAATATGAGGTGAACACATGTATGTGAGAGTGCTCAATGTTTGTTTAGACAGAGCATAATCTAGAATAGACACAAAGATGAGGCAAAAGCTTTTGCTTAGGCTTTTGCCTCATCTTTGTGTCTATTCTAGATACTTACTATAAATACCTTCAAGTGATTTTAATATTTATTCCGTTTACCCTGAAGATGCAATTAAGGTAATGCGAAACGTTGGTTAAACCTAAGTCTGTTAATCCGTTGCTATATATGTTTGTTATATTGTTATATTTTAGATTAAGGTAAATGCTGAAAAAAATGATAAATAAATGTATCTACACTTACTATTTTATAATGTTGACATGTTGAATTGGCTGTATATATCCAGGTCTGTGCGCTTTCATCGCCAATAAGTTCACAGTTTAAATCATTTGTTATCCCTTCACACAAGTTTATGGCTTTGCATTTCTCGTTTCGATTACAAACGTGTAAACATTTAATTCCATTTATCGTTTTAAATTGTTTCAAAACAAATCCATCAGCATAAGTTGCTTTTTTAAATAACACATTATTTGCATTACCAAATACGTTACATTGAAAACATACGCATAGATAGATAATCATTATATTTGAAATACAAGCCATATTGTCTGCTTTTTTCTGTACCACTCGTTGTCAGGAAATACCTAAAAAATAAAATGGCAAAACACAGCAGATGTAAAGCAGATGTTTCCAGACGGAGAAACGAAAAGCGGTAATCTTACAAATTGTCATACATATATATAACCGTAACATAATATGTTACATATACCAGCAGTATTTACATATCTTCATTGTCAAAACAACTTGTTTTTATAAATATGAAATTATCCATACATTTTTAGTTTCCAGCAATGCAAACTTAAATGATGTAACTATAACATGCTCAGACGGCACGCCTGGTTTATTTAATCAATTCGTTTTCTCGATTCTAGAAAATTATTGTTATTGTACATGCAGTTTGAGATATATATTTAGTCCTCTAGTCATTTGAATTTATATTATTCTTTAATGTCTATCGATTCTTTTTATAACATGTCTTCAAATGTCTGTAAGCAAATAATGAAGAATTCAATAATACCGGTGACATTTTAAATCAAGTTGTAGAATAGGAAAAGTATAGTCAAATACCGAACCCGTCATTTCTCGGCATGTTAAAATGAAGAATTACACGTCTCGATATATTTGGTTGGTAACAATCAAGTTTTCTCTTCCAGATATGCAGTACTCCCTTATTTAAGACTGATGTCTGTTTGTACATTAAATTATTTTTACATTTCTACATCTCTAAATTTGTGATTCGTTTTAGAAATAAGTTTTCTCCCAATGTATGAAATATATCAATAACATCTGATAAATTATTTTGTATGTGGTAACTATTCAATTAATCTAATAAATTTATATGTCCGACTTTGTTGGTATATGTACCGTAGACGTAGCATACACTATCAAGATCGTCATAACAAAATAAGGGAAAATTTAGCAAGTCAAGGTTTTCTTTGGTACTGCATAATTTACAAATTTCAATACGATTAATTATTATACTATTTTTATATAGTTCTGTGTAGGATGATATGTACAGTACAACAGCTATACTTGACGCAAGTTAAATTGTTCAAAATTTTGGCTCTGTGCGCAGCTGTTCTTTCGTTCAAATGTACACAACTTAAATAAAATCGTAAACATTAATAACTGGTACAAGCCATTCCTGTTATTTTTCCAACTATTTTTCTATATTGTGATAGTATAAATAACGCAATAATGAAAGAAAGAAAGAGCAAGTTAAATATTCCAAATTGTAAATACGCTTTTTATCAATTAAAAGTCCCGTCATTTTTCTTCTCTGTGTTACAATTTGATCATACTTTACAATTGTCTTAATTTAGATTACAAAACATTCAAAACAGATTGACTAAAAAACAGAAATAAGATTTATTTAGGAGAAATTTAGGAGAAATGGAAAATGAAAATTACAAATTTAAATTCATTTAATAAGCGTAATCAGACGCTTTGTTCCACAATGGTTTCGCAAAAGGGTTACTGCACTGCAGTCTTTTGTCTTGGGTCTCTGATAATGTTATCTTACGTCATGTAAGCCTCGTGTTACGTAAAATGTAAAACCTGTGTCTCTTATAAAGTAGAAACTGTTCAGAACGGCACCCCTGGGGAATCTTACAGAAGTATATGTTAAAGGCAATATGCCGTTAGAGCCGGTATTACTTCAAAACAATAGAGCAAAAGATAATGACTTCATAGGTTCATTTCTCCTTCTAATGACGCATGCGGACTAACGCAACAAAAGTATGTGGGCTACTTTTTCAACCGTTTGGATTATGGTTTTTATCATTATGATGGCGAATTATTATTATTATGATCATTATGATGGTCGGTTTTAAATCGTTGTTCATGATGTTGCTTTTGATTTACTATGAATTCCTCGTTTTATAAACAGTGAGACAAATGTTCTTTCAAATGCTAAAAAACTTCATTGTTTTATTTTGACATCGCATGTTCAAATAATGCACAAAGCAAAGTACCCGGTAAAGTGCGACTTTTTATACGTTCTATCACATCCACAACAATTTCTCGATGTTGAAAAGTTACTGTATTGTTAACATTTGATAACTGAAGCAAACTTTGTTGTAAAAAGACGTTATACACAATTGTGTTACTTCACGGGAAGCAGAATGTGTGACAATTTGAAGTTTGGTAATTTTACTTTAGCCTAGCTCCACAAGGCCCACTATTTCACTGCGCTCACCTTCTCTGCGCCTATACGAAGTGAAGTGAAGTACAGAGGCATGTGGCACAGGTCTAATTTTACCGTGGTAACCATTTCTAAAATACACGCAACAGTTAATTACAAACAGTATAATAATATAATATAAAATATAGACATATGCATATATGTACATATTGCCCACTACCATCGTAGTTTGAGCACACTCTGGTATGACATAGATGTTAACTCATCTTGACTTAGTTATAGCAAGCTAAGCCCGGGAGTAACTCCACTAGGACGGCTATACGGGCACGTGCCACTTTTTTTGGGTCCATATTCCAGCTGAGAAAAACTTTTTGGGTATGAGATTTCAAATTTTGGAGCTTTTGGGTATCCTATTTTTGTCTTTTTTAAGAATGTTTGAAAAAATTTGCATCATTTTTGTGTATTTACCTAAAATCAGTCAACCTGCAAGAACTTTTTGGGTAGCATCAACAGAATTTTTGGAACTTTTTGGGTGCTTTACCTTTTTCCAAAGTGGCACACCCCGTCCCTAAAGAGCTGGAGTTACCCACCGGGAAGCAAAGTCAGTCTCTTGTTCACTGAGCATTACTGACGACGGCTAATGGCCAGATACAAATACCTGTCTGCTGCTAATATAGATACATTATTGCTTAAATTTATTTCAAAATAATTTTGTTTCCTTTCAGTAGCTTTTTGATTGAAATTTAAACAATTTCGTTTTTTACTTTAACTGTATAATCTATTGAGGATTTTTAAATTCGATGGAATTTTTCACAAAAAGAAGCTACCAAGGAGAATCGAAAATATTTTGAGATAAATTTAAACAAGTATTTTATATTATTAGATTTTATCTAATAGGAAAGAGTATAATGCTCAATGTCATAAATGGCAAAGCTGTAAGTATTAGTAATAGAAAGGAGTAAGAGACCACACATTCTTATACTGTTACTTTAGTGTTTCATGCTTTTATAGCAATCATCAGACAGAAATCTGAGTAACTCTGAGTAACAGAGAAAACGTCTCGTTTCTTATTTTATATCTATATATATATATATATATATATATATATATATATATATTTATCGCATGCGCACGGAGATGTTATCTAATCACATTGTTTGTTGATATGGTTGTTGCTTGTATTTTAGAAACGGTTACGTTATGTTTGTAATACTATATAAAATGTGAAGTCAAAAATCCGACAATCATGTTTGCTACTCAAAGTTTCACTTGTTTATATATTTGACTTCATATGTTATATATTATTTGAAGCTCTGCTGTAAAGTATTGAGTCCTATCTTCAACTAGTAAGACAACTTATAACACATTATGTATATTTGTATGAAAATAATATTAATTCAAACTAAATTCTTACTTGTATTGGATAGAAATCCTCGAAAACGCGGGAAAATCAAGTTTGAATATGAGGCGCTGAGTCTTTCAAAAGATATAAGAGAGGTTGATAAGAAACATGGCAAATATGGCGAATGTAGGATTCTTTACTCGTGTTAAAAATGCTATTACACAATTAACAAAACCTACTCGGGGTCGAAACGAAGGAGGAGAAACACCAGGGCCAGTAAGTTCATTAATATTGACCTATTTTCTTGGAATTTCTATCTTATTTGACTGCACGCAACGAAATCATTGCTCAAAGTCAAACATGTGTTACAGTGTTACTTGTTAGTAGGAGACTAACCAGATAATGATACTAGCTAGGAGTGGGCCTCTGGGCCCTAATAGGTCTATGCATTATGCTAGCCCACGAGTACGGGTACTCGACACCAAGGACCAAGGTTAAGTAAGCCTACTTTACTAGTTAATTAAGATCTGATCTGATTAATTAACTGATTACTGATCGACAGACGACAGATCTTATCCATCAAACTAGATATAGGCCTAGTTGTAGGCCAGTCTGCAGATTATGGAAATGGCACACCCGAGAATCAACGATATTTAGATATTTTACGGTCAAATGTCAACAAAGTAGCCTATTTGCTGTTGCGCACAGTCCGAGATCTCGGTGAAAACTGCCCTTACCTGCAGACTTGGTTGTAGGCTAGGTGCATCCTACTAGGCCCATGGCCGGATCCCAGTATGCAGATAATGGCAGATGAGCACCCTATTTTTGTTCTTGAGTTTATAATGGCACAGCTGAAGAAATTTTCCCACACTCCCATTGCTCCGACAGTAGGCCTACTTGTCCAAACAGCCCTTTCAATTGATGCTACACAAAGCATGATAAAAGCAAGCATACTTTACTACTGTGCCTACTGAATGGACAAATCTAGACAAATAATATTTTCCTAGTTGTAGAATCTCTTTCGCAATCAGGTACATATTTTACATCTTAATGATCTAATATTGATCGATTTTCACTTCAAAATTAAAACCATATATATATGTTATCGACACATGTTAAAATAACCAACATTTTGTTAATTGTCATTATAATTTGATGATATGTTTTCATTAACATTAACAATACTATGGTTTGTTAACAATGCCATATTAACATTTGCCAAACTGTCAACAACTTTGCTGACAACATGATTTGAGCTGAGGTATCTTGATAATAGTGAAATGATTTTTTTGATTATTTAACTTAATTTTAAATATTAACTGTTTATGAACTCCTGAACTGTTTTCGCAGTGGATGTTTGACTTTCAAGCATAAATCACATGAATTTCATATAAACATAGAAAGATTGAAATCGAAGAACTATAATTTTTAATGAGAAAAATGTATCTTGACAATGAAAAACCTTCTGATTTTGTGTTCCGGCAACCGGGATACCACCCTCCCTGCCATTGATATGCCCAACTGACACTTTAGAGTTGAAATAAAGATAAGCGAAAAGCCTTTTCCGTTATTCAGATTCTCATAGGTTTATTTTTCGTTCAAACGGTTTACTCCAGATCTTAATACATCATGGTAAATCGTCTAAGGAATGCAAAATAAACGCGTGAAACTCTGAGTAACGGAAGGAAGAGGGTTTGCCTCTTCTTTGTTTCAATTCTATGTTATGCCCTGTTTTAAGTTTTAACAAACATTGATCACTCTCACTCACATAGGCGACATGTGTCTATCTACCTCATATTATATTATAACTGTGACTTTGTAAATATTACTTAGTATTATTTCAATGTTTATCTTCAGAACAAGCGTGTAAAAGTGTATGAGATCACACCTGGCCGGCTTTATTCACCAAAACAAATTGAAGCTAAAAGGTAATTAAGTAGGCTACTAAAATGTAACATTCTGGCTTAAAAAAAGTGATTAGGCCTATATATAAAGCCCATATGCAGGTTTATATAATGTGCTGACTAAAGCCCTTTTCACACTACTAGCCTATACATATTTAACCCGGGTTAGTTTTGTTTTGTTCACACTAGCTCTTGTGAAACAAGGTCAAACTAGGGTCAGACTAATGCACATGAAAAAACTTGACGCCACATTTTTAATAATTCTTATTCTTTCATACTAAAAACAATATCCGATACAAGCTTACAAAATTGCAAGAAATGCGTTACATTCCAGAAATAGAAGCTGTTTAGATAAAACAATTTTGAAAAATCGTGTTTACTGACTTTTTTAGCATTACTATAATATAGGCTACAACATAAATTAAAAATAATTGCAGAAATTCTTGATCATGATATTCTTTTATAGCCTACTTACTCGACTTGAAACTGTTGAAATTTGATGTTCAATAACCTGTTTTAAAAGCATATTTATCTCATCTAGTGATATTGCCCATGCGCATGTAAAAAACTAACCCTGGTTCAACCCTAGTTTGCATTCACACTACAACTAACCCAGGTCAAACCCACTTTTAAAGTAGGGCGAACCCACCTCATAAAGGTGGGTTAAAACTAACCCGGGTTAGCGCTGTTAACCCGGGTTAGTTGAATTCACACTACTCACTTGTAACCTGGGTTAGCGTTAACCCGGGTTAAAAGTGTGTAATGTGAAAAGAACTTAATCTAAGCCTGTAATTAAGAATAAGTAATGCAAAAACTACACTAAAGATGGATTTCCACGAGACGAAAATGTAGCGGTTACTTTTTTTCGAAGTTCTAAACACGAGCAATTGCAAAAAATTACAAACCGATCCAACTTTTTTTTCGTCTCAGTGACTCCCTTTATCGCCTCCAATCTGACGTGAACATCAACTACGCATGCGTTTACGTTGTATATTTCGTTCAATTGTAGGGATGCGAATCGACAGTCAAAACGGTAATCGAATGTTCAACAAGTTAGTACTCGATTCGAATCGATTATTAATTGAAATCTTTCTGTTCTTTTTGTTACCATTCAAGTAGACAATGAAAACACAAAGAAAAACTTTTCCACGACTGCAAGAAATGCGTTGAGAACATCATATTCAACTTGACTATCTTTACATAGATTTTGAACACATAAATACAACAGTTTGTTTGCTCAGTTTGTTCGCTTCGATATTAGTTTATAGAATTCATGTGATTCAACTCACTTCATGTTTCATCACGTCTGTTCACGTTCATGTTTCATCACGTCAGGGGTGATTAGCTCAGTTGGCAGAGCAACCGAACTTCAGATCGTATCATATCTGATCGACTGTGGTTCAAATCCCCCTCAGGTCAACTCAGCCTTAACTTTATCTGAAACATCAAATGAGTACCATCTAAGGATGGCGGATGGAATGGTTCAGGAGGAATTGCATTGTGAGTAGCTGCGGCGCATCGTTGCGCATTGACAATCAAGGCCTATCTGCCATGAAATCTGTTGAAATTGATCTGCAGTGTCGCGGCTGAGATCTAAGGAGCGTTTAACATCATTGCTCTTAGCGAAAAGAGCCACTTCTCTAGAAATAGAGGAGTGGTACGGGTGCCTTCGGTAGGGCGACACCATCCACATTACATTTATCACGTCTGTTCGATCAATCAATTGTCATAGCAACTGAGTCTGAAATAGAACTAATTTCGTGTAACTTGAGATTTTCTTTGTTATGGTAAGTAGGGGGAGTTCCATAGACCATTTAAACACGCAAAAGACGTCATTGTGAAATATTTGTCACGTGTTTGTTTCGTATCTTATATTGGTAAATAGAGAATTTGAAGAAAACTTTATCCAAGAAAGGTTGCTTTATATATTTGGAAACAAGCGTATTTAATATTAATTGGAATAAACTAATCCTTCATTTACTATTTGAATAATCGATATTTCATTGATATTCGATTCGCATCCCTATTCAATTGTAGTGAAAAAAAGTAGTTGCTACATTTTCGTGTCGTGGAAATTTACCACAAGTGTCAGACATCATTGATTTAATATGTTACCAAACAAATGTTGGTGCTTACGAACAATTCTCTGAGCATATTTCTCTAGGTTGATTTGAAAATATGATTTGCAATTTAGGAATTGAAATGCAAAAGAAAAACTTTCAGTCCCTGAGGATTTTTGCAAAGATTGCCTGGAAACTAAAGTTGTGCCTCAATCAGAATTTATTCCAAAATTTATCTGCAACAAACCTCATATTAACAATCAAAATGTAGTAGCCTAAAACTTTGTAAGTCCTGCATTTAGTTCCAGGCCTCCATGTAATTGTCTTGCTTGCCTTCCGCTCTTCATGCCCTGTTAATGTGCCGTTAAATTTGTTTTGTTTTTAAATTCACAGGGTTCAAAGAGATTTCTACACATTATCAGAAACTGTTTCTGTAACAGAAGACAGAAATTATGAATTTAAAGCTGGTGGAATGTTTCTTAATTCAAACCATCTTGCAGATGTTAGTTATTATAGATAATGTAATTGATATTGCAAACATCTAGGCCAAAAATCCTAATCTCGTGTAATAATATAGGCGTATATAACTCATATACGCTACACAGCAAGAGCATATTCATCAAATCTTTTGCCCAAAATGTGACCTTTTCCACCTGATATATAATGGGACTGAAAATGATCTATAATCAATTACTACATCACATGTGCAGTTTGTCATACTTTTTGACATGAAATTGGCTCTAAATTAGTTGTACAGTGCAACCTGTATATAACAGCCAACTAAGAGAGGTAGATAGGCCTACATTGACCACTATAGACAGGTGGCATTTATATACAGGTTTGATTCAATAGAAATTAGTATTTTAGACATTGCAATAGTGACCACTATAGACAGGTGGCTGCTTTATAGAGGTGACAGTTATAACATGTTTTGACTGTATTGTTGTTTTAATTCGTTGCCATGTTTGCCAGGACAACTTTTGAAGGATTGTGTTATAAACATGTTAAGGGGTTGAATTCCATGGCAAAAACTTATTCAGGCACTCAATGTTTGCAATTTCACGCATATCGCAATTTAGAAATTTCAACTTTTGCACTTCCAACCAACAGCAAATTGATTTCATTTAGACCTTTCGGCTTTGAAATTGTAGCATTCAGCTGCACATGCGAAATTTGAATAGTAGAAAGTGTGTTTATTGTTTGAAGTCCCAAAAAGTTAAATTACATTATGATTTTCACTCCAACAATTTTAATGACGCAAAGAGATTTTCAATCACATAAGAATGCAGGTTAAAATTCATTTTCACGCACTAAAAATAAACAGGCCACGTATCAGACATAAGAATTCTCAGACTAATAGTGGATTTTAGACTATTTTCACCTAGTGGAACTCTTGCTTTTGCGTTTTTCTCATTGAAATCCATTACCAATGATGTAGATATTCCAGATTTCAGACAATTTTTGAAATTTTAATTCTCATGTCTGACGTATAAATATGAGCGAACCCCCATAGATATTAATGTATGTTCGCAATAATCTTGCATGCTTACACAATTTCACAAAATTATAATGAATTGATTATCTTTAATTCTTTATATAGTAATTGTTTTCTTACTTGTTATTACTATCTTTGCAGTACATCAACAAGTATGGCAGTGCGTTTTTAAACAGTGAGGGAGGTGTATTAATTGGTGGTGTTTTAGATAACGGTTAGTTAACATGATTAATGTTTATACAAAATACATATGTTACTAAACCTCTCTCTTTGTTCGTAAGCTTGGATCAAACCTGCTTAAGTTGACACTCACGTTACTCCTCTACTACTTCTCCGGATAAGATAGGGCTCATGCTTGCAGAGATTTGAAGCTTGAATATTTGAACTAATTAATTTATGTCACTTTTATTTTATGCCTTATGAGGGAATGCTGCTAAGTTGCCATTTCAATACGAGGAGCAATTTCTAACAGTTCATGAACATCATCAAGCATCTCATCAGGATCCGACAAAAGGCTCAGCCTTCTGGAATCCTTTTGGAATCTGGAGACATTTCAACATTTTCTTCTGAATTTTTTGTTGTTGAAGTTTGACCCATAAATAACAAAAATATCAATTTTCTTCTGAATCTGTTTTAACTTTCCGGAATCTAGGATTGAAGGATTCCTACTTTCGTCAGACCCTGCAATGGAAAAATTTTAATCTCAAAATTCATCTCAAATCTATTTGTCATATTTAAACTGAGTTCCAGCATTGTTGCTTAGCACACAATAATCCTGCTAATGTGATAAGTAGGCCTCTGTGGTAGAAGATTTAATGAAAACAATCAAATGATTCCGCCTTTCGTTTTATGTGTACAGTCGAAGTTGCTTAATGTCCCCCTCTGGTACGGATGAAAACCGGAACATTAAGCGAGGTGGGATATTAAACGAGGTAGGAATGAGTTTGTATGGAGAAAGGAAAATAGAAATCAGTTTTATCAGGCATGAGAGAGTTCCTCGGAAAAGCTGATTTCCTCGTTTTCCATCGGATTTAAAACAAAGTAAATTCATTGAAAATACTAGTCTTGCTATTGTTTTGGTAATTTTCCAAGTATTTTCCTCGTTTTTTACTGAGCTCGACTCTCATGCCTGTTTTATGCAGGGATATTAAGCAAGGTGAGACATTAAAAAAGGGGATATTAACCGAGTTTGACTGTAGCAACTAAAACGCTGCTATGTTAACCGAAAAACTCTCTTAACAAAATGCCATGTTCAACGTCAATTTTGACGGGGAATGAACCACGATATACAACAACAGTGACATGACTTGTATGGATAAAATAATTAGTTCTATCTAAATCTGATGTGTCCCAAAATGCGATTTATACATTATAATGTTCTTGAACTGCTTATTTGGAATGGTTAATCTAGCTCAAGTATGTTTTTCTGTTGTTTTTAATCTCTCACACATGTTACAACAAATTGTAGGTGTAGTCAAAGGAATGACGTTGCGCCTTTCCACACAAGAATGGCTGAGGACCATGATAAAGAAGTCTTTTGATCAATTCAGACCTCCTGTTGACACACAATATTATCGGTAAGTTGGCATTTGCATTTTATCTGTATGGTTGCCAGACTTTGAACGCTAGAAACACACAGCTTATTGATCTCTTCCTTATTGGCCGACAGTGTGATTACAATTTTTTATTATTTTAAAAATTATGAAGTGGATAAGGCTGCGACAGGAAGGTCTTTGTTGCTTCGTTTTGAAGGTTAATCACTCAAACAGATTTATTTTTCGAATAAGACTTAATAATACTACTATATATTAACAATAGTAATAATAAGTAGTAATAGCTGTAGGCTAGGTCCTAGTAAATTATTTCGATAGCAAAGGCCGGCAAACGATAACAACATTTGTTTGGAATAAGTTAGTTGAATGAATGGAGCACTTTATTTATTTTAATAACATAATCAATTTTAGCAAAGGTCAATTTTAAATGAGTGTGCATGCTCAGGAAACTTTGTAGCTTCAGCCAAACCACTTAAGTTAAGGCTACCGTAGCTTTATCCTTGTCCTAAAATTTTATCCTACTCTATAACACAATATAGCTAACCCTACATATTTGGTTCTACAGTATAACCCGCTTTTACAGTGCAATTCCAATAATTGAAATTCCCCCTTAACTGCAACCTTAATCTCAAACGTTGTAAACTATTCCCTTCTCAAATCTGGTAATAAACAATTTCGGATAAATGCAGCAGAAATCGTTGGCAGTTTTGAATTGCATTTTATCAAGTGCAGGTGTAGGCCTAGGGTTCAGACATGGATAAAACTACATAGCTATATATTATGTGTGATGTATTTAGGGTGTTGAACCTACAACAGTTACAAGGAAAGAGAGAGATTTTATGTCACAGTTGATTATTTACATGAAGACAGTGATAAACGGAAGTTACAATATATATAAGACAACAAACAAACCACTACACAGGTCATGTATATGTAAATTTCTAAATGCTCTATTATTGGAACTCCATTAAGGTATGCTATTATGTTTCCAGTAATTACATCTATTGGCCTATAATTACACCTGTAGGCCTATAATTACACCTGTAGGCCTATAATTACACCTGTAGGCCTATAATTACACCTGTAGGCCTAAAATTACACCTGTAGGCCAATAATTACACCTGTAGGCCTATATGTTTTTACAATTGTTTATTTTTATTTCAGTTTAAAATTTGTACCAGTTATGGATGGCCGATCGAGCAGAGGATATAGCAGACCACGTCCACTTATGGATATTTTTGTATTAGAGATACATATTAAGAAAGGCGACGTCGCTGATATATACGAAACAAGCGACCACAAAGTGTGTTTTGTATTTTATTATATACATTACAGTGCCCTTTAATTCCCAAATTGACTAGACATTATTGTGAACATGCAGGATTACTTTCAGCAGGGTTCGATAAAATGGAGGGTTCCGGGACTGGAAGACTAGCAAAAATTTGAAGGAAGAGAAGGAAGTAGTTGGATTCAGCTTTTACAAGCAGAAGACAAATAATTTGCTTCCCTTTCTTTACAAGATAAAAATGAAAATACGCATTTGTATTATATTTTATGATAATGAGCGAACAATAACCCCTAAAATAAAGCTGTGCAAACATTTAAATAGTTTATTAAGGCCGAAAAGTTTTAGGAAGCAAAAATTAGAATCCTTGAAGAAAAATGTTCTATCAGACCCTGACTTTCAGATAGGATTAGTAGACAATCCTGATCAATCAATCCCGGTTGCAACAAAAACAAACTGAGTTGTGAGTTCTATTCTAGTTAACAATATATCCTCTATGTCATTTCTTTTAACTCATATAAGATGTGACCAGGGTCAGACAAAAGTAGGACCCCTGCGAAAATAGTTCGGAAGTTCATGAACAGTTCATGAATTGTTCATGAATGTTAAATGGCCCCAAAATTTCATGAACTGTTCATGAACTGTCTATGAGGGTTCATGAATTGTTCATGAACAGTTCATGAACAGTTCAGGAAAATTAGAGCCATTTAACGTTCATGAACTGTTCATGAACTGTTCATGAACTCCTGAACTGTTTTTCACAGGGGGAATCCTGGAATCCTAGATTCCGGAAGGTTAAGATATTATGACCACTTAGACATATTATTTGTAATTCCATGTCTCAAATACTTGAGATTCAAAAATTTCAGGAATAATAGTTAATGTATTATTTGATTTCAGTGACAATGGCAATTGTTCAATGGATGAACACTGTTAATCCCCTGTGAAAAGCAGTTCAGGAGTTCATGAATAGTTCATGAAAATTTGTGCCATTTAACGTTCATGAACTGTTCATGAACTCCTGAACTGTTTTTCGCAAGGGCTAGCACCTCTAAGGGTCAGTACCAGGAATCCTACAATTTTAGGCTCCAGAAGGCTGGAGCAAAATCTCAAAAGAAAATTAAAAATTTCTATGAATTATCAAATCCCAACAAAAAGATCTCCATGTGTTTTATCATCCCGTATGCTTGGGATATTCTTATGTGATAGCGTGATAGGTGATACAATCTATTGGTGTGAAGACACATAACTGTTAAACAAGTCAGGGCCGTCTAAAGGGGTTTAAGCGAAGCAATTGCCCCGGCGCCCAAGCAAATTATGGGCCTGAGAGATTGTGTTGCTAAATTTTGATTTCAAATATGAGATCTCATTTGAAAAAAAGGTTTTTGATGATTTTAATGTCAATAGATGCAAAAAATCTCTTCAAGCTAAGGTACAAGAATGGACCTGTGTTCTGCACCAGGTCATCGTTATAAACTTATAATCTGCTGTCATTAATAAACCCATTATCAAATTTGTTTCCCTCTCTCTTTGTCGAATATCATCTTTATCTTTATTTATTTCTCCTTTTAATCAATTACATACCCTAAATTTTTGTTGATGCTCTTTTCAATTTGAATGAAAATCCTTTGCATTTACTTTTAGATTTTTGTCCGAAGAGATGGTGGCGTTCAAGGACCATTGCGACCATTACAAATACGTGATCATGTGCTCTCAAAATACAAGCTGGTAAGTGTCTGATACAAAATGAAATACAGTCAAAACGTGTTGTAAAAGTCACCTCTATATAGTGGCCGCATACCTGTACTATAGTGGCCACTCTTTCACTCAATGTCTGCAACATTTGGTATTTTCCATTGAATCAAGCTTGTATATAAAGACCACCTGCATATTGTTGTGACATAGTGACCATCTGTATATAGTGGTCACTTTCTCAGTTGGGCCATTTATCGTTCATGCACTGTTGATTAACTGTTTTTAATATGCTCAGGAACAGTTCATGAAAGTTTGTAAAGTTCATGAACAGTTCATCAACTCTTAAGATGGTGTTTATCGACATTTCATCTGTAAAGTTCATCAACTGTTTATAAGGTGCTCATAGACATTGATCTCTGAAGTTCATCAACTGTTCATCAACTATTTATAAGGTGCTGAGAGACATTTCATCTGTGAAGTTCATGAGCTGTTCATGAACTGTTTATAAGGTGCTCATGAACAGTTCATGAAATTTTGTAAAGTTCATGAACAGTTCATGAACTCTTTATAAGATGTTCATCGACATTTCATCTGTAAAGTTCATGAACTGTTCATCAACTGTTTATAAGGTTCTCATCGACATTTGATCTGTGAAGTTCATGAACTGTTCATCAACTGTTTATAAGGTGCTCACGAACAGCTCATGAAAGTTTGTAAAGTTCATGAACAGTTCATGAACTCTTTATAAGATGTTCATCGACATTTCACCTGTAAAGTTCATGAACTGTTCATCAACTGTTTATAAGGTTCTCATAGACATTTCATCTGTGAAGTTCACGAACTGTTCATGAACTGTTTATAAGGTGCTCACGAACAGCTCATGAAAGTTTGTAAAGTTCATGAACAGTTCATGAACTCTTTATAAGATGTTCATCGACATTTCATCTGTAAAGTTCATGAACTGTTCATCAACTGTTTATAAGGTTCTCATAGACATTTCATCTGGGAAGTTCATGAACTGTTCATGAACTGTTTATAAGGTGCTCATGAACAGCTCATGAAAGTTTGTAAAGTTCATGAACAGTTCATGAACTCTTTATAAGATGTTCATCGACATTTCATCTGTAAAGTTCATGAACTGTTCATGAACTGTTTATAAGGTGCTCATGAACAGCTCATGAAAGTTTGTAAAGTTCATGAACAGTTCATGAACTCTTTATAAGATGTTCATCGACATTTCATCTGTAAAGTTCATGAACTGTTCATCAACTGTTTATAAGGTTCTCATAGACATTTCATCTGTGAAGTTCATGAACTGTTCATGAACTGTTTATAAGGTGCTCACGAACAGCTCATGAAAGTTTGTAAAGTTCATGAACAGTTCATGAACTCTTTATAAGATGTTCATCGACATTTCATCTGTAAAGTTCATGAACTGTTCATCAACTGTTTATAAGGTTCTCATAGACATTTCATCTGTGAAGTTCATGAACAGTTCATGAACTCTTTATAAGATGTTCATCGACATTTCATCTGTAAAGTTCATGAACTGTTCATCAACTGTTTATAAGGTTCTCATAGACATTTCATCTGTGAAGTTCATGAACTGTTCATCAACTGTTTATAAGGTGCTCACGAACAGCTCATGAAAGTTTGTAAAGTTCATGAACAGTTCATGAACTCTTTATAAGATGTTCATCGACATTTCATCTGTAAAGTTCATGAACTGTTCATCAACTGTTTATAAGGTTCTCATAGACATTTCATCTGTGAAGTTCATGAACTGTTCATGAACTGTTTATAAGGTTCTCATAGACATTTCATCTGTGAAGTTCATGAACAGTTCATGAACTCTTTATAAGATGTTCATCGACATTTCATCTGTAAAGTTCATGAACTGTTCATCAACTGTTTATAAGGTTCTCATAGACATTTCATCTGTGAAGTTCATGAACTGTTCATGAACTGTTTATAAGGTGCTCATGAACAGCTCATGAAAGTTTGTAAAGTTCATGAACAGTTCATGAACTCTTTATAAGATGTTCATCGACATTTCATCTGTAAAGTTCATGAACTGTTCATCAACTGTTTATAAGGTTCTCATAGACATTTCATCTGTGAAGTTCATGAACTGTTCATGAACTGTTTATAAGGTGCTCACGAACAGCTCATGAAAGTTTGTAAAGTTCATGAACAGTTCATGAACTCTTTATAAGATGTTCATCGACATTTCATCTGTAAAGTTCATGAACTGTTCATGAACTGTTTATAAGGTTCTCATAGACATTTCATCTGTGAAGTTCATGAACAGTTCATGAACTCTTTATAAGATGTTCATCGACATTTCATCTGTAAAGTTCATGAACTGTTTATCAACTGTTTATAAGGTTCTCATAGACATTTCATCTGTGAAGTTCATGAACTGTTCATCAACTGTTTATAAGGTGCTCACGAACAGCTCATGAAAGTTTGTAAAGTTCATGAACAGTTCATGAACTCTTTATAAGATGTTCATCGACATTTCATCTGTAAAGTTCATGAACTGTTCATCAACTGTTTATAAGGTTCTCATAGACATTTCATCTGTGAAGTTCATGAACTGTTCATGAACTGTTTATAAGGTTCTCATAGACATTTCATCTGTGAAGTTCATGAACAGTTCATGAACTCTTTATAAGATGTTCATCGACATTTCATCTGTAAAGTTCATGAACTGTTCATCAACTGTTTATAAGGTTCTCATAGACATTTCATCTGTGAAGTTCATGAACTGTTCATCAACTGTTTATAAGGTGCTCACGAACAGCTCATGAAAGTCTGTAAAGTTCATGAACAGTTCATGAACTCTTTATAAGATGTTCATCGACATTTCATCTGTAAAGTTCGTGAACTGTTCATGAACTGTTTATTAGGTTCTCATAGACATTTCATCTGTGAAGTTCATGAACAGTTCATGAACTCTTTATAAGATGTTCATCGACATTTCATCTGTAAAGTTCATGAACTGTTCATCAACTGTTTATAAGGTTCTCATAGACATTTCATCTGTGAAGTTCATGAACTGTTCATCAACTGTTTATAAGGTGCTCATGAACAGCTCATGAAAGTTTGTAAAGTTTATGAACTCAACTAATTTTTGCTCGGGGATATCTATAGTGGTCAATGTTGGTATGTCTAAACGGTATTTTTCCATTGAAATAATGCTGTATATAAAACCCAACTGCATATATTAGTTAAGTTATCTAATTCTCGTATAGCTGTTATATCATGTAGTGATTCTGTCTGGTTTCCCTGTGGTCCAATGAGGTGTATCACAGGGAGCCCAGACAGGATATTACCATTTGCTTTATAGAGTTTTGGAGTTGACTTAAGAGAGTTTTGGTTAAAAATATATCTTATCTTATGTTATTGTATTATATATATATGGATGTGTGATATTTTGTTGTCCAATATATATAACATAGCTATCTGTTTATATACATGTAACTATAGAGAACACAAACGTAGGCTTTCACAGATCGAAAACGAAATGCAAATTGGGAATACCCATACAGCCGTAAATATTTCTCCAGTTCTTCCAAATTATTTATCTGATTCAAGGCGCTAGCATTGGACATTAATAAATGCATGTACATTATTTCCTTGTGTTACTTTCTGTCTGCATTATGAAAATATTGCCATGATTATTGTGAGGCCGAGGCATTCCTGAAGGAATGTTTGGTTGCATATGATATATATAATATACTGCAGAGATATTACATGTCTCTAAAACATTATAAAAATTCACTTATATATCGTCTAATGCCGTATGTATACCATCGAAAGAGAATATATTAGGTTGTTTAGCCCAAAGACTATTGTGTGAAAATTTAGTTAATATTATGTGTGAATCAGAATGTTGTTTTTTTGCCATTGATTTCAAAATAAGTCGAACGGTTAATATTAACTGTTTATGATTTGAATACTTGACAAACCAATTTGGAAGGTTTCTTCCTTGATCGGTTCGGTTCATTGAAGGCAACAATCAGGGTCCGACAATTTAAGTAGGAATCCTGAAATCCTAGATTCCGTAAGGCTAGAGGAAATTCAGAGACATTTTTAATCAGATATTTTCTTTTTTTAAATTATGCAAAACAGAAGTTGCAACTGCGTCAACAGAAGAAACGAAGTCGTCCCGCCATGGAAAGTATCCCAGAAGAGACGGTGAATAAAAGACAAAAAACAGCAGAAGTTGTAATACCACAAAAACAAACTAAATCAGATAATATAGTTCATTCACCTATTGTGTTCGACGTACAATCGTCAAGCAAAATGCCAACGACCTCTAAACAACAGTCGAACATTTCAAAAGGTTTTCAAAGTTTCAAACTAAAATTTAATAATCCATTTGCAAGTAGGCGATGAAATTTTATATAAATATATAACTAATCAATTATTTCATTTTGTTTAGCGAATTTGTATAGTTCCTTCGTTCTTTTTTGTTTTTATCATACATTCGAATTTGTAAATAATATATCAAAACGTGTTTTGTCTTTGTTGCTATTAGTTTTAAAATTCTAAATTGGTATTAAAATTTGGGATACTAAACGTTCTTGGCTTCATGCCAAGAAAAATTCACTAGTATTTTTAAAATAAGATATTTTTATATCGTATAAGAATCGGAAAAACCAAAACAAGTAAAATATTCTCGTCATATATGACGTTTTCCTATTGTGATAAATTACTTTTTATCCTTAGTTCGAATAAATTGTAACAGAATTGTTTTTTGCAACTGTTATGCAATATATTTGTTGGCTTTATTCCTTTACCGGGCATATATTTTTTATTTGCTGCAAATAGTTTTTGTTTGTGTTGAGCCATCTGGGTCACCGTAAGAAATGGTATAATTATCTACTTTTTAAACGTCGATGTATGTCTGTTTGTAGATACAAACTTTGTATCTACTGTATTCGAGATTCACGCTGTTTCACACCCGTCTGACCGTCAGTTCTATTGTGTATTTATCATTTGGGCTAACTTCTAGAAATTTTTTTTTTTTCAAACTTTACCCAGTGTAGCGGGCTCACTTCACTGGTATATTATATAATAGTATAACGAGGAAAGAGAAAATTATCAAAAACCATGAACTGCAACCGGGATTGATTTCAATATTTCCAGTGTTTCATCATTCATGTTGGTTAAGTTAGTTATACAGAAGGAACATTTATAGTTTCACTAAATTCTATTTATCTAGTCTGTGATCTTAGTCTGCGTGCAGTCCCAAATCTTTTTTTGATGATCTTCTGCGTGCCCTCTACTCATCTTATTACCTTATTATTATTGCATATTGATTATCGAGTGTATAAAATCCGAACTAGAACGATTAAGAATCTCATTTACATTTGGATTCTACAAATATTTCCCCGTGCCTAAATTTCTGAATTCAATTATTCAAAATCCTCAAATATTATTATACTCTGAATATCCTTAGCTTGTTAAAAGATTGTCCATCGCGTCTTGCGGACTCAAAGTTGAAAAACGAATGCAATTTCTCAAGTCACATTTCACAAGTTGTATGAATATTATTCAAGCCTTGATTCAAGCAATGTATAGATATATTATAGCATGCAATGTTCTGTCCCCGGGGATTCTGTCAAAATGAGTGAATGGGCATGATATGATTCCAATGGAATGGAAATTATAGAACAGTATAAACTTATACACATCCAGAAATCCGAGTCTTGTCGCCCCTATAGGCCCTTGTAAAACGCTTCCAGCGTATGATTTGACTTAGATTACTTTCAAGAGTATCCAAGTATAGCCACAGGCGGAGAATAGTCTCATACTTTTGATGTAGGCGGGGCATTCGTCCCCTTCAAATGTTAATGGGTACCTTTTCAAAATTCATAACACAGTTTCAAAGTATGTTATGCCATGAAAATGTTTTGAGGTGTAGCTTTTGACCTTTTCAATTTTTCTCACAACTTTTTATTTGTACTCAATATATTTGTTTCTATTTTTTTTTTCCTGTAAAACTTTTATTCGGACAAACTCGGGTTATATAGCCTGGCTGAACATTTGCAGTAAATTGCCAACAATTCATCTATTGTGTTCATCTATTTTACATGGAGTAATAAATAGAATGAGGATTTATAATTACCATACAATTACAATTAAGTGAATAGAATAATTACATATAATGTATTAATCAATGTCATTCCAATTAATTAAATTAATTAATTATTTTAAATAATGTAGAAAGATTGATCGTTCAACAATCAATAATAATTACTTTGGTCGTTCATCATCGTTAATAGAATGTGATCTTCTTCTAACTGGAAAACACATTAATCTATTTAATAATTTATTACGTCCAGATTTTTTAGATTTCTTTTTGAATGATATATTATCTTCATCTGGATATGATGCAAGATTAACATAGGATACTTGATGAACATTATCATTATTAATATCTAATAATGTTTGTGTACTTGCATCTGTGGGTAGAGATTTCTTAATTGAATCATTTCTTAAGAAATTTTGCAAGAACTCAACATGAGGTAGATGGTGTAAATCTTCATCGTTGTTCAAAGGCATTATTCCATCCTATGAGAATTCAAGTAAAAAAGAAACTCCTTTATACAAAATTGTATATACTTTAAGTGATTTATTTCCCGAATAGATTCTAAGAAAGCGTAAATTCATTAAACTGCGAGGAAATTCAATGCAATATCATTGCACGTCCACCTCGTGTAAAAGACTGTAAATATATTCATTATTTTGTCGAGAGTATAGTTCCATTATATGGAACGAGTTACATGAAAATGTTATAGCCTCGTCCTCCTCGGCAATCTTTATATTTAAGTTAGACCGTGTAAATTTTAATTGTTATTGTAAGGACTCTTACTAGGCTACATCTCAGTGTAAAATTATGACTGTAAAATGTTCCTTCGCTTGCCTGTATAAAAAATATGTTGAATGGTTTACTTTTCATACAAAGAAATAAATAGTAAAATAATAAATAACAAAAAATGAAGATTAAAAATATACTTCAATTTTGCGAATTCTAACCTACTTTATAACCGTTAACTTTCAGTTTAGATTGTAACAGAACCTCATGGGAGTCTCTCTGAAGGTAGCTCCAAATCAAAGTCATACGGGGAATTTCTGCTTTTAATTAGTTTACTTTTTTATAGGTGAGGTTTTTTCATCTCAGAACTTTAAAGCTTTGTGCAACAGGCGCGTCCTACTCCAATTGGTGCCTATTATGGTTTAGAGCCCCCGAGTAGTGGCGCCGATGGTCCGTATATATATCGTAATAGTAATAACTATACCTCATGTCCCTTCAAATCTTCATCGTCGTCGCCCAACACCATAAGACAACTAGACAGTGTGTGATCTAACAGAACTGCATTAAATGTCTGCTCTAACAGTTCATCGGAATATTTTGTTTTTCTTGTTGCATTTAATAATTGATTTGTTAATCGACCATAAACAGATTTTTTGTCAATGTTTCCTGTAGAGTGTAACATACAGAGATGAAAATGGAGTCAAGTAGAGTCAAGAATGTTTTAACGATCACCTCTATACAGCGACCACCTGCCTATAGTGGTCACTGTTGGCCCGTATGTCTAGAATAGTCACCTTTTCTATTGAATCAGCTGTGTACATAAAAGCCATCTGAATATCGAGCTTGTCACAAAATGGATTATGGCTGACATATTTCGACGAATAAAAATACATACATAATCAGGGTCGCAGGATAATTGCCCCGAGGACCAGAACATTTATATATTATCCTTGTATGTGATATACAGTATAATCATAAATAAAACATTTTCAGGTTTACATTTACATCACAACTCACCACTCAAATATTTACAGACCACCTGGGCTAAATTTCTCTCGTCAGTCTGATCTTGGGACAAGTTATATGCTGTCGATGCTAATCTCCAGTGCTCCTATACCACCTTCATTGAAAACTGCATACATCTACAGTGGAATCAGCTTAAGTGCAATTCGGATAAGTGAAATCCCCGCTTATATGCAACCTGGCTTTTGAAACTCTATTGGCTATTTCGGATATGTGTAAATTCGGATAACTGCAATGAAAATTGTGAACTGAATACAGTCTATCATATACAAATGAAAGTTACCTTGCTCTAGGGTATCTTCCTTTTCATCAAAGAATCCAGAAACAATAGATTTCATAGCATCACTTTCAATATTATTTCTTAACTGTTTCACTTCACGTCGCAAACTACATAATCTTTCCAATAACTGTACTGAACTTTGGCTTTGATTATCAATCGAATTATCTAAAGAAGTAGGTGAAGTCTCAACAGGAACGGATAAAAGTTCTTCAATTGTAGATATCTCTTTATTAGAATCTGGATTTAAAGTTGATAATAATGATGAACTATGACGTACAGAAGACTGTTGATTGGTTGGTGAATAAAAATATGAATCACGTGGTTGAATATCATCACTTCTAGTTGAAGCACTTTCATATCCCGACGGGGGAGTTGATGACGCTCTACTTATTGTAGACACTTGGTTTTCTTGATTTTTAATTAATTGTGTTCTTGAATCATTCCTGTCGTGTGTCATTTGACGTAAATCTGCCATGTTGTAAACCAATTGTAAAGACATTAATTGAGCTAATAAAAATGAGCGCATTTTTTCTTTATTGGAATATTGAAGATTTGTTTCAATTGTTTTGACGTCGTGTTGAGCTTTTGATAACTTCAATGCCATATCATTTATCTATCGATTAAAAGCAAAGCCAATCAAAACATAGTAGGTACAAAGTCTCAAATGGACTTACAGACAGAAATATTGATTGACTCCAAGTATATTCATTTGTCAGTATTGGAAAACCTCTGTCTAACAGTCAGCTGTTGAATCTAAAGGAACTGGCTGAAGTAGACAGGTGATTTTTATAAACAGGGTATACACTTTGAATAGATCCCGGGGGTAACTTTCGTACTAGTGGTGTACGGGGACGTTCAAATATCAACGGGTACCTTTTTTCAAATCCCAGAAAATATTTTTAGGGTATTCTTCGTCATGAACATTTTTTGAGGTATCCTTTCGACGCCTTTGCAATTTTTCCATTTTGCAAAACAAATTTTGCCTATGAAATTTTTTTTTCATTGGTTTAGGTTGAATCTGTCATTCATAAAAATATATTTGGGATATCTCTTTTAATATGTGAAAACTTTGCATGGGTCATTCTGCCAAAGTTCCATTTGAACAGTCACATCGAAGCGCAATGGAAGTTATTCCGTACGGGAATAGATAGACCACAATAGGCATTAAGGCATAGAATTAATACATAACATCAACCCCGTAAGCACATTTGCTGGCTAACATTGGGGGACGTATATATACATCTTTACATGCCTTTACAGACAAATGCAAACATGTGTGCACGGACGAGGAGCTGCACTATGAGCGGGAGGCCGGGGTTCGATACCTCGTTAGTGCACACATATTTGTATTTCTCTGTAAATCTGTGCTTACGGGGTGACTATCAGTTATATATCTGTAGTTAACTGAAAATATAATATCATTATATATTATATATAGGTGTGTATAGATGTGGTAATTTCATTGTCATCATGTTTGACTGCACTGTCCCTAATTAGTTTATTGTAAAGCTAAAAACATTGACACTTAAATAAAGTTATTGAATTAAATTGACGTTCACGAACAAAAAGATGATCCCCATTGGAAGAAGTGTATGATGGGAATCCACGTTTAGTGCAATAGCTTCCAGCGGATATGGCATTTTGTTAATTGAATTTTAAAATTACAGAAATGTCAGATGATTTCCAGAATTACCATGACATTAGTGTCATATTACTGACTATCCTCGTTCTAATGTTGTAATCCTCGATTCTGTTTTAATTAGTTATTCAAAGCATTCATTATCTCCTATACCGGAATATCCCAGTGCAGAAAATAATATTACAGGTGCTGAAATCAGTAATGAACCAATTGGAATGGAACAAAAAATGTAAATAATTTCTCCGTTATGCCTACCTCTTTTAAGCGTCTCTCAGTCTCGTTCTGAAGTGACGATTGTAATGATGCATTTGCAGAAACGAGTCTATCACGCAAGTGTAAATTCTCCTTTTCTGGAATAAAATAATAAAGTAATGAATATTCATGACCGACAAACCGGAGTTCCCTTAGCTAATGAATTTTGAAATGTGAGTTAAAAATATATTTGAGTTATATATTTGGGCATGAAAAGATGTAATGATTGTACAAATTTGGGAGAAAAAAACGTTTGAAGGAAAATTTCTGTACAGTGTAACCCGCTTAAGTGCAATTCGGATAAGTGAAATTCCCGCTTAACTGCAACCTATCTTTGAAAACAAGTCAATTATTTTATGGTCAAACCCTTGCCAGTCCTGTGAAAAAAAGTTATTGTAAAACTTATCAGGTTCTGAATAAATGATGATGATGATGATGATGATGATGATGATGTTAAACATTTTCGGATAAGTGCAAATTCGGTTAAATGCAATGAAAATCGTTGGTGAATTTGACTTGCATTTGGCAACCCCTCTCCACCCTCTTCTCTGGAATTTTTTGAGTAACTCCTCGGGCTCAGAATCAGGTGTAAGGATCTCTCATGTCTCATGTAGTCTTCGTCTTCATATCTTGCATATTCAGCGTTCAACTGCAACATACATGGGAAAAGAGAAATATACATACCGTTTTGATCAAGCTTCTGTTGTAATTCCTCTGCTAATCGTTTGTAATCAACCTAAAAATGAGCCGACATAACAGTCAGTTTGATGGATAATGGCCACTTGCCTATAGTGGTCATCAATGTATATAGCATTTATAGATGGTTGTTATATACAGGTTTTATTGTATTTGACTCTAGATAAAAGATAAACCCTATAAAATACGAAAAATAATATTCCTATTGAATTTACCCTGTCTATAAAAGCCACATGTCTATATAGTAGTCGATGTACATAGATTTTATAGATGGTTGTTATATACAGGTTTTATTGTATTTGACTCTAGATAAAAGATAAACCCTATAAAATACGAAAAATAATATTCCTATTGAATTTACCCTGTCTATAAAAGCCACATGTCTATATAGTAGTCGATGTACATAGATTTTATAGATGGTTGTTATATACAGGTTTTATTGTATTTGACTCTAGATAAAAGATAAACCCTATAAAATACGATAAATAATATTCCTATTGAATTTACCCTGTCTATAAAAGCCACATGTCTATAATAGTCAATGTATATAGATTTTAAAGATGGTTGTTATATACAGGTTTTATTGTACAGCAATATTCAATCTGAGGGATAGGAAATAAATCTTTTTATGAGTGTCCTAGTGAAATTTACTGTCTGTGAAATACGAACATTTTGAATTTCTTTATCTACATACATATATTATGCAATATATATTTCGTTGAATGTGTAACCGCCAGTTCTTATTACTTTCACTGAGTTGGCGCGGCGAATGACAGTAACATTAGAATGATAGGATAGTACAATAAATAGACACAATTTGTTACGATAACGATATTATGTTTTTTTTTTGATAGAGAGACGTTGAATATGACTTGCAATGATTTGTAATGATTTACCGATGTACGAATTACCGTTTTACCGTTTTAAACGTGTGTCTGATGGTGGAAAGTTGTTGTTGCTCTTTCGGTGATATTTTGACAACTAAAGTTTAATATATGCGTTATGCAATATATTATGAACATGCGCAGTAGTATATATAATTTAAGTTAATTTAGTAGGAATTGACGCTTACAGAATGAGTTTCGAAAAGTAGAGCTAGATAAAACGAATCCTTTGCGATCTTATTTGTTTTATTTTTAAATTGGGAATTGTCAATAATATATTACCTGGATGTTTACTTTAGGAGCGGTTGATACACGAAGTGCTCTCTGTCCAAATTCTAAAGTACTTTTTGTCTCGCCAATATCTTTCATTGCTGGTGAAATACAGAGCTATAAAAAATTGAAAGGAATTATAATCGTCATCATCCTCTATTTGGATAACTTAATAAGTTTTCTAAAAACGTTTTTTACATGACTGACTATAATATATTACTTAATTAATCATGATTTCAACTCGGGATTTTGCAGAAATATCGGGATTAAACATCGTTATAGACCGAACAAACTAGATTCCCTTTCTAACTGCAACCAATTATTTTTCGAAGAGTTTGGCTGCGTCTCGATCGTCATTGTCTATCAACCTGGTCGTTGGTACGAGCAGGAGTTTGAAAAATAATTTTAGGGCCTTGACCTGGTCTCATATCAGTAACGGTCATTTATCATAATTGCTTTGAGCACAATAGGCCCGGGCCACACTTTTATAGAAGATTTGTACAGGCACAGGCAATAAATTGGGCTAACACCGTCTAGATTTTTATTATAGCTTTTCCATCTAGTATACAGTTTTCGAAAGTAGAGAATACTCACAACGAAACTAGTCTTACAGTTGCCTCCAAGGCTGTCTTGAAGAAGTCTAGTCAACAGAGAGTTTCGATATGGAACATGTCCACGTTTCCCATCAGCCAATGCAGCAATGACATTCCTGTTACAAAGCACAATTTCATGTAAATATTGCAGAAATATGAGGCTACAACAAGTTATGATTCAAATGTCATCTAATCATGATATTTAAAATGCAATCAATTTCACTATACTCAGTAAAACGGAAAAATATATTTTATATTATTTAATTTTGAATAGAATCTTACCCTAATTCCAATAAAGATAAATTAATCTTTTTTGCTTCCTGTAAACGATCTCCTTCGGCTCGTGTATTTTTTATTCTTTCACTTCCAGCCAAATCACATCTAAAATGGCATGGATTGTATATTAATTAGAAAATACTATTGAGTATTACATTAGTCATGAACGCAAGCCGCAACATTTGCCATCATGCAGTATTAAAACCTTTATTCCATGACTTTATACTTTTCATAAACAAGCTGACAATCCGCAACCTTGTCTGAAACTATGTCTGAAAGTAGGTTAAAAATAACCTTCCAAGGTTAACATGACAACACAAGACGTAAAAGAGGGATCATCGTACTAGATAGCCCCCTGTCAGGGACAAAAATGTTAGGGAATGTGAGGGAAATGTTTAGTACTTTTCGCTACATATTTTGTTACTACTTTTTTTCTATAAACTTATCTGTAACATTTATAATCATTAATCAATATGAATAATAAATCAATTCTGATGAGGGACATATGACTTCATCGACCATTGATAGATTTATAGTCGAATGATTTATTATTAAATTTCTTAGCAGCAGTGTATATTTAACATGCTTACAATATCTACAATATCAGAAATAACTAATCAACTAACCCAGTAGTACTGGATTAACTTTGACCTGTGATTACCCCCAATATACTGCAGACAGACAGATACTTCGATATTTTTTTATATTGGGGGGGTGCCGTTTTCAAAAATTGAGGAAACCCCTAAAATTTCACAGCAAGTGAGGACGGAGACCCTAAAATTTCATGTTTTTACGAGTAAGGAAAAGTTCTAAAAATTTCGAAAATCTCTAAATTGACACCCTAGAATTGCACAAGAATTTGGTAAAAGGCATCCCTTAAAAATGGCACGTCCCCATACAGCCAATGTATGGAAGTCCCCCCCCGCGGGGATGTAATACAGTAATTATCATACATGTATTTTTTATTAAAAAATGTAAAGTTTTAAACAACTTGAGAATTCGTGGTTGGGCTTATACAAATGACAAAAGTGGACATTTCGAAAACTAAAACTGTTTCTGACTTTTACGAACACTTGACTTTTAGTAGGTCAACATAATAAAGGTTCTGCTTGTAACTCTTCTTTATAGTCTTCGGTGCGATAAAAACACCGATTTAATTTTGCTGTTATTTAGCTTTTATAAATGTTATTACGTGGATTTTGAATTACATATAGAAGTATATTAGGTTTTATAAGAAGTAATATATTGCTGTTAAGTCTTAATTCACATTCATATTAAACTTATTGTTTTGAAATTTCGAGCACACCTTTTTCTACTATTAGTAATGTCAGATGTTATTATGAACTAAACTTTAAGATTTTCAGAACTTTGAACCTCAATCTCAATGTTATACAGCTTGTTTTGTTATATAAGAATAATGTTTTTCCTAGATATAATACTCACATATTTATTCTTCCTTTATAAGAAATATCTTTAGCTCCAGATGATATAAGCTTAACTCCATCAATATTATTCTCCTTCAAAATCAAAATATTGAAAATCCAGTTAACCAAATAAATCAATTATACACAGTTGCTATGCAACAAAAACTTTCGCGGAATGATGGAATGAAAATATTTTTCTTATCGTGAAAAAGTACTTTTGAGGATTTAAAACAGACTCAATAAACTTATTGTTTTGTTATAATAGTTTTTAAATATATTTTTAGTTTTGTTTTTGCTATTGGCGCTGAAAAGATTTAGAAATACATAGTTCAGACCTTTTGACTTGTTAATTATTCATTATTCTCACTATGAATGTGATTACAAAATAGGCGAAGCACGTTGCTTTAAGCCACTAGAACTTTGTTTTTAAACAGCATGTGTGAAGAAAAACAGCATTTTTTTGTACTTCAAAATTTTATTATTGTGTATACAGCTATATTTTTCTTAGATTTCAATGGTGATAAATATCTATGATACATATGGATTAAAACCACAATGACCCGAAAGGCGTAGGTTTTCTAGTTTAATTATCATAAAATAGCAATAAGCAGTTAGCAAATGTATTAAATTGATGTATACAAATAACATGCATAGAAGGTAAAATAAAAATGATTTGAATCGCAGATGTTTTTTGTCAACACTCATATGAAATCCTCAATTTGCAATTAAAAAATAACACTTCAATTGTGTGGGTGAATATTAGTCCAAGGTGTCCAAGGTTGATAAATATGGAAATGAATAAAAAATAATTAATTTATTTGTAATATTATATAGTACGTTAATATCTTATCTATAAATAGTAAAGTAATAATAATAATATATGGCGAAAGAGTCAAAGAATACACATTCTTTACTGCTACTCAAGTTTCACGCTTTTCACAGCGATCTTCAGACAGATTTTTTACTCAATCATTGATTGAATGTGTATTCTTTGACTCTTTCGCCATATATTATTATTATTTACCGCTCTGTCAAATGAAGACATAGAGCCCTATATTATCTGCTATTAGATAAACATAAATTTTATTAAATAGTAAAGTAGTTATTCGACTAAAAAAGTACAAAAAAGAGTTATTTGATCATTAATAAATAAAATTTTGCAAGAAAAAATCAGGATTTAGAAGCTTTTTGCTTTTTAGTTATAAATAACGCCGTTTGCGTTGTTTTTGTGGCTTAGTTTGCCTTGCCACATATCATTAATGAGTCGTGTGTTATAGAGCATACATTTTATTCAACAGTATATAAATACAATCATTTTAGTAGTAATATCAATGAATGCAATGATTTTCAAATTCATCTAAAATTCTCGGAATTTATTTAATTTTTTAATCAACTTTTAAAATTTAATAACAAAAGTCTGAAACTATTGTTGATCAGTTGCTTTGCATTTTCTTTCAAATTTTTCTATCCTATTAGTAGAATGTTTATTTTTTATGCAACTTGGTAAGCGTGGATGATCTTATCATTTCTAGATGTTAACCCTGTATATGTCTGTATATGCATATGACTTTCCAAATTTATACCTAGCACATTTTCGGAATGATTTCTTGTTTCCTGCGGTGGGGGTAGCTAACATAATTGCGCGTCAACGGGTTTTTTCAAATTGAAATTTGGCAGAATTGCAATAAAAATGTTTTATATCATGAAAAAGATGCCTCAGATATTTTTAAAAAGGGATAGATTCAAGCATAAGAAAAATGAGAAAAAATAATTCAACTCAAAAAGCGTTTTGCAAAGTGAACAATTTGTAAAGAAAAGCCGTCAAAAATATAGCTCAAAAACTTTTCACGACAAAGAATACCCTGAAAATGATCACTGAATTTTAAAAAGATACCCTTTAATATTTGAATTCTGGTTTACGTATGAAAGTTACCCCCTTGGTTATTGTCTCAGGTTGAGTGGTCATTCCGAACAGGTGGGAAAATATAAATCAGATATCATACAGGGATATCATTCATGCAAACCAGAGCCATCTATATATAAGAGTTAGGACACGCAAATTTAGAGGCTCAAAAATTGCAATTTTTGTTCTATTAAAAACGAGGTGTTGCTTTTGAACAAAAAGTTCTTCGAAGTTATGATATTATTTCATCGGGCTTTGTTCAAATTTCTCGAGCCTGGGTTTGACTGAACGAAAACGGTGTCCATAAAGTTATATGTGACTGGCATCTGTCCAATGGGAGCAGAGAGCGGCTCATGGAAAAGTGTCCCAGCTCTTGTAAACAGATGGCTCAGACGCAAACATCTAATTTCTCATAGCAAGTCATGCTTTAAAGGCAGATTTCTATCACGCAAAGAGCAGACGGTCAGAAGTCACAGCTGTCAGTGCAGCATAACACCAAACATACATATTATGGAAAGCCCCCGGCAAAGCAGTGAACACTTAGGTAACGTTTAGGGCCGGAGGGACTTCAAAATTTTCGGAAGGGGTAAGCCATTTTCAGAAATCGTGGAGGTCAGTATGCGAATGCGAAAGTTATGACAAGTTCAAACCGAGAAAAGTTCGAAAATTTAAAAAATCTGAAAAATATAATAGGAATTTTGAAAATGCAACCCCTAAAAATAACACGTGGCTGTGTAGCCGGTGTATGGAAGCGCCCACGAGCGGCCATGTTCCTACCTCGTTAGACTCTTCACTGTTAATGGTCTCATTATTTCCATTCAAGATTGATGATAGCTTATCCATTGCTTTGTGACTACCACGAGGGCTTCCTGGTGAATCAGTGCTGTATTGACTTGAACAAGATGATGGTCTAGATTTTTGATTAGCGATCTTTCGTACTGGGATTAATGTCTTTGAACTACTTCTTCTTTTCAATGTTGGACGGTCACCTTTTCTAGGTGAGATCATATTAATACTATCACTGGATTTACTAAATACATTATCTTCTTGTCTTGATTCGTAATGAGTGATAGGTGATGTGAAATTTTCAGTGCTTTTGTTCAATAAATGAGGACTATTGTTGATAGGTGACTGTTGGAGGTCACGTGGTGTTACAGGTATACTTGTTGATATTTCAATTTCAGTACAAGAAGATCCTGATAAGATAAACGAGAAACAACGTAGAGTCACACTCGACTAGCCTCTACACTATGCTATTTAGAGTTACACTATCAGCCTCCCATATTGTTCTTCTCCATGGATATGAGAGTCAGTATGAATATGAGCTGGACAACTTCAGACAACAACAACAATTTTTGTTAGGGTATACACAATGATTACAATAATAGAAATAGACATCCAAGATAAGTTATTTCATAACGTATAACGTATAGTAATACGTATTCAATACAGTTCACTGTGAGTCACGATGGACGCGACCATAAAAGCGGTTGCTATATAGATTCTATAATCGGTAGCGTGCCGAGATGTGCCGAGGTGAATGTAGAGGTAACAATTGCACATTACAATTAAATCTACACAATGTCCCTTTTTAATTATGGCAAAGTATGAAATTAAGAGCCTCCTTATGCCTGGTCTGTATCATATCATGTCTCAGCAAAATTTACCTTTAAATCGCTTCTCGACATTAATTTGACAAACACTGTGTGACCTTAGCAAAAAAAAAAAAATTAGACCTCACTAAGTTAATATTCATAATCGTTTACAACATCGGGGCATTGCAGTTTTAGTCATTGACCCATGGGTTAACACCGACAAGATAGATCAGAGTTGACGATTGATACCACTTTTAGGAAAATAAAATTTAAACAAAATTCAAAAAATTATTCCACAACAAATCGCCAAACTTCAAATATTTTGATACACCGTAAGTAATACTAATTGGCTTTTCAATGTTGAATTGAAATATATTTTTCATATTTTTAATGATTTTAACTTCATGTTTATCCCTGGTGATCAGCATTTAATTTCTTCTGAATTTGCTTTCCTTTAGTATCCAGTGTTCAGGTTTCTATAAACTGTCAAAAACTGATTCCAACTGGTCAAATTGGTTCCAACGTGATGTTTTCCTTTGAAATGAATATGAATAGCACAAACAAAGCTTCAACAAGATTGGTCCTCTGTACAACAATCAATTAACTAATCAGTTAAGTATTAATTGTCCCTGTTTTTAATTTCATTTTCTAGCAGAATACAAGACAAAATCTTCTAACCCGAAAAACTGTACTTTTATTTTCCTAGAAATTGATACCGAAAAGTTTTCACAAAATTGAAACTTGCTCCAAATGTATACCAGTTACAATACTAACAGTTTGAGTTACAAACTTCCCCGAGTACTAACTCAGTGAGTAGTTGAATTGAACAAAATTCGATGGACGATATGGATAGAATATTTGGAGCATTTCTTCTTGTTGTTGCTATAAAATCCAGCAAAGGTCGACTCAATGCATCAAGATACCACTTGAGGTATTCAATACTATTCAAATGGTTTTTCCAAACATCGCCTAACAGTAAAACGTGAAGCTAACAACCATAATTACTAATCAGTTCCTGGAATCTGTAATATCAACAACTACCATTGATTGTAATCCTCTATTTACAGATTTTGTGATTAGTTTAACTATTTCCAACGAACCGGGTAAGGTAGTATAGCTATTTCACCTGGGTGATTGGTGTTTGCTTCAACGCATTAACCTATATTGAGTCTACACACTATAACGGTCCCTAATGATGTTACGCTACACTAGCTTCAACATATAAACTGATAAACTACACACATTTTGTGCATGCAATACTACCGCGAAAAAAACGAAAAGTTTGCAAAAGTTTTATATTAGAGGGACACACTGAGCTTCCCTTGTCTAGATTATGATTTGATTGGACACCGTACCGACTTGATTGACGATTCATGGACGTTTCAGCAGTTACGAGACCTTCTTTCCCAATGACAAGTAGCTCAAATACATCACTTGGTGTGTGACAGACGTATTCAGACAAATTTTCAATGTATATACCTATGAGATATATGAGAGATCAAAAGAAATTATAAACTTATTGACCTATATAAGAATCCTGTGTCCTTGATTCGCTTGACATACGAAGCTCTAAGTTGTTTTATATCAAGAAATTACTTGCCCTTGCCAACTTTATCAGATTTTGTTTGCCTAATTTTCGTTTCCTTGAATCAGAATTATATAGATCATCTACTCATTGCTTTCATTTTGTAAGAGGGATCATTTTGATGAAATTTATATAATTGTTTCAGCTGAATCAAGCAGGTAAAACTTGAATTTCTATGCCTATTTGCCTATAGATCTTTCTTACATCGGCCATGTTGATGTGGCATAACAATACATATCTGAGGTCATGGTCTTTACAAAATACACCGCCAGGGTTATCAATATTTTCTTTAAATAATTCTCAAAGGACTCATTGGGAACCTGTGAAAACACTCTATTGAGCTTTTTCACAGGTTTCAAATGAGTCCCTCGAGGATTATTCAATGAAAAGATTGATGACACTGGTGTTAAATATTGAAAAGACTATGACCCCAGGGTGTATTGCTATGCAACACATGGCCGATGTCAAAAAAACTCTATTGGAAAACTCCAATTTTTATACATCTAATTGTTTGGTTCGTACTAAGGAGGCTATGAACATGAATATGAAGTAGCTTATAGAGATGTACAGGAGCCAGAGTCAAACTCCGACTCCGGCAGGATAATCAGCATTTCAGCAGGAGCCAGGCTGAGGTGAAATTTTTCCAGGCAGGAGCAGGAGTCTGAGCTGGAGTCTAGAACCCACTCCTGGTAAATTCTTAATGAACATTGCAAAGTTGAAATTTGTCTGGATATAAGGTCCGGGAATTGCTACATATTTCAGTTGATGATAATTTGCTTTGTACTTTTCGATATTTGCTTGATGTTTGGTTGAACAATCAATCCGTCTTCAGACTTTTTACAGGAGTCTGTCTGAAATATTTTGGAGCTGGAGTCGACTTTTCTCACATTTTCGGAGCCGGACTCGGAGTAAGACGCTTCTTTAAGGACTTTTTTCGGATTCGGAGTCTAAAAATTCAGACTCTGCACACCTCTGGTAGCTTACTAATAACATGTATATATATAGCGTATGATAGAATTGACTTACCAAGTAACGGATCTTCTCTCAATGAAAGATGATGCTGCGATGATGGATTCAATAAATCATAAATCTTTTCTTGATAGATTTGAATATAAGAACATGTTACCTTGAAAATAACACAAAGTCACATTTAACTCGTTTCGTGTGCTGGATAGATTGACCGCTATAAATAGTTGACCTTTCATTCGAGGATTCAGGTGGATTCGGTATTTTTGTTATAATAAGTGTTTATATTATTGCATATATTATTATTATTATATTATTTTAATGTATACTAGCTAAAGTGGATTTATTTTCAACATGGTGCTCTCAAGGGATCAGGACTCCCACGACAAGAGGGTTAACTCCTCCGAAAAGTAGCAAATTCAGAGAAATCAGTGTTAAATAGTTTTAAACGACAGGCAGGCTATCATTGTTCTAATGTTGTTGTTTGTTTTCTTGTAAGAAACAAGGCTTGGAAAATATCAAGGAAAATGTCCCGCTCTACATAATTTAATGAAAGACCTGTTAAATGTCCGTCTTTCTAAAGAGCATCTGATCAATTTAGGCTCTCAAGGCTATGAAAAACGCTAAACATTTACACAAACAAACAATTGATGAAAATCCTTATAGGGCAATATCCATTTGAACTTCAACTTTGACGCCACTGCACGTTGGACATTGTTGGTGCAGGGCGATCGTTTATGTAGCTTAAGTTATATTGTTGTACGCATGTTCTAGCATACATATAATGTCTTTCGTAACGCAATAATCCACGTTAAGGTGCTGCCGACTAAAAACTTGTAAAAGTGATAATTTATGACATAAAAAATAACCATAACATTACCATTTGTCATTATCGTTATTCCTCAACCTCAATAGTGTTATGCAAGTAGACATCTATTTTTATAGTATCTGCATGGATATCTAAGTTGCATTGATATGTTGAGAGTAGAACGATAGATAATCGTCGGCAATAGATAGTGATTTATAATAGGGTAAGTGATAACGATGCTGTTTACCTTATAAGAGCATCTCCTATCTTTGGCAACAGTTCTAAATAGATTATTGACTAACTTCACTGTGAGCCCATCTTCTGACATCAGTGTGTGAGTTTTACCTAAAAATATTCGCATCTCATATAGACGTCTCATTCCAAGTAACATTTAATTTATGGCACAGTTTGATAGAAAACACTGTATATTATGCCCCCCGTATATTAGCCACGTTTTGGACGTACTGTTTTCAGATCCAAGGTTTACGAGATTCTTCTAAACTTTTATTTGATAATTTCAGAAAATGGAGAAAAATTCCGTTCCTATTGTGTTTTAGGTATCTATTGTCTTGGAACATGCATTTTCATACTACTCACGACCAAAATAATGAGATACGAAATACTAGGTCAAGCTGCTTGACACATCTTCATCTGCTTCGCTATACCTTCAATGCTTACCTGCCCCTGTTTGTCCATACGCAAATAGCGTACCGTTAAATCCGTTAATTGCTGCTTCTACCAGTGGTTTTCCGGCAGCATTGTAAATCTACGATTGCAAAAATTATAATATTATAGCATGGCTACTATTGAAAACCGTAAGAGTAATCCTGAGTGTATGTAGAAAATTAAGCCAAACAAACATCTTGAAAAGTATCTATACATACAGTTTAACCTCCAACCCTTCGTGTATAATGTATATTAAAGTAAAAGTCGGAGTAAATATAAAATGTACATATGCTGCTGAGGGGAGCGGTTCCATCAAAAATGTTGAACATGTTACAATCGGGGTTACAATACATTTGGGAGACGCTGTAAATAACCATAGCCAAAACCATTGAACACGTCTCTCGTGCTTCTTGGGGTTCAATATCATAAGTATAATACAGTCAAGCTTGATAAATATCTCTTATTTTATACAGCTAGAAGTGGGACATTAAGCAAGAGGGGAAAAATGTCGACACACTATGACCATTTATATGGAGAATGGAATATGCAAATCAGCTAATCATGATATGTAAAGTGGGATATCAAATGAGTTCGAGACTATTGAGTATTGTAATAGCTGTAGGCATCGACCTGATAACGTTGCAAAGATAGATAGTAAGCATTAACATTCGAAGGGATACTGTAGCAGTATTCAAAATAGTAGACAATGTAGCTTTATAAGTAATTGTTTGGTTCGTTAAGTACTGCTTCTGAATATCACAGCAAAATCTGTTTCATATTTTCATACTAAAGTGAAAATCTCACGTCATTATTCTTGGCTGTTTCAGGGAATATTTGATCAAAACAAAATGTTTTTTCCCTCAATGATTTATGCTCAACAACTTGCATCTGCAATAAAAAACAACACAATGAACAATAAACGATTATATATTGCTAAAAACGTAGCACAAAACTAAATGGTATCTATATCTAATATCTGATATAATAATCCAATACTCTTTACTTAAATCCAATCATTTCAAAGCTGTTGTGTTTGAAATAAATAATAATCACACAAAACTGATTACATTACTAAACATTTGATACAAAACCAAATGGTACATATCTGATATTATAATCGGATAATCCTTATTCAAAATCCCATCCTTGCAAAGCACTAATAGATTTTCTCAAAGTTGAGAGTGCATGAAAGCTTATTCCGGGGAGATTGTATCTGCTTAATTAATCCTGCATTCATCTGTCTATATTTCCGGTTTTAAATTTGTAGTACTACTCAAGATCAACTGTAATTCAGATTAAGATTTGGAAAGATAATTGAATATATATATATATATATATATATATAATAAAGTAATTGTGTGGGCAAAACATCAATTTGAGTGCTCAATGCTAAAAGCAGAGCAATATAAATAGTAGATCAAAGATCACGAGTTTATTCCGTTACTCTGAGTTTCGCGTAAACCGTCTGAAGAGCGTCTTTACGCGAAACTCAGAGTAACGGAATAAACTCGTGATCTTTGATCTACTATTTATATATATATATATATATATATATTTAATTTTCTGAAGAAAAACTTCTCGGTAATTCATTTGATCAAAAACGTCAGTGGTAATAGTGAACTTTTATTTTTAATAACGTTTTGGCTACATTCGTTAGCAATTTTCAAATTACATTTTACAAAAATTAATTTCTATTTATTTGCAGGGTGAAATTTACAGTTGTAATTAAACTTAAAGTTAAAATTTCTGTAATTGTAAATTGTAATTTTAATTGTAACTGTAAATTTCAGCCTGTAAATAAATAGAACTAATTTTTTGTAAACCATAACTCAAATTGGCTAACGAATGTCCCGAAACGTTGTTAAAAAAAAAATTCACTATTGCCACGGACGTTTTTGATCAAATTTTTTAGTTATTTGGATTATGAATGCAAACTGCTTTTAATATTTTCATTGCATCTCATGATATTAGATGCCATGCTTATGTCATGTTATATGTGAAAATAGAGCATGAATGAGCAACCAATCAGAATACAGATTAATGAATAGTATTCTATAAGAGCATAGCTACCTGTGTAAGGTCATCGTATATTTCGATGGCATCTTTTGAGTCGTTTAATTCTTCAGAAGATTTTGGCCTCGCTCTGACATATACGCGGATACGATTAACATCTAAAAAAGGAGAAAAGGAAAGAGATATATAATGAACGATAGAACCTCCTAAGTTAAAATTATTGTATTTGTAACAACAAGGATGACGCAAACGCGTCATATAGGTCTCTCGTATAAATTAGATCGCAGCGAGCGTAAATAGACGGGTGACGTTTCTTCACAAATCACAACGAGAACAGTACTAATTGCTGCTGGTCATAATACTGTATATGCTCTTTAAAACTCACACTCTATAGATTATTAATGAAAGTTCAAGTCAGCTTTTTCAAAGAATTCTAATTTCTTTAAAACAAATTGGTCTCATCTGTCGCCTGCTATGTAGGGTAGAAAATTTTGAAGACAATTTATAGCCTCATTTCATTAAGGCACTCAACTCAACGCATACGCTCCGGTGAGTTGAGGGCCGTTATGGAATGAGGCTAGTCCAATTAATTCAACCATTTAGAATCTCGTATTAGGCTCAAAATCAAAAGTTTGGATTTCTACACTTTGAAAATGATAAGTCTTTTAACTTGTTTTTAGCTTATATTTGATAGCTCATAAAAATATTTCTCGTAAAAAATATTGTATTAATCCATGGTTTGATTAAATTAATCCATGTTTTTATTGAAAATGATTGTATCTGTATTTCACATCTGGATAGCATATGCTCGATAAGTAGATTAATTTCTAATCCTTAATGATTAAGAGGTTCACAATGAGAAGGTCTTTGAATACTGTAGACCTTATCATGGCATATCGCCAGTGTTTTGAATTGAATTGTTTTAAAATCTAATCAATTCTACAGAGCTATATAGAAGTCAACAATATAATAATATTTAGATGAGGTAGGCTACATAGATCATTGAGAACATTTTACATGTAAAACCATAAACTATGGTAAAACCTATGGACATGGTTATAAACACCGTTCTGTAAATATGCGTTATCGATTTCGGAACAGCATATATAATTACGCCTTTGAAAATTGTACTGTGTTTGAGACGTCCGGAACGACCTCATTACGTGGGAATTCAAGCATAAAACCCTTGGCCTTGGAACTTCGCCTGAAACCAACTTATCCGATAGTCGATCTGAAGGCGTTTTCAGTTGGAATAGGATTGAAATTATGTACAGAATGGAATGGAAAGCAGGCTTGCTTGAGTGTACAGTGTTTTCTAGCACAGATTTTGTTTAATACATATAGAAATGCGCCCGTATTTGACACTGTACGCAGTGAAAAATGTTCGCTTGGTTTTATACTCTATATAGAGCGACAACCAGAGATAAAGGCGTGAAGTTTAATGTTAAATATCTTATCGCTGATTCTATCACACTTTGTGAATACAAAAGCGCTTTTTCGCAATTCTCCAAATGCAACGCATCAAAGATCATAAAATAACAAGAATTCAGACTTTGAATTCAGACAAATCTATTTAATTTGGGTAAATCAAACTTCTATCTTGCCACAAGCTTGATTACAAACTACATTAAAGCTGAAATTTACCTGCATTGACACCTAAGAAACTATTCTGGTATCGAATTTAAAAGGTTACAAAACAAATTTAAAATGTTTTTTTTTTAAGTTCACCGTAATATTTTCAAGATTGAATACTTAGGCAGCATATTACCGGGTACGCATTTGACTCAGGCTGACTATTCACTGAAAAATTCATGTATGTCTCTCAACGATAGAAAGAATAATTTTAGTACTTTAATAATGAGATTCAAGTGACAACTTGCAGCGATCAGTTTGGACTAAATCATAAAAGTAATTTCTAAATTTCTAAAATAACTACTAAATAAGTACCAATGATAGCATCACTTACCATCCATCTGGTCGAGTTTTTTTCCTCAACGTTTCCAATTTGGTGTGTGTCCAAAATAACATGTACATATAAAACGTTTAGAGTAGAGAAAGATTCACAAGATTGTGTTCAAAAGCCAAGCATAGTCAAGTTGAAATAACGTTCACTATTATGCTTCTCGTTCTAAGCATTACTTTTTGATGAGTTGAACTCGTGTTGTTTGGCGTGAGAAATGAATGACCCACGACGATGTAAACAATTCTCATTTTATTCAATTTTATTTTTATCTCATTTGGCGCGAAATGTTCAAATTGATTAAAAATATGCATCAATGATCCTGTTGTTAAAATATTTTTATCTATCTTGCTCGTGATTGGTTTATCGCTGAATAAAAGGTCATCAAAATGTGACCTGTCCGTAGATTAAATACTCAAGAGAATGATGTGTCCGTTTAATAGAGGTACCCTTCTTTGAAAGGTCATCAAGCAATACGTCATCGCATACTAACATTGCATATCATTACTTTTCCAATGCCATGCTAATTAGGATTATTATCTTTTGTCTGATATCTCCCCTGGCCTCAAACATTTTTTACAATTTCTTACAATTAAGAAGCTTGTAATTGTTTCCCCAGCAATTTCACAGGCTGTACTAGCAAGACAGGGTATAGTTTTTGGGCCAAAGGTATCAATCTGAAAATGAGTAGAATTTGTTACACCAAATTGACATACACAATTAGGGCCGGAATTAGTTGAAAGCAGAATAAGCAGATTCTTTAGGCCTAGAGAAAAATAGGCCTTATTCAAAATTGAAGTAATAATTTTTCAAAGAAATACATGTAAGGGATCATGATTTGTGTTTTATAACTTTCATTTAACAGTATTATGATGAAGAACAGATAGAATACACTGAAACTATTATAATTAGGATTCAAAAACAGTAAAAGCCTTTTGGAGAGGTGCTTTAGGGTTAGGCCTTCGAAAAGTAGGTCCGGCTATGTTCACAATCGATTTCTAGACCACTGGCAACAACATAATAAAAGCATTTCTAAACTGATGGGGTCCCAAGAAATGTTTTCTCCTGAGATCTTGCGACATTTCACGTTATTGTATGATTATTATGTTACAGTCTTGCTAAAGACTTCTGGAATCTATATTGCAGGATTCCCATTTTCCCAGTCATACAAAAATTTTGTTAGATTGTTAACTGGAGGAATCTATGGATAATTTACATCGGGGTCTATATTGGACTATGTGTTAGCTTATACACAGACGATAGATAATGAAATCTCGCCTTATAAAAAATGAATAGTTTTCATATTTATATATATATGTTTGTTTCACGTTTTAATATACTCAATACATGCAGAGTTTATCAAATAAAATTATAAATACATCTGTCCGTCTGCTTTGAGTTCTTTATAAAATAAAATAGGCTTTTGGAAAGCCAGTTATATATGATTAAAAATTAGTGATTAAAAATCAAAATGTTAGTAAAACAATTATTAGAATTTAAAAAAGTTACAAAACTATGATAAACGGTGTTATGAAATTTACATGATGTACAGTTCGTACATTTGTTTATTATTGTGTCATTGGGAATGGAGTTAGATCATATAGACTTGAGTCTAGAAGTTAGCTAGACGAACCAATTGCTATCAGTTCCCGTTTAATGTATCAATGGCGACATAATTATGCACGTTTAACGATGTATACTCCGTCAGTTTATTAACTTAGACATCATTTATTGTAATTTCAGAGGGCGGAGTTATATTCAATTCTTCAAACGTTTCTTAGTTCTCTTTGTATAATATAAACATGATTTCGGATATAAGAGTTTTGAACGGAATTTATCCGCATAATCCGTCTATTTTTAATGTTGCGTTAATGGTTTTCATTTAAACCGTTATGGATTGGATCGATAAAGTTCGATTCATACATTCCGGGTAAACTGGGTTCCTTACCACTTGTTATACTTGATATCCATGATCGATAATAATTTACATTAACAAATCCTTCAAATTGACTACCACATTCACCAGGTTTTCTTGATAAAACTCCATGTATACCCACAATGCCATTGTCATCACTACACATTAATGCACCACCAGTACTGCCTCTACATGTACCCCCAGGCTTCTGAACATACATTGTACATACTGTTGATTTAGTCTTTAAACAGCCTTGCCATACTTGTATTTGTGTAACTTTTAAAGTCGGCGATATTAAAGACGATCCACGATTGACATCGGCGATCCAACAGCTACCACCAATATTTTGTAACTGATTAAATAAACAAGCTGGGCGTATACTATATGTTGTCGATACTGGTTTAACTAAACGTATAAGAGCAATGTCATGACTCATTTCACCATTATAAAATGGATACATACGTGCTTCAGCAACATCTCTTACTTGGTAATCGGTACCACTACCAATACGTACTTCACGTTTTTTAATGATTTTATCTGGAAAAGCACATGTTATTGATGTTAAAATCCATTGATTGTTGATTAATGTACCAGCACATGACCATTCACCTTCTATACTGTTTGATTCATGAAAATATATGACGATCTATAAATAACACACAAGAATTATAATGTATGACACGATATACAGAATACATTTCATCATAAATAACTTTTATTAATTCCAAAATTGTTATAAAGCATGACAAATAGTTTTCATATATCATGTATTACACGTGTTGAATCTAATTCACGTGTTCATCGCCCAATTCAATCTGGAATGGTTACGAAGAGGATTTGAGAAATTATCATATATCAACTCTTCGTTATGACTTAATAATAATAATAATAATAATAATAATAATAATAATAATAATAATAATAATAATAATAATAATAATAATAATAATAATAATAATAATAATAATAATAATAATAATAATAATAATAATAATAATAATAATAATAATAATAATAATAATAATAATAATAATAATAATAATAATAATAATAATAATAATAATAATAATAATAATAATAATAATAATAATAATAATAATAATAATAATAATAATAATAATAATAATAATAATAATAATAATGTTTTGCACGATATATAGTTCTAGTTTACGAAAAGGATTTCACTTTCAAGCATATGATCTATGCATATGCGTAGGAGTCTAAGTTCTAGCCACATGTAAGTAAGTTGCTCATTATTCCCTTTGCTCACACTTTCTTCTATTTGGGGGTAATTATTAGATGAGTCGCTTGTCAGGGACGAACCACGTGTCAGACCAGCATTATCAACTGATTAATCAAGGCACGTTGTTGTTCAACCGGTACTGCGCATGCGATAAGCACTGAGGTTGTAAGAATCTCAACTATTCGTTAGCTTGACTTCAGCTACGGCATTAGAAAGGTCTCTGATGTGTTTTTTGGCGAGGTCGAAACACGTGACCCATTGGTAAAATAAATATTTAGTCAGTAGGCTTTATCGTAGTTTTATTCAAATTGGTACCAAACTGTTTTATAGTTCATAGTTTGTCCCGGATTTCGTCATAGTAATTTAATTGAACACCCGTTGCTCAACCATGTAGTTTCAAAACCTCATAGACACACAAAATTAACATTGAAAATTTCATTGAAACATGATAACTACAGATGCTTAACTGTTTTGGCCTGAAACGGAACGAATTGTAATTGTATGATGTGTGGTAATATATATCACATACTGTGCAAATGGTCTGAGGAAAATTAAGCCTTCTGGAATCCTAAAAGATTCCAACATTTCTTCTGAATATTTTTGAAGAAGTTGGGTCTATATATTATAAAAATTGTCTGACATTGATCTAGCCTTGTAGAAGCTAAGATTACAGGATTCCCACCCTGATCCCCACTTTATCGGAGTCTCCTTATGTATTTCTCAACTGATAGTCCATTCATCTGCATTTCTTGGGCACTTGATTAGCTAGCATGTATCTCCCTCTTAATATGTACCCAACGTGGGCTAAGATTACAGGATTCCCACCCTGATCCCCACTTTATCGGAGTCTGCTTATGTATTTCTCAACTGATAGTCCATTCATCTGCATTTCTTGGGCACTTGATTAGCTAGCATGTATCTCCCTATTAATATGTACCCAACGTGGGTGGTGTCGTTACACGTTGAATGAAATAGTAGAATCGCTCGTATTTCCTTCCTGAAATATATCAGTTGTTGCTATACTGCTGGGAAAATTAGACAAATTGAGTTATAATTTAATCGGATAAAATTAATCTGAGAGCATCCAGTGTCTATTATTGCACATGTGTCGCTTGCATAATTTATTTTAGCAACATTATTTATTCCTTCACGCTAATTAGCAACTTCCGGGGACACTTCCATCCATCGAAAGACCTTTTCTCTGCTTGTATTAGTAATTACAAAATCATCGAATGTGATACTGATCGCTGATTGGTTATTGTTGATGTTTGTGTTAGTTTGTGTTATGTTGCGTAAAACCGTAAAATTACGATTTTTGGCGTGAAGCCCCAAAATGAAACAATTTAGCAACGAAAACAAATGGCGTTCATATGAAGAAAAGCTTTCATTGATAGAGCGCTTAAATTTCTACCTTCAAATTAAAATAAACAACACAAAACACAATAATTTTGAAACAAAATCGTAAATTAAACATTAATCTATAAAATTCCCGTGTTCAATGTTCTGTTCATAGTTCATACAGCAGTTTTGTTTTGTTGATAAAACGCCAAAGATACGATACGATAAATTTCAGTATATGATTGTCTAATTGAACTATTGTAACTTCAAGAAGTTTTTTTTTGCTTTCTGTGATTGGCTTAATGTTGCTTAAAAATAAAATCCTATTCAATAGTTATACATACAACTTATTGTCTTGATGCCCACTATTTTTTTATTTTTTTATCAACGAACGCAATATTTAAGCTTTGCACGTGCCTATTGTACATCTGCCTTAAACAGCCCTGTATCCTCTCAGTCCTGTGAAAAATAGTTCTATGTGAACTTATGAGGTCCTGAATAAATGATGATGATGCACCTCTATAAAAACAAAAGCAAATACAGTAAAACCCAATAACGGTCCCGGATTTAACGGTATTCTGTGAATACTGTAACAGTAAACCCAAAAAGTCCGGGGATGAGTAGCTTACGGTCAAACTTTGCTAAATAGTTACATCTAACAACGGATTCTGCCAAAACCGGTAAAATGGCCGTTATTTGTACCGTTATTGCCGGATTCAACTGTATCTCGATATAAATTCATAATATCGACAGATCCCGATTAAAAACAATTGCCGAATTTTTCGGAGAGGTTCTTGTAGAAAATATAAATTTAACCAGCTATCTCTAGGAATTATCTAATGGACTGTGTCGAGTTAGTTTTCAGTCAGCTCTCGCGAAAAGTTCATATCAAACTGTGACGTAAGCATTCAGATTAAATATTTAACAGACATGTAAATAGTCGGACCATTGAGTAGGATTAATCATAAGATCAGATACTCGTTAATAATATCACGTAGATAAATATATACCCAATTGACAGTATAATACATCAAAGACCATGGAAAACTATGAGTCATAATCAAAAGGAAGTTTAGCACAATGACCTTATCAAGAAAATCGGTCACTGTCGTTGCCTATCGTAAAAAATATTTAGATTTTTAATGACAAAAACCCGAAGGGGTACTTCCATATATTAGCTATACGGTGCGTGTAATTTTTAAGGATTTCTGAATCCGATTCTCGTTTATTATTACGGCATCAATTTCAGAGCATTTTCAAAATCTTCCACTGTTCTGGTAGTAAAAACACGAAATATAAAAGTATTCAAAGGCAAACGTCAATAGCATCAAAAATTTAATATAAATTATTCTCTTGGAAATGGTTACAGAATACAGATGTTAGCACAAACGACGATGACTTTAATAAAATCGAAAAGATGTTGACACTGGGTTTTGCCTTAAATTCTGAACAAATTTCTAATCCTGTAAAGGTACTCTTCTGCAATTTTTGGAATTCCACTGGTCATCTTCGTGTTCTGAAAATTGCACATCCCGTTAAAAAATAACCCCTCCTTTCCCAGGGGCAACGATTATTCAATTTTGCTTGACTGGCTTAAGTCCCGCTTTCATTTTGCTGCCTCATTTTCATGATTGGAAAGCGATTATTTCACTTCCCAATCCATCAAGATCGGCATAACACAGTTCTAAAGAGAGACTTGAGCAAGTCAACAATTTTGCATGAACTTTGACTTCTCAATGTTACATAATTATGAATTGGAAAATGTATTGAATTGAAAACTTTTTTCTATATAGTGTGAAATATATCGGACATCCTAGTAACTTGCAGAAACGAGCTGTAGTCCATTTATTATTTATGACATTGAAACCAATTGTTGAGACGCTAGCGGTAATCACCTTTGGGGAGATTAAATTTGTCAAAAATTACTTTAATCTCAAATCTCAGAAACAAAAAAATATTATCATTAAAGGCTTTATAGACTATGAAATTTCATTTTTCTGTTAAAAGATTAAAGGGGCAAAATTGACCGGCGACCGCTGCGAGCACAAGTTGAATTTATGCTTAGCGTAATTCAACCGTCTCGCTTTGAAACAATTGTTATACGCAGGCCTAACTTGTAATAAAATTAATGTCAACAATGAACATTGTGTTATAACAATAAGCGTGCACGTGATCCTAAGTGCGTGGCGCCTGCCGGTCATTTTTGCTCCTTTAAAATATATAAATCAATTTTTCTGTTGTTGTTTTAAATTTTATTTTTATTCGCATATCAATATGAGCTATTCTGCTCGTTTACATTTTGTGCATCGGCACTAAAGACCTGAGTGTTTTATTCGAAAAAAATTTCGTTGCAAAGTAATAAATTGAACTTATTGGAAACAAAAAATCCATGAAAACTGTGGTGTTTTTAATATGCCCGAAGAATAGTTATTCGATAAATCGATCCGATTATCCGATTATGTTTCTCTAAATCAAAATAAATTATTACTACGTTTCTAATTGCGTCAAAATCGATTGATCATATTTTCCCTTGATAGACATGTAGCGCTTTGTAGTTGTAATGTCCCGTGTCCCCTTTACCGTCACTATGGCAAGCACTGATTAACAGAGTGCATTTACATTCGATCTCATTATCTGTTGTATGCGTACAATATACATGTAAAATTCGTTTGATTCCATACTACACACATTCAACCTGGGTTCGACCCAGTTATGCCAACCAGGGTTAGTAATCTACTGTATTATTTGCATGGTTACTGAAATTCTACACTTGAAAATTTCCTTTATATATTTCTTTATAATATTGGTATATGTTTTTCTGTTTTCCTCAAATTTCTTTCAAATATTATTTTCCTAACCTCAATGTGTTTGCTTTACGAAGGTCAAGCGCTGCACTTAAACGTTCCTAGTTGTGGTATTGGGTAGGGACGGCCCAATTAATTGAATGTTGAGTTTAGACAACTCCAATCCTCTCAACTGACAAGCACAGATCAATGCTTTCAAAATTTGTTAGAAGATAGTAAGTACATACTGGGAACAAGCTGTTTTTTTTATTCCATAGAGTAATCATAGGATTAACTTGATCACCATTACTGATTGTTTTAAGGACAAAAATCTAATATAATAATAGCGCTATTATGTGGATGAGTAAACAACTATTGCTCCCAAATGCATGAAAGCCTCTGAGATTACGACTGTGAATGATTCCAAACCTCTTACTTCAGTTAGATCAAAACTTACACTAACTAGGAACGCTTTTGCTAGACTTAATTCGATGTTTTAAGATCTGAAAAAGCGATATTTATATATAGTATACAAAGTATATTTCAATGCACAAGGGCATTTCATGTCGTGATGGTACCATCCTGAACAAATTCTAGAGTGTGGAATTTTTTCCTTATCATTGGTAAACATATGACAATTCGCAATTCCTTACTGGTAACAAATCATTCCAACATTCGCATTTTTAATTTGCACTTTGATAGTCTGTACAATTACATGTGGTACAGTGACTCCATTCATAGGCCACGCGATACCCAGAATAATCAATTAGATGTCCTGCAAGGCATATGGATTGCAAGCAATCTTTTTGGAGCGAAGCAGTACGGCCCTGGGCGCAGGCCGCAATCCCAAGGCGTGTATATAAAAATAGACCACACGAGATTTATAACAAAAAAAATGACAAGCATTCTCAAGATTTTGTCAAGATCACTTGAACAACCAAAATATCACCTGGAAATATCCAATGTGATGTAGCAATACGTCATAAGATCAACACACCTTCGTTACATCATTACATACCTTAACAACCCATGGAAACATTCGACTTGGTACAGGGATGCCAGCCGTCATATAACGATCTCGCCGGGAACCGATAAATCCTTGAGAAGTACCGCATGATTTATCTGATAATAAAATTTGAATTCATGGTTAGTACTGTCTGTAGTTGAAAAACTATAGAAAAACAAATATTCTTTTAAAATAGAGTCTACGTGATAAAAGTCACCTAAATCGAATTTTGATTATATTGAATCAAGTCATAGATATGCTAACTAGAAAATGAGAGTTTGAATGAATCAGGAAAATTAAATCAATTTGAAATGAAGCCCTGGCCAAATGTAGCAAGCATTTTCCGACATTGAATGCGAAATTTTAACAAATGTTGTGAAAATGTTGGCTTCATTTAGCCGGGCTTGAGTTCCAAAAACGATATTCCAAGAAATAAACAATAACGATTTAAGTTGTCCAGAAGGGCTTCATTTATGAATTAGAAGGATGTAAAAAATACTACTGAAGATACAATGCTGATAATGTCTATAATTCAAGTAATTCCTATCTGCGAGGGCTAAATAGGTAGAGGGTTAAAGATGGTTGAACCAACATAATCTCAGATCATAAGCTATACCCTCAAACTAGGGGAGGCGGTAGTAAAAGAACGCTATTCGACGATTGTCGCGAAAAGTTCATTGAAGTGCACATTACACCTGAAAATGTTTTCCCGGAATCAAGTAGACCATGCAAAATAAATAGGAATGACGACAATAATTTCCAGATTTGGACTCTTATTATAAGCTGAGCTATTTAATGTTGAAAGTACCATATTTCAAAAATAATGCTCCTTCGAAAGTCGGAACTCATGTTGAAATGACAAGAGAGCTCACTATGGAAAAATAACGAAGTCTAGACTTCAGAAAATCGTAACTTTTTTCTCGCAAAAAAGAAATGGTCCACTTTCCAGAACAGATATGCTCATATCTTTGAGACATCTTGACGGCCATATATGACTGAAATTGAACGTGAATTGTAGAGTTTAGAAAGGTTTTATTTGACTGCGATGGACTTTTCATGTCAAAAAGGAGTTAAAAAAATTTGTTCAACGCATGTCATAAAATAAGATCATAGATAAAATGAGTACAAATTCGAAAAAAATGGAAACCACATTATGAGCTGTTTGCACTTCAATGGCCTTCAATGGGTGAGAGTTTTAAAATTCCGCTTTTACAATCCAAAGATATATCTTTCATGATGGTGCATGAATCGGAAATGAAATCGATATACTCTCAATTTAAATCGAAAAGACACTTCAAATATAAGAAAATGATGGTTTTTAAAAATACATTTTACAAGCCACAAAAGAAGGCGGTTACATTAAAAGAGATAGAGAATCGAGCATAATAATTGACAAAGACAAGTCAAGAATAAAATAAAAAAGCAAGGAAGATAACATTTGAAAATGTCGCACTTTCTGAAAGAAACACAGATAATAATTCTATGATTATTGAGATATCCGATTGTTGGAGATGGGATGATATTATCGTAGCTGACATTAGATTGCATTTAGACAAACCTTTCACTTGTATATTCCGAAAAACGTGTCAGTTGAATGGTAATATGTTATTCATAAACGGCGCTAATTCACAGACGTACTATACAAGACTGTATAAGGAAACCGTCCATCTGCAAGCAGTCAGGCGTAGATGAAAAGTACTTAAACGACTTCTTTGAGTGATGATATGAATCTCACCAAAGTATGCTATGATAATAATATATAATACTATAATATTTAGCGGTTAAATCATTGATGATAGTAGGAAATTGGTCACACCTTTATGAATAAAACATATCCGGATATGTCTGATGATCTGATATAATAGTATAGTGGTTACATAGTTATATTTAATTACTAATAAATTATTATCAATTATCATATGATATGAAGACGGAAAGTATAAAGTACATGGATTAGAAAATGGGTTATTTTAATTAAGGATCGTTCACTACTAACGTCATTCCTGTGTGCTATGTTCGCAACAACAATAACAATATTTTTCGAAAAAGCAATAATAAGGGCCAATACAACTGAATTTTGCACTACCAACACTGAATCCGAGAAAATGCCATAAAAATGTTGTGAAAACACCATGGAAATGTAAAAAAGTGAAAACGACAAATTTTTTAAGCCATGAAAAAATTTGAAAACCATGAAAACATCCATACAGTATTCACGATATTGAATTGTGATCATGCCTTGAAAATTCCAAGAAAAGGCAATGCAATTTCACGATATTTTTATGGTTTTGGTGTCAGCAGTGTGCTTGCTTGCTTGGAAAGATTCAAGTTGTGAATAATCAATTCGAACATACTATTAGACGGATTAAATTTAGCACCTATAGTACTATATTAAGAATAAGGTAATATATAGCACTATATTGATATCAATATACGGTAATTATATCCAATGCGGAGATTGGTCCACTGAAATTTGTTTTATGTTAAATCATACGCTTTACCATGTACAAATACGTTGCACGTACTAAAATAGAAGTAGGTCTACTTTGTTACACCTAATATTATCCTTTAAAATTATATCATTAACCTCTTTGGGATTAAATTTAATGGGCTAAAGGGAAAAAAAGATTGTCCTGTCTAAAGCGGATTTAAAACACAATTGTTAACCGAATAACCAATTATAATGTCTATATTTAACGAAGTCGGCGTGTACGTAGCAGATGTACAGGAGCCGGAGTCACTCTCTGACTGGAGTACAGTGTAACCCGCTTAAGTGCAAGTCAAAATTGCCAACGGTTTTCATTGCATTTATCCGAATTTGCAGTTATCCGAAACTGTTCACCAAGGATTTGACCAAAAAATTGTTGAACGGATTTCAAAGCCAGGTTGCAGATAAGCGGGAATTTCACTTATTCGAGTTGCACATGAGCGGGTTACACTGTATTCACATTTCAACACGAGCAGGACTGAGGTGAAGTATTTGCCAGTCAGGAGCGGGAGTATAGAATGCAGACCTGGTAATTTTTTAAGCCATTTTAAAGTCGAAGTTGTTTGGATATTTCTATATATTTGGATTAGCTACGTATATCAGATAATGAATATTTTGTACCTTTCTATGTTTGCTTAGTTGGGGGGGGGAGGGGTTGATAAATTAATCCATTTCAGATGTTTTACAGGAGTTTGTCTGAAATATATTTTGGAGGTGGAGTTGGAGTCTGTTGTCTTATATTATCTGAGCCGGACTCAAAGGCTTCTAGTAAGACTTTTTCAGATTCAGAGTCTGAAGATTCTGGCTCCGTACAACAATGATAAGTAGTGTATGATAAAACGTGGATCCTCCGGGAACCCCAGAGCATGTTATCTTTTTCTTCAGGGTTAGACTACAGCTCGTTAAAATTTCAATTTAGAGAACTTCTTTAACCAATGCACAGTACTGTAACATATAGTTATCCGTTCAAAGTACGGCACTTGTCTATGGGGCGTGAATTATGTCAACCAAGATTCAAATGTGCCAACATTCAGAAAAAACTGTTATTTTTGATGATTAATTGGTCAAAACATTTTGTTGTCGGACCTTGGCTGTGTGAAATAGAAAATACCCTCAAGGGGATTCTTAAATCTCACGGTAGCGTACACCACAGTGTGAATATTTTGTATATAATCTCAGCTTACTGTCGTAATTTTCAATTGATGCAGACCACATAGCAGAGAAATCCAAAGATCTATGGGTTGTCTTCTTTGCAAAATACTTGACATCAGCACCGTTACCCTTAACCATAATTGTACGGGGGTATGCGCCTCCACATATCTTCTCAACAATCTTTCCATTTAAATCAGCAACCATAAAATAACCTTTCCTGTAGATCAAATAAGCATAATACATCATATTACAGACATATACATACATCATGTTATATACATATAGATGTGATACTGCTTTACATGTATAAGTTATCTTACTAATTAAACATAGGGCTCAATGCTTATATGGCTCAGAGCTGTAAATATTAAATATATGATATATATAGTCAGAAATCAAACGGTTCAAATACATTATATAAATGTTTAAATGATCAAGCGCTTTTTGATTATCAGAATGCTAATCAAAGTGCAGTAAAAAGGAGTTGAATGAAATACGTTTGTTTCTTTCTGTGTATTTTTATACAATTTTAAAGCACAGGTTGCTTGAAGATTGTATATTTTGACGTTTTAACTTTCAAATAACAGACAAATTTGTAGCCATTAACATTATATTTTTTTCGAACAAAGGTAGGATCATGTCTGGTTTTTACGCCGTTTTGAATGTACGTTCCAATTCCAATCATATCACACTTCAACCATGCATCAAAGATCGATTTCGTGACGACATTTAGACAAATAAGAACAATTCAATATTAAATTCGATAGTGAGACAGTCGAATTGGCGTTCAAAAACCGACTTCTCTAAGTAGTCGGCCAAAGTAAGACGTAAACGATCGAATAAGGTGCAGAAAAGCGTATACACTCATTTTACAGTCACATTGAAAAGCTTATAAATCCAGAAAAACAAAGAAGTAGATTACATTGATTGCCTAAGTTTCATTAGTTCAGTCATAATCAGTTTATAGTTCTCTTGATATAAAACCAAACACATTAACAAGAAAAATCTTGTGAGATCGGTCCGATATCTTGTGATATCGGACATTCTCCATTGTACTTTGATCCAAGTAATTATACGGTAATATTGAACTCACTTGCAATCAATAGATCTCCGGGATAACTTTAATCGATCAATATTTACAGCAATAGTTTTATAGTTCTCTGGTGCACGAAATCGCCACAAGCATCGAATACTTTGTTTCCCAATTTTTACAAAAGATGGAATCGCAACAAGTCCGGACGTCCCATACTGTTCTAGGACACACCCTACAAAATAACAAAAAATATTTAAACAATTATTTCAATCAAGTTAAATTCTATTAATAAATTAAGGAGTAGAATAAAACGTATAGCTGGCTGTGTTCCAGAGGTATTGCATAAATGGAAATGTAATTACTTTGATGTTTCATAACAAGAATCAATTATATACTATTTATAGCGGAGCTATAGTCACGCATGTTATTTCACAGATAAGATAAATATATATGCAGTCAAACAGACAAACGAATGAGGTGTATGTCTGAAGGATTGCTAATGCGTGTATCAGCGGCTGCAATGCACGGGCTACCAGGGAGATTAGTTGAGCTTTGTAGAAAATAGATGCCCTTAGCGGAAGGGGTTTTGTCTTCTTTTGCAAATTTTGTTTTTACCCCCGGGGAAAACCCCTGGGCAATGTAATTTATGGTCAGAAATTAAAATTAATTTTTATAATCAAAATAGTGTTACCCAATATTATGAAATATAGATTTATTAAATACATATTTCACTTGAATTTGTTGATGAGAGATAAATATGTCCTGCCCTTGGGAAGGGGAATTGCAAATTCAATGTTGATCCTCACCCAAGGTGATTATATTAGTTTGGTAAGACCAATTTTGAAAAATTCCCGGGGGTCACCCCAGGGAAAGCCGCTGATACACGCATAACGGAATTGGCTTCGGTGCTCTATGTGCTTGTTAAACCATTAAAAGATTGTAGGTATAGTGGAATTTAACCGTTTGGATCATATATTAAATCATATCAGACTCCATTGCCTGCGCGCAGACCCAAATCTCTTTTTGATGTTTAGTAGTCTTGGGTATGCGCGTAGGCTAATCGGTTGCTGTTCAAACTACGAAATCCGTTTGAGGCTTTTGTATTAAAAGATATAGTTTGGCATTATTGACCGTCAAACTAAAATAACTGGAAGCCTGAAAGTAAACTATTGTTGTAGTTCCAAGCTATTGCCACACACTAAATGCTGCGCTTCTGTGACTTTCTTAACAAATCGTTTCATTTCGCAACCCAAATTACCCTTCTTATTATTCAAAAACAAAAAGACAAATAAAAATCAATGTTTACTCATTTAATCATATAGTCAATAGAATATATTCTATTCTACTATGTAAACTAACTAATGCAATTGAAGGACCTATATAGTAACTACAAAAATTTCAACGAAATTGATCATGCTCACGAATATCCTAACAATGTCCGACAAAAATCGGATCCTGTGATCCTAAATCGCAGACGAATAGAGCATACTCAGAAGAAAGATGAACTTTGATCTGATTTACTAACTATGGATTTATAAAGGCCATATCTCCAAAACATTTCAGAAATCTTGAAAAGTTGAAAATGTTCCATTTCAACGGTTTCAGAAGGCAATAAACCTTTTATCAGACGCTGCTAGAGAGTACAAGTGACAATAGTTACTACTGTATAGTGATACTGCAATACAAAAAACAACCAAACTAGAAGTTGTGAAGCTGGATAAAGCAAGTTGAAAAGGGTTACAATTCAACGTAATCTGGATTTAAAATCCTAACGTGCATTTCAGCATTTAGGTGCAGCGACCTCTGTGGAGGTGTGGAAGTTGACAATATATAGATGAAGTGTCTATATACCATTACATTTAATATTTACAAGACATCTTCAATTTATAGTCATCAGTTTACCAATTGCTATTTTTAGACACGATGACAACCCTATTTCAAATATATTCATTCAACTTTTACCCACCAACGATGATACAAAACCTGATAGATGGATATCAGTTTTCTGACAGTACATGACAGTATGTACTAAATTGGATGATCTTCTGTTTCGTTTATATTCGTTCTATATAACAACTGGTGAATTCTGACTATCGCATTTAAGGACATTTTACTATTTGAGAAGCATTTTCTGGAATAAGTCTGGGAAATACTTTTGGCACGGTTGTGATCTGCTCTGAAAATTTAACAACAAAGATATTCTCCACTTTCGAGAATTTCAAAGAAAAATTAGTATTTTAAACACAAAACAATGTCATCAAAACTTAAAGCAAAATGATATTGTTATAAATTTTCTGCAAAGGAATCATGTTTATTAAAGATTTTGATAAATTATACAGCTGCTGCTTACGAATTAATATCTTTTTAATTCGCTTATTAATTGTTACCAAATATTAAAAGTACTACCTTTGCTTAAAACAATTTATATTTTGATTTGCGTGTTGGTGTTGAAGGTTGTTTCCTAAATAGTTGGGTTATGTTTTTAATAGTCAGCAAGAAGAACGTATTATATTTCGCGGTGAAAATAAAAACAAACGCTAAAACGGAATTCGTAATTTGTCGTCACTCATCACTTTTATTGACTTAATTTATTTCAAGAACATCATTGATTCATTGATTCCATATGTTTTTAAAATGTTTAATATTGAGGTGTCAAATCACTTTATATCCTGTTGCAAGGATCAACTGTTGTACTCGAAAAAACATCAACTATAGCCCAGAAATAATCTAATAACGGGATATCATACGTTATGTTAAATAACGGGATGTTAAAAAGGAAGATAGCGGACTTTATAACCGAACTCGCAATGTTCCGCGAACAAGAAATAACGTTATCAAAAACATTCTGGAATCTAGACGGATGGAAGCGAGACATCGTGATTTTGCCACGATGAAATATTAAAAAAAACGATGTGCTTTGCATAAATATTGGATTTGTTGTAATAGCATGACAACTTTTGTAATAGCATGAGAACTTTTGTTTTGGCTAGACAACATCTATCCAATGCAGTCTGCAAAAAGTAAAATAATTGTTTTCAAATATTGATTAACACATTGATTAACAATAAATAATGGATAAATCGTTAAATACTGTAGCATAAAATGTACTTTTGTTTGACACACAGGGAATTTATGAAAGTTGACCTTGGCTTTCAACATAAAGGCCAATTTACTGTAACTTTATTATTGGATAAGTATTACAATTATCGACAAATGATTATAAAAATTAGTTTTGATGAGTTAATGCGGTTAATTATACCGACAAGACGTGCGGTCAAAAATGCTACTGTGAAATTTTCAGATTTCCTGCATAAAATCGAACCAGGCACGTCGTTCTACTTCTTCAGAACACCTCTGAAACAATTATATACGATATATAAATTACTGCACTAACTAATCCCTCGTTTTTATTGACCATTGTTGTTATTAATTATGCTTTTCCAGGTACTATTCATAAAGCACAGCTGTCCCAAAACACGATTTCATAAAGATATGTTTCAACGGGTCCTATTTGATTTGCTTAACTTTCGACCTATACTAAATAATATATTTCCGATAGTATATAGATACGTAGACAAATTAATGTTTATATATCTAACGTTATGATAATGAAGTGATATAATGATCTACGAAACGAAATAAACGATAAGATACAAAGTCTGCGGCTAAAAATTCCTCTATAACATAATATTTCAATTGAATAATTATAGACTCATCATTTAGTGATCAAATCTAGGGCTTCTTTTGTTTTGTTGTGCAATAAAACTTACAAAACTCTATAAAACCATATCTACTTTTGATTTTGATATGAATGACAGCTAATAATATTAAAGATGTGCGAGGTGAACTTATAAATGTACGAGCTTCTTCATGTTCATCGGCAAGAATTTATTACTGTTGACTTACAAACCCTTGAGAGCCTGTGACAGTTCTAACATCAATATCTTGAATGACGTATCAAGATTTAGCAGTAAACATGCAGTAAACACCATAGTATTCCGTTCTTCGCAGAGTACGAAACACGTTTGACAGGCTGCAAACTTACATTAACTTTTTCAGTATTTTTTAATGTTATTTTCAAGAATGGTTATTTTCTTACCTTGTCTTTTCGAGGGTTGAGGTTCTCCACTTTGGAAATATACAATTATAAATATCAAGCAAATCAAATAACTCGACCGCACCATGTTTGTAAAATCAATTTATCTTCCAAGTCGACCAGTTTAACTTCAAATATTAAAATTTCTTTTCAACAGAAATAGGATTACTATACCAATTTCGCAGATGGTCAAGTATTTCTCTGCAGTCTCCACGTTTAGTTGGTTTGTCCCCACTGTCCACGACAATTCACGATATGGGGTCTATACAATTGTAGATTTAAGCGATGTTGTAGGGCTTCGACAATCTCATCAGTAAATGACAGAATGACCCTTGAAATGTCAACTCTGTCTCACCAGAAAATCAGAGTGCAGTATTTAAAAGATCTGAAGTAAATAGTTGATAGTCTTTTAATATATCACTTGTTTTTCTATACTACCGCCAACAGGCAGTTTCGTGTGTGTTAATAAAATCAATAATCAACTCATTAACATCACTTGTTTAAGAGGAAGTCTTCAAAAATTAGACAATAATACTTTTTAGTGAATGCATACTGTGATAATAACTGCGCCTTTCAACCGTCAGACCAGGAACAGCTTGCTATGAACACCCTACGACGTTTTCTTTGTGTAATTAAAAATATTTTTTTATTACAACATAGAAAACGTTGTGGTTACTACAAACAAAATACAAATATTGATAATATAAATATCATAGGTATTTAACCGACACGTTTAGCACACCACTCATTAGATCTTTACAGCTCATCATCAATTTGCCTGTGATAAATATTGGAACATGCTATTTTGAAAGCGGCCGTTCAGTCGTTGTGATCGCCAGCGCTCTACTGTTTACGCCTCTGTACTTGCGACATCATTTCCGGTACGTTAACGATTACTTCCATCAGTTCACTTCAGGAACACTTTTTTATCTCAGTGTTGCCGACTGACAAAAAGTGCACTTCGCATAATAGCATTCTCATTTGGGAAAATATAAACTGTGTTTCAATTTCATCACTATAACTAGAAATCATTAGAATCCAGACAGTTCATTTTACTATCATAATGTCATTTTATTGCGGTCCCTTTTGCTGTCTAATAATAAGACAAGTTGCCAATCTATTTCTGTAACAACATTAATACAATAATTAGGTGTCTTGGTTCACGGAAGAGATAAGCAGGGGGGAAAGACATAGCAATAACAATTTTCTTCCGTTTTCATTCATACCATGGAAGTTAAATAGTAATTAAAAATTCAAAATTATCAACAATGAAATTTTTTTATCATTATCAGTTTGTATGGGTTTTAAATTGAATATCAATTTTTAAATGATCAGATATGTGTATCAAGCTAAATATATCGCTTCAACACCCCACCCTGTATTATCTGCAAATCAAATCATGGGATTATTGAAGTTGTAAAACTGTTTGCACATTATCCAAACATAATTGATTGATGCTTGAATACATATATTGACTCAAATCAAAATGGCGTCGTTATTGATAGCTGTTATAACAAGGAAAAGACTTGCGACATTTCGAACACAGGAAATCAATGTTTAGAGTTTGTTTAGTAAATGTTTTCATAAGTAAATAAAACCAAATATGTACGATTCTGCTTATAAAAAATCACGAGTTATCGGCTATCTCGGTTAAATCGGTATCTGATTTTTCACGTACGTAGCCTGTGTGTAGACATCTCAACTATCCAAGCCTCGCTCAAAATTTTCTAAATAAAAATGGCGATTAAAAAGTAGCAAACTTTTCCCTGTTGAGACTCTCTATTACTCGCACTTCTCCTCTTAATAATAGAATTTAAAGAAGTTAAAGGCAAACGGCATGGATATCACCAAACTCTTCCGTGCATGTGTTAAAACGGCTGAGATGCGGCAAGGGAAGCAACAGAAAAGCCAGAACAAAGCTTCAGTTGAATCGATTCCAAGTGAGCAAACTAAAACTCAGATATCTTTTACAAAGAAATGTTCTGATGTTGTAAGTATTAAACACAGTTTATTCAAACTTCAATAAAATAGTGAGCCTAAATTTATTATTTTACAATAGTGAGTTTTTTCTTAAGCCTATAAATATTGAATTTTAAAATATTTGAAATTAATTTAATTGAGATTTGTATTCCTTTCAAACCATTTGGCCTATCGTAACAAATTACAAATAACATACAGTATATCTTTAAGTATTGCGTAGAGTAACACGTGATTGCTTAAGATGGATTTCCAGATTTCAAATCCTCAAGTCCTTCAGGGGCAAGGCTCAAGCAAATCAAACTATTTTTCTCATAAAACTTCATAAAGTCCATCTAGTTTAACTAAGTTACGATGTATTTTTTAGTTTCTCGAATAACAGTTCAAAATTTTACCAATATGAATTTTATTTATGAATCTAATTTGTGATAGGATTTTTTACTGAAATTCCAGTTTCTGATTTTTAAGTTGCATTTTTACAACTCCCGTGCATCAATCGTAAACTTTCATTGGAAAATTGTAGGCCTACAGATAATTTTGTGATGAGATAACTATGAATTTGCATATCTGTTTTCGTATTTTGTATTGAATGTGGATAAAGTGCGAGCCAGCGAACCATGAAATCTTGCGAGTCATGACATCATTTGATGCGAGCCATCCAAAACATTGGAATTTTCTCTTTAATCACTTTTTTCACTTTCTTGCATATTTTTCTAACAATAGACCAAATCAATTTCAAAGTTGAAAGACTTCTTAATGAAGCACAATAAAGATTATATATCAGAATTCAGGTAAGTTGAGATTTCACTCTTTATTTTCTTTGCTTTGCTACTGTAGATATGAGGTCTCAATGTGATGGTTATGGCGTTGGACCTTTGCCCGCAGGGTCGTTGGCGTCGTTAGCGTTTGCTTTATATATATTAATGAATCTGCATTCAAATTTCTATTTCAGTCACATTTCACTAGAAGCGTCATCATTTACTGAAGAAGATAGAAATCAAATTGACGAGGATGCTCAATTATTTATTACGGCATGTTCGACAAAAATTCATTTACTAAAGAAAGAAGGTGACTACTATAGTGTACATAACATTAAGGCTGGGGCTTTTACTATTCCCGATAGCTAAACGAGCGTAGTGATTGTCGAACCGATAAGGCATATTTGAATTACACTATACCAAAGTAATCCAGCATGCCAGGGTTTCTCACGCAGATGCAAATAATTTTTTGAGGATACTATGGTCTGCATGGAAACATAAGCAAATCATTGTTTGCCCATTTTTATCAGCCAATCGATAGCGAGTTCTTCCAAACTAGAATCAGATTTGGATTGGTTGATGAACAACTTGGACAAACAATGACTTTCTCACATTTCAGCAACTCCCCCAATTCAGCGCAGCGTAAGCTTTCTGCAAATATCACGCAGACCCTACCGATCCTCAAAAAATATTTATGTCTGAGTGCAGACTTTGGTTTCTCTCGCCAAGCAAAATCCACTGCTATGAACGTTGGGTAAAAATTGTTCTAAAATATCATGAAAGTTTTCTGTGTGTGTATTCGTCAGAGTTGTGCTAGTATATTCCGAAAATCAATCCGATATGATATTTATTCTGATGGTGCAATACTTATCCGGTACAATTTCTATCCGGTATAATGGAAATGTGGTATCCCCATCTATAAATGTCGATATGAAATCAAAGTCCTAAAATCCTGTCAATACAGAACACTAGGAACACTTCTGAAAAAAAAGTTAAGAAACCATTGAAATATTTTAAGGACCTTTCTTTTAAAAAGGTTTTAGGCTTGAGAACCAGGTGTAAAATACAATTATCTGTTTCTGTATCCCTCTATGGGAGGGTTAGCTCAGATTGCTTCAAATCTTATCATTGTGATTGACTGTGTTCCTGATCAAAGTCTGTGGCTCAAATCTCCTAACAACAACAGATTTGAAGTCGATCGATGTTTTTTGTGGCTGTCTGTATAAACTCTATTTGCTTGTACTATGTACTATGTACTCGATTTATTAGCTGCTATAGCTGTCAGCAGTTTGAATTGACCACCTATTTACAGTGGTCACTTCATCAATTCCCATATACGATAGTCATCTGGAATAATTTACTGTGTTCATAAACTGTTCATGAACTTCTAATTAATATTTGATAAACAGTTCTTGGGTTCATGAACTTTTTTATGAAAAATAGACCACTTGATGTTCATAAATGGTTAATGAATCGCTCATGAACTATTCTTGAACTTTAAATGGTCTATTGTTCATAACATTTTTCATGAAAGGTTTTCATTGAAAGAGAGCCACTCAACCTTTATGAACCATTTTCACAGGCATAAATTGTGTGAAATATGAGATTTATTTTTTTGATTTTTTTTTTTTGATTTATCATTTATCCACAAACCGGGTAAGCTTGCAGCTTTTTTTCACCGGTGTGGTTGGTTAAATTGGTTAGTATTTTGAAGCTTGTGTGCGTTTATAACCGGATGCCCTTCCTGACGCCAACCTATAGTGCTCCGGCCAGGCATTGAACCCGAGACCCTGCGGGCCGTGGTCCAACGCCCTAGCCACTACACCAAGGCCGCACTAAAAAATTTTAAGATTTAAATAGGATCGGACAAAGTAGAAATCCTGGAATCCTAGATTCCGGAGGGTTTCATCAAATTGAGAAGAAAATTGATAGTTTTGATGGTTTATTGGTCAAACTTTGTCAACAACAAAAAACCAGAATTAAATGTTGGAATGCCTCTATGAGTTTAGAAGGCTGAACCTTTTGTAGCACGCTGACCTTAAATCATAGAAGGGTCGACTGAAATAATAATTTTCAAATAAATGATTGGTTCTGATGTACATCATTTGGAAAAGTTGATTGGTAAAAGTTTAAAGCTGATACGATAAAGAATTACGTAGATATCGATGTTGTGATGTAGCCTACATTTTCTGCCGCTCGTTTATTTTTCAATATTCCATATTATTTTTAATTGATCTTAAAATAGTTTGAATATTCTATTCTATCATTTTTTCAGTTGACATAAATCAGAATCAATTATTTATTTGAAAAATATCTTTTGAGTAGAATCGCCTATTATACCTATTTTCAATGTATCTTTTCAGCTGAAAGAATAAATGAAGAAAGTCAATTATCATCACATTCAACTAGTGTGGTTTCACTTTTAGAGTCTTACTTGAAATGTAAGAAACCTTTTATTTATTATTTTATTATAGCAAAATTGATTTGATCAGTCTGCTTGCTTTAGGGTTACCCCTGTAAAAAACAGTTCACGTACAGTTGATGAACGTTAAATAGCCCCACTTTTCATGAACTGTTTTTTTGTTCATGAACCTTCACAGACAGTTCATGAACAATTCATGAACAGTATATGAAAATTGGGGCCATTTAACGTTCATGAACTGTTTTTCACAGGGGTATAACACCATATAATCACCATATCAACGCAGAACAAAACTAGTAGGGATGCGAATCGACAGTCAAAACGGTAATCGAATATTCAACAATGCACTATTCAATTCGAATCAAATATTAATCAAAATATTTTGTTCTATTGTTACTATCAAGTAGACAATAAAAACACAAACTAGACCTTTTCCACGAATGCAAGAAATGTGTTGAAAACATCAAATTCAACTTAACTATCTTTACATAGATATTTAAAGATTTTGAATACATAGATATAACAGTTTGTTCGCTCAGCTCGCTTCGACATTAGTTTACATAATTCATGTTATTCAAAGCGCTTCATGATTCATCATGTCTGTTCGATCAATTAATTGTCATAGCAACAGAGTCTGAAATAGAACTAATGGCGAGTAACTCATGTTATGGTAATTAGGGGGAGTTCCGTAGACCATTTAAACACGCAGAAGACGTCTCTTTGAATGATTTTTTGTCGGTTGTTTGTTTCGTATTTTATATTGGCGAAAAAAGCATTGATTTTGAAGAAAAATTTATCCAAGAAAAGTTGCTTTAAAATTTGGAAACAAGAATATTTAACATTTATTTATATAATCGAATATTCATTTTACTATTCGAATAATCGATAGTTCATTGATATTCAGGGAGGATTAGCTCAGATGGCAGAGCAACCGATCTTCAGATCGGATCAAATCTGATCGACTGTGGTTCAAATCCCCCTAAGGTCAACTCAGCCTTGACTTTATCTGAAACATCAAATGAGTACCATCTGAGAATGGGGGATGGAATGGTCCAGAAGGAATTGCATTGTGAGTAGCTGCGGCGCATCGTTGCGCATTGACAATCAAAGACCTATCTGGCATGAGATCTGTTGGAATTGATCTTCAATGTCGCGGCTGAGATTAACAAAGAGTGTTTAAAATCATTGCTCTCAGCGAAAAAAGCCACTCATCTAGCAATAGAGGAGTGGTACGGGTGCCTTCAGTAGGGTGACACCGTCTACATTACTATTTTTTTATTGATATTCGATTATTAATCGATTAATCGATATTTGATTCACATCCCTAAAAACTAGGTTCGAAAACACAATTGATCCTACAATTTAAACTTGATATCATGAATGATAATTTAAATTTTGATCAAGAAAACTCAAAAACATTTATGGACATGAAAACATGTATAAGTCTACTCTTTCATTTCAGATCCAAATTCTAAAATAACAAATGGGAATTCAATTAACAGTGTTCAATTAACAAATAGGAAGCGAGACAAAGTTTGAAAAACCTTTTTTAATTTATTATACTAGTTAATAATCATATCTTTTGTTGATTAAAGAAGAAATTGGTGGTCAACAGTTTGCTGTAATTTGTTTGAAACAAATTTCAAAAGTTTTATAATTTAACTTAAAGTATAGAAAATAAATATGAATCAGTTTGTGATTTGCTGTGTAAGTAAGTAATACATGCATAAGTACACTCCTTCAAGAAAATGCATTGGGTTGCCTGGAAATATTGAATGTACTCGTCTAACATTGATAAGCGATAGTTCATAGCTAAGATTGGTTGTTTTCATTGAAAAATAATTTGATTTATTCGTCTAGAAAAAACTTCAAAACAATGATGATCAGTCAACTAAAAACTTTGAATTACACCTATTCTTTGACTATTTTTATGGAAAAAAACAAATCCGGTTACTTGTTTAACATCAAAATAAACATATACAGTCAAACCTGTTCTAGTGGTCACCTCTATACAGTGGCCACCTGTCTATAGTGGTCACTCTTGCAATGTTTAAAATAGCATTTTCTATTAACCAAACCTGTATACAAAGGCCACCTGTCTATAGTGGTCCATCTATCTACCTCTCATAGCTGGCTGTTATATACAGGTTTCAATGTAGTTGTCATAGCAAATAGTTTATCAGTTAAACAATCCCACCCCTAATCATTGAAAATGTGTAATTTCAGTAATGGTACCATAAACTTACAACATAACATTTTTATTTGATTAGTGACCAATATTTATCAGATTGATTGACTTGCTCCAAATCTCATTTATTTTATGACAATTTTGATATGTTGGTAAGTTAGATTTGCGTCCTTTGTTCATTCTATTGTTTTCAAAAAGTACCGCTTACCAACCATCAAAAATCGGCAAATCAAAGTAAGCAGGACTTGGAGCCAGTCAATCAGATTGATAGCACCTATTGATTAATTTCTTTTCAAAAATATTTTTTCAGCTGTTTGTGGATATTACAGTCAACAGAAGGCAATACGTGTCAAGCAAGCGGTTGAGCGCAAACGAATGTATGTTTTAATTTGCAGCATTTTTAACTATTAGACTTGTTTAGTTTTACTAAATTAGTAAGAATACTTAAACTTAATTATGCTGATGACTGATGAGAAAGGGATGTTTATATATTTGTAAGTATCTATTGTTAGTTTTAACATAAAACTACACGTTCTTCTACATCAAAACGTACTTGTGCAAAATACTTTTTGAGTTCATGGACTGTCGATAAACTTTAGGAACTTTCGTCAGCTTTTCATGAATAGGCATACCTTTTAATCAATTCATGGACATTTCATGAACGTTAAATGGCTGAACAGTTCATGTATACCTTATAAACAGTTCATGAACGGTCCATGCCTGTTAAATGGTTGAACAGTTATGAACACATTATAAACAGTTCATGAACATTAAATGGCCTAATTCCCGTCAACTTTTCATGAAGTGTTTACACATGGATAGTTGACCTAGATAGGCCATATACATCGCTATCCATCTCCACATTTATTCACTAGATATGCAAATTGCATGTTAAATTTTAAATATATTTTTACCAATTTTTCTGTCCATAAATTGCTTAAGTTCTGGTTACCATTCATTAACAATTCATTGATCACTGCTACCCTGGTGGTTTTCTGAAACCATAGGGTACATGAACTAAAGTGTGATTGAACTTCATGAACAGTTTATGTACATTTTTTGTGGGTTCATGAAGAGTTTATAAACATTCAATAAACAGTCACAAAAAGTTCATGAACACTTCATGAACCGGTTCATGAACTGATTCATGAACGTGAAATTGCCTGAAAGTTCATGAACTTCTGGGTAATTTCACGCTCATGAACTTATAAACTTTTTCTCGCAGGGGAGTACACACTTCCCTCAGGCCCTCTTTGATTTCCCATCTTGTATAGAATCGTACTGTCATTGCTGCAGTTCATTTTGAGATTTTGTCTCCTCCAAGGTCTCGCCTAAGCTCTAGAAGGATGAACTCGAAAACAGAACTCCCAAATTCAGATCCTTTAAAAAGTTCTGAAACTGAATTGAGGCATCGTACAACATCAACATCAAAAACGATTGTCAAAGATCAAGAATCTGGTTTGTAATTCTTTAATATAATGTTTTTGTTTTTATCTTATAAGCACAAATGCTTGTTTTTACAGAAATAATACAATTCCACGTGATATTTTTTTCAGTCAGAATTGTTAGATAAATACATGAACGTTTCGTAAATATCTCCTTATCTCAAGGACTTGAGTAGAAAGCCGTCTGTTTACAAGAGGTGGGACACTCTTTCATGTTCCGCTCTCAGCTCCTGTTGGACAGATGCCAGTCACATGATTTTATGGATGCCATTTTCATTCCTTCAAAACCAGTCTCACAATTTGAACAAAGCATGCGAAAATAAAATTATAAATTCGAAACTTTTCTTCAAAACCTCGTTTTCAATGGAACGAAAATGGTGATTTTCGAGTACCAAAAGTTGTGTTTCCCATCTCTTATAAATAGATTGCTCTGTTTGAGTAGGGTTACTACTTTTGAAGATGCATCCGCTGTTGAAGCGATCATGGTTTATTCATAAATTATCCATGAACTTGAAAAGTTTGTGAAAAGTTGTTTGCAGTGATTTGCTTTGACCTACTCAATTTTTGTAAACTATCCATTAACAGTTCATTAAAGTTTGATGACAAACAGGCCATTTTAACATTTTTATATTATGTAATCATTTTTCTAATTGTTTATGAACTTATGACATTTTTAGCGGCGTTTTTGGTTTTATTTCACCCAAATTTCATTTAAAACATGCCCTTTAGCATTTTAAATTTGGTTGTGCGCTGATGCTAAAATGGTACATTTAAACTCTTTATGGTCAATTTTTGCTTGACACAGTCTTGCAATAAATGCTTACACACAGCTGCAAGTTATGATGAAGCATCAAACACTTCCAGTACAGACATTTGCTAATGATTGCACATTTTATTTTCATTTTTGACTTTGTTTATTGTCATTTCTGTATTTTGATAATAGAAACATCATAAAGTTGAATTGTTTTTCTTTACCGGTATCAGTAATTTGTTCCCTATTTTTTCAGTTTCAACTAAGAAATCTGCTGCTTATGTTAGTTTACAACCTGACAACACAATTATTGAGGAATTACCAACAGAAAAGAAACAACTGGTAAGGATATTACGGTAGAAACCGTTTATCGCGTCACCTCTTCTGGTGGATTACTGTTTATACCGTGCTGATTTTAATTGATCTTCCTGGTGACAATATGTATCCTTCTTCTTACAAATAGCTGGACATAACAACACATTGCCTATCTATACCCTTAGTTCCAGTCAATTTTCAGCCTATTATGAACATTTGTACTTTCATGTCTGCCACGAAAAATTAAACTTTCAATTTCAAACTTACTTATAATTTGGTTGATATTATAAGTCATTATACATTTATCGTTTAATCTTGGCGTTATTGTGTGAATCAAATTCCACATGTTTGCAATTCGTTATAAATTAACTAAATGACTTTGAACTTTTTACATGTAAAAAATCCCATATTTTAATTTGCATCATAGGGGAATATTAAATAAGCTTGGCTGTATGATCTGTTATCACAACATCTAAAACAATTTTACAATAGAGAGTATTTATAATCATTGCTCTTAGCGAAATGAGTCACTCATCTAAAAATAGGAGTTTTACATGCGCCTTTGGTAATACCCCTGCGAAAAAGATTAATTGGGTAAGTTCATAAACTTTCCAAACTTTCATGAACTATTCATTTACACCTTATTAATAGTTCATGAGCAGTTCACAAATAGCTCATGAACCTTAAATGGACCAATTTTCATGAATTGTTTTCACAGAGGTACAACTCCATATTAATAGTATACGTTTTTGATATGACTATAATAGGCAAATAATACAGAAAGCTGAATTATTAGCCTGCGTGCAGACAGACTTTTCCTTCGTACAGTTCGTCTGCGTATTGGCACCGAGTATCGCGTACTAAGTGTTTGTACTGAATTCATATTAAATAAATATTCACGTAGTATGGTTTCCTGTCATTACTCAATTTTCATAGTTTTAAAATAGTTGCCGATTGTTCACATATTTCATTAGCCAATCACAACATACAGTACTACCAAAAAAGTGGTAGTGAAAGAACAATCAGTGGTGCTACTGCGCAAACAGACTATGCAAAGATAAAGTATGTCTGCACACAGGCTACTAATTTATGAGACATAATCTTTCTGACACCTTCCTACTAAACTATTCTTCAGAGGTGTTTTATAACAGTTTCCTAACATACATCATTCTCTTTGCAAAATCTGAATCTGATAGCATGGCGTTAACTAGCAATAAACACAATGATTTGAGATCAATTACTCAAAACGACAATAATGAATCAGACAAAACATTTCTGAAGATATTTCCACCTGAGTGTGGAGGTGACTCCCATATGATTGCTGTACGGGATGTACCACATTTTTGGCTACATATTCCAGCTGAGAAAAATATTTTTTGGGTAGGAAATTTCAGATTCTTGAACTTTTCACATCTCTTTTTTGACTTTCTGAAAAAATTCGATTACAGATTAAAATATTTTTGAATTTTTGAAAGTTTTTTAAACTTTTTGGGTAGTATTTCCAAGCTTTTGGGTAGCATTTATAGAGCTGTTGGAGCTTTTTCCCAAGGTGGCACCCCCCTCCATGGCATTTTCCAAAAGTTGGCTGTTTAATGTCATGAACTAGCATGGACTGTTTAAACTCAACCAAAAGTTTGCAGGTGTTGATTGGAGTATTAAAGTGTTGAGGGTGTTTGATGTTTGATGTGTACTTTTCATGAACATTTCAATTGTTTATATTGTAATTCTAAGCAGATTATTAATGTTTATAAAGTTTGTGAAAGTTCATGAGGCTCATAAATTGTTCAAAAATTCATGAACAGTTAATGAGCGCAGTAAATGTTTTCCTAAAATATGACGTCGTAATCGAACGCAATCCTGATATTTGATTGGTTGTTCCATGTGTTTGGAAATTCAAGGGTAGACATTTTTTCAAAAATTTCAATCCAAATTTGTCGATAAATTTTGTCAGATGCTCAAAGCTGAAAAAGAATAGGAAACTGCAATGTTTTACGAAAGACATAATATCAACAAAACTATCTCTATTTAAGAAATATCAACGTTTTGATTTTTTAATTTGACCCAAGGACATTTTAGTAAGTAAAAACATTGACTTGAAAATGAATTTTAAATCATTAATTCAAAATTCAAACAGCCTTTTTTGTAGGGGTAATCATATTGTAATTATCTAACCTAGCTCCTAGGTTAATGAAACATTCGTGTAATATATAATAGTGATTGTTTGTACAGCTTGAAATGGAAAATAAACAATTATATGAAGATATGAATCATTTGGTTGATGAAGTCAGGTAAATAATAATTGCTTTTTATACTGTGTTGTTTGACTACTCCATTTATGTTTGGCCCCAAAATATTTGTCTGCCATATTATTATAAACACGAAAAGGGGCAAGATTAATGTGAATTTCGGCCCCCATAAGAAAAATTCATGAGTTCATGAACACTTAAACAGTTCATGAACTTCATGAATATTTCGATCTAGCTCATGAACATTTCCTTGTTGGTTCATGAACAGTTCATTAACCAATTTATGAATGTCAAATTGCCAAAAATGTTCATGAAATTTCCCCTGCGAAAAACTGAGTTGAGTTCAGGAACTTAACACACTTTCATGAACTGTTCATGAAGTAGGCCTACGAAAAAACAATATTTAACAATGAAAATTTTTCCGAAAAAGATATCCGTATGTCTGACTGAAATTAAATTATACCAGTCGATGTATCCGACGACCTAACGGACCTTATTTCAAGCCCTGTCGTATAGCATTGTATAATTGTTTTATTGAGGAAATGAATATTCAATGAGATCAATTGCACTCTAAAAATGTCTATCTGGGAACTTTTGCGGAAATCTTGCTGATGTCTGATTGGTAGATTATGGAGATCCTGCTCTAGTATATAATTGGTAAAATTACAGGATTCAAACAAAAAAATCTACTGCTTACATTATCTTCTAACTGAATAAGTACGCAACATTTATCCATTCCTATATAATGCCTCTTTCCCATGTGAAAAAAGTGAATGAGTTCATGGTCGTAAAATTTCACTTTCAATAACTGATTCTGTGACTATTTATGACTGTTCATGAAGACTTGTCAATTTTTAAATTCATTAAATGTTCATGAAGCTGCGATAAAATTTCCATGACCTGATGGGATGACATTTTTCTTTGTTAGGATGATAGAAGGAAAAGTAATTGAAATATCACAGCTGCAAGATATCTTTTCTGAAAATGTCCTTCATCAGGTAAGGATTTACATTCTCGCATTTGATTGTACTGTACATGCAAATGTTTTCATTTTGAGGAATCTTCAAAGGTTTCTCACTCAAGAGGTACATCTTCTTAGGGACAAGAAGAAGACTGATTGATACTTCCTTAGCGACCATTCACGATCCACATCAGCCAATTTTCAGGCATCGCGGTACCCATATACCCTCTTGTCAACTTTCTTTTAGGATGTTCTGACCATTTAATATATGCTGTCAACTTTCATATAACCCATCCCCCCCCCCCCCCATCGCTGGTTGATGTAAATTGTGAATACACCCTTACAGTGTAACTGACTATATTTCATGTCAATTTATATTTCAATGTATAATGCTTAACTTTATGCAATTTAGAATGTTTAGAGTTTGTACCATTTGCTTGGTTGTAGATCCAGAGTGTCTGCATTATGCACGGGGAACAGTGTATTTATGTGAAGAACACAGCTTTTTCATGTGGGTGTACAATTTATTTATGTAAGGGCACAGTTTTCTATATGGGAGCACAGTTACTTTATGTGAGTGCAAAACTTTTTGAAAATATATTCTCTTCCGTCAAATTTATAAATTTATTTATATTCCACAGTACTTTTCATCATCGAACTAAAATAGATCTATTTTGTTATACGTGAACCATTTTCTTCTTGGAATCTGTTTAGATTTAGAAATTGAAAGTTAAACGTTCTTTTTTCTTATTAAATCATACAGGCTGAACAAGTTGAGACCATTCATGATGTAGCTATAGCAACAACAGAAAATGTCAAGGATGGTAATGAGAATATTAGAGAGGTACGTCAAATTTATCATCTTAGTCTTGTTGTTAATGAAGAATACTCATGATTTGAAATTACTAGCAGTGTAAATTAACCCTTTTGAGAGACTGAAGACAATTGCATTCTCATTTCATAAATTACAGATCTACGATACAGTCCAAACGGGGATTAAGTTAATATATCGGATCCAAAACTCTATTTTGGGTAAATGAAAAATAAAATTATTTCAAATAGCTGAAGTTTGGCTGGTAAAACTGTTATTGTTTGCCGAGTTTGATAGTTAGATAATATAAGATATATATAATATAATGTAGAGATAATATAAAAGGTATAATCCAAAATTAATATTATTTACGTTATTGTGATGTTTAATTCCTCTACTTATTCCTAATATAAATATAGTAAGAGAGCTGTCCACTGAGAAATACTAATTTCTCGATTTGACCTGTGCTGATTTTTGGTCTGCATAATATCCATGCGCTATGAAAAGTCAATCATAAAACTATAGTTAAAAGTTTTTAGCTGCTCTCTCTGTAATTATCCAAATATTTAGTCCTTATTTCTTAGATTTTTTGCTAAAATTCTGTATGTGGTGTTGATATCTATTGCATTATATTTTTCAAATGAAGTGACGTTTGTCCACGACAAATGATCTTTTGAGAATAAAGATCGCCAGTCAAGACTTTAATATCATTTGCAAAGAAATGTAATGTAGTTACCGGGTACAGTGAAACCTGTATATAACAGCCAGCCATTAGAGGTGAAAAAATTGACCACTATAGACAGGTGGCTTTTATATACAGGTTTCATTCAATAGAAAATACTATTTTAGACATTGCAAGAGTGACCACTATAGACAGGTGGCTGCTGTATATAGGTGACCGTTATAACAGGTTTGACTGTAATAGAATCTTTGTGTTGCAAACTTTTTTACGAATATGTTTAGAATTTAGGCCGTTTGAAACAAAAATATCTGCACATAGCAACGTCATATTTTGTAGCGGTAGTTTGCTTGCAAGAAAACATGATTCTTGTTACAATTTCCAATAATGTCAACTATGATTGATTGCCATTCAAATTAGCGTATTAAGGAGTTGATTTGAAACTTTTGATTATGTCCCTTGAATGATATTTACTAGGCTATAATAATTTGTCTTTTTATTTTTAGGCTATCAAGAACAGTGCCTCGTTTCGAGCGTATCTCCTTTTCATACTAGTGATGTGTACTCTATCATTATTGTTATTAGATTGGTATTCAAGATAGTTAAATATTGACTCAGAAACTACCTTTGGGATTGGTGAGAAATATCAACTCAATAGCTTATCAACTCTGTTATCAACTTAATAAATATTTCTGGAATAGACATAATGGATGTGATCTATGCCTCTTTGGAGTTTTAAAGCTTCCTTGTTCTTATAAGTGGAATAAACAATGAAATGTTAAAAAAAAAACTGACCAAAAGGTCTACAGCAAGATGGACGATTCCATTGTAAGAATATGATGCCCATCTTGATTTTACGTGAACTTTCAAAGTGTTTTTATTTTGTAAATTTCCAATCAGACTTTTGAATCTCAATATAACCTGAGAAGTTTTTGGAATAGTATTGATGGAGGGCTCAATGCAAAGAAATTTAATGGAGTTTGTAACAAAGTATCTATAAGCTTATTAAGGTGGTATTTTCCATCAACCAATTAACAAATTAACAAATTAATGCAAATTATAATTAATTATTCAAGATATTATCTGTTAAATAGATGCATCTATGTAGAAAAGTATATAGTTTTAGAAAATAGAAATAACTATTTATTTTGCAGGAATAATAGAAATATTCTACATATATATATATATATATATATATCACATAGTTGTTGTTTTCCCCTCTATACTCATCATTTTGTTTGCTTTCTGACTTCATCGTATTTTAAATTTACATGAATGTCTCTATAGTCATCTAAATAGCTCTGCTGTATTTTGCATTCCTATGTTCAATCAGTAAAACAATACAAATAGTCGTCTATATATATATTCGCCTGGAAGCCGTTATCATTCCAGTGTCATTTCGTCGTCGGTTGATATTCGTTATAGACTCGCTGATAACTTGGTATTATTTTACCAAATGTTTTATGCATATTTATAAGTTCCCTCCATAATACTATCAAAGTACATATGGAAATGAAATATTTATTGCAATAATAATAATAATATAAAAGGTTAGTAATATTTTCAAATAAAATTATTATTTCTTTAAAATACAGCTTTGCTATAACTATAATATTAACATGACTTTTTGAGTCCAGCTCAAAAGGTCTTAAAAACTGTCCTTCATCATAAATGTTATGAAATTAATATTATCATAATTGATTTTCTTTGGTTTATTAAGATTGTAAGTGTTCTTTAGCTTTTGTGCAAATCTAATGTTTCTATTCCACGACATTGACAAAAAAGGTCCGCAGTTTGATCCGTGAAATGATCATTATAAATGATAGACATTGAAATATAAACGCTGATTGGCATGGCCAAAGCTGCTGTAGCGGTCAAAGCACGGATCATAACGTACCCTTCGTACAAGGAAATAAAAGGTATGCATTTATACTAGCTCAAAAGTAGATCGAACAAAAAGGAAAGTAAAGATGTCGATAATGTCTGTCCCGAACTCTTTTATTTACCATCAAATAGAAATAATGGTAGAAATTGTGCACTTTTCTGTTTAGATCCCCTTCGCATTGCTTTTTTCATTTTTCCATTTCGTTTTAATGCCAACACCCAACCATATGACCGACTTTGGTAGCGTATCCATGATCTATCATCAATTTCTTCACGGAATAATGTACTTTCATTTGGCTTTTGCTGTAAAATAATTCAAAGCATTGTTTTAATAACAACTGCAAGATAGTTTGTTGACAGAAAGTAACAATTTTATACATCACACAGATTATTTTAATACTTCCATACACGACGTGCTACAGGAACGTGTCATTATTTTTCAAGCAACATACTATTTTTAATTTTTAAAAAGGTATTTTGCGGATTTTTCTTAACTTTTCAACGGCTCAATTTTATGACAAAACTACGTTAGCATACTCCGCAGCATAATATTTTCTCGAAACTTAAATGAAAATTGTATCTGTTATAGTAGGATTGGGCATGAGATTAAATTGGCGCCAAAATAGGGCCAGGTTTTCTATCTGTGGTTTGGATTTATGAGTTGGCGTATTGAAATTTAGAACGTTTTTGCATGACTTCGCGTTCCGAAGAGTTCCAAAATTGAAAACAAGCCAGTTGTTAGATATTTGTCTAGAGGTAAGAAACTTTGTCTCAACAGCGTTACAAACTTAATTGTATAGGTCATTGTACTGTATTATCGTTACGGTATCGAGTTATGTAACTATGATGTAACTAGCATATGCACGAATGTCATTCATTAAAGACATTAAAAGGGGAGGCCCCTTTCTTAGGCTGTGTTTTAATCTGTAAGGTCTTCTAGTCTTGTCACGAAAAACTTGAACAGATGCTCAGACATGAGCCACTGATAGGAAATTTGCTACAAAGGGAGTATATCAATTTAATTTCTTTATGCTGTCTACTGCATGCATTTGATCCTCCGACTGCCACGGGATAACTGTATAATCAGCCATTTTAAATTCTTTGAATTTGTTGCTCAAAATTATTTTTTCATGTGATTTTACAATAGTGATTTTTAGCGCGTATATGATATAGATTTTTGGAACATATAATTTATAAAGCAAGAGATGAAAACGAATTCTAGTTTTCTAGCCATTAAGTATTTTTCCTGGATACAATACAATCTACTTATACCTACCAATACTAGGTCAACAGGAGTACGAAAATTCTACGACAAAATCTTGATTTTCTTAGAATTCAAGACTCGCTAAGGCCTACTACACTCTTTCTCATACAAGTCAACAAAGTATTAGAACATTGGGGAAGAAAATTCTCAACTTCTAGAAAACTTAAGAGCACAGTATTATAATTATGAGATTCAGTTTTTGAAGATATTCATTAATAAGAACAGATACGCTGTAAGTAATATTATAGATATACATTTTCAAAATAATTAATAACATTTCAGGATCAATTCGATTTTCATGCATGTTCATCTAAAATAGAGTATCAACAAATACCTTAACATCATGACTAATCAAGGTATATTGTACAATTAATCATAACTAAATCGTGAAACATCGGACGTCTTGACCATTCGAAGTTTTTGTATACTGAATCGTTACTGAAAACTTACTGGATTGGTATTGAAATCGTACTGATGCTCACCACAAACGTCAGTCTATTTGGTATTAGTTATAGTTATATTTACCATATTTACATTATGTATTTTAAGTATTATTTCATTATTATAGGGTTCCACTGAAAATCATGTATGTTCATTCATTCATTCATTCATTCATTTCAGATTCTTCTCAAGCCACTGAAAAGCTTCTGAAAGGCAAGTCAAAACAACTAAAACCGATTGGATTGTGCTTGTGCCCAATCATTTCAGTATACAGTACCCTATTAAGTAAGTTTTTCAGTAGATTTTCAGTTTTGAAAATTCATAATGTAATCATATAGCATACCTGTGTAATAACTTTTCCATGAGCGTTAATGGCAAGATACAAATCGCTTTTCATCCTTTTTATACGTTTGTATTTTGTACCGAAGGATTGCATTTCCAGTATAGCTGTTAATAAAAACAAAACAGAATTATTTACAGTATCTATGGCTATACATCTATATCAGGGGTGTACTGTGACAGATTTTCAGACTCCGAATCCGAAAATAGTCTAGTCTGGCTCCTGTTAAACTATGAATACTGATGGAGTTTGAGTTTGGAGTTTGACTCCGGTTCTTGTACACCTCTGATCTATATCAAATATATCCCCGTTAATGTTGCTTTTTATCGCCAGGTTATGCCCCTAGCCATGGTATGCATTTTGCATCTGGATAAGTACAAGTTCCACGATTTTCCATTATCATTTAGTATTTAAAGGCATAAAATTGATCATCGCGCCTTGCAGGCTCAAAGTTGAAAAGTGAATGCCATTTTTCAAGTCATAAGTAAAGTACTGATTCAGTGCATATTCGAAGACCATCGCAAATGCTGCCGGTCAATCGAATGCCTTTAATCCACAAGGATACTCACACTACATAAGGCATTACAAGCTAGCGTGCGGTTCGTGTATTCAAGTCGCGTGCCAATATGCTACACCGTCGTACAATCGTGCAAGAATTTGTGATAAATCACGGAAACCCGTGCCATAATGTAATCTAAGTATATTTAATAAGATATTAACTGATGTAGACATTGAATAATTATTAACAGAATGTGTCACTTAACAATTTTATTACTTTACAATTATTAACGCTAAGTTGAAATCTTTTATTCCAATCTAATAAAATATATTAATTAACAGCAACCTAATATTAAGCTATCATTATATGTAATAAAGATCTATATTATGTGTTACTACTTCAACTTACTATTTATTAAATATATGTTTTATTTATAATTATAATCACGAAAACAAATTAGTGGGATTTTCAACGTGACAATTGATCAACCCGCTCCTTTTACGTTTAATAAAACTTTACGATTATGTACAACACTCAACACTATTAAGATCACAATTAACAAAATCATAAAACGTTGAAAAATGTTCTCGTTGCATCTCTCTTCAGCTCGTATATATGGTGTCATACGATTCGTATAGCACAGAATCATCGTAAGATCCATTTCAGAGGGCACAATATATGGTACAATTTTATAAAGACGTATTAAAATCATATGGCATTGTTAACAATCAAAATATAGTATATCGCCTTAAGAGTTTAGATAAAACTGACCTAAAACTGGTCCTGCTTTATGGAATTTTTAATTTAGGAACACACACCCACATACACACACATATAATGTATTTTTGTTGACTAATTTGTAAATATTTCTTTTTTATGTTAATTGTTTGTTATGTATATAATTATAAAGTTGATCAGTTTTGTGAAAAAAGCCTGAACAGGTTAAACAGGTTTTTACTCAATAAATGATGATGATGATGATTTTGTTGTTATTGTTGTTGTTGTTGTTGATGATGTTTGTTGTTGTTGATGATGATGATGATGATGATGATGATGATGATGATGATGATGCAATTATTTATCGATCAGAATTGTGGATGATTTTCGTTCGCCATACAAATAAATGAAAATATGTAAATGTAAATGCACTAAGCAATAAGCCCTGCCTACATATACCTATAATGTAATGTGGTATATATTTCCACAAAACAACATCGTGAATATGTATTACAAAAAAAGGTATATCGTACATATATTAAATAGATGACATCTAAATTTTATAATGATTTTTTAAAAGCAAACAAAAACTATGAATCTAATTATACAGATACTACCTGAACCTGATAATCTGATACAATTTGAACTTTATGTCTATGAAATACATTTCGCTATGATTACTTCAACATGATACACATTATAAATGTTTTATATGTTCGTTTCTTACCATTTTTGGAACTTTTATCAGATGTTCCTTGTACTGTTCCATTTTCTAAAATTTCAATGAAATTCCCTGTTCTTGAAAACAGCATTACTTTTCTTGAATTTGTTAGAGTTTTTGAAAGCGTAAAAATATCTGATGACTTTCTCACAATTGGTTGTGTTTCATGTATAAGAACTAATAAAGTTAATAATAAATATATCTTTAATAGAAGATTTCTTGATATACCAGTAATTACGTTATTGAAGAATGCCATGACCAGACGGCATCAAATCATTGAATATTTAATATTCTGTTGTCTTGTCACGTCAATAACACTACAATGAAGAAATCAATTTATATGCTTATTATAATCATTTATGTAATAATCGCTAGTGCCCAATTTCCTATTATATGAATTTTGATTGGCTTATTTCTATCACGTGACATCATTAGATATACTGTTGTCCACGTGACATCTTAAACATATGGAATTTCAGATAAGCAAGTCTGAGCTAACAAGGTTGAGAGAATTTTGAGGCTCAAATCATAAAAAACTAAGTGTATTCTTAATTCTTTGTAATCAATTCCTTAGAGTATAGTATTGACCACAGTACAGCTATCTACCAAATACCAAACGAAAGTAATTAGAATCGCCAGGCTTCAAGAAACAACCGCAAAATTGTCTTGGTCTATTAATTGTATTGTGAAATGAGTGACCTAACATTGTCAAGCATACGAAGTTGTAAATCATCCAGAAATATTGACTCACTCATTCCGCATGTTGGCTCTGAATAATACACTCTTTTTATACGAATATACACTTTGTAATAACGATGACGATCAGATCATGAGAAATTTGATAAAAACAAACAGAAATCCCAATGTGTGAGGAATGAGCATAAACAGTCAACATTTACCAAGTAGAAACAGTTTACAAACCAAAAAATCAATTAATTTCGTTTTCTAGATCTATCAAAAGTGGAAGTTGATAACGATTTCCAGTGTCGATTTCAGTTGCAAAAATGTCGCAAATACAAATATTTTATTTTTATCGATAAGGAAATAATAATAATAATAATAATAATAATAATAATAATAATAATAATAATGATAATAATAATAATAATAATAATAATAATAATAATAATAATAATAATAATAATAATAATAATAATAATAATAATAATAATAATAATAATAATAATAATAATAATAATAATAATAATAATAATAATAATAATAATAATAATAATAATAATAATAATAATAATAATAATAATAATAATAATAATAATAATAATAATAATAATAATAATAATAATAATAATAACAATAAGTATAACTATAACAATAACAATAAAAATAATAATAACTATAACTATAACTATAACTATAACAATAACAATAACAATAACAATAACAATAACAATAACAATAACAATAATAATAATAATAATAATAATAATAATAATAATAATAATAATAATAATAATAATAATAATAATAATAATAATAATAATAATAATAATAATAATAATAATAATAATAATAATAATAATAATAATAATAATAATAATAATAATAATAATAATAATAATAATAATAATAATAATAATAATAATAATAATAATAATAATAATAATAATAATAATAATAATAATAATAATAATAATAATAATAATAATAGTAATAAATAATAATAAGAATAATAATAAGAATAAGAATAAGAATAAAGCAAAATGGAGACTGTGGATCGTAGCGGTGTTATCGTTCCAATGAGCTAGATGTTGACTTTGCATCATTTTCGTGAACATTTCGGAGTTAGTTTTGGCGTGCCAAAATCATGAGTCTCTCAACGTATGAAGTTGATGGTCAATAAGAAAGTTCATATTTTGTAAGATATTCACATAGCATAGACTCAGATAAGGATCATAATGTAACTATCATTAGATATATATTTTCAACAAGATTGCTAGAAAATCTTGAAGAACGCTTAGGAATATTCAACTCCATATATTGTACATGAAGTTCTCATACAATAAGTTTAGGGTTGTACAGGCTATGTTGGATTAAGACCCTGATGTAATATCTAACCCATTCCACGTTGTCCGTGCCGGCGTTTCTTTGTCTCGTGTTACACAAACTGAAAGGAACATTGCTAATGTCCTTATGAAGTGAAATCAGACTGTTTTGTTTGAATTATACTTGATTATGTCACGCTTTTTATTGCCAATTTTTCAACAGTTTTCCAACAATAATCATATTCGGTATCATATATTTATTCAAAATAGAACATTGAGAACTTATTATTAACACGTAGGCTATCATTTATATAATGAATCGAATAGTAATGCATTTATTATAAAAACGCAGTTTATAAGAACACAGTTTATAAGAACACTGAAGCTTAAATTGCTAAATATGAGAACAAATTAAGAACATCTCGAGGCTCATTTTTGTTTCAGATGTTTCAGATTATTTTAAGAATTAAAATATTTAAATTCTCACCAATAACAATAATATAAACTCAACAATAAATAAGTGTTACTGTATTACTGTATATATGTCAATCCAGGGGGGACTTCCATACATTGGCTGTATGGGGACGTGTCATTTTTAAGGGATGCCTTTTACCAAATTCTTGTGCAATTCTAGGGTGTCAATTTAGAGATTTTCGAAATTTTTAGAACTTTTCCTTACTCGTAAAAACATGAAATTTTAGGGTCTCCGTCCTCACTTGCTGTGAAAGTTTCCTCAATTTTTGAAAATGGCATACCCCCGTCTAAAAAATATCGAAGTACCAGTAAACCTCCCCCATCCCACACGGGATGTCAATCCATCTACAGTTTATAACTTAATTAATTATTGCTGTATAGTATATAGTTTACATTATGAACAGTGATGTATAGTGTACAGCATAAATGTATAAATAAGTGATATATCAGAGAAGTATTATACAGTCTATACTCAACTTTGTAATGTGCAAAATTCTGAACTAAAGAAAGGATAAGAACATTTTGAGGCTCAGATGATGAAAAACAAACAAGAACAGTGAGCCTCAGTCAAATTTCACTCGTTCTTATAAAAATAGTGTAATTTTAAATTGTAAAGTAACAAAATAATGTAATATATGGTGGCCCATCGTTCTCCTAGCAAATTTGCATAAAAAACTGTCAAAAAACAGAAAAAAAATGAAAATAAAATAAAAAAAAATAAAATAAAAAATAAATAAATAAATAAAAACATAAAAAGTACTTTAAAAAAGGAACAAAAGCAGGAACCTATATGAATTTACATGACATATATAAATACATTCTCAAAAACGTAAACCATTTGATCCTTAGTATCAACTATCGAAGGTAAATTAAATTTCGAATGAACAAATCCTGAAATAGATTAATGAGGTTGGCTTAGGGGATTGTGATAATGCGAAATTTAAACTTTGAGCAGATAAAATAACTAGATATATCATCATCATCATCATCATCATTTATTCAGCACCCTATAAGCTTGAAGCTTTTTTTCACGGGGCTGTACATGATAAGCAAAATATAATAACAGGTTATAATAAGTTATAGTAGAAAAGAGAATTATTTACAGAGAGAATAATATATATATATATAAGTGAGTAAAAATTAGTCAAATGTGTTATTGACATGCATTTGATTCTTAAGGAGATGCTTAAATTTGGCACCGTCACTGTAGCCACTTTATCCCAGACGCAAGACCATTCTACTTTCGAGCACCAGCATGTTTGAATGAATGTGGATGGCTTGGCTCAATGTAGATGCCGTTGTGAAAATAAGAGCGTGTTCTCGTGGAATGCAGTTTTTAAATAGATGGAGAAGCACAGGAGGGGCTATGTCGAATTTGATTTTGTTGCGGATTCTTAAAAATGGAAGAATATTTTTTATTTGCATGTAAGACTCAACCAATTCAGAATCCGGAGAGCATGTTGTAAATACAATATTATGTGAAGTATCATATAATAATGAAATGTTTTTTTATGGTAAATGAACTATGAAACCAGACCACTATATATCTATATATATATGGTTAAATAAACAACTTACCATTTTCAACTTTATACGATTTATATTTGAGACATTATTTTGAAGAATGTTGCTAAATATTTGGTAAATTGTTGACTTCACAATCAATGGTTTATACGTGTTTTAATGCAGCATTTTCGTATTATAAACTTGGCACATGTTAAACTTATTCAAACAATATAAGTACATTTATAGTAGATATTTAACAGTACATACATATTTGATTTCCGTTATCACATGTTTTCAGGATGTATGAATTTAACTAGTTATTTTTAGTAGTAAATAAAATTCTACTATTTGAAATATCTATAGCAAGCAGGGTGTCACAAAAGTTTTCATCTTCCGGGAGCTGTGATGTTCGATTGTAAACCTTCTGAGGATTGAATTCATAATACTTCATAGTTTTGAAGAATTTGACTTGCTTTGAAGCAAGATGCATGGATTTCAAAACATAAAAAATATGAAATCCAAAAATAATAAAATTCTGAATAAGAAAATAATCATGATAAGATTGGAAACCTTCTGATTTTGTTCTGGCCTTCCGGGAACCAGGTTCCCAAGATCCCGCACTTTGTGACAGCCTGATATTATTAGAAAGTATATACACGCCAAGGCAAACCCAAAAGTGGTGTGATCTATTTGAGATGTTTTGGATATGGGGAGTTGTCAACTCGTTTTTTACAATATCCCCTCAAATATTATATTTCATTTGTCATCAATCTGAATTAAAGGCCCAGGTCTTGAAGGACCTTTTTTCAAAATTTCAAAACTAGGGTATTCCTTGGCATAAATCTTTTGAAATATATGTAGTATACGTTTTAAAATTTACTTAATTTTAAACTTTCTATTCAACTGTTTAAAATATTATATGGGTTATCTTTTTCCAGTCTACGGTCATTTTTGCTGTCATCTTTCATTTCATATATTTTGTCAAAATTGACAGGCAAAACAAAGGAGAGTCACATAATATGATCTCTCACTAAAATGTAGTCTAGTTACAACTAATGTTAATACTAATTAATATAGATTTAAGCATGCAAAATCTTGCCTGTCATTTTTGACAAAATAAACTAAACACGGGACCAAACAAAATAAAAATTCATGGAAGTTTTTACTACACGCCTTTGCTTAGCTCCTGCCTTCCGGAGAAAACCCTGTTACATCCAAGCTTAAAAACTGGCGCGAGAGTAATGCTTAAAAATATTCGATAAGCTGCATTCTCCTACACTAAGATCGTGTTCAGGATGGTTGCTGCTAGTAAAGAGAGATGGTTGCCATTAGAATTACAGTAGACTCTAACAATGAAGTACTGAATAAACTTAGTAGTAGTCCTATAATCTTAACCTCAAAAGCCAATTAAGATGATGCTGAAGAACCAAATGTAAATAATTATTATCGTCACTCTTTTCAGTCAGCTGGTGCTCGCAAATGGAATGATCTGCCAAACTCGATAAAGGATATCACTGATAGTAGGCTTTTCCATAAATTATGTATATCAAATCTAGCATGTAAAGATTAATCATTCACTAATCCACTTTTTTGGCTATATTGTAATTATAATCGTAACTATTTTAATTTTATTATGTATGAGTCCTTTGAAAAAAAGCCAAACGGCTTAAACGTTTCTCAATAAATGACGATGATGATGATGATGAAAGAGGTACTGTTTTATCTGTAAAAGAGGTTATCTATTTTATCAAGAAAACGGAGACATAGCTTTAATGGATTACTTATGATCGTATTTCAGAATACGCCCTGGGTATGCTTTGCCATTGTCATCTCCCTCCCCTAGATGGATTCGGTATTATCCAGTGCAATGCTAGATTCACTCACTTAGTCATGTAAATGTATTGTAATATAAGGCACCATTTAATAATCTCTTGCTTTACATCTAAGAGGGTATTGAAGAACGTTACTATGAATGAATGAAATTTATTCTTTGGATAGGGGGCCCACTCACATTCGTGATTTTCAGTGGGGCCCTACGATAATAGTATAAATACATAATGTAAATATGATGAATATCACTACAATTAAAAACTGTAAGAATAAAACATAACTAAATTATATTAATTACCGGTACAAATATTAAGTTTTTATTAGGCTAAGTTCATTAAAGCAATTTTAAAGTGCTTTAGTGATCGGATATCTTCTGGAATGCAGTTCCATTCCTTGAGATGGATTTGAAAAATGATGTTTTTTCCAGTCAGATATACTATACTGAATTCCTGAGATATTTACACTTCCTCCTATAGCATTACAGCAGAAATCCTATGAAACAGGTTCTTCATAGCCAATAGTAACTGTAGCATTTGAATTTAATAACAAAACATACGATATTGACAGATTAATCGTGCAAGCGGCATTTCGAAGTTAAACCAAAAACCCTATACGCATGATCACGCAAGTAGTTAGGACATGAATGATGACATGTAAAGTTATTTCAAAACAATTTGAAAAATGGCACGCACAGACTTTTGAATACTTCTGCATAACAAAGTTCAAGTCATGATTGTATGCACATCACCTCTGTGTTGGTGTTGTTTGTATAAGATACTGTCAATTTAGAATCTTCGTTAGCCTGCGTCACACAATCCATTCATCGAATGCAGGATCAACGCAGGATCTTTGCAGGTCAATAAAGGAGATGGCATTTTGTCAAAACTGTTGAACATATTTCTTTGTCAGTGGAATATGACATCCTAATTCTTTAACAATATTATGAGAAATTTATCGATCCACAATTATTAACAACTAGATATTACACGATTTTCGTTTAATATGGACATTTTTGGGTCATTATCTCAAAGTGCCTCCAATGTGCGATGCCCCTCAACATTTACAAACATATCAAAATCGCCATACAGTAAAAAGTGAGACTTAGGTAAGTCAACCTCCCCTGAAGAATTCCCTTCTATAACTAGATCCTTTTATGCATGATGTAGGCATTGGATCTACGCAACTAAGGCCTAGACGGTTCGTATATAAGCCATCTGTACACGTGCCGATCCTATTATGCATTGGCCAAGCTCCATAAGACCCATTATTCCGCTACCTATACGAAACAGCCGTAGGTAAAGTGAAGTACAGGGACATGTGACGTAAGTCTAATTATAGTAGTTATGCATGGCCGACCATTATGCATCAACCTAGGAAAGTACTGTTTATTTTATGTTGAAACAGTCACGGAACAAAATGAAAGACTAAATATTGATATGAATGATAAGGAGGTTCTAATCACAAGGAGGTTAATCGTGTACGTTACAAACAAAAGCAAAATATCGAATGAATCAACTTGACAAAAATGTAGTCGATTTAAATTCGTTCTCTGAGGATATAATCGACACATATATGTACATACCAGCGTTTAGACAGGGCTTTTCATTCCAGTCCACTATTTCATTCATGGTTAATTACTCGCAGTGAATAAGAATATACTGTATTTCATTTAATGTCGTTTATCACGTTTCACCTTGTCGAATTAGTTTTGTTTGAAAAAGGCGTTGACCGGTTGTTAGCTCAACAGCTAAATACAAGAGACCACTGAAAACCATTTCCCCCTTCAACAGTTGATCTTGAGATTTCAAAAGTTTAAGTAAATTGACCTTGAACCTATTATTTACGTGTGAATTTCTACTCTATAATATTATTAAGGTCAATTTCAGAGACTTTACAATGGATTGGATACTATTATATGTTATTACTTTACAAAGAAAGAACCTCATTCACAGGACTTTTACAGATATAGAATATTGTTGTAATAGCTCAAAAGTAGAAAAACTGTATTTAAGCATCTAGCGACACACCAGCTATTGACAAACTTATCTATTAACTATACGTGCAAAGGTATACTGTATTGAAACCTAATAATTATGACGAGATTATAATACTATCTTTCATTCAAGTTGAATTGGTTGTAAGTAAAGCATAAGTGTTCAACCCCTTCCTCTATTGGCCTGTCAGATTTGTTTGACAAATATAGTATCAGAGCAAAATTTGCAGCAATGCTTCATTTAAAGTGATACCTTTATACACAGTGGTTTTTTCCACAATATCACAGATACTAGCTTGCTTGAATATTTTCCAAGTCAACAAACTTTAAGCAGCAAATAGACATTTTACAGTGCATATACCAATTGTGATACTATATTTAGCTTTATAGTGAATGAGATACGATGTCCTTTCACGCTCGAATATTTCACCGCTTGAATGCTAGATGCGCCAGTCAGATCTACGATGTGTTATTTTGTTAGGAAATGAACTAAATTCCGCTCTTTGGAAAAGAGTTTTGAAAGTGCAAACTCACCCCGGTCTGCATCGTGTTATTTTGTTACGATATGGACTAAATTCCGCTCTTTGGAAAAGAGTTATGAAAGTGCAAATGTACCCCGGTCTGTATATAGCAACAAGCGTGGATTGCGAGTAACGAAAAATTCAAATTATCCAAACTTCACGGCAATTTCATTTGAATCCATTCAATTGTAGCCAAATATCATTCCCAAGAAGCGAAGACACGCTCACATATATCACTCAACACGTACTTTCTTTCCGATAAGCATACAACAAACACAGTAAGAAATCATGAAAAATCTACAAAGTAATTTTCTCCTGAAGAGTTTAAACATCAACCGCGGAAAAGCAAAACAGCGATTACTGGTAGAGAGGCGAAGCCGAAATAGTAGATTTAATAAAGCTTTACGTTATTGAGTTAGTTAAAGTGTTATTTAAAGAAACACTTTCATCCCATAACCAAATTCAAATTCAATTTTCTGTTATTTATAATAAGATAATCCATTATAACTTATAAGGATTTAGTTCTATAAAATCATTTATTTTTTCACCTATAGACCTTTTTAGATTCTTCAAAATGTCAATCAAACGGATCTACACTTAATTTATTACAACAATCTTCAGTTGTCCACATGAGTCGGAAATGAATTGATTAAATAATATAGTTTCTATCCGTATAGCGATCTTGAAAATAAAGACTGACAGATTTTTTTTTAAAGTGGCAAGCACGAAAAGTAACTACAAGAGAATGACATTTTTTGAAAATATATATCTATTAGTACCATCCAAAATTAATGTATTATAGCTCTCTAATAACTTCGGAATGAACTGCTCAAATTGAGCATTACTATTTACCACCGGACCTGAAAATGGAATTTGGCGTAAAATTCCAAGCGCATCGTTCAAAATGTATTCTTTAAAAGTGTGCCAAATAGTCATATAAATCGTTGAAATCGGTATAATACGAATGTTTAAATATACGCGTCATTCAATAAATTCACCGTAAAATCTATCGAAAGTAAATTTAAGCTTCAGCAAATTTTAATATAGAAAGATTTCTGCGATTCCGTCAGCGTTATCATTAGACTTTATCCTATAAATTGCCTAGCATTCTTATTTCTATTTGTGAATCGTCTAATATGCACATAATTTTTAAACAATCATTTAAAGAAATACAACATCCGAAATTAAAGAACTTACCTTTCTGTAAGAAATCAATCATTCAATTTACTTCTACAAATATAACAATTTGGTTCTTTTCCATCAAAATTGAATTTTCAATAGTTGATTTTCTTCTCTTGTTTGAAGTATAAATAGTAAGGAAATTATAATTCCGGACAGACAACTTGCCAGCTATTTGAACTGCTGTTTTTAACTGTGAACGAATCATCTCTCAATGATTCCTTTTATGCAAACCGCGGGATAACGGGACACTGGGTTGCAGCTTGCGGCAGCTTGGCATTGTTACATTTAAATGATTGTTTGATTTCTTTAAACGGTACGTAACGTCAGGTCAAATACAAAAGTTTCACCATTCAGATTGCTAATGCTGTCGTCAGCTATTTTTGAATGGAAACTTCTGCATCCTTGCGATTTTATTGAAATGACTGCAATGTATATCCTTGTGTACGATTTCCTCGATGATACCTGGGGAACCTCCATACATCAGCTGTATATAGGGACGTGCCATTTGTAAGGGGTGCCTTTTCCAGATTCTTATAAAATTTTACGGTATCAATTTGGATATTTTCAAAATTTTGAAAACTTTTCCTATGTTTTGCTAATAAAAACATAAACATTTTAGGGTCTTCATTCTCATTTGCTGTGAAATTTTACGCTTTTCCTCTATGTTGAAAATGGCACTCCCCCGCCAAAAATTACCGAAGTATCCCCTCCCCCCATAGATAGGAGGTCGTGAATTTCAAAATCATTCAATATAATTAAATATATCAGTTTTGATTCCAATATTTCCGAGTTTTATATACATTATACATTCCTACAATACAGAGTCCACATTAAACCGAAGTCTCTAATTTTTAATCAATATCTAATTTCAGATCAATTATCACAATGGTGGTATTGTAATGATCTTATTTTGATGAGTTGCATATATATTGTTATTAATAATTGACGTTACATTGATCACTGAACGTTTCGATGTAACGTAAAACGTCGTGAAAAATTGCGAAGGCGTGAGAAAGAGTGATGTATTAGGTTAGTGGCATGCAAAACGAGCAGATGGGTACTATCAAGAAACAAAGAATTTCCTGAGTTGATCGTGAAGCCCGACACAACACCATTTAAAAACCAATTGACCTGTTAATAACTTTTATGCTCTAATTTTTAAACTAAAGCAATAAAGATCAATTGCTTATTAGATAACGATTGTCTGGATATTATGGGAACACTAGATCATAGAAATGAGAACATATTCCCCTCTTGGCTGTATGATTGCGTTATGACCAATGTTATATACGCTGGTGCTCACAAATGGAATGATCTGCCGTCTGCAATGAAGGAAGTCTCAAAAAGGACCGGTTTTAAATGCTCCTCAAGAACCATATGATGGAATGATAAAACTTTATTTAACTCCCTATTTTTTATTTTATTTTTTGTAAATACTAAAATTTACCTCTTGTCTTTTTGTTAATGTTTTATTTCTTGCTTATATATATATACCAGTTGATGCCCAATAAGAAGGTAGAGAAAGGTGCATCAAATATTGCCAAGGTTCACGTGTATATACTCTTTATCTCGTATACTGCATACACTCTCATTAAAAAACTGATATCGATTTCAAATAGTTCAACTAACTGTATGAAATCTCGAAGTGTCTCACATCTGTGTGCTTGCATGACAGATTGACAAATATATCACATCATACATAGTACAAAATATTGTATAATATACGCTTAGAATATTACAGGATTAAGAGTCATGACAACTTTATCACTGTGATGACTTAAATACAGTTTATTATTAATTATGTTGTGAAAAAGCTTGTCCGGATTTACAGTGTTGAGTGAAAGACAAGCAAAATACCTGTATGATGTGCAGTTTATAAAGGATTATTTGTTTATGCAGAAAAACAAGTTATTAACAAGTTTATTACTGTGATATCAACTAACAATTGACGTTACTTTAAAATTCATAAAAATTCTTTCATTACAATTTTTTCTTTCAATTATCAATATTTCCTTTGTATTAAGATTGTACAAACCTGATTTACATTTCAATAAATTATAAGACGGGAAGTCATTTAAATTTCAAATAAAATGTCTTGATTAATAATAATAATAATACATTTTTAATTATTGTTGGATGCCTTTAATTAAAATCGGAAATATTCTTTTGATTTATCATATCTTGATCAATTTAAAATCCATTGTAACGAAATTAAATCATTATACATTACTTTTAATTACACGTACTGGCAATCTATACTCGTTGTAGTGATATATACGGGACTGCTAAAACAGCAGTTTGGGGGCAAACATTAAAAGCAATCCATCAAAATTGCTGGTTATTAAAAGTAGTCATCTCGAAACTTCTGTAATTTCTTGTTAATTTTCTAAAGAATCAAACTAAAGCAAGCAATTATCTATGCATAGATACTATAATACGTCAATTCAGTCGAATTATTTTGAGCCAATACAGAGCTTGGAAATTATTTAAAACGGTAGAGTAAAATTGAAGGCATGAAATTGACCATCGCGCCTTGCGGGCCCAAAGTTGGAAAAGAGAGGATGCCATTTTCCCAAGCCACAATTAGTGGGCATCACGCACGATATTTGGAGACCGAGTGCAAAGGCAGTCAGTCAATTGTATGCCTTCAAGTGATAACGATAGCAGATTATACTCTCTATCACTGAGTAACACATGTGACCTTGATTCGATTGATGTTAACCAATTAGCCTTGATCACAATGATCAGTCAAAGCACGAAAAAGGGGCTCAATATTATATATTTTTCCAATTACAATCATCCCAATTATTTTCTAGATAGGAAATCAGTTAGATTCTTGAAATGTTGTGTCTAAACATAATTGTGAATTGTATATGTGGTGGTTTTGATAATGACAGAACAATTTGGTGCTGCTAATCCGAATCGTTGGCATACACTGCGTTGAGTTAATCCGAGTAAAAATAGATATTCGTTAAGCTGTCCGATTTACGTCCAAAAACACGAAACTTTTGACATCTTCCTAAAGTTGAATTGATTGATTACGGAGTAAGTTAAATTTGTATTGTGTATAAATTCAAGCTTTATCATTTATAATTAGAATTATCGTATGACCGTTCTAGCTCGCTTTAATTTTGAATAATGGAATTAGATATTTACGATTGCTAAATTTGCCACTAAAACTCTTAAAAGTAGGAGTGGGCGATATTTAAAGGTTTCCGAGATCACGGCTCCATGATCCATCATACACATTATAGTTTTGATTGATTATAGAATAGAATAGAATAGAATTTTATTTCAACCACATGATAAAAAAAATATTTACAGGCTAAAGACATTGATTTATGAAATATGATATACAGTGGTTGATGTCATCTCGTAAGCAAAATTTGCTTGTCTATTGAGAGACGCTATAGAGTTTATGAATGACATGGGTAAAAGATTAAAATAAAAATGGTGAATTTAAACTACAGTAAAGAAAATTCAAAAATTAATTGTAATTAAGAAGTTAACATAGTATACAAAAAAATAATACAATTTAACAACATATGTAACAGTTTTTGTAAGTGCAAACGGAATAGTAGGATTTTAAAATGTTCTTTCGAATATAGTTGATGAAAGTATTAGACGATGAATATAAATTTTCAGGAAAGGTATAAATGAAACCATTCCAAAGTGTTGGAAATCTATAATTTGGTAATGACTGTAGCATTTTTTTAGTTACAAAAGGAACTTCAAAGACATTCAACTTTCTGAATCTGGATTCAAAAAAATTAAACATTGATAGTAAAAACGATGGGACAGAATCATTGGCAATTAACAGTCTATGCATTACAGAAACCACCTTTAAATTGTATAAATCTTTGAATTTCAAGATACCTAAATATTTCATCAGTGGTTCGGCATGAGATAGGTACTTTGCGTTCATTATAATCTTCACACACTTTTTCTGCAACAAACTCTAACCGTGAAATTATAATAGCTACCATAACTTGAGACAACGATACTATAATATGTTTTTCTTTAAATTAAACATGAACAAAAATAAGAAATGCAAGTAGCAATTTGACTCAGTGGCGGAAATCAATTATTCTCACTTTTACTTTGTAAATTACAATACTAAATGCAACCATGTGATAAGACAAGATCATTAAAGGAGCAAAAATGACCGGCAGGCGCTACGCACTTAGGATCACGTGCACGCTTATTGTTATAACACAATGTTCATTGTTGACATGAATTTTATTACAAGTTAGGCCTGCGTATAACAATTGTTTCAAAGCGAGACGGTTGAATTACGCTAAGCATAAATTCAATTTGTGCTCGCAGCGGTCGCCGGTCAATTTTGCCCCTTTAAGTTATACTTGTCAACATTTAATTAGAGATAATTAGCAGGTTAAATTTCCACTTAAATAAAACCTATAATATATTTTTTATAAAGTAATGATAGGATAATAATCAACTTATAATAGTGATTAATTTGTGCTATCATAGTCAATAGAGGATCTTCTATTGACTATGGTGCTATTTATTAATATCTGTGGAAACATTTTACAATACGGAGTGAGAATCATGTCTGTTAAATTATTGTTAAATTGCGTAATTGTCTTGGATGTTACTACATCATCAGGCAAAGAGTTCCATATATTTATAACACGGTCGTAATTACAATCAACTCGTTTGTTTGGATACGAATGACTGAACACAAGTCACATTTTATCATTAGTCAGTACTTTGTTATCTTTATATCAGTTCTTACCAGTATTTCTAATATTTCCCTAGTAATGAATTGACACGGAACTATAGTAGCAACAGCAACTCCCATGACGAGAAATCTAAAGCTTGAAGGCAAATGACATAACTTTTGTAAAAATATAATATATTAATTGGTTTATAATTGGTTATTAATTAAGTATGAAAACGTCTGTTAATTGATCACTTTACGTGGGTTGATTTAACGGTTCTGCGGATTGGATTATTTAAAAATATAAATATGGTAATCACATTTTAAGAAAGAATGATGGGCACAGCGAATACCATTAGATGTGGTAAATAGAGATTAGATTTATGGCTGTTACAAAAGCTGCAAAAACCAAAATATGCTGAGTATGAAGAATCCAAATATTTGACTGGAATGAATGAAAGTATTTATCAGAATCTTCTTGGTGATAATTTTGGTACAAAATAACAACACAACTAAATTTGCACAACGTTTCGACTGATTGACTTCAGCCATTCTCAAGTGAATGTTTTTTATTATTAATTAAGATATATATATACATAAAAATGTTTGCCCCTTGAGGGTAAAGTTACATCATGAAAAATATTTACAATTATATGAGATCTATATCAGTGACAACAGTAACTATGGTAACTAGCCTATAGATATGAAATGCATGCAGTTATTTGAAAACTTTGGCCCGGATGGAATCGCCCTGAACGTTTAATGTTGGTTTCAGTTCTTGAATTGCCAGCATTTCATTCACGAGACAATCGAATTTATTTTTGCAATTTTTTATTGTTCTAAAATGTTTTTCAAATTGATCAGTAGATATTCCGTGCTCTAATTGACGGACGTGTGTATCAAGGTTACTTTTGTTATGTTCATCTATGCGTTCATATAAGTGCCGGCATGTATAGCCAACATAGTCTGCTTCGCACAGACCACATTTAAAATGATATATGACGCATTGCTGGGTTAACAAATCTGGCTTCTCCTTAAGGGTACGCAAGTCATCGTTGGGCTTCTTACTTTTAAAAATAGCATTAAACTTTACACTTATTTTACAATTTAAACGGTTAAAGTGGGAATAAACCCCCAGACTATCTTTACATATGTAGTAGAACTCGACGTGAAAAAAACAATGGCGTAATTTTTTTTTCGATCTGGAAATTATTTCTTGGTGAAAAGCGCCTTCAAAGTGGTGTTTTGACCCAAATGTCGCTGAGAAAAAAAAGGGATTGGATCTAGCTTTATGACGACAAAGTCACAAGTCGTGCGGTTTGTCTAACAGACTCAAGAGTGGGCTGATCACGCGACGTAATCTTTGAGGTGACCTAGCTCCGAGAAGTCACGCCAAAAAAATTTCTGACAAGCCTGAGCCATGAACAAACATATAAACTCGCGAATTACGTAAAAAAGATGCAATTTGTGATTTCAGGAGCAGAATAAAATCTATTGAAACGCTCGGTCGAAATAATTTCTTGTAGCGTCATTAAGCGCGATGAATCTGATATAGATTGCGGATTAATACAAATGTCAGGCGGTGCGACTGTTCCTTTGTGACTAGTCTAGTGACACATATTAGTTACGTATTCTGTGTGACTGCAGTACTTCTCAAATCTTAATTAGTAGACACGTACCCTTCAAAATAGCTTGATCTTACGCTATGTAAGTTTTAACTATTTTTAACTCTACGATCTGCAAGTTGTTCTTGAGTAAACATTTCTACAAGATATCCTTTTCATGATCTAAATGTGAATGTAAACTGATTTGATTTGCACGGGCATGCACAGACGACTTTTCCTGGAATATGGTACTGCAAAGTATTGATTGTACTGGAGTTGGTACTGCAAAGTATTAATTGTACTTTTTCGGATTTATTTAACTATCGGTATTACTAAATTATTAAATAGACATTTTTCAACTATCATTTCAACGTTTGAGTTTGAAATTGATGTTCGTCTAGTAAAACTTAAACCATGTAATCGTATAGTTTATACGACTGTATAGATAGATATATTATACTCAATAGTCTAACAAAGTGTTCATCATTAAATCACCAAGCATTCAATATTTAAAAAACCATTGAGAATTCTTCAGTACATTACACTATAAAATTCTATAAAATATCGGAAAATAGTACAAACATGATAGAGGGCTCGGACGTTCTTATTCAAGTTTACAGCCGTATACTAGAGCCACTAGAACTACAGTAATGCAGATTCTACCATTTGTCGGTTTTGCGGTATATCTTCATTGCATAAATTATTATCCTCTCTATCAAAGTTATATGATTAACAAAATTAGGGTTTTGCAATGTGAAGTCTCGTTCCTTATTTTACATACGCCACAAAATTATTTTACCAGTCTAGTATTCATTCCTTCGGCTAGAAAGTAGAACATGTTAGCATCATGTCGTCACAATCTGTAGTTTATAGGATGCAGTAATACAGAAGTTACTTTGCACAAAATACCTTTCTACAGAGACGCGAAATCAGATGGACAGATTTCGCTTCTGTGAAAAGAGGACTATAAAACAGACGGCTATGGTGTTCTTAATAGCGTTTACCACCATACATTATGATTTTTACCCTCAAAAGAACACTCCATTTTCAGTGCAGACATATGCTTACAACAATAAATTCTACTTAGCTAGCTTTTGTGGTCACCAGAGAATCTTTTGATATGTGTTAAATATGTGTGAGAATGATATGTCAAAATATAATCTGTATAACGCGCGCTACGAATGAAATATTTTCTGATTTTTATTTTCTTCAAATTCGTGAACTTTAAAACCATTCAATCATCTGGAATTTTGCTACTCTTGAGTTTATATGTTCTTCCTTACCTCAGTTTTGTGGGAGAGAAAAATAGATTGCCGTTACAGAGCTACGCCATCTCAAACGTAGCATCGCGTGATTAATCCGATCTAAAGTCTATTAGAAAAACCACACGACTTGTGACTTTGTCGTCATAAAGCTAGATCCAATCCCTTTTTTTCCCTCAGCGACATTTGGGCCAAAACACCACTTTGAAGGCATTTTTCACCAAGAAATAATTTCCAGATCGAAAAAAAAATTACGCCATTGTTTTTTTCACGTCGGGTTCTACTACATATGTAAAGATAGTCTGGGGGTTTATTCCCACTTTAAGTTCTGTTCTTGTTTCATCACATGATTGTTGGTCTTTAAAAGGTAAAACTATACTAACATATTTTAAATTATCGTCTGGTAAAACTGGAGAATTGAAATCATTACTTAGCATTTTATTTAAAATAGAATTAAAAACACGGGGCGGATACTTAAGTTTACTAAAAATGTTAAAAAGTACTTTACATTCAATATTAAAATCAGCTTCAGAGGAACAAAGACGATGCGCTCTGTGAAGCATTGTCTTCAAAATACCGGTTTTATACCTTTGGTCTACATGACTCTGATAATGTAAAAGAAGTCCTTTGTTTGTTGTTTTTCGATGTACACTTGTTGATATTTCTGTGCCGGTATTGGTCATTTTGATTCCAAGAAAAGGTAGATTTTTGTTTTCCTCTAACTCAATCGTGAAGTTTATTGACGAGTGTGCTGCATTCAGAATCGATAATAAGTTTTCTGCTTCTTTTCTATTGTTGACAATTGCCAAGGTGTCATCTACATAGCGACAGTAGAACTCTGGTAATTTATTAGATTCTGATAAAATTTTTTCAATATTGGACATAAATACATTAGCTAACAAAGGTCCCAATGGTGATCACATTGCTACTCCATCTGACTGTTCATACAGCTCACCATCGAATTGAAACAATTGATCTTTGGTACTGATCAATAATAGGTCACGCAGATCGTCAGGCGTTAAATTCAAGGAATACTTTTCATTGAACCAATTGTTAGAAAATGCATCCGTAACCAAAATTTCAATTGTTTCAGTAGGAGGACGTTGGTAAACAGAGCACTCACGTCAAAAGAGACCATAATACTACCTTTTCGGAATTTTACGTTGCGTATTTCTTCGCTAAAATTTAATATATCTAATATTGTAAAACTATTGATAGCCAAAGGTTTGAGCTTGTCATCTAGCCATTTTGCCAAAAGAAAGTTATAAGATCCCAATGAAAGTAACTTGTAATAAGATATCGTTAATAGTCTGATTGATGTATATACACGTCATACATAGCCTCATTCCATGACGGCATCGTAGCGTATTCGTGGAGTCGAGGGCCGTTATGGAATGAGGCTACACCATACACACGATTACAAGCCAAAGGTCATTTTAATTGAATGCTGAATGGAATTGTAGACGTTTATCTTGATATATTATTTACAATAAAGCCAACGACAAAATACGACTTTAAGAGATCATTCTTTCAATGCTAGCTTCATACTGTTGGTTCCACTTTTTGTAGCCGTGTTGTAGCTATATGGAACTATTTGCATGTTAATGTAGTACACCAAAAACGACTACAATTTAACAATAATTTAACTGGTATTGTTTTATCACCGCATTGCAAAATGATTCCACCACAGATATTAAACAGGACAAATCCATATTAATACCCTGACTATTATCTCTTATGTAATGTTGGTAAATATCGAACGAAATTCTGGCAATTTGATTGATTGAATGCATATTATTAATATACTAGCCCAGGGGTAACTTCCATTGCGCTTCGATGGGGTCGTTCAAATGGAACTTTGGCAGAATGACAATAAAAAATTTCCACATGATGAAAAAGATACCCCAAATATATTTTATGAATGACAAATTTAACCAAAACAAAATGAAAAAAGATATATTCATAGGCAGAATTTGTTTTGCAGAATGAAAAAATTGCAAAAGCGTCAAAAGGATACCTCAAAAAATTTTCATGACTAAGCATACCCTAAAATTTTTTTCGGGATTTTGAAAAAGGTACCCTTTAATATTTGAACGTCCCCCTACATCAAAAGTATGGAAGTTACCCCCCGGGTATACTAGCTATACCACATGGTTAGTTGTCTTCTAGCCAAATATGGACTATACACAGGAAATCTATATAAAATGATTAAAATCACAAAAACCTCTAATATTATAATAGCGCTATGGTACTCTACATTATATATAGTAGACTATAGAATGAATTAATAAGGGCAAAATGAATGTCTAATTTTTGACCATTTTCAACTATATTACACGCTCTGCTGTATGGCATTTAGCACTATCACAACCAGTAAAGACAAATAATAAATATATTTACATATCTATTCATTTATTTAATGTAATATATTAGATTTAGAATAGATTTAGCTCTGTCCAATGACATCGAGAACAATTTTTTGCAATTAGATAATATCTAATAATGTATTATATTATAAGTTTGGATCATGCAAATCAAAACAATCAACTGAAAATCCTAAATACCGGAAGATGAGAGAAAATGTGGAAAATTGCCTGATGATTGCTTAGGTGTGAAACTTTAAGTAGCAAAATTAATGTCTAATTTTTGATTATTTCAACTACAGTCAAACTTGCTATAACGGTCACCTCTATACAGCGGCCACCTGTCTATAGTGGTCACTCTTCCAATGTCTAAAATAGCATTTTCTATTGAATCAAACCTGTATATAAAGGCCACCTGTTTATAGCGGTCAATTTATCTACCTCTTGTAGCTGGCCGTTATATACAGGTTTCACTATATGTTACACGCTCTGTTGTATGGCATTTAGCACTATCACAACCAGTAAAGACAAATAATAAATATATTTACATATTTATTCATTTATTTAATGTAATATATTAGATTTAGAATAGATTTAGCTCTATCCAATGACATCGAGAACAATTTTTTGCGATTAGATAATATCTAATAATGTATTATATTATAAGTTTGGATCATGCAAATCAAAACAATCAACTGAAAATCCTAAATACCGGAAGATGAGAGAAAATGTGGAAAATTGCCTGATGATTGCTTAGGTGTGAAACTTTAAGTAGCAAAATTAATGTTTAATTTTTGATTATTTCAACTACAGTCAAACCTGCTATAACGGTCACCTCTGTACTGCAACCACCTGTCTATAGTGGTCACCTATTGTATGTTCTATTGAATCAAACCTGTATATAAAGGCCACCCGTTTATAGCGGTCAATTTATCTACCTCTCGTAGCTGGCCGTTATATACAGGTTTCACTGTATGTTACACGCTCTGTTGTATGGCATTTAGCACTATCACAACCAGTAAAGACCTATCAAGACCAATCAAGACCTATCTGTTATGAAATCTGTTGAAATTGATCTGCAGTGTCGCGGCTGAGATAAACAAAGAGCGTTTAAAATCATTGCTCTCAGCGAAAAAAGCCACTCATCTAGAAATAGAGGAGTGGTACGGGTGCCTTCGGTAGGGTGACACCGTCTACATTACTTTTATTAGTTGACTATAGAGTTATGTTTCATTATTTTTAATTTAGTTAATTAATTGCATAAGATGAACTAAATGTGATCTCTGCCTAACAAAGAAGTATTTTATAATTTGCTCTAACAACAATCTATTAAACAAAGGTCAGAATTAATTTCAAAATGCGAAAATTTTCAAACAAATTTTATTTATCAAACTTCATAACCTAATGCATGTAATAATAGGAACAATTAACGGTAACTGAATATTTATTTACTGAAGCATCTTCAAAATGAGACAATAACAAAATGATCGTTATATATACAAATTTAAACTCGACCGGGTTGTTATCACATGACCAAACCCTAGCCCTAACACTAACCACGTGATCGAGTGAAACACGTGATCAAATTGCGATTCTCCGTGATCTAGTGTCGAGCCTCGTTTAGTGAGTTGGTTCGAGAGAGGCTGACCTTAGAGTTATTGATTTCAAATTATTCCATATATATCTTATATATATAGTTGTATTCTATTTCACTTCATTTTCAGCCAATAGATTCTCAATATAACATAGTTAAGACTGGTTGATGATAATTCATGTCAAATCGTAAAACATCTTATAAAAACAATCTGTGACAATAACAGGCAAAGCGTAAAGACGTAGGCATATTTTCTGAATTAAAAGTATAAATAAATAAAAATAAAAATACCAATACTACAAGTTTTGATTTGCATATTTGTGTTTTGTTTAAACTATAAAAATAATATTGAATTTGTAGTAAATAAATAAACTATCTTTCAGTGCAATATAAGAATCAATCCAATATGCATTTTATATATGAAAAATAAAATCTACATAAATTTAGTTTTATTCTCATGACCGCTCCTGGCGGTTTTAATTTGATTTAATTTCCATCCTTTTAATGTAAATTTAGACCATGCTAAAAGTTGTAATGTTGCACACCCAATTGGTACATAAATAAGTACAAGAAAACAACCAGAACGAAATGCAACATCTGTTGATCCATCAACAATTAATTCAGATTGTTTATTAAAGAAAACAGATTTACCTGTTTGTAAATATAGAAACCATGTACCAAGTAATGGCGCCAATGTTTGACCAGGTTTTGATAACAAAGCAGACATACCAAACACAAGTGCTGATACAGCTTCTGTACGATGATTTTTAACATAATCTTCATCCACCAAATCACTAATTACCAAATTAAGAAGTTTGCACGTTCCTTCTGTAAACACACGGTTGCTGTAGATAGAAAATGAAAACATTAAATCACAATTATACAGCCAAACCTGTTATATCGATCACCTTTATACAGTGACCACCTGTCTAGTGGTCATTATTGGTATGTCTACAACAGTATTCTATATTTTCTATTGAATTAACCCTGTATATAAAGGAAGCTAAGGTCTGATGGTGGTCAATCTATCTACCTCTCATAGCTGGCTGTTATAGACAGGTTTCACTGTAGATGTTTTTTATAATAATATTTTTTGTCATATTTACTACTCTGAGTTTCATGATTATCAGGCAATCTTTGTGATCTGATTATCTGACTACTGTTATTAGTTAAAGCTCTGCTATATATTACACTAGCAATGAGCTACCAGGTTCAATGTGGGCAGAGTTAAATTGGCGAGATCCATGGGGGGATCCCTCGCGAAAAATGGCAGCCATGACGTTAAAATGCATTTTGTTTCGATACGAAGAGTAAAAAACGAAAATAAGAAATAAAGGGATATACAAATACAGATCAAAACAAGGTGATTATAAAGATACTACTTTTATATATTTTGATGGAGAATTCAATGAGTTATTAGGGTATTAGGGTGCATACGTTTGAAGTGACTCTCTTTTACATGTTAAGATTGAGCCTTATGCTTACTTAATCAGAAAGACAAATTAAATCCACATATCAACATATACAGTAGATATTTGTTGATTCATTTATCTCGTTAGGAGGAGGAACATCCAATAAATTTATAATCAAATGATTCTGGTTGATTTTTGCAATAAAGAACAAAGAACAAACACAAAGTTTCTGATTGAAAATACAACTACTAATTAAAATAAAATAATAATATAATGAGAAAAAAATAAAATATTACTCTCTGATGACATACATTCTGAATTTTATTCTGCTATAAAACCCGAGGATTTGAATCAACGAATGATTGGAAAGCCGTTATTTGTGCAAAGGCATAGCATTTTTATTGGGCCATTCAGCGTTCATGAACTGTTGCTAAGGTGTCCATGAGCAGGTCATGCACTCAAGAAATATATTTCCTTCGAGGGTAGCGTACAACCATCTGTTTTCGTATTTAACTTCAAATCAGCTTGACCAAATTCAGTTCCACGGTCGCAAACAGACAGAATTTATCAGTACAGTAGTCATGTCTCATGTTAATCAACTTCTTGCAAAAAGTTTTTCATGGCCAAATTTTTTTAATTCATTTCATGCAAATATTCACAGCCATTAAAACAAGTGGTCTCTATGATAGCTCCTGTGAAAAAATACATGAGTTCATGTACATATATTTTGTATGGGTTCATGAACATTTCATAAATATTTTTTTTGGTTTCATCCACAGTTCATGAACGCTTCATAATCTTTTGGGCAATTTCATGTTCATGAACTCCTAAACATTTTTTCACAGGGGAGGTTACTGTTGCAAATCAAATTACATACCATGCTATGTAAACACATAAAACAATCCACCAGTCTTGTCCAAGAACAATCATAGCAGCACCAAGGATAAGTTTTACAATAAATAATATTTTAATAACTGAATAGGCACCATATTTTGAACATAAAGATAAGAAGTAGAGATTATTTAAATGAGGTAGTAGGAATGAGAAGCCAAGTATTAAAGCACCAGTTGTTGGTGTAATCCTGTGACCAAGTAAATGTGTCAAGAATAACGGGAAAAAATTACTATTGAAATGACAATGGAAAACCTACAAAACACAATACAGGAATAAATTAATATTCTTTGTCTCTCATAATTATGCATTACTGTACAATGAAACCTGTATATAACAGCCAGCTACTATAGGTAGATAAAATTGACCATTATAGACAGGTGGCCTTTATATACAGGTTTGATTCAATAGAAAATACAATTTCAGACATTTCAAGAGTGACCGTTATAGGCAGGTGGCTGCTGTATAGAGGTGACCGTTATAACAGGTTTGACTGTATAATAAATTGAAGATCATATGTATGTTTGAAGTGAATGAACATAAATATATTGAGACGTTATCAAACAGATTCTAAATCAAATTGATCCAAACAAATAGGAATTACTCTGATCTGATTGAATATTTTCTTGGAGACAAATTCAATCAGAATCAGATAGGATTTTCAGACCACAAAATCAGATTGAAAATTTTGTTATAAGTTATAAGTAAGTAATATAGACGTACCACTCCTCTATTTCTAGATGAATGGCTTTTTGCTGAGAGCAATGATTTTAAACGCTCTTTGTTGATCTCAGCGGCGACATTGCAAATCAATTTCAACAGATTTCATGGCAGATAGGTCTCGAATGTCAATGCGCAAAGATACCCTGCAGCCATTCACAATGCAATTCCCTCTGGACCATTCTATCCGCCATCTTCAGATGGTACTCATTTGATGTTTCAGTTAAAGACAAGGCTGAGTTGACCTTAGGGGGATTTGAACCACAGTCGATCAGATATGATCTGATCTGAAGTTCGGTTGCTCTGCCATCTGAGCTAATTATAAGTTATGTAGTATGTATAAATATTCAAGACTATTAGCAGATGTGACCAGAGCGAATGAGATCACACGATATAGACATTGAAAAGCTGTAAATTTCCTTGGAAATGTTTTATAGGCTCGAAAGCCTAGTAGATTTATTGCAGCAGTGGATAAAAAACTACAACAAATAAAAACATAGTCGTAGATATCACAAATAATGCAACCTACTTGAAGTATATTCATCCCAGCAAACCACATAAAATTCTTATGCCTCAGAACTTGTTTCCCATACTCTATTGCAGATATTGGCCGACTAGAACTAAACAAAAAAGACAATGTTTAATTATCTAAGATAAAATTTTTAATTCATCACATGTGTTCATTTAATGAAAGTCTGGCGTGGAGTGGAATATGGAACTGTTTGGGCTTGGTTGTCAACATCCACATAGGAGTTAAATCAAGTTCGATTTCAAATTACTTCTGGTTTATGCAACGGAAACAGTGGTGATAGTTAGTTCGGGAGTATCATCATGAAAGTATGGCACATCACTGTAACTTCTCAACATTTATGTTTCAAAAGAAAACTATATATAATTTTGAAATTTTAGAAAATTGAATAGCCTAAAACTATTTCTTCTACCTGAACTTTTGCAAGCCTAGTACCTTCAGTCTTGAATCCCGCATTTTATCAAAACCCTGGATATAACCTTGACTATACAAAATTTGACCATTGTAGACAGATGTTTCTTGTACAAAGCGTTTGTTAATTTCCATCAATATAGCTAAATGGGAAACTAAGAAATTGACCAATAAACTCATATGAAAGTGATTTCTATGAATAAATGACCATTTAATAACTGACCCTAACATGTTGAATAAAAAGAGAAAAAATGTCTTGTTTTATAAAAAAAATGGGCTAGAAAACCAAACATAATTACATACCTTTGCTCAGACATCTTTACCCCAGAGTTTTGCACATTATACTGTAATACATGATGTGTCGGTAATATATCCTTAAAATGCCATTCCAACGCAGAACAACATACATAAAATCCACATATACATATAAGCGATAAACTTAAACAATATAATTGAAATCCATAAATATTTTCTCTGTTCCACACAAAGAATGATAAAAATACAGAAGCAGAACCAATAGCACTGAATAAGGAACAGAATGAATTTAATTTTGTTCGATCTTCTGCTTTGATGGCAAGATCAGCTAGAAGAGCTTGATGGTGTAAATCAACCATTGTTAAGAAACTATCATAGAAACATAAACCAAATACAAATTGAATTCCAGGATAACCAAATTGAAACCAAAATAATAGAAATGAAAGTGCAAAGAAAGGACCACATGTCTTTAAGGACCTAAATCAAGAAAATAAAGTAAATGAAACAATGTTAATACTGTACAGTGTAACTGTATATAGGCCCTAACAGCCAGCTATAAGAGGTAAGTAAATTGACCACTATATGCAGGTGACCTTTATATAGAGATTGGATCAATAAAAAAAATACCATTTTAGACATACGTAGGTGACCAGGGTCTGACAAAAGATTCAGCTTTCTGGATTCCTGGAGGCTGCACAGGGCCCAATAAAGTCCGGAAACTTGGAAACCTAGTTTGCCGAAGGCTAGCAAAATTCAGATGGTTAGCCAAATGTTGGATATAAAGCTAAAAATAAAGTTTCGATTTTACACTTTTATGTCAGTAAAATTACTAAAACATTTATCCAACAATATAAGGTTTGAGGAAGGTAAAACATTTTGTCGGACCCTGAGAAGGTTAGCCAAAATGTTGGATATAAAGCTAAAATAAAGTGTCGCTTTTATGATTTTATGTCAGTAAAATTACTTAAACATTTATCCAACAATATAAGGTTTGCGGAATGTAAAACATTTTGTCGGACCTTGTGGAGACATTTCCACATTTTCTTCTGAATATTTTGTTGAAGTTTGACCAATAACCCTTGGTAAAAACAGTTCAGGAGTTCATGAACAGTTTTAGGGCATCGCAATGGCGGGAAATGACTAACCGGGTTCCCGGATTAGATACCCGGGAACCGTTTGGGTCCCGTAATTCTCCCCCAAAAATTTTTTTACCATTTTTTTTTCTGGACACATTTTATCTCATTATGAAGTTGTTTCTGAAAGTCTTTTTTGCGAATATATCATTTCTTTTGATGTTTAAAAAGTTTTAAAAATAGACAAAAAGCGATGAAAACACGTGACGCGACATAAATTGTAAACAACATTGTTCCATTTGATTAACACCATTCGATTTCTATTATTTGAGAACAATAGCAGATGTGCTCCCATAACAACACAATCAAATTTCATGCTGCTAGTCGAATGAAATTTTGAATTATGTTGAATGGAAAAGACATAAAGAAAGCGAAAAAACTTCAACCATCAATGATCTATTGATATCATTATACACTGCTGATATCAGAAATAATGATTTCATAAACATAGAAAGTTGAAAATTTTTCTGTAAATTATCGGGAAAATTTTTCTGAAATGCTTTCCCGGGATTCTGCTTTTGGTCCGAGTCCCGGTTTCCCGGGACCTATTGCGATGCAATACAAATTTTGATGAACTATTTATGAACTGTTCATGAACTGTCAGCGAATGTTCATGAACAGTTCATGAAAATTAGGACTATTTAACGTTCATGAACTGTTCATCAACTCCTGAACTGTTTTCCGCAGGAGAAATCATAGAAATAGAAACTTTTTTCTGAATTTGCTCTAACTTAAATCTGGAATCTAGGATTCAAGGATTCAAGCCTTTGTTAGAGCCTGAGGAAGACCACCATATATACATGTACTTTAACTTTCTGAACTAAGTGCCTTAATTATTTTTATACCAAGTTTTTCGATAGAAGGATAAGTGGGGTGTAAGCTATTAGCTTCTTCACAGGGTGGTTGGTTAATTGCGAAAAAAAGTTCAGGAGTTCATGAACAGTTCATGAATGTTAAATGGCCCCAGATTTCTATGAACTGTTCATAAACAGTCTGTGAAGGTTCATGAAAATTGGGGCCATTCAACGTTCATAAACTCTTCATGAACTCTTAAACTGTTCTTCGCAGGGGTTAAGGACACATTGTGAAAGGGATACCATTGACTATCGAGCTTGAAGACACTTTTTGTATTAGTAGGTTAATGCTATAGATAATGAATTTAGTTTTTATCAACCATTTATTCTAAATTGCTGTTACCTTATTCGCCTCAATACAACTTTTGAGCTATCATCATGAATGGGTGAATCACTAAAGAAAGTTGAAAACAGAATTTATTACATTTCAATAGTGCTTTAACTGGTAACCCCTGCAAAACAAATCAGGAGTTCATGAACAGCTCAAAAAGAGTTCATGAATTCCTGAACTGTTTCACAGAGGAACTAATCAAGGAAAAAATAACATGTTAACTTCAAGAACATTGTGGGAATCCTGTTAGAAAGCAGTTATTACGTCAATCAACTAAAATAAACATTACAAACTGATTAGTTTGGTACCTGTATAATGTATATAGCATACATGCATGTGATACTGATAGGTGACATAAAGTAAGTGTTGTAACATGTAACAATCAAGTAATCACCTCTGTAGCAAGGAGTCACCGTTGAGGATATTTTAATTATTTTTGATAATATTGAAAAGTTATTATTACAGTTTGTTTATATCATAATGCGTTTTTATTGAACCTTGAGCTTTTTAAGTACTGGATTCCCATATGACAGGTATGAAGAAGCTGAGTCCCCTTGTGAGCGCATGTAGCCTACCATAGCTCATAGAATAGGGTCATTATGCTATGGGGAGGATTAGCTCAGATGGCAGAGCAACTGAACTTCAGATCTGATAATATCTGATTGGCTGTAGTTCAAATCCCAAAAGGTCAGCTCATATCGGGTCAGGTCAAGACGTAACCCGATAATTGCACCCTCTAAATAGGAGCCCCCAATTTTGTGATAAGGAATTAGATTAAACGATCAAGGATTAATATGATAAATGTTTGTTAATTATGCAGAAAAGTATTCAGAATTTCAGATCAGATTTATAAATGACAGGACAATTTACCATTATAGACAGGCAGACACCGGTTGAACAGTATTCAAAATTAAAGTTCATTGAGTTACTGACCCAGCTTTGTAAACAATTACGCAACGAACAAGTACAAAACTTGTACAGCAACATAATTGAAAAATATTTGACCAATTAACATTGATTATCTATCTAGTATGACTAGTATTGTGTCAAAATTTCAAATAACCTTACATTAGACCAAATAAAATGGTTTTATATTATTAAATTCTGACCTTTGTGGTGAAAGCAGATATTGTCTGTCGCTCAGCCAGCCGAACAACGGGTCATTGATCGAGTTCCATAACAAGAAAATTATCTAAAAATCAATCATTCATATATTAGTACAATTGTTACTTCAAAGATTCATGTATATTATACAGTAGCAATGTACAATATAAGATTATTTGTTTTATTAGGCCTATCAAAATTGAAAGTAACGTGATTTTGAATAATAATAAATTAAAATAGTTCGCAATTGTATCTTACCTCTCCGACCCAGAAAGAGTATTGATCGATTTTGTAAACATTAACAAAAATATCGACATAATATAAAATAAATACATTGTTTAACAATGATATAAACAACGAAAGACATCCATAACAAATTGAAACGCTAAGCGAAGAGTAAAGTCTTTCCGTATATCTTTTTGGCCATTCAAAACACAGCCAATTCCTGAGGAACATTATAAATGGCGTTGCTAGGATTTCAAAAATTCACATATATTACAAAATCCCTCTATAAGGTTATTTCGACGATAAAGCATCATCTATTAGTCGATAACATCCTAAATCCACTTTAATTTCCTAGCAACACAGAGCACAATCACCGTTCAACTTTTTATCAAATTGAAAATTTATAAATTTTACACTAACGATCGATCGATATGATGCGCTGACGTCAGATATAGCTATGTAAAAGCGAGGCTGGATTAGAGTGACGTCACAAAACACTTACAGAATTTTTTGATGGATATCCGATAATAAAATTTTGTGCCTGTCAGATACGTACTGCACTTCGAAATCCAATGTAAATATTCCACCCACAAAGTTATTGCCATAAGCATTTTTATCTAGATATCACAGTATTGTGCTTCTTCAATGCTGTCTAATAAGCGCAATTTGTATTTAACACAGTTTAATTTCGTCTGCAATGGAGTTAAATATGTCTACATTTAAACACACCACCTAATGTATATTTTATTTGCCCTATTGCAAACAATAATCAGCTTAATAACAATGATATAACCCAAGAAAAGAAACTGAAAAATATAAACAATTATTTCACCAAATTATCTATGATATAATTATAAAATAATCTTAGTTAAAACACTTTACCATTTACATCCTAATAACCCATTTACAAGAATATAGTTCTACTCATTGCAATCTGACTTAATACGATTTGTAAACTCGAATCGAAAAATTCCTATGTCTACAGGCATGGGATGTTGTCACAGAGCCTTTTATATAAAAATTATATATAAATGGCACCGGTCGTACATACACAATAACTTGTTTTATGAAGACATCTGATAATCGAATTTAATTTTGACTTAAAGAACCAACACATATGATTGCCAGACAGCAAATAATAAATTAAGTTATAATTATTTTTTCCAGACATTGAGTTATAATGGTGCATTTGAAGTCTACTATTGCTTAGGAGGCCTAGAGAGTCTACCATAGAGCCCTTGTGTGTTATTGCGTGCCATCTCTTGATCTAATATTTACAAAACAATTTGAAGGAATAGTCAGTGGCTCTACAATCCTTTTAACAATAAAAATCTTCAACCATCAATGAAATTCAATATTCAAGCAACATAATCCAAAGGACGGTTGAAACCTCCACGCCGATTCATGTATTGTCTAACGAAGAAAGCAAAGAAAGCATATTTAGTATCTAGATAAATAGAAATTTATGAAATTCGAATGGAAAACAATTCAACATATTTTTTACCATGGGTAGAAAATGTTAGAACCACTGGGACCGGTGGTCGAAAACAAAATTATCGAACAATAGAATTCCTGCAGGCACATTTTTCTAAAATTAAAAGTATTCTGAATCTATAAATAATTCATAAAGATTACTAACGAAACAGAATAAGAGTTGCATAAGGATAAAGCTAATCACTCTAGATGTATAAATAAGGTCAGTTCAAATTGCGTGAAGGGGAAAATTCACTTTAAAATATTTGCAGGCACTTTCGAGGCAAAATCATGTGGTTTTACCCCTGCGAAAAACAGTTCAGGAGTTCATGAACAGTTCATGAACAGTTCATGAACAGTTGATTAACGTTAAATGGTGAACAGTTCATGAACTCTTGAACTGTTTTCGCAGGGGTAGGCACTGAAAAATGTTTTTGACCCTGTTTCTTACCTATATTTTCTGGCTTTTTGGATTTTAGCATAGCCAGGATGATTCCCGTCAACCTTTTTACCCTGTAATAATATGAATATAACTTGTGTGTGTAAATATGAAACAAACCATGAGCAAATCTACAATCTGTGTCAGTAGTATAGTCCCATAGAAAAAAATCAACCAATCATACGGACACTTTTACTATCAGATAATTATTGGAAATAGTCTAGAATTATTCAACATGATATCTCAAATAGAAATGAAAAGAGCTTAGTTCCGGTGAACATTTTGAAGTATTTCTATACATATTTAGTTCAGAATATTATGGAGAATAATTTTGACTATCTAATAGTAAATGTATCTTGTATGATTGTTTGATTTTTTCTATTGGACTATGCTAACTACACAGATTGTAAATGTGAAACAATCAGACAATCCCATAATTAAGTAGCTGTCTGTCTTCATCATCACATAGCTTCTACCAAGAACAATCAATGGATCTGCCTCCGCCTATGTCCTACAGAGACATATTTCATTAGCCATCGACCAACAGGTCAATACCAAAATCGAGCAATTCGATTGGTCGAACAATGGTCAACTCTAAACTGCAATGACCGTTCCATGTTTTCTAACAGTTACGGCAAAAAGACGCAAAGGATAATTGCGTTTCTGATGCATTAAAAATACATGTTAAGATTATTTTTTTCAAAATGGACCTGTTAATCGTTGACTAAAATAGTTATTGACCTCAGGCTCGATTAATATCGGATTAATCACTTTGCCTTCGATAACTGTTAAATATTACATAAAATGCGGAAGAAAATAGTTGTCCGCTGCTATAAGGTTCCAGAAGGCTAATTCTGTTTTCAGATACTGACTGCAGTAACTACACCTATCGCCAGAGTCCCTGACAACAAATGTTACAAACATTTCACAAACTTTTTGTAGCTGGGGCATATAGTGGGGTCTTAGTGTAGTGGTTAGGCATCGAGCTTTGGTCCGCAGGTTGTTGGGTACATTGGTTGGAAGAAGCACTATTGGTTTGGGTCAGGAAGGGCATCTGGCCATTGAACTCACACACATTCCAAAAACACTAACTAACCAACCACCCCGGTTAAAGAATGCTATTTGCTTGACCGGGTTGAGGTAGAATCATAAATTCAAAAATAAAATAAAAAGATCTATGATCTACAGGATAACTCTTTATCAATATACTGTATTCACTTTACACAATAAAATATTATTCTCAATGTTTACCTTTGTTGTATCAAATCCTGAAAATCCCATTAATGAAGCCATATCTTCTTCTTCTACAGGTTTTGTCTCGTCAATATCTATTACGTCATCGTGGAATAAAATAAAACAAAATATGCTTAACCTTGATTCTCAAAGCCATTCAAAGCATCAGAGTATTGACCATTATAGACAAGTGACCTCTCTGTAAGGGATAAACTAAATAGAAGCTAGAGATTTAGAGACAGCATGAACAGACTATCGTTGAAATGCGGAAATTTTAGATTGTTATTAGATAAGAGTGAAGATTTAAATTTATAGTGTACTAGTAATGAGTGCCCCGCGCTGCTGGGTTGATTCATTCATTTTCAAGACTGCAAGTCTCCGTTACTTAGATTTAGAATTTGATTGTGTGAACAATAGAGAATGGTCAATGATGTGTGTGAAATTGAGAAGGGCAAATTGCTTTGTTGTTGTCACGCAAAGTTGGATTACAAAATAAGGATATGTTTTCTTTCGATGAAGGAAATAAGGAATGGTATATAAAAACTAAAAGCGTCATTAAACTCGCGGGATGACATTGATTCTAATGATATGCTTTTCGAAATTTTTACGTAACAATTGACAGAGAAAAACGAAAAACAAATCCATGGTTGCGACAGCACGCGTACACACACACACACACACAGACTTTGACGTTTATAGATATAGATAATAGAGGCAAGTAAATGGATTAGAAAATATCAACCATTATAGACAGGTGACATTTTGTAGGCTGGGTTAAATTAAATAGAAACTAGAAATTCAGGGATGCAGTCAAACTTAGTTAATATTCCCTTTTTAATGTTCCATTTTGCTTGATGTCCCCATATGCCTATTAAATTGATTTTTATGTACTATTTTCCATTCTCCAAACAATCTCTTGTAATCCTACTTCACTTATATCTCACCTCAAATAATGTCCCACTTTTGATCGGTATCAAGAGGGATAAAAGGCAAGTTCTACTGTAACGTGAAATGAAATTGTAAAGACCAAGTCCACAATATTGAATATATTTCAAAGTAGGCCTATCTATTTAAAATAGCAACCTACAACATCAGATATTATTGACAATAAGCCTTTGGCATGCGGTATTCCCCTGGGGTTTTGTCCCTTCCGTCCAAAAGAAATATTCGATATCAATCAAAAAGAGTTTATACAACAAAAACACAGTTTACTTACTGTTGGGCTTCTTTTCGTCTTTGCCACCGCTTCTCTTACTATAAATAAAATAAACAATTTAAATTCCTTTGCATGATTACCTGAATCATCACCTACATTATTAACACAGAGTTTTGGAAAAACCAATGGAAAATGTATGGCTTGTGATCAGTTGATTGTGAAATGGTTTTCCAAAACATCCATCAGATAAGGCATACATTCATTCTATCAAATCCTGTTATAACAATCACCTCTATTGAGCCGCAAATTGCCTATAATATTTTAAGCATTATACTATTGAAACAAGAGCCATCTATTTAAATAATTAAAAAAAAAAATTTGACCATGCCAGGGCTTGAACCGGCAAGAGCTGCACATTAGTCAGACGCACTAGCCACGGCACCATGGCTGATGAGAATTGACGAAATGAAAAAGAATTTTAACTTGAACAGGTTATTATCACGTTCTAACGGGTTTCTAACGAACCTAGGAACAAGTGAATCAAATGATCAAGTTACAAACCACCGGCATTTGGAAAACCGTGGTTGTCCAATAAAGCCGCAAAATAACATCATCAGGTCTCCATGGCTTGCAATTTTCGTCCAACGTCCCAATTCTAATAAATAGATGGGTCTAATTGAAACAACTGTGTAAATCAAATGGTACCGGTATAGTGGTCAATTTATATTGAAATATATAAATATAATATAATACAGGCACATGTATATAGTGGTTAATTTATCAATATCCGATCTAGGTATCTGTTATGTAGCCTACAGGTTTAACTGTATAGTGTAATATTAAAGTTACTTTCAACTAGATAATATTTACCTATCTCTATCCCTGTCTCTATCATGGTCTCTTTCTCTTTCGTGTCGCCTTGGTGATCTAGATCTACTTCTCCTTCTCTCTACGCAAATAGAAACAGTTATTGTTTGAAATTTATGGTTGAAATTCACAAATATTCAACACTCCACATAATAAGAATATGTACACAGTTTTATGAAAATTTTCTCAAGAAAATCAAAGTGAAATTGAAATTGAAAATTGTTGAATGAGGAAAAATAAAATCAGATTTAATATCTAAACCTTGACTTTAGAATTGTGTAAAATTATCAAAAAGAAGATCCATGGTGTTCAGTGTGTTGTCATTGGCGGCTCGTCCATACGGGCATGTGGGGCAAAGCCCTCTCTGTCATTTCAAATAGGCATTTAAGAAAGCATGCTTTAGTGACATAAAATTATCCCTTCACTCATTTTGATATTCCTACATCTGCAAATGGTTTAATGTATTTTATTACGTATCGAAATCTGTTCATTTCTATCTGAGTTTTAATGATAACCGGCCTGGAACTAGTTCCAGTGCACATTTTAAAATATGAAATGGAGTTCTGACGTAATGCACACAGGCTAACGGCGTTTGACTAGGCATACCTGCAATGTTGCCATTATGTCAACATGATGTTGAAAGCAGGGATGAGAGGGCCCGGAAATTAGTAGTATTTGAAATATATATATTCTTCTTGACTATGGAACCTATTAGCACTACAGGAAATCAACATATAATGCTGTCATTGACTTAACTGAGGGAATTGAGTGAATGTGATCTTGAGATCAGGATGGCGTGTAGCCTAGTAATGTGGTTTAATGTATAGATAATAAATGTGTTTATGGGATAGAGAGTTAATGTGTATTATTTAATAGTTATATATAATGTATGTGGATATTATTAATATGTGGACAAATGGGAAATATGTTATTGCAATTATGGTTATATGTGCCAGTCACTGTTGGCTTCCTGGTGTATTTATTACTGTATTGTTTGTCTACTGTTGTTTGTGTAGCTAAATGATGTGTGATTGTGAGGTATTATCTATTGTTTGTGCATTGTAATTTTAGTAATATTGTAATGAGAGTTTATGTGAATGTAAAGCCTGGTTCCCATATAGCAAATTTGCCGGCGATACTGTCTGCAATCGTGACGGCGGTAGGGCGGCGGTAGAGCCTGCGATGAACCGCAGGCTACCGGGGGCATGCCGGCGCTGAACGCAGGCTTCTGCAGCCGCGCCGGCGACAACCTGAATAGATGAAGTTGCCCTGATCAATTGTCTCTCCCTTCTTTACAAATCATATAGTAGCATGCAACGTATTTTATCACGTTCTACTATATTTTAGTTCTATACACTTTGCTAATCACTAATTAATCATAATACAGTACATTCAGTATTTCAGCATAATTTAGTGTATTTTATCGTAATTTAAGATACAGATTAATAATACCATTATAATATTATATCATTTTAATTAAATATTGGCGGGAAACAAACCCACGTTTTTTGTCAACTGATTTCATTGGATAATGTTGACCATGTGATGTATCGTTTAACAATAGTATCCATTAAATGCTTACGGCGGATGTCGGGGTCTTTGATATGCTGGCTTACAGCAACCGCAAAAGTTGAACCAGTTCAACTTTTGAGACAGTCGCAGCCAACGTTACGGCTTCCGGTAGAACAATAGCCTGAAAGGTGATAATTTACTGACGATTCGTCGCCGGCCCTACCGGCAAATTTGCTATATGGGAACCAGGCTTAAGACAGAGTCTTGAGAAGTCAGTCATTGAGTAGGTTCAATAAAAGTTTACTAAGAAAAAGTGTGTCTTTTCTGTCTCCCTCACATGGATCCCTAATTGTCTTACATTTACTACTAAGGTAAGCCTACGCAGACCATACATATAACTAATACAATCTGATGAATTTCTACTTTGATTGCAATAGCTAATTAATCTAGGACATGGTTTTTAATTAGCAAATTTAAGTATCTAGGCTACCAAATAGATAATTAATTTAGGAAATGGATTTTAATAAGCAATTAATATCTAGGCTACCAAATAGATAATTAATTTAGGAAATGGATTTTAATAAGCAATTAATATCTAGGCTACCAAATAGCTAACTAATCTGAAAATTGGTTTTAATCAAGCAATTAATATCTAACAAATTTGGGAAATTTGTTATTCGCAAATTATTCACCTCCATCTCTCCTCCGATATGATTCTCTTTCTCGACCGTGGTCCTTGTCTCCACTTGGTCCATCTTTTCTTCTTTCTCCCCTTTCACGTGATCTGGAACGACGGCGATCTGCAAAAAAGTTGAGCATATCTGTCGTAAACTCAGATTCAATGATCTCTAGCGTTGATGATAAATCATGATCTATCGGTAAGTTTGACACCATATTTTTCCAGTGTTTATTATATAGCAAGCGAAATATTTAATTTTGACGTAAACAATAGCCAGCCAATCAGTGTCTTTATATCGTTATCGCATGGGAAAAAGATGATATATTTGTAGAACACCTTTTGGAGTGAAACATGAACCATGGAAATTATGTTTTGATTTCACTGTTTTGCTTTCTTTTCTTTTTACTTTAACTTTATTGAATAAATTATTTTGTCGCTATAAAATTTGACGGAAAATGTCCACGAAAAAATTACGGATGACGTCATACAATTTATGACGCAACGACGCTTCTTAATAACGTTTCTCAATAGTTTCATGTATCAGTGTTTTATGTTTTGTAGTTTTATGTTCAGTTGAGAGTGGGAATTCTGTTATTCAATTTCAATTCAGATTTTGACAAATAATGTGGCAAGCGTGTTGTAGAATTTGTGGCAGTTATGAATTGAAAATGATTGATTGATTAATAAAAGAGTAAAATGATTTGCGAGTGGAGCGAGCAAACTTTTTAAAGAATCAGACATATTTTGGCTACTTTTGTTCATATAATTAAACCTTCGTTGTCTGATTTCAATGCAAACATGAAACCATACTGATATGACATGTGAGCGGAGCGAGCGAAAATGTTTCAAGAAATCAGCCATCACAGCTATGGTTTTTACTCCTTTCATTGTGTCTTATTTACTAACCTTGTAGCAATAAACTACAATGTATTACTATCAGAATAGTATTCATTTAATAAACTGTTTCTTCGTGATAAATAAGTCTCTTACTGAATGTTGAAAACGAAACACGCAGTGCTCATTCAAGCGTTGCTCATAATAAATGGTGTGAAATATTTAGTTTCAAAAGCGCCGCTACTTTCACATGTCAATGGCTTTCAATTTCCATTTGTTGTTGCCTTAAAAATTTGAGTGAGAGTTTGTTGACACGGTTGAACAGTGTTACTGAAATGAATTTTGCAATAAAACTAACGCTGTGACTATTTGACCGGCAGCCGGTCATTTAGCGCCAAGGCTATTTGACCGGCAGTCATCAGCGCATGCGCAAAGATGTATACGTCACACTATCTATGTTCGATATTTGCTGTGACTATTACCAATTTGACCGGCAGTCGCAGCCATTATGGATACCAACGCATGCGTATAATGAACGAACAGTAACTTGTAAACATTTCTGGATATAAATAATGAAAATAAATTAAAACTTCGTCTCGACCAGGACTCGAACCAGCATACCCTGCACTCTAGTCAGACTCAATCCGAATGAGCTACGCCAACCGACGACAACTCATGAAACAGAAATGAATTTATACTCGACCGAGTGGTTATCACGTGACTTGACCCTAACCCTAACCCTAAACGGGTGGATCACGTGATCGGACCCTAAACCTAACCCTAATACTGGGACGAGTGAAACACGTGATCGAGTGAATGACGTAATTGATTGTCGGCGCACGCGCATTTGAATCCATAATGGCTGCGACTGCCGGTCAAATAGACACTTCGTAAAACTAATTTGTTTACAAATATTTCGTGGATGACTGTTGTTTGAATGAAATGCACGTTTTAGTTTTCTGAGTGTGAAATTATTGTGCGTTTTAACGTCATTTTGACCCAATTGCGCGGTCGCGAAAAAAGTTGTCTCAAAATGCGCGGGGAAGATCTTCCCCGATTCGTACAAAGAATGCAGACTGGTACCGGTATAACCCGGCTTCCTATCGACTAAACATGAGCTTGAACCGGTACTAAATCTAAAACTCCCTATTCTCCTTGGGTCATTCCATGTGAAATCGGCACTTTCTCGCCACCCCCTCGTCAAATTTAACAAAAACATATGTGCAAGTACAACTTGATGAGCTGAGTTCAGAAATGTAACTTTTATCGAAAAATTTGCAACAGTGTCAATTTTATAGCACTTTAAAGTTTCCGAAAATGGTGTGAAAATCGTATTTTGTGCTTCATTTAAAACGGTGATATCTTCGCCATTTCTGATTATAAATTAAAGAATTAAAACGTCTGCAATACTTGAATAATTAATCTTTTCAAATATCGTAATTTTAATTCCGTAGAATCTATTTTAACTACCTAAAAAGTCAAAATAAAACTTCGAAAGAACATACCTGAAAAACCTATTAATTCATTCCGATGAAAAATACATAAAAAGTTGTGTTCTGTGTAGTAGATTATCGCTGTGTAGGTCATTCTGATGCGAGATTGCGATCCGCCCTGCTTTTTTACATTTTGTGTTCAAAAAGCAATATTTTCGTTTTCAGCTGGAGTCTTTCCGAGTTGATCAAATCGATGTCACAAGAACGCTAAGTGACTGATTCACACCTTTCGGTTTGCTCTGCTCGAATTATTTTTAGATCGCTCAACTCACAGTTCGCAAGTTATTGATGATTAATTCAATGACCATTTGTCTATTTATACCTCATTCATAAACGTATGTGATTTATTCATTTGCCGGTCTATTGAATCTTTCAAACTTTTCTATATTTCAATTTTTTACGGCTTTTATGAAATGACTATTAAACGGACAACACAAAAAGAACATTGAACAGTTATTCTATAAAAGCGATTTATTTCAAGAGATTGCTAATATTATTGTTGTCATAAAGTTTTAGAAATTTACGTACTTTTTTACAAGGCATTTAACAAAAAATGTGTACTATGAATATTTACAATACAGAACAATAAAATGTATATTACTTAATAAACTTCTGTAATATCAACAGTATAGCCTACTGATTATAGTTATATTATTGTTTCATGAATTTTAATTAATTGAACTATGAAATAAACTTATTATTGATATTATGTATTGTAATTGGTATTAAATAATTTTGTAACCTTTGTGACATCTGCCTCAGACAGAGTATATGTCCTACCAGTTGCCGTGGTTGGATCTATGAGGCAGATAATGTTTACTATGTTTACTTTTATCACATCGGGAATGCTTGGATACAGAAATGAGCCTGATGGACCAGGAGGTGTCAAACAACTCACCGTTGCATCATCATTTTCTTCGTCGATGTAGAGGACACAACCGATGTACCATTTTGAAAAATAATGTAATGCAATAAAACCATGCACGTTTTCAATTGTGAGATCATTGTCATCATGCGCTTGGACACTTTCTAAACTTTCCAAATACACAGTTCTTGATACAGTTGCAAATGATATATCTTTTACTTCCATAGAAGAAATTGACGGAGGGATAAAGCAATGAAGGCTGCGGGTTCCAACAATGGTTTTGGCAATTTTAAAACGATCTGACAAATCTTTTTCTTCGTCTGCCCATTCGTCTTTTGTAAAAAAGGAAAACTTGATATCTGGCATGGTTTTAATACCAAAATCAAACAGTTGACGAGCTGTCATAATTTGGTCGTTGAGGGGGCGTTGAAGACTAGCTCTTGCTGCAAGTCTCTTCAAAGCCCCTCCAACGCCATCGCAAGGCCCTTTTCCGTGAGAAGTAGCAAAAAAATGCCACTCCGCATCAACATTGAAATCAGATTTGTGATAGGCTAAATTATAAAAATTTTTACAATTTTTATATTGGCCTGCGCAGCCATCCGAAAAATATAACATTTTTGAAGGCAATTTTCCAAAGAAATCTTCTAAAAATTTAATAAGCCTTTTTTGATACATGTGGACTGCAACAGTGTCATGCGTCAAGCAATCTGACACTGCTACAAAATCCACATGCATCAATTTATTCAAGTTATTTTTGTAGTAACAAACGCATGGGTGCAAGGTGGCCTGAGAATTATTCCAATGAAATCCTTGGACTTCATCCTGGATAACAAAGGAATAATTCTCAGCAAAATCGCACACCACTAAAATTTCGCCAACGATTAGGTTTTCTTTTCGCAATTTACAAAACGCGTTCTGCTTTTTGGCAATAAATGAATGCCGTTTTAGAGAAACTAATTTTGTTAAGAAATAATTTAAAAAATCATCTACAGACATGTTTTCTCGAATCAAATTACAGCGATCAGTAGAAGTCCATTGTTGAAACTCAACATTCTCCACTGCTTTATCCGCATAATGCTTCTCAATAATATCGTGTAGTAAATCTACTCCCGGGCAATCCTTGCATTTGCCTAAGTAGCAATCATCCGTTTCTGTCGAACATATAATCAGTTTTATACAATCATGATAATCATCAATGTTATAATTAATTTCTCCTAATGTATACTTTAGTCCTTTCAGTCCGACACCATCTATCATTAATATAACATTTTGGTGGATACTACACACAAACAGAGTGTGTACCACTTGCACCTGCAAGTATGCACTCTTTGGGTCTTAATTGTGCAAATTTAGAAAAAGAAATCTTTACCGTGGGATTTTCGACTGTAAACAGTTCATATATTTCTTGTAAGTTGCACAAGACGAGATGTTTCTGTCTGGTTTCTTTAACACCATTAATATTCACTGAGACGCAGTCTTTCTTGCCTGGCATTGTACGCGATACTTCTTCACTTCGATAAAAACTTTCAACCATCGAGACAATTTCAGACGAAAATTCACTTGCTCTTGCCTTTGGTACGGACAGGATGCCATTTTCCTTTGCCAGCGTTTTTGCTACCGTAGCCATGTGCTTTGTTGCACCAAATGCAACAATTTGAGAAATTTTCCATGATTTTGGTAGTGCCGTTAGAATTCGAATCTAAAAATATAAAACAGTATGTTATTGGCATAAAGGTAAATGAAATAGATACAATATTACATTCAACAAAAGTATTTCTGAAACTAAATACGACCCAATAAGTGAGTTGGTAAAAAATATGCCATATTTTCAATTAATCGAGACAAATTGCAATCTACCATATTCTGATTTTACTACTAATTATAAATAAGGCTTACGTGTGTAATTGTGTTATGAAGATTGGCTGTTATTGCTAATATTATCATCAGAGGAAAATAAATACCACATACTGTCAAACGTACATACCTTTTCACTCTTTGAAATGGACTCAGCAAATCTACTCTTCAGTTGCTCTAGCACTTCAATCCCGTCAGTATAATTGAAGTCTGAGTTACTGGTTTCTTCGCTGGTAATTTTATGACTCGTATGCTCCTGAAATTTTTCTGTCAGCTGGTTGTGTAATCGCTGCAGTTTGTCCTTGGCATATCGTTTTGATTCTCTGAGTCTTTTTCGCTGGACAGGTGACACGCCCAAACCACTCTCGATTGATTCATTGAAGTCTTCAAAGTTTTGGGAGCCATCCTCAGTGTCATCAACGTAATCATCATCATTATCATCATTACTGCTACTTTTTAAATGTTCTTCATTGTTTGATGTTTCACTGTTTGACTCTTCACTTTCTGTACCTGATGTTTCAGTCGGTTTTGATAGCTTTCCCAAACATGTATAGCAAACGCTCTTACCAATTGTAACACCATGAGATGCGTAATTTTCGGTAACCATAGAAACACGCTTTGAAATTGCCTTTCTGTGGCAATTAAACGGGTCACAGCATCGTAAATTGTTATGTTTTTTATTCAAACTTAATAATCTTGATTTGGCTTCCATTATGAAAACATATATATAGCGGCATATAATATAATCATTTACTGAATTTCAATCAACGACAACTTACTTAACACATCAGCGTAAGCATCGAATGTCACTCTATTTATTCCCACGTGAAAATCAATCATGCAGTTAGACAACATCGGCATGGAAATGAATACAACTAATTAATATTATATGACTAGACAATCAGAAATCAGTCTCTATTCAAGCGTCTATAAATATGCCAGCCTTAAATTGTTTGCAATTTCGGAAGCGGATAGAATTTATGCAACATCTATCTTGTTTCTCACAGCATCAACCAAATTGTCAAACCGAACCAGGCTAGCCAATTTCCGTCCTTGACCTTTAATACAATACAATATATTTTAAGTAAATCTCAATCAAGTAACAAATATCAAAGTTCATTTTTAATTTGTTTACTTTTTTACGTGTACGGTGTTTTTACAAAAATGTTTAACTTTTGATTACAAAGTTGCTGGCGGCATATTTGACATATATATTTTGGTTTATCAATCTATACAAATTCATGTTTATTAAAGTTGGTGTGAACTACAAGCCTTGCGATTTATATTTGAGACAAAGGCGCAATGGGCGTAACAAACATGCATTATATGATTTGTTTAGAATCCGGTCTGACGATGCTTGCTTGACGTTTGTCACGACTTTTGTTTCTGATTATTCATGTGTAGCGGAAATTTATTGAATTGATTGTTAGCCGATAAAATTTATGCCCTGATTACGACGACTAATTATTAATATCTATTTTATTATCATTGCCGGCGACAGACACAGACAGACAAAATAAAACAGACTCCTGCACATATTTTAGTTCCGTCCGTGTTTCACTAAAACATGTTTTTGATTATTTTTAATAATGAAAGCCATTAATCTTTGATATCTTGAATTTACAACTTTGTTTGCGATAGCACAATGTCTTCTACAGTCTCTACAGTATAACTGATATATATAATAATAGTCAGAGAATCAGACAGTCATATATGCTACTTGACGTTTCACGTCGACACGATCATCAGGCAATCTTTTTAATCTATTAAAAATCTGATTGAATATACAATCAGATTATGGGCCGATTATGAATATATTGAATAGATTGCCTGATGATCGCCTCGGCTTGAAACTTCAAGCAGCAAATATGACTGTCTGATTCTCTGGCTATTATTAGAGCTCTGCTATATATTGCAGTGAGCCCTATGTTCGATCAGTAAGACAACGTTTCACAAATATGTATATATATTTATTTAACTGCAAAGCTAGCAGTATATCTTTTGATCTGAGCTTAAGTCCTAACAAGAGACTCAACTGTGTCGAAAGTTGGAACATGAACCCTTTAGCTGGGGGATGATATCATGCGTAGTATTAAGGAATATTAAAGAACTCGATAATTGTTTCTTGTTTTTCAAAACTAAAGTAACTATTTTCGATAGTCTCGTCCAGGTCTAGCCTACTGTATACTGGGAACAGCGTTATTGTCCTCGTCGTGGTGTTGTTTAGACCATCCGGAAGCAAAACCGGACCAGACTGACCAGACTAGACCTCATGAAAGTAAAAATTCCATCTCTAGCTGCTAGCGTAAAGGTCGGAAGTGTGCACCCCTGTGACCTAGACATCCAGCTTTTACAGGCTTGTTAACTTTGAGGGCTTAATGGGTGTGAGTTTACGATTATTATATGCAGAGCCTATGTACCTTATGTAGAGCCAGTTACTCAGTCATCTGTTCGTATAAAACAAAATGAATTCAACAACAGGAGAAATCTCAAACAGTAAAATATTCCAATGGCATTCTGATATGGATATAGATCTACGGGCTGTCATCGATAGGCTGACCAATAAAGACACGTCAGCAACAGATTGTATGTCGGAAAAAGAATATTATGATTTTTGCAGCATAGCCCGACATAGCATGGCACTTCAATATCCGAAAACGTTCGGACCTGCATACCCATTTTTCATGGCCGAATATGTAGAGCTGTCGAAGGAAATGGAGAGAAAATGGCTAGATGGCTTACTGCATGAACGAGAAGCAATGGCAAAAGGCTTCCATTTTGTTAAAGCTCGAATTGACAGATATTTCCCGAATGCTACAAAATATGTAGGTGAAAGTTCTAAATCACCTCATATCTACAATACACAATGGAGTCAGGTTGCTAAAACCAATGATAGCGACGATGAGTTGTCATGCCAAGTCAATGCAGGGCCAGGCGGAGCGTTTATAGCGTTGGATTCGAAAACTGGAAACGATCATGATGAGACCTATGTTTCAGGTAAATGATTTTACTATTCATGTTGTTATCCTAAAAGGCCATTCAAAACATCTAGTATGTAACGTTCTAGAAGGCTATAAATACCAAATATGAAACGAGGACTTACAAATTATTTTATCTACTGAGTGGTAAATGCTTAGCCTGCGTGCAGACTATCTAAAACAAAACTTCTATAAAGTGTATAAAGTCTACACTTTATAGAAGTTCTGTTTTGAGTCTGCACACAGGCTAGTAAATGCTTTGATCATGCTTTTACATACCCAAGACAAAATTTACAAGATAATAACATTTCATAATTTGGAAAATGAGTATATTCTACTGGTATAATAGTTGACAAAATATCCTCATTATCATTATTTGTCCTCAGGTTTCCCCATTATGTTCAATTATAATATTTTTGCATTCCTCCGTACTTTTCAGAATTTGAAAAACATTCACCAAGCACCACCAGCACGCCAAGAAAACGATCATCGACTGAGGACAGTGGTTTCCGTATCAAGAAAAGATCAAAAAGAGACGAATGCACTCAACTGGTAATAGCGGCCGTAGAGAAACTGAATGAAACTAATATAGAAATACTTTTCGAAATAAAAAATTTAAATAAAGCAATTTCAAAATAATATATAATAAACATCATAATGGCATTAATATATATAAATATAGTGCCTATAGCTTCATGTTCTAGGCGCTTCGAGGGTTCTTTTTAACTACAGCTGTACATCAGTATTATAACTACTAATATGGATGTATTACCAATAAAAATATATACTAACATTTAACGTCGATATCCGACCTTTCTGGCTTCTTTTTAATGACAACAAATAATATTAGCAATCTCTTGAAATAAATCGCTTTTTATAGAATAACTGTTCAATGTTCTTTTTGTGTTGTCCGTTTAATAGTCATTTCATAAAAGCCGTAAAAAATTGAAATATAGAAAAGTTTGAAAGATTCAATAGACCGGCAAATGAATAAATCACATACGTTTATGAATGAGGTATAAATAGACAAATGGTCATTGAATTAATCATCAATAACTTGCGAACTGTGAGTTGAGCGATCTAAAAATAATTCGAGCAGAGCAAACCGAAAGGTGTGAATCAGTCACTTAGTGTTCTTGTGACATCGATTTGATCAACTCGGAAAGACTCCAGCTGAAAACGAAAATATTGCTTTTTGAACACAAAATGTAAAAAAGCAGGGCGGATCGCAATCTCGCATCAGAATGACCTACACAGCGATAATCTACTACACAGAACACAACTTTTTATGTATTTTTCATCGGAATGAATTAATAGGTTTTTCAGGTATGTTCTTTCGAAGTTTTATTTTGACTTTTTAGGTAGTTAAAATAGATTCTACGGAATTAAAATTACGATATTTGAAAAGATTAATTATTCAAGTATTGCAGACGTTTTAATTCTTTAATTTATAATAAGAAATGGCGAAGATATCACCGTTTTAAATGAAGCACAAAATACGATTTTCACACCATTTTCGGAAACTTTAAAGTGCTATAAAATTGACACTGTTGCAAATTTTTCGATAAAAGTTACATTTCTGAACTCAGCTCATCGAGTTGTACTTGCACATATGTTTTTGTTAAATTTGACGAGGGGGTGGCGAGAAAGTGCCGATTTCACATGGAATGACCCCCTTATGCACTGAGCCTGAGAGGATCTGTAGACTGTGGTCTTTAGCCTTTAGGTTATATATAATCAACATAAATATAACAAAAAATAGACATCTGTTCTGTGAAGCGCCATTGGATTATACAGTAGACCTACTAAAAAATCCTTCATTCTTCAGTTCAGTCAGTCTAGCTGCATGCATTAAACGGATTATTGACGTTAAAATAGAAATTAATAATACATATAGTAATAATTGAACGAAAAGATAGGTTATTGCTAGCCTACATTGTTTGTAAAAGACAACGAATTCGTTTAATTAGAAAGTTATTGACTTTTGAGAAACAGAAGCCATTTACGGTCTATTTAAATTACAGGCCTACTTACCTCTCCTAGGAGGAGATCGGCTCCTACTTCTCCCCATAGTAAACCAAAAGTATCTCTAAAATATTCAGTTGAGATTTGATAACCACCAAATTACTTCACAGATCGAAGAAATTAATGAAATACAAAGCCATATATTGGTAAACTTTCAAAGCAAAAAAACAAAAGTTAGAAATTCAAGATTGAACTAAATTAGTAAGATGGCGGAGATAAAAAAAGCCTGAGCACGACTTTGCTAGTCTAAATCATAGTGGTTTATGAATCAACAAAATCGTGAAAATTAAAAAGCTGCTCTTCTGTAATTTCTATTGTGGCTGTCGCGTGAACACAGCGATATATTTTTCCCATCTGAAATCCGTTACTATGAAAGCGAGGTAAACAACTGATGACAGCAACACCAGAGCAACTCTCACAGCAATGGACAAAGTGTTACTTGAACAATTGAGCGAAATCAGTAATGATAAAAAATACACAGGATTAGAAGAACTATTTGAAAGTCTAAGAAAAGGAAAGAAATCCTCAGCTCAAGATGGTCCTGAACCTTTTTCAACAGAAATATTCGTATTATGTGCAGAAGCTGCACTGAAGGTGAACCATTGCTGTTGCTAGGCATGAGCATTGAGCATGCTGTTTGCTGTATTTGATATAGTGTGAAATATGCTATACAATACTGTGTTAAATTTGACGATAATCATCCATCCTTTCCTGCGTAGATTTAACAGGCTTAGTAGGTATACGATATCTTGGGGAAATATAGGTTCAAGCCGCCCTTGAAATATTTTCAACCTGGTCAATGTCATCGCGTTACTAGAATGAATGTAATTTGTCATTTCAATGAGTAAATGAATCATGAATACCGACTTTTAAATTGTTTAGTTGTTGTCTACCCTGTGTGCCTCAGTGCCTGTACACAGAAAACAAACACCAGGTGTGATATTAAACGTTACAATCCTGCAATCCGAGAGTGCAGAGGGCTTTTGCAAAATCAGATGCCTGAAATTTCCACTGGAAAATATTTCAAATTAAGTTGCAATCTAATTGTGTTGAAATCACAATGTCTTTTTTCTTCTACTCAATTGCACAGGAAATTTGTAGCGGATGGAATGAGTATGTATTGGTAAATTACCACACGCGTACATAGACGTTGATTAGATATATATTTGATGTAGGCCTAATAGTTGTAGCTGGCCACCAACAGGGAGAGGATGAATAAGGGTTAATATGACCGTTGATAAACAGAGCCTCTATAAAGGTGGACCAGCTTTGCTATTATAGGTGCTGTGAGCTGTCGCCACAAAGGGCAGACGTGAAGAGAGTTGATATATTACATACAGTGATTTACATTACAAGGTATACGTGATTACAAACGGAAGCTTTACAGTTAACAAAGGAAATACATTATGGATAAGGCAATAGACATAAAACAATCCACTACAATTTCCATTTTAGTTTGATCAAATCTTCGTAACTTACAATATAATATTCAATGAAAGATAATTTTCTGGGTCTAAACATTTGAGCGTGGTAGAGTTGGCGTATAGCCTAAACATTGTTGTATGATTTTTATTGTAATAGAATCGAGTATTTTTTATAATTGCAGGCTGAGAATATAAGGATCGCATCTGAATGCTTGAAACTCTATTTCTCAAGCTCACCGGCGTCAAATCAGTTTTTGTGCAGGGCATATTTCTGTCAAGCTGAGATAGACTCTCCTAAAAAGTATGCAGAATATGTAAGTTGATGTTTTAAAATTATTTACTTTTATAGCTAATTATAATAATATATTTATGTAATTATTTTGTATTTAAATTGTTTAATTAAGCAGTGATGTGACCATTTGAATGTAAACTTTCAACGTTTGGTACATCAATGCCATGTATTTCATTGATATTCTATTCAACTCATGAAAATGAGCAGTCAACTATCACTGCTTTCTTAGCCTCTGGTAACAAATCAGTTACCAGAATAATTATAAATTAGATGAAATGTTCATGAACATTGAAACTCCCAATTATCATAAAATGTTCATGAACCGTTAGTTTACTATTAAATTATTGTGATTATTTGAGGTTCATATTTATAGGAAAAGCTATCCAAGGCATCAACAATTATTGTGAAAGCCATCAATTATGCTAAACAGTCACCAAGGTATTTCACAACTTCTATTAAAGTATCTATATCTCCTTTTGGAACACAACCGATTTGGATAATTTGTTTTTCTATCTATACATGTCACTATTGCGTTTTTGCATATAGTGATTCTTTCCCCGTCAAAGTTGACCTTGAACATGACATTTTGAAGATTTTCATGTCCCACTTTTTGAAACTAATTCATTAACTGTTCATGCTGATCCTGCTTGATGCGTGTAGAAATATAAATGTAGCCGGACATCCAGGTCAAACCATTTTGAGGTATAATATCGCTCCTTTTTTGGTTTCAAATTGTGGGACACAATAATCACCAAAATACCATGTTCAAGGTCAATTTGGACCTCAAAAGAGAAAAACGCAACAATGGTATATGTACTCACAGCAATAAATCTTATATCATTCAACACCATTTCCTCGCAATAGCTGCTATTTTGATTGAAATAGTATCAAATTTTATTGTAAAGTAGTTTTAGAATATCATAAATGGCTTACGAAGACATGAACTATAAATAGGATGTTTCATAGAATTTTCCATGTGCTCTTTGAAACATAAATCATTTGTTTTGATGTAAAAATACTATTTTCAAGCAATAATTATATCAGATTCTATAATTTGAAAATTTTATTTTATGTGTAATGATTGTGTTTCAATCCTATTCATTTACCAACTTTTATGTTAGATACTATGTTATCAAGTTCTGTACTGTAGTCATGACGCTAATACAATTTAATTGTACCATTCTTTTATAAATTATCAAATGGGACTGCAATTCGATCACGTGTTTCACGCGCTGCCTCGTACATTAGAAATCTGGTTCGTTATTAACTCATTGATATGAGTTGATCACAATATTCTACTGCCAGGTTGTGTTTATATACCAATTTTAAACCTCGTTTGTCACCTACAATGGTTCAATGTGTCCAGCGGAGGCCGTAGGCCTACAAATCAAACGTAATTGTTTGAAACCTCTTCAAAGAATTATTTATACAAATTTAATTTAATTTTTCAAAAGTTTTGAAGTTCATCATTGATTGTCATCCACATACGCCTAATAATGTCCTCTTCAAATAATTATTTATACAAATTTAATTTAATTTTTCAAAAATTTTGAAGTTCATCATTGATTATCATCCACATACGTCTAATAATGTCCTAATCAAAGAATTTTCTGTAGGCTACGAATTTAATTAATTTTTCAAAAATTTTGAAGTTCTTCAATGATTGTCATATATATACGTCGAATAATGTCCTCTTCAAAATATTAATTATTAGTTACAAATTTATTTTGATTTTTTAACGATTTTGAAGTTCATCAATGATTCCCCTGTGAAAACAGTTCAGGTTTCACAGTTCATGAACAGTTCATGAAAATTGGAGTCATTTAACGTTCATGAACTGTTCATGAACTCCTGAACTGTTTTTCGCAGGGGTTGTCATACATATACATTTAATAATGTCTTATATTGTCTAAACTTGTAACATCTTGTGAAGCCATCACCATTCCCTTGACTAACTCTAACAGTCGATTTATAACAAAGCATAACAACTACATGAATGTTTTATGAACTTGATGACATTGATGTTGATGAACCATAGACTCATGATATGTTATTATTATCTACAGAGATATTGATTTAGTTAGCCTTTCTTGTTTCTATCCAGGCATCATTTCCTCATTTACAATGCATCTGTTTGTTTCTGGTCGTTCGCTCGACAATTCAACCGTACTGGCTGCCGTGAAGAACTTGCAAAATGGCTTCATATTATTGTTAAATCTTTAGACGAAGTTGAAGATGAAGATGCTGTATGGAGATGTCAGCTGATGATGTTAGTGAGATTTTGAAAATACCTTCTTTTGTATCTGTAGAACTTTGGCTCGATGTGAGAGAGACAGAAACAGCGACAATAACTTTTACATTGTAATGAGACAGCATCAACATTTACAGCAAGACTGAGTCTAAGCTACAAAAGTATTCTATTTATCACAATTAACAACACGTGACTGATCTGTACAACGTAAACCATTGTGCAGAGATACGGAAACGAACCATTCATTACAATACAATAATAGATAGCTTAAATATCATGACTTACAAACAATACTTATCAACAGCAAGTATTAAGCTGGGCCAATGTATACTACAGTATCAAATCAAGCAGATCACGTACCACCGCGCCGTAAAGCTTTGTCCAGGTTACAATCTGTAATGGCGCTAGTCCATCTCGTCCCTCAGTTTAATCTAAAAATGGTCAACCTTTAATATTTATCAAGACTTATTTCATTGTAAGATGATAATCAAGTAATTTCCAATTTGACAAAGTCTCCCCTGTGAAAAAGTTCATGAATTCATGAACATGTAATATGGTCGACTTGTAGAAAATTAAAACTCAAAAATGTTACCTTATCTTGTTGTATTAAGTTATTGTGTTCCATAACAACAACAAGAATTTCCAATATTGCTGTTGCAGTTACATGATTATGAGGTTATGCTTCAGCCTCAAGAATAATGAGGCAACAGCATAAGGACGCATATATGGATATCAGAGCATGATCATGATAAAATAAAATACTATAAAGAAACTCAATCTTGTTATATCTCTGCAATCCTGTGTCATCTACTAATCATATTGATAATACAGAATACATTAAAACATGGCGCTGCGAGAAATTGAATTTTTAGCTCCAAAGCCACTTTCTGGCTCATCTTTGCCTGATGAATGGAAAATCTTCAAGAGGAAATTTACCCAATTCTTGACTGCTGTAGAAAAAACAGATGCACCATCTGCAGTTCGGGTAGCAATATTACTCAGAGTCATTGGCGCAACAGGTAATGATATTTATGAAAATTTCACATATGCAGATGGTGAGGCCTCCACAGATTATAAAATAGTGATGACAAAATTTGATCATTTCTGTGCCCCTCGTATCAACATTTTTATGGCCCGCCACAAGCTCCTAACAATGAAGCAAGAAGACCGGACAATCGATGAATATGTAACAGAACTCCAAAAGCAAGCACAGCGTTGTAATTTGGAGATTATGAAAGACGAACTGGTACTCCAAGCCTTGGCAATGGGTCTTGACGACGACAAAACACGTAGAAAATTGTTTGAAGCCGAAAAGTTAACGCTGGAAAAAGCCGTCAAGATTTGTCGTCGAGCTGAAGACACAAAGGCAGATATGACTAAATTGTCAGAAGAGGTCCATGCTGTTAACTTTAAAACAGAGAAATACAAGTCTAAAGTAAAGAAAGTCAAGACAATTAATAACTGCAAATTCTGCACTGGGACTCATGCAGCTCGAGCTTGTCCAGCATATGGAAAATATTGTGCAAAATGCAAACGTATGAATCACAATGCTGCTGCTTGCCGGTCAACACAGACAGTTCAATATCTTGATGATAGCAGCGATGAAGAGGATGTTAACATTATCCAGGTTAAAAATAATGGTAAAAAGCTAATTGCAAATTTGAATATTAAACTTGACGGTGAAAACAAGGTGCCCCTGACAGTGCAGTTAGACTCAGGAGCAGCTGTTAATGTGCTATGTCTGAAAGACTATGATAAGCTGGGAAGACCAAAGCTGAAAAAGAGCAACACTGTTCTAACCATGTATAATGGCAGCAAAACTATATCAAGAGGAACACTGAAAGCCACAATTGTGAAAACAATACCAGACACAATCACATTTGAAGTTGTAGATCTTGGACGCACAACCCTACTATCTCTGGAGACGTGTACAACACTTGGATTAATACAAGTTGCGGAATGTGTAAATGTAGTCGAAACTAGCAATACTAAATCAAAGACTACGCACATGGACAAAGAAAAAGTACTAAAGAACTACAAAGAGATCTTCACTGGACTGGGAAGTTTTCCAGGAGAATATCATATAGAAACAGAACCATCATGCCAACCAGTACAACACAAACCACGTAAAGTGCCTATTCACATAAAAGCAGATGTGATGAAGCAAATCAAATCGTTAGAAGCACTTAATGTAATTAAAAAAGTAGAAGAGCCCACAGACTGGATTTCCTCAATGGTGGCTGTTCGGAAACCCAATGGAAAAATACGCATATGTATAGATCCAAAAGATTTAAACAAAGCAATCAAAAGAAACCATTACGAAATGCCAACAATTGATGACGTACTTCCAAATCTTAGCAATGCTAAAATTTTCTCTCTTCTTGATGCAAAAGATGGGTTTCTTCACGTAAAATTAAGTGAATCAAGCAGCTATCTGACAACATTTTGGACACCTGATGGAAAGTATCGTTGGCTGCGCATGCCATTTGGGATTTGTTCTGCACCTGAAGAATTTCAACGTCGCCTTGCTGATCTTCTGCGGGGCTTGAAAGGCATCCAGATTGTTGCTGATGACATTTTGGTGTATGGTTGTGGCGACACGATGGACGATGCCCGAAAAGACCATGATGAAAACTTAACTAACCTGTTGGAAATGACAAAACAAAAATGCATTAAATTGAATGCTTCTAAACTTCGTCTTGGGTTAACGGAACTACGATACATTGGTCATCATATCAGCAAAGATGGTATTCGGCCTGACCCAGAAAAAGTTCGTACTATTATGGATATGGCTGAACCCTCAGACAGCACATCGATGCGAAGGTTTCTTGGCCTAGTCAATTACGTCGGAAAGTTTCTACCTAACCTTAGCAAAATCAGTGCACCACTGCGAAGTTTAACAGAGAAAAAGCCAAAGCAGGAGTTTAATTTTGGCAGTGCTGAACAGAATTCCTTTGCTCAAATCAAAGCTCTTATCAGCCAAGACTGTCTGCTTCAATACCTTGATATAACAAAAGAACTCTCCATTCAATGCGATGCTAGCATCTCAGGTCTCGGCGCAGTTTTGCTACAAGATGGAAGACCAGTATCTTTTGCATCCAGATCCCTCACTCCAGCTGAAAAACGATACGCGCCCATTGAATTAGAATGTATGGCCGTGGTATTTGCTTGCTCAAAATTTGATCAATACATTTATGGCAAAAAGGACGTCTTAGTCGAAACCGACCACAAGCCTCTAGAATCGATTCTCAATAAGTCTTTACTAATGGCCCCTAAACGCTTACAAAGAATGATGATGGCTCTACAGCGATACAGCTTGATGGTCAAGTATAAGCCCGGCAAAGACCAACTTATTGCAGACACCCTTTCACGATCACCAGTCAGTGGAGTGATTGAAGAGACATTGACACATGCAGATATATGTGCTGTTGAAGCTGCCAATCTAAACCCATGTGAATATGTCAGCATAAGCGACGCGGTCATAGAAGAGATCAAATCATACACTGCTGAAGATGAACAGCTCTTGACCCTTGCGCAAACAATTACTCAAGGCTGGCCTGACATCAAACAAGCCCTACCAGGTAATCTCAAGATTTTCTGGACCTACAGAGATGAACTCACAGTTGACGATGGTCTTATATTCAAAGGCCCCAGAATTGTCATTCCCAAAGTCCTACAACCAAGAATTTTAGAAAAGCTACATTGCAGTCATCTTGGCTTTGATGCCACAATAAGAAGAGCTCGCGACACAGTATTTTGGCCTGGCATTACAGCTTCCATCAAATCTACGATTGAGCGCTGCTCTCCATGCTCAATGGGCAGAGCACGCCTACCGAAAGAACCAATGCAACCTCACAATATCCCAAACAAACCATTTGAAAAGGTCGGGATGGATTTTATGGACATTGGCCGACAACCCTACCTAGTGGTGGTGGACTACTACAGTGATTACATTGAAATCTGCAAAATGCCCAATTATTCTGCACTGGCTACCGTTAACGCTGCCAAAGAAACATTTGCCAGATATGGAGTCCCTACGAAAATTCAAAGTGACGGAGGTTCCCAGTTCACCTCCCGCAAATTCAAAATATTTGCCAAATATTATGGAATAAAACATTCCAGATCATCACCAGCTTACCCACAGTCAAATGGAAAAGCAGAGTCAGCTGTCAAAATTGCAAAGAAATTATTGAAGCGCTCATCAGATCCATTTGCTGCTCTTCTGGAATGGCGCAACACCCCAACTGCAGGTATTGGACTCAGTCCTATGGAACGCCTCCAAGGTAGAAAAGCTAGAGGCCTTGTCCCTTCACTAAATATGGAAACAACAGATATAATGGATGGACCAAGCATCAAATCGAAGAAAGAGCAAATAAGCAAGAAAAGTAAGGACATATACGATAGAAGTGCAGCACCACTCCCTCCCCTGAAAGCTGGAACAAAAGTGCTAATTCAATCATCTGCTTCATTTGGTCCTGTGAAGTACAAACGCGGAACAATCAAAGAACAAGTGGCCCCACGCAGCTACACAGTCCAAACTGCCAAAGGCATCATTCGCCGAAACAGAAGACATCTGCAAGTACTTAAAAGCCAAACAGATACTGATACAGAATCTGATGGTTACACTTCATCTGACGAGCAAGATGCTGTTGTAGTTCAAGATACTGTAGATGGAGGACAAGAAACATCATCACATCATGGAGTTCGCACTCGCTCTGGACGATTGATAACACGTCCTAGTCATCTTAGAGACTACGTATGAACTACCGGATGCAACTACCTGATGCGACTATACCAGCAATAAATGATCACTTGATCATAAAGTAATAATAATAATAATAATAATAATAAAATAAATAAAAGAATAGAAGATGTTGCAGTTACATGATTATGAGGTTATGCTTCAGCCTCAAGAATAATGAGGCAACAGCATAAGGACGCATATATGGATATCAGAGCATGATCATGATAAAATAAAATACTATAAAGAAACTCAATCTTGTTATATCTCTGCAATCCTGTGTCATCTACTAATCATATTGATAATACAGAATACATTAAAACAATTGCGCACTATAATGAACGAATGCTCAATAGTTGTGGTGATCCTATGAGTTTATCGCGCTCGCTCGTCGTGATAGTCATTCTCGATTTTCAAGATTTGAAACTCTCACTTTTTTTAATGCTTTTTTCTCCAAAATACTTATCCGTTTATTGAAAAAACTTTGCAAAGTTTTACATATTTATTCCAAGGTAATTTTTTCATGAAAAACCCTCATTAAAACTTTGCAACAGTAGTTTTCTGTGTTCTTCTCCAGCTTGGAGCCTGTAAAAAAAATTTTATCGGCAAATTTTGAAATTAGTTTTCTAAAGATGTTTATCCTACAATTTCCAAACACATGGACCAACCAATCAAATTGCAGAATTACGTTCAACCACAATGTCATATTTTAGGATCACAATTCACAAAGTTCATGAACAGTCATGAACAGCAGTTCATAAACCAGTTAGCGAACGTGATTTTGCCAAGAATTTCATAAACACACAGGAACTGTTTTATTACAGGGAGATTGCTTTATTACAGTTTTTGAAAAGATACATTAACATTGTATCATCTGATAACGTAAGTTGCTAGCGTTATTCAAGACTGTGAAGCTGTTTTTAAAGTTATTATTTGGCTACAATCAGTGTCCAACACATTGTTCTGTCTTCTTGGATCCTAGAGGCATTTAAACATTTGAAAAAAATTTTTTTGTTGATGTTTGACCCATAAATCATAAAAAATATCAGTTTTCTGCTGAATTCCCTTTAACCTTCCGGAATGTAGGATTACAGGATTCTTGCTGATTGTCTGACCCTTGCTGTAATATTTCAAACTACTGTATGCCTATGCTTGTTTCAGATTGACTAGGTGCTTGGATAATAATATAGCAATCAGTGAAAGTATCATACTTCCATTTCAGCGCTTTGATTGAATGTCGAATAGAGACAGGAAGCAAAGAAGATGCAGCACATATTTGCCAGTCAGCATTGAGTCTTGCAAAATCTCAATGTCCGCAACTTATCAAGCCAATATTTACCTTGAAGGTAAGTGGGTATAACTACGGTCAAACATGTTATAATGGTCATCTTTATACAATGGCAACCTATCTGTTAGGGGTAGAAAGTGTTGAGACCACTGGGACCGGCGGTCGCAGGCACAATTATTGAACAATAGAATTCCTGCAGGCGCATTTTGCTAAAAATTAGATTTATTCTTGATCTATAAATAATTCATAAAGTTTATTAATGAAACCGAATAAGAGGTGCATAAGGATGAAACTAATTACTAATTACTGATTACTTACCGAATAAGTGGCTAGGGCGTTGTTAGACCTCGGCCCACAGGGTCTTAGGTTCAATCCTTGACAGAAGCACTAGTGGATGTGACCTTATAGTGTAGTGGCTAAAGGACGTTGTTAGACCTCGGCCCACAGGGTCTTAGGTTCAATCCCTGACAGAAGCACTATTGGATGTGACCTTATAGTGTAGTGGCTAGGGCATTGTTAGACCTCGGCCCACAGGGTCTTGTGTTCAATCCCTGACAGAAGCACTATTGGATGTGACCTTATAGTGTAGTAGCTAGGGTGTTGTTAGACCTTGGCCCACAGGGTCTTAGGTTCAATCCCTGACAGAAGAACTATTGGATGTGACCTTATAGTGTAGTGGCTAGGTTTGTTAGACCTCGGCCCACAGGGTCTTGTGTTCAATCCCTGACAGAAGCACTATTCGATGTGACCTTATAGTGTAGTAGCTAGGGTGTTGTTAGACCTTGGCCCACAGGGTCTTGTGTTCAAATCCCTGACAGAAGCACTATTGGATGTGACCTTATAGTGTAGTGGCTAGGGCGTTGTTAGACCTCGGCCCACAGGGTCTTGTGTTCAATCCCTGACAGAAGCACTATTGGATGTGACCTTATAGTGTAGTGGCTAGGGTGTTGTTAGACCTCGGCCCACAGGGTCTTGTGTTCAATCCCTGAGAGAAGCACTATTGGATGTGACCTTATAGTGTAGTAGCTAGGGTGTTGTTAGACCTCGGGCCACAGGGTCTTAGGTTCAATCCCTGACAGAAGCACTATTGGATGTGACCTTATAGTGTAGTGGCTAGGGTGATGTTAGACCTCGGCCCACAGGGTCTTAGGTTCAATCCCTGACAGAAGCACTATTCGATGTGACCTTATAGTGTAGTGGCTAGGGCATTGTTAGACCTCGGCCCACAGGGTCTTGTGTTCAATCCCTGACAGAAGCACTATTGGATGTGACCTTATAGTGTAGTAGCTAGGGTGTTGTTAGACCTAGGCCCATAGGGTCTTAGGTTCAATCCCTGACAGAAGAACTATTGGATGTGACCTTATAGTGTAGTGGCTAGGGTGTTGTTAGACCTCGGCCCACAGGGTCTTGTGTTCAATCCCTGACAGAAGCACTATTGGATGTGACCTTATAGTGTAGTGGCTAGGGTGTTGTTAGACCTTGGCCCACAGGGTCTTGTGTTCAAATCCCTGACAGAAGCACTATTGGATGTGACCTTATAGTGTAGTGGCTAGGGCGTTGTTAGACCTCGGCCCACAGGGTCTTGTGTTCAATCCCTGACAGAAGCACTATTGGATGTGACCTTATAGTGTAGTGGCTAGGGTGTTGTTAGACCTCGGCCCACAGGGTCTTGTGTTCAATCCCTGACAGAAGCACTATTGGATGTGACCTTATAGTGTAGTAGCTAGGGTGTTGTTAGACCTCGGGCCACAGGGTCTTAGGTTCAATCCCTGACAGAAGCACTATTGGATGTGACCTTATAGTGTAGTAGCTAGGGTGTTGTTAGACCTTAGCCCACAGGGTCTTAGGTTCAATCCCTGACATAAGAACTATTGGATGTGACCTTATAGTGTAGTGGCTAGGGTGTTGTTAGACCTCGGCCCACAGGGTCTTGTGTTCAATCCCTGACAGAAGCACTATTGGATGTGACCTTATAGTGTAATGGCTAGGGCGTTGTTAGACCTCGGCCTAAAGGGTCTTGTGTTCGATCCCTGACAGAAGCATTACTGGTTGGCATTAGGAAGGGCACTTGACCATTCTACTCACACACTTAACAAAATATGTGCTATGTGGTTCATGTTTTGCTCCAAAAGGTCTTCCGAAACAAGGAAGTCAGTACGTATGATGGTTCCAATGCAAAGCCACTTCCCCCAATGCGCATAAATGATGCACAACAAGAAAGCGGTACTCAAACCAGTTCTAAATGTAAACCACTCTATTGTCATACTGGTACAGTCAAACGTGTTATAACGGTCACCTCTATACAGCGCCCACCTGTCTATAGTGGTCACTCAAGATTGCAATGTCCAAAATAGTATTTCCTATTGAATCAAACCTGTATTTAAAAGCCACCTGTCTATAGTGGTCAATTTATCTACCTTTCGTAGTTGGCTGTTTACAAGTTTCACTGTAATTACCTTCTTATTTTCATTCTGTGTATATTTGTCATTAATAGGTCAAGCACAAGCTTGATGAGGCTACAAAGACAATCAAAGATATGAAACTGCCCTATCACATTTCAATCTTTCATAAAATTTTGAATTTGAAACTGTAAGATTTTAACTTGCTAATGCTTGCTAACTTGAGAATTAAATCATGATATTGTCAAGGGCCTTGTGTTTAATGGTTAGAAGGCATGCTTTAATTTAATTTCTCTAAATCCCTGTTGTCCATATCTCTATTTTACTGTATTTTCCCTGTGAAGAGTTTTCTTAGTTCATGAACATTGGCTTAATGAAATTATAAACTTGTTTGTTGAACTGTTCATGAAATTGGATCATTTAACTTCTATAAACTGTTCTAGTATGAGTAACGTGCCGTTAACTAGCTAGTTACATTTTCTGGTGTATTTTATTATAATTGTGTCCTTCTTAATTTTGTAGCAATGGTGTTGCTGCTGATTCATCACAAGATACAAGTACGGCATTAAAGACAATATTTGAAAGCATAATTGCAACACCATCATTATCTCCGTTGACACCAAGTAAACAAAGCAAGCATAATAACAAAATTCATTTACAGAAATTAGATACCAAAGATAGGTATGAGATTGATAATAAATTTTAAATCTTTGTTACTAAATTTTACTGTTACGATAACTATTTACTGTTATTGATTGAAGGCATGACCCGATATTGGCAGATAATGACCGTAGTTTGTCAATGACTAAAAATAATTATTAATGTATTTATAGGCCTACTATATAGAGAAAAAGAAATATTGCTAATAGTTGTTTGATATCTTTTTATTAAGGAAAGCGCAATTATTTTGGTAACTGAGAGCTAGCATGACTGTCTGTGTTTGGCATTTTGAAAAAGAATGTACCTAAGAGCTAACATGATTATGTATACATTTTGATAAAATGTGGAATTTTCATACAATGAAACCTGTATCTAACGGCCAGCTACAAGAGGCAGATATACTGCCCACTATAGACAGATTGCCTTTATATACAGGTTTGTTTCAATAGAAAATGCTATTTAGACACTGCAAGGGTGACCACTATAGACAGATGGCCGCTGTATAGAGGTGACCGTTATAACAGGTTTGACTGTATGAGTTTTTTACAAAAAAATAGTTTACCCATTTTCAGTTTAAAGGTTAGTGTTGTAGCAAATTGTCAAAGATCACAAATATTACACGTTAGCAGTACTTTGAATTTCACACCATAAGAAGGTGGTCATCAGGTGATTTTTATTGGTGTGAAAATCGAAGTAATATGTCTTATATTTTATACTCAACCTTGTGAATTGTGAAATGGTTCATGAAAAACCGGCCATCTAACTATTCTTGAACTACCCACAGACGCTTCTTAAATTGTTTATAAGCTGTTCATGATATGTCATAGATATCCATGAGGTTCATGAACCATTGAATATTTCATGAGCAGTTAATGGACCCAATACATTTTTTCGCAGTGCTGTTAATGTCAACGATTTGAATTTTTCACTCAGCACTGTAAAAGCAGCTTTTTTACCCAAAAACTGATCTTCTTCAACTGGTATATAAAAGAATTGGAAATGGTCTAGAATCATCCAGTAACTAACTTGGAGCCAATCCCAAGAAAAAATTATGAAAAGTAAGCACCTGAGCTAGTCCCAGGCCCTTTAGCCAAAATTATTACAACAAATTTTAGTCGAACAAAAACATGAACCGTGACGTGCAGTTCAAAGTTTGATATCTTTTTTTATTCTTCATTTCAATTAAAAACCTCGTGGTAAATTTGCAATAAATGTACCAAGGTACCAGATGCAAAAAGAGTTTTGAAATCGATTGCAACAGAATTTACACCTTTGTATTCCTAGATGACCTACAAAATCTTGACAAAAAGGCCTGGGACTAGTTTAGGTGCGCACTTTTTCATAATTTTTTTCTTATAATTGGCTCTAAGTTAGTTACTGATTATTTCTAGATCATTTCCAATTCCATAATATACCAGTTGAAAAAGGTCAGTTTGTGGCTAAAAGATTTGTCGTTATATGCTCACTGTATCAAAATTAATTTAATAGTGCTGGATCATTTTTATATCTCTGCTACAAGAAAGAAGGCAAAAAAATATGCTCCAGTATTCGTTTTTCTAATTATATTTTAGATTACTGCTATTAATTTACCTAATATTAGTTTGAAAAGACATTTAAATTATCTTTAACATTCAATTTATGTTGCTTGTTTATATTTTGTTTGTGGAATACTCCATTACAATAATGCAATATTGAGTTTTTTAATAGATTTTATATATCTATATATATTATATTATCGAGATATTTTAATGTTTGGTCATTCATATTGTATAGTTATATATAATGCCATACTCTTTTGACAATCAATTAACATTTCCAAGTGCATTATCGAATTCCATTTTCGACAGTGGTATAAACTATGTTCATCGTAGAAATTCCATTTTCGGCAGTGTCGTGGTATAAGCTATGTTCATCGTAGACGTCTTACGCGAACTTATACAAAGTAGCAAAGCGCTTTGGATTTTCCATCTAAGCAACTAAATTGGAATTGACCAAGTGGTTAACTGACCAGAAATATTACAATGTTTGTTGTATATTTTTATATTTCTATCATTGTAGAGTTTGTCCATCATTTTAGTTATTAGGATACCATATTGTTTTGAGTTATACGTTTTATTATATCCATTTTATTCGTGTTTTACGATTAAATATCCATACTTTTATTGATTGTCAATTCAATCAATTTTCTCTCTGCATTTTCATCTATAAATATACCATTCTGCGCCTCTCTATCTTGATCGTAACAGAGTAGTCATGGAAGAAGGTATATCACACCCTCTATAGGTCGGTGTTGTCAAAGTAACACAGTATAAGTCAAGGATATAATTGGATATTCTAAACACAACACTGGTTTATATTGATTTATCAACTCAATACATACCAAGACACATATATTCTCAATGAGGAGTGATTTGAGAAACGAGCATGTAAACTGACCATTCATCCTCATTTTATCAAGTCAGCACATAGTACAGTATTAGTAACATCATTCAGTATTGGTCATAGAATGCCTGATAGTCTAGATGATCGAGACCAAATAAATTTTACCAAACGTTGACTAGAATGCTGTGTCTGAAACCTCATTGCTTTATTCTCAACGTATACTGTATCACCTTGACAACACCAACCTGGTTCATATCCAAACCAAGGATACTTAGTTCATTTTGATGTACACCTCTGGGGGTGTTACATCATGGCTTATGACGATGGGATGATCATCGTGGAGTGGTCTTTCATCTAAATACCATCGTTGATGCTCCCTTGGTAATCCAAACTCGACTTCTATTTGACGTTTAAGCCTCTTGACTGTATCGTCTTCAAATACTTCACGGCGGTAAACTATTTTTGGGCAAAATCGAGGAAAGATGTTTAAATTCACATCAAATGTTTTTGTTATTTCTTCAATCTCTTCAAACTCATGTGCCAGACTGAAATTAGCAAAGGGAGTGCTATTTGGAGGCAGTAAGTTCTTTGGAAAATTGATACAATAAATTGGAATTCTGTAGACCCAACTTTGATTATCAATAACTTCTTGCAGTGTTCCTGGGGAAGAAGAAGAAATACAGTAATGCATGCTATTCGCATATTTGTGTTGCAGAAAAACCTGTATTTCAAACAAGTATCAGACCTGATTGTTTTGACGACTGCATAAATTTGTATTTACAATCATCTATGATAAACTAAGTTCCGACTCCATACATGAGCATTATCATTTTTGATTGAGTCTCAGAGGAGGGGGATTGGTGGTTAACTCCATGTTGTTCAATTCCTTAATCTGCATAGGAACCACTTCTAGTTGGCTACACACGACTCAAGAATAGTGATTTAGCAGCTTGGCAGAATGAGAAATTTAAACCTAACGTAGTTGTTGTTATGAGAATTTTTTATCTTTCATGGTTCGCTCTGCATACCTTCTGGTAGGATCAAATCTGCATTATCCAATTCTTTTTGAACTTTTTCAACACTGTACACTTGACTAAGGCGTTTTAGCAATGCCCAGATTCTTGGACTACCATGTGTCTTTGGCCTAGACCAGAATGCTTCACGTTGCGCAAGAATCTCATCTTTTGTTACTGGACGTTTTGAGTACCAAGCACGTCTACGTTCCAAGGGTTTGTGTTGTATCAACCCTATAAAATTTAAGTTTCAAAACTTAGATGTTAAGTATTTGTAACTTTTCGATATGGATAAAATCTACTGATGTTCCTAACGGACATTGCGGAAGATTAAATTGTTTAGTATTTTGAATCTATTCGTTATTCATCATTTTATTTATACCATAATCTGTTATTTTTTTATGAATAATTCCGAAATTAAATGAAATAATTAGATTTTACAATTTAACACAGAATATCAAGCCAACAAGTGAAAACATATTTGACTGTTTAGTTCATGAAATGTTGGCCATTCGTGACCTCAAACCAACATTAAATGTTCAAGGCGACTCAGTGGAGCTAGAGTTTTTAAGAGTTTTTCAATTTTTTATGTAAAATAATTATACGGTTACAATTTTCAAAGTTTTTCAGATTTCTCCTTGTATGGATTTAACATATTCCAAAATTATTTAGTTCAATTTCTTGGCTGTTGTATGTAATATACCTTTGATATTATTTCCTTCAATATTCAGTATTTTATTTACTATCATGTATATTCTCCCACAAGGGACAAAAGACGTTTACTAAAATTTGTAATTATATGATTAATAAAATATTTACTTGAGGATTGCACTATAAAATGTGTTTAAAGGGGCAAAATTGACCGGCGACCGCTGCGAGATCAATTTGAATTTATGCTTAGCGTAATTCAACCGTCTCGCTTTGAAACTATTGTTACACGCAAGCCTAGTTTGTAATAAATTCATGTCAACAATGAACATTGTGTTATAAACAATAAACATGCACGTGATCCTAAGTGCCTGGCGCCTGCCGGTCATTTTTGCTCCTTTAAACATTGTGAAGAGCTTCTTGTATTGATATTCTGTGTTAAAAGTGTTATTACTATCCAGAATTAAGATGTATAAACTTTTTAGTAATAATAACTTAACCATCAAGGTATATGGTTATTAGTTATATCTTTGTGAAACCTTCTGTATTTTTTTAAACTGTGGTATTTTCAACATTCTGATAGTGTCAACGTTTCAAAACTCGGGTGTCACTGTATTACCAAGCGAAACAAAAAATCTCCCGTATCGTTTGTATCTTTATAACTTTTGTTTGAGGATGGCAAGTGAGAGTCGAAACGTCGCAATCTCAAGAGTGATCTCTTTTCTCAAAAATTTATGTCAAACGTTATACAATAAGCCTTTCGAAATGTATATCTTTATTGATTTCATAAGATATATCCTGATATAATTTCTTTTCTGTTAATGAACTTTTTTTAATCTAACTACCAATTACATTAAATATACAATTAAACCAGACACTGATACATAATCATATAAGTATTATGGTATAATCCGCTCAAATGTTTTTCTAAACTGCCGAACATTTCAATTTCATTCATCCTAATTTTCCCTAACCATGCATATGTTATTGTTTAACAATAATCAATTACATAAATTAATGTTAATAAATATATTTAATAATAATGTATACAAACACTGTGTTTTGATTAAGTTTGAACGTTTTTTATCAACTAACCGGTCAAACGGCATCTTCTATTCTTTGGTTGACGTTCTCGTCTTCGTTGAGGTAGTAAATAACCCGCATAACTTGCAATAGCACCAGCGCATACGGTCGCTGCTGTACTGGCTAATATTGCAATACCAAATTTTATCATAATTATAATCAAGATAATTAATTCAAATCCGCTGGTTGATAACCAATCGGAATAAATAAATAATCGAGAAAGAAGGATAATTATGACGTCACAATCATTGATCGCTATGGCTACAAGCTGGCTTTGAGGTTTTGTGTATTTACAAACGAGGCATAACATTTTCGAGAAAAACAGTAACTTGTAATAACAATTATATTTGCTATGCTTATAGTGTCATAAACAGCTTTATTGCCCAAATGTTGAAAAGTTACTCAAAAACTATAAATGAATAAATTTTTCATGGAAAGTTTTACTAAAATTGCGCTTACGCATTTGCGATATGCTTCCTGGAGAATCTATTGCGATTTCTGATTCGAATGCATTCGAAATGTCTTGCTCTGATCTTTGCAGATTTTTAATCAGCAGAACTATAAAACTATATATTAAGAGTTTGCAGTTGCGTTTTTACTAAAATTCTCTAAGGCGTGATTCGGCTATTACGTTCGATTTATCAAAATGGAGTATCGTTTGTCCATGACAACGGATCATCTGAGATTGAAAATCGCCAAGCAAGACGTTAATTTTTAGTTTTAAAGAAATGTAATGGAGATACTATAGTAGGAACTTCTTGTGCCAGTTAGTAATCTTCACGAATTTAAATAAATTCTCGAAATTTAATAGAATAAATGCTTCTGCTCATAGCAGCATCAGATTTTTGCGCGATAACTTGCGTACTTTGATGTTATCGAATGTTACATTTAAATTGTTGAATTTCTTTTATTTAGAATTTCGCTTCTTCTTGATCTGTCAAACCTTGGATTACAATCAAGACAATATGAAACCGTCCAAATTTGTTTGAATGCAATTGAATCAAATGAGATGGTAAGATTTACTGAGTTTCGACAAGTATATAGTTAGCACTGTGGTAATTATATTTCTCAAACAATTTTCAAAGAGCCATTGCACCTACGCGAGCATTTTATCACATTCAGGAAGCATATTGTAGTATATAGGCCCCCGTATATTTCTACCTTATACCATTGCCAATAAGCTAACCATCGCAACTGGAGAAAAGCGCTCAAGAGCTTTTCTGATGCAAAAATTGAGCACCGCAATTCAGAGTGATAACTGCACAAGCATTATGGGAACTTTACCGACTTGTGATGGCATTACAGAAATTTTTAACATGTAGATAATATGCAAAGTTCAAAGTTGTAAATAGTTTTTTAGATTTTACATCTTCGTAGTTTTTTTTTTTTAGAAATTAAAATGTAACAGATACAAATAAAATAAAAACCTTAAAACGTATTTTATCCATTTTGGCAAATGTACATCGTGTTACAATGTCGCTAATATAATTATTAATAGAGTCAAGAAAGACACATCATTTTGCTGTTACTTGAAGTTTCACGTTGTTAAACGATCATATTAACGACGTATTTACCGCTCTACTCTTTACAAACATCGAGCACTTTTCACCTGCCAATATTTTTAAATTTTTATTAAAGTTGAAACCCATTATATCATATAATTATCATTTATATTAGTAGATGTTATCTTATAGCAAAGAATATATTGCTCAATGCTCAATTTCATATGACAGAAATGTAAATAATGAGAAGAGAAAATAGTTAGGAGTCAAAGACCACTTGTTCTTATACTGTTACTTGATGTTTCATAATTTTATAGCAATCTTCAGACAGATAAGCTATAATCTAGAAATCGTTATACAAATTAGTACAATGCCTCTATGTGCTCGTTTTTTCCGATCGATTTATGTCCGATTGTTCTTCGACTGCTTCCCAAAAAGATACTTTATGCTTTAAAGACCGAAAGAGACCAAAATCCGTACTGATGAAGTTGAAAACATAAAAAATATATGGCAAATCAAACGTCACTGTTTTACGCTTTCATGTCGTATCGAATTATATGCTGATATGTCCTCAATACAAATGATTAATAATTGTACTTGCTTTTATTTTTTATATAGGATGAATGTCAAAAATTTGAATTTAAAATTATAGAATGTAACATGTTAGCTGATATGATTTCAAAAAAGTCTACCTTCTCACAACAATCAATAAAGGTACTTTAATTACTGCATTTTAATTATTGCATACGTTTGATCTTTATTTTGTAACCATCATTTAGGAAATTTACTACTTTTTAAAATTTTCCAAATACCTTCAACCGAGATTGCTTTTACTTTTTAAACCTTTCAAAAATTAAATTTGATTTTCATGAGTCACTGTCAAAGCTTTCTTAGCATTTTGAGAAACTGTAGCATGTGTGCTTCATGGTATCACTTGTCATAGAATTAGCGTCATCTGCTATGAAATAAAATGAATGCTATGAAATCTGTTGAAATTGGTCTGCAGTGTCGGGGATGAGATCAACAAAGAGCGTTTAAAATCATTGCTGTCAGCGAAAAAAGTCACTCATCTAGAAATAGAGGAGTGGTACGGGTGCCATCGGTAGTGCGACACCATCTACATTACTTTTACTTATAGAATTAGGATGTAAGGATTCAAAAATTTAAGGATTTAAATATTCAAGGATTCAAGGATTTCAAGATTCAAGGATTCAAGGATTACGGGTTTTAGGATTTAAAGATTCAAAGATTAAAGGATTCAAGGATTTTAAGATTCAATGATTTAAGGATTTAAAGATTTAAGGATTCAAGGATTTAAGGATTACGGGTTTCAGGATTGTATACAATGTGTTTGAGGATTTGCTTCATTTCGTGCATTGATTATGTTTTATTTATTTATAGAAACGTTGTCAAATTTTAGCTCAATTGGATGAAGTTATCCTACAATTTCTTCACTTAGAACAACCTGATCTAATCCAAGTATGTTCGAAATGCAATTTAAACTGTTTGTAAAATAAATAAAACCTTTCATAACTTACAGGATATGGCCTATACTTCAGTAATGGGAAGTATTCTATTCAACTAGATTAGTCCTATAAAGATAATCTGTCTATATAATGGTCAATTTATCTAGATCTTATACGTGGCTGTTTGTATATTCAGACTTGACTTGACTCTAGATCAACCTACGAAAAACTTTATTCGTATTGAATTTACCCTGTCTATAAAAGCCACCTGTATATAGTGGTCAACATATATAGATTTTATAAGTGACTGTTATATTCAGGTTTAACTTGACTCTAAATCAACCTACGAAAAACATTATTCTTATTGAATTTGCCCTGTCTATAAAAGCCACCTGTCTATAAGTGGCTGTTATATTCAGGTTTAACTTGACTCTTGATAAACTTTATATCATACAAAACCATTATTCTTATTGAATTTACCCTGTCTATAAAAGCCACCTGTCTATAGTGGTCACCTTATATAGATTTTATAAGTGGCTGTTATATTCAGGTTTAACTTGACTCTTGATAAACTTTATATCATACAAAACCATTATTCGTATTGAATTTACCCTGTCTATAAAGGCCACCTGTCTATAATGGTCACCTTATATAGATCGTATACGTGGCTGTTATTCAGGTTTAACTTGACCCTAGATAAACTCTATATCATACGAAAACATTATTCCTATTGAAATTACCCTGTCCATAGTGGTCAATGTGCCTATATTTATATATGATTGGATAGCTCAGTGATAAATTATTGCAATATGCGAAAGAGGGAATTAGATAAAATAGTAAGATGAAAGTGTCCAATCACATAGGTATAGTGCTTAATCAGGGCTTTATAATAAATAAATAAATAAATAAATAAATAAATAAATAAATAAATAAATAAATAAATAAATAAATAAATAAATAAATAAATAAATAAATAAATAAATAAATAAATAAATAAATAAATAAATAAATAAATAAATAAATAAATAAATAAATAAATAAATAAATAAATAAATAAATAAATAAATAAATAAATAAATAAATAAATAAATAAATAAATAAATAAATAAATAAATAAATAAATAAATAAATAAATAAATAAATAAATAAATAAATAAATAAATAAATAAATAAATAAATAAATAAATAAATAAATAAATAAATAAATAAATAAATAAATAAATAAATAAATAAATAAATAAATAAATAAATAAATAAATAAATAAATAAATAAATAAATAAATAAATAAATAAATAAATAAATAAATAAATAAATAAATAAATAAATAAATAAATAAATAAATAAATAAATAAATAAATAAATAAATAAATAAATAAATAAATAAATAAATAAATAAATAAATAAATAAATAAATAAATAAATAAATAAATAAATAAATAAATAAATAAATAAATAAATAAATAAATAAATAAATAAATAAATAAATAAATAAATAAATAAATAAATAAATAAATAAATAAATAAATAAATAAATAAATAAATAAATAAATAAATAAATAAATAAATAAATAAATAAATAAATAAATAAATAAATAAATAAATAAATAAATAAATAAATAAATAAATAAATAAATAAATAAATAAATAAATAAATAAATAAATAAATAAATAAATAAATAAATAAATAAATAAATAAATAAATAAATAAATAAATAAATAAATAAATAAATAAATAAATAAATAAATAAATAAATAAATAAATAAATAAATAAATAAATAAATAAATAAATAAATAAATAAATAAATAAATAAATAAATAAATAAATAAATAAATAAATAAATAAATAAATAAATAAATAAATAAATAAATAAATAAATAAATAAATAAATAAATAAATAAATAAATAAATAAATAAATAAATAAATAAATAAATAAATAAATAAATAAATAAATAAATAAATAAATAAATAAATAAATAAATAAATAAATAAATAAAAAGAATCAAAGAGAGACATACGATTTAGTATCTCTTTTTTGACTCATTAAATAGGAATTAAATATCACGAAATTATTCCCGTTACTCCATAGTTTAAAAGATAGTGATAAACTTAAATATAGACATGACTTAACAAGCATTTCTATCTGGGCCGTCAAAAAGTGGATTATAGGTGAGGAATTTCCCCTGCGCTCTAGAAAAGTATATGCTCTCGAGATTTTGTTTTTACAGTTTGATTGTGATTTTGAGATTATAGTTGGGAAAAATATTCCGACCGGAGCGAGAAAAAATTTCTTCTAAGGGGCATATTTGATACATCCTGATGGCCTAAAATTTTGTCGAAGGCATCAATTTCTCAGATTGCTAAATGTATATCTATCTTCTTGTTATTATTTGTTATAGATCGCTTGTTGTACGACGTGGAATATCTGTTTACCATTGATCCAGCCTCGTTTAAGGAATCGTATTAGGAATTATTTATCACTGATAGCAACAATATTTGAACAACAGCAAAGGTACATTTACCCGTCTTGTTATGATATTTCTTGACAGTTGGCGTAGACTACTGTTGTTATTATTTATTAGTATCATATCTTTCAAGCAAATATATTGTGCATATCTAAAGTCCCGGCCAAATGACGCCAACATTTTCACAACATTTAATAAAATTTCACATCAATGTTGTGAAAATGCTGGCTTCATTTGGCCACCCCAGCCAGCATTTTGCCAGAAATTTCACAACATTGATTGCCGGTGCTTGCTAAATGCTGACCAATTGCTGGCTGGGGTGGCCAAATGAAGCCAACATTTTGCCATCAGCATTTGATAAAAATTTCGCTCAGTGTTGTGGAAATGCTGGCAAAATGCTGGCTGAGGTGGCCCAATAAGGCCAGCATTTTCACAACATCGATGTTATGAAAAAGCTGGCAAAATGTTGGCTTCGTTTGACGGGAGCTTAAGTTTCAATCGTGTTCATTTTAGCAAGTCTGAGTCCCTTAAAAAATGAACATGAGCAATCAATTTTGGCTCAAAAAAGCAAAATAAACGTGAATCAAGCCTACTATTCTATCAATAAATAACACTTACTGTTTGAATCTAACGAATGAGCTAGCCATGTAGTTTTACTCGTTATATTATTGTTAAATATTTGATTACTTATTTCTTTATTTGTGTATAGTCTATTATATGAATTGCGATGTCAAGTTCATTATGAATTGGCAAAATGTTTAGAGGATGAAGAACAGACAGAGTTAGCAATAGAGCATTTACATAAGGTATTTTTCTATAATTTGAAATTCAAGTCGTAAATATTTAATGGTTTCCAATTTTTAAATCAAAGATAAGACTTGTTATACGTTATTCGGAGTTTCGTGCGATAGCGCTCAACAGTCAGTTTATCATCTTACATCCATGGTCCGATTAAATATCCAGTCTTCTGGAGTCCTATCTCTATAGAGGCATTACAAAATTTTCTTCATAATTTTTTTGCTAAAGTTTGACCGATAAATCATTAAAAATATCAATTTCTTCTGAATTTGCTCTTACCTTCCAGAATCTAGGATTCCAGGATTCTTGCTGACAGACCCTGCTTGCATGATTGCATCAATTCAATTCAATTCAACTTATTTCAATCTAAGTTATGAATAGAAACCATCTGCTAGAAGCTTGATCTCGTGAAGCTCTGGGTAACGAAGAAAACGTCATTACATTGACTTATAAATTTTATTCTGCTCTGCATACTATACCATCGAGCATACTATCGAGATTGTGTCATCAATAACATTTTCTTGAATAGATCGATATACGAACGAGAATTTTAATAATTCCGTATAGGTGGATTTTCACGAAACGAAAAAATAGCCTGTACATTTTCCTCTTGTTAAAGTCCACCTTAATGTACCATCAAATTGATGAATATTAAACTATATTTACTTGGAATCAGCCCACTTAAACAAACTGTATCAAGAACCCCGGGGGGGGGGGGTAACTCCAAGTGCCGCATTGACGGGGGGGTGCCTCTTTGGAAAAATGTGAAATACCCGAAAAGTCGCAAAAATCCTTCAAAAGCTACCCAAATTGTTATAAAAAAAAACTGAATATGCTACCCAAAAAGTGCAGGGAGGGTGCTTCCATATAGGCTCTAAGCGGGATGTTCCATTTTTATGGGTAAAAATTCAAATCCAGTTTTCAGTTTTCAGCTTTCAAATTCAGTTTTTTCACAAATTCTCTAGAAAAATTCGTAATGGGACCCAAAACTATTGATATTCTAAAATTTCCTACCCAAAAAGTATATTTCTCAGCTGGAATATGGACCCAAAAAGGTGGCACGTCCCCGTATAGCAGCAGTATGGAAGTTACCCTCGGTCAAGAACTGATGTGGAACAATCCCGCTATTAATTTACCTAAATTAACTTAATTAACTTAATTAACATATCTATATTACAATGTTTATTGTGCATCTACTCTATTCCTATTTTCTTTATGATCATATCTTGTTTATGTTCCTTTCTATAGGCAATTTCATTGGATACAAATGGCTACAATCGTGTTAGAATCCAGACTGCTTTGAAAAGACTCGGTCTACGTACTGATTTATACCATGTACCAGATGATCCTATTAACTATGCTATGATGGTAATCGAACAGGTATAATAATATAGTAATGATTATATATTACAGTACCCTATTTTTAAAGATAGACTTCTTATCTTCATAATCATCATCATCATTTATTCAGAATTACCTGATAAGTGTGCATAAACTGATAATAGCATTAAGACACTTTTTCACAGGACTGACTAACTAGAATATACATATATAAAAAGAGAAAATTACAAATAATTTAATAGCAGGGTTGATATTAAACTTCAAGTAAATGCTTCTCAAGGAGGAACTTGAAACTGGTCCTTCTTGAAACATCCTTCATTGTTGACGGGAGATCATTTCACTTATGCGCACCAGCATTTTGAAATGATTGGCGATGGCTTGACTTGATGTATATGTTATTATGGATGTGAGATATTGTCTTGGTGGTATTTGGTCGTTGAAATTTATGGGTTATGGGAGAGCAGATGAATCTTCAAGCAGGCTCGTGGTTTCGAGTATTGCAATAGCTGAGAATTTTGGAAACCACATGAGAATCTTTCTTCCCCCTTCCTTCTGAATTTTTACTAGCATGAGATTCCCAGTCTCGAAATCCTCAATATTATCGTGCCGCGGGTGCAGCTTTTATGATCCAGCTTAAGCTTGGCCATTCCATCCGCCTTCACAAAGGTGGCACTCGTCGATTTTCAGTTAACGTCAATGCTGAATTAGTCTTGGTTACACGGTGAATTGGTTGATATGCCTAATATATTTTTGAACTTGCAGGCACGCTCTGCAAGGAACAACAGCGGTGAAGCAATGAAACGAGCCCTTTTAATGAAAGCAGGAAAAGCTCTTTGTCCAGAGGCTGTTCCTATAGCAATGGATGCTGAAGCTGGTTTTCTTTCGTCACGACAGAGGAGCACATCATTAACACAAACACAACGAGCATTTTCGTATGATAATGCTATGCAAACAGCGATTGGACATCTGGAAAGCACGGCAAATGACGAGAATAGGTAAAAATAGTGCCAAACATTATATATTCGCTTTTTGCTTTATGCTTTTTATGACTGGATGAAAAAGCAAAATATGTTACCACAGCTAAACATGTCGATGTACAACGATACAAAAATCGATTTGGTGAAGTCCGTCTATTTATATCAGACCCCTTTAACCATTTGATATTACCCATTAGACTTTGACGAATAGGTCTTACAGTCAAACGTGCTATAAGGGTCACCTCTATATAGCGAACACCTTTCTCTGGTGGCCACTATTGCAATGTCCAAAATAGTATGTTCTATTGAATCAACCATGTATATAATGGCCACCTGCATATAGTTGTCAATTTATTACGACTGGCTGCTATATATACATGGATTCATTGAGTAGTAGGATATGTCCTTGCCTGACAAAAACCTGTCTTGTTTCGAGAAGATATATTGCACTATGTCCACAACATTGTTTTCTTATTTCAAATACGAATCACTTGAACATTAGACATGAACAATCTGTTTTCGCTTGGAACAAGACATTTTGGCTCAAAACAAATGAAACAGTTGAAAAATAACAAATGAGAATGAAGTTTGAAAGAAGAAAAATATTCTTAGGAGAATTAAAATGTGTCTGTATAGCTAGATTGTATCATTCCATAGTCTATACGATGGCTATGCTTTATTTATGCCCAGACTTATATGCTTAAATGTTGTTTTTCCCCCATAGGATTCATATATTTTCATTGTTGGCTAAAACAGCCAGGAAAGAAGAGATATGGGATGTGGTTCGAGTAGCCTGTGTCATATGTTTGTTTTACGGTCAACAACAACTTGATGTTTGTGATCATGATAAGATTAATACAACCAAACCAATTGATAGTAAAGCATCAAGCCGAGGTTCTGTTCATGTTAATAAGAGTGATCAATCGCTTGGAAACCATAATTTAAATAAAAATGACATCATCCGAGAAATAGCAGAGATTCATATGATATATTCAGAGGTAATATGTTATTATAAAATTATAATTTAGTTATTCTCATCAACTCATTTTACCGCAGTTTTCATCTATCAACATGGTCCGATAAAAGTTTTTACCTTCCAAACTCTTTCGATTTTTCAAAAAAAAAATCGAACTATTCATATGATTCAAAATATCATCATGCACTACTTATTTCACACCTTGTGTTTATCATTTCACATTTTTTAAATAACGATAGCCGTACTCAAGCTAAATAGAAATTTCTATTCAATTGAGTAGAATATGAAAAGATATTTTCAAACATAGCTATCAATTGCAATACATGCCTATTATCGTATGAAGAACGACGGGAAGATGCTTTAATCTTTATCGTGATGGATATATTAATTTAATTGAGTGTCTCTTCAAAAGTTGATTGAAAACGTGATCGATTTATGTTATGATTCACAACATCCTTGAAAGTATTCAAGTATTCAAAAGGTTTTAAAGTAGTAATGTAGACGGTGTCGCCCTACCGAAGGCACCCGTACCACTCCTCTATTTCTAGATGAGTGGCTTTTTTCGCTGAGAGCAATGATTTTAATCGCTCTTTGTTGATCTCAGCCGCGACACTGCAGATCAATTTCAACAGATTTCATGGCAGATAGGTCTCTATTGTCAATGCGCAACGATGCGCCACAGCTACTCACAATGCAATTCCCTCTGGACCATTCCATCCGCCATCCTCAGATGGACTCATTTGATGTTTCAGATAAAGTCAAGGCTGAGTTGACTTTAGGGGGATTTGAACCACGGTCGATCAGATATGATCCGATCTGAAGTTCGGTTGCTCTGCCATCTGAGCTAATCCTCCTCCTAAAAGGTCTTGAATGTTTATACTAGCCACCGCTGCTGATATGGCATATCTAACCCCCTAAGAATTTGCTTGTATCGACAGCTTCATCCCGTCTTATTAAGGAACATTTCTATAAGGGATATTTTAATAAGATTCACAGGGAATGCGTAGGCCACAAAATTCAAAGGATTGACGGTTCTACTTTTTAGTTTAATAATATCCTCAGTAACCATCTGCCTGTTTCTTTGAAAAATTCTCTTTATATTTGGACTATAATCTTAATTGGTGTCTTTGCTTTAATTTCGTTCATGTTGATGATTATCGATATTGATGATTGATTAGAAATTAAATTTTATTTTAACTTGAAAATGGTCGCATGACGCAACCGAAACGCGTTGCAGTACTAACATTGTTATATGTTATTGTTATTGTTATTGTTATTGTCATTGTTATTGTTATTGCTATTGTTATTGTTATTATTATTGTTGTTGTCATTGTTATTGTTATTGTTATTGTTATTGTTATTGTTATTGTTATTGTTATTGTTATTGTTATTTTTCATTTCAATTTTAGGCCTTAATCCATTTGCTCAAATTGGAAGATTTTGATTTATTGCAATATCCACGGGAAAATATTCCAATTCCCGAATGCCAATCTTCAGATGTAATAGAGTCACGTGAAGAAGAAATTCCTGAATTTTCGTTTGAGTAAGTCAATGTTGTCTTTATATGACTTCTGCCTTTTCTTGTTTCACAGATGTAATGTAACGCTTGATAACTATAAATTTTTTCATCTAGGATTGTAAGTTTTGTTATTCAAATTATTTTACATGATTACAGCCTTTAATTGAGGGATTATTACTATAATAATATACTAAAAAGAACTCCAAGTTGCCACTTTTCTGTCAAAAAATGTAGACTATACATAATACTTTCTTCGAATTTTGGAAATTAAATGAAACTCTTTCTTTCTTTCCTTCTAACTTCCTGCTAGCATTCTAGGACTCTTAGTTCCGGAGTCCTCCTTTTACCAAACCCTTGAGTTGAGGTGTACAGAGTTATAAAATTCAGACTCCGAATCCGAAAAAAGTCCTGGTAGAAACTTTAATTCCGAATTTGGCATCGGAAACGTAAAAATATAGACTCCGGCTCCAGCTCCAAAATATTTAAGACAAATTTCTGCAAAACGTTTATCAACCGAAAATTCAGCAAACACGAAAAGATACAACACTGATTAACATAATCTGAAATACGTAGCCAATCTAACTTCTATGTAGAAAATTCCAGACAATTTTCAACCTTGATGATTATTAAGAACCAGGATTGCATCTCAGGCTGCGATCCTGCTCTTGTTCGGCAAGAGACTCATTCCATTCCGTTTGCTGTTGAAATATAGATACTCCTACCGGTGTCAGAAGAGTTTGACTCCCATGCCCTGCTTCTGTACACTTCTGATGTCGTCGACCCACTTAAGCAGGACCCGACAAAAGTGGGGATCCTAGATCAGAAGAAAAAGCTGACAGTTTCATTTTATATAAGATTCTAAACTTTTTGTCGGACCCTGCTCTAAAGCAGTTGATAAAAGAAATTATCACTGGATTATTTATCCGTTCTTTTTTATTTGATGAGTAGCTTCTTCTTAAAGCATTTGATAATAAAAATCAAAGACAACAGTAATTTTGAATGTATTTTATTAATAAAACTCGACGTTTCGGCTATCGCCTGTGACCATTTTCAAAAGTGAAAGAAATTTTATTTGATTAATCTTATTTAATTTCATTTTATCCGTTCTTTTTATCTTTAGCTCGATTAAGTATTCGATTGTATTTCAAATTCATTTATCATTTTACTATTCTCTGTTCTGTTGATTCCAGTTTGTGGTTAAAGTCGATTTCTGATAAAGCTATCGAAGGTTATGAGATTGCTTCTCAGATTGGAAAAGAACTTGGTGATGCATGTCTCGTTTATAATATTGCTACTTATGTTTGGAATTATACGAGGCACATTACGGAAAAAGATCAGTGTGATTTACTTGTACCTTTGTTCTCTTCAGTTTATGAGAAAATGATGCAAATCAATGATACTTTGTAAGTTTTGAAGTCAAATGTGATTAATGTCATTAACTTAATTATCCTTTGTGACTTTCTTATAATACATATCATGCATATACATACAAGAAAATATGAATCCATGCAGGAATATTTGGCTTGGTTCAAAGCCTGTTCCACGCTAGTCCAGATTTGTTGTTTTGAACCAAAGTTTCTTGGTTGAGCTGAAATTTCTTGTTTTGAAACAAAATTTCTTATTTTGAACTAGAATTTCTTATTTTGAACAAGAATTTCTTGTTTGAGCCAAAATTTCTTGTTTTGAACTTGAACTTCTTATTTGAACCAAATTTCTTGTTTGAGCTAACATTTCTTGTTTTGAACCAAAATTTCTTGTTTAGAACCAAAATTTCTTGATCTGAACCAGAATTCTTATTTTCAACCATAATGGGCAGGGAAACATGTTGAGCTGCCAAAAATGATTTGAACATGTCCAAACTGTTTGCACAACATTATATTGTATTGTTCTAGGTTATGCTTTTTAGGGTAGATATTGGATTTGGTGGATAAATGAACGCAGAATTTGCCTACATGATGTGGATCCACATGTTGAGATAACGTTGAGCAAATGCTATTTTTATTTAGTCCGTGATTGAAGTTCATTGTTTTATTAATTTCGGTTATGCTTGCACATCAGATAATACGCACTACACCCCTCTCGTACACTGTATTATTCTTATTCTATTACATATATAATTTTACATTTTCTTTCATATTTAGCAACATCAAATCCTTATGTCTTATTGGCTGTGCTTTATCACGTGGGCTAATTCGGAAATCACAGCATATTCAACCCATTGTTAATAACAATCATCAACGATCTGCTGGTAAAGATCGAAAAGGTGGTGCAGCTTCCAATCTTAAAAAAATGAAATCGGTGGCTGGAGTTAATGTTCAGATTTCAGCAGAAGCTCTGGCTATCCTTCAGCAGGCATATGAGGTAAAATGAATTATATATTAGAGGCTCGTGGATTAATATACTGATTGACTAACATGTATTTCCTCGGTTATATGTTATATGGGCCATGTTAATGCGTTAATACCAGAACGCTAATAACACTTCCTATCTGCATTGCTATTGGCCGTCTCTTTTATATGAAGCGGCAAAGGGGTCAAAAATGCTTCAAACCATGACATCGCATTGACGCATTTTTGACCCATATTCTGCTTCATAGTCTCTACTCTCTAGCCATAACAACAAATACTGGTAAACTTGTTAGAGAATGGACACTTGGATTGATCAGAAAATGATGTAAAGTCTGATACGTATAATATTGGCTATATATAAACGATTATCCTCGATCCTTCCATGCCATTGGTATAAGACTGTGGAATAGAATTGAAAAATTGCAAATATCCCGTGACGTTCAAACAGAGATACCTGTTAAAATCCCGGGGGGGGGGGTAACTTTCATACTTTTGATGTACGGGGACGTTCAAATATTAAAGGGTACCTTTTACAAAATCTAGAAAAAATTTTAGGGTATGCTTAGTCATGAAAATTTTGACACTTTGAAAATTATCCTTTTGACGCTTTTGCAATTTTTTCATTTTACAAAACAAATTTTGCCTTTGAATTTTTTTTTTCATTTGTTTTGGTTGAATCTGTCATTCATAAAAATATATTTAGGGTATCTTTTTCACATATGAAAAAATTCTATTTTCATTCTGCTAAAGTTCCATTTGAAGGACCCCATCGAAGCGCAATGGAAGTTACCCCCCATGGGTTAAAATCTACTGGAAAATCGGAATACCTTCTCTTAGCTAATTACTTATTATTAATTATTATATCCATAATTAAATCTTCTGTTTATTTACTATAGTTAAATATCTAGAAATCTACTGACAGTGTCAGTTTTATAATGAGAATATATGCTACTTAGCATATTTTTCAATACTGTAATTATATTATGTAATCACCTCACATGTAAATATGTTTTGTAAAACTTACGCGGGATTCTGAATAAATGATGATGGCTGATGATTCGCTAGGCTTGTAGGCTTTTCCAAAAATTATGTAAATCAAATCTAGCATGTAAAGATTAATCATTCACTAATCCACTGTTTTTGTCTATATTGTAATTATGTTTGTAACTATTTTAATTTTATTATGTATGAGCCCTTTAAAAAAAAGCCAAACGGCTTAAATATGTAAGTAATGTAGACGGTGTCGCCCTACCGAAGGCACTATTCCTCTATTTCTAGATGAGTGGCTGTTTTCGCTGAGAGCAATGATTTTAAACGCTCTTTGTTGATCTCAGCCGCGACACTGCAGATCAATTTCAACAGATTTCATGGCAGATAAGTCTTGATTGTCAATGCGCAACGATGCGCCGCAGCTACTCACAATGCTATTCCCTCTGGACTATTCCATCCGCCATCCTCAGATGGTACTCATTTGATGTTTCAGATAAAGTCAAGGCTGAGTTGACCTTATGGGGATTTGAACCACAGTCGATCAGATATGATCTGATCTGAAGTTCGGTTGCTCTGCCATCTGAGCTAATCCTCCCTAGGCTTAAAGGCTTCTCAATAAATGATGATGATGATGATGATGATGATGATGATGATGCTATTCTATTATTCGATTCAAAAATTCTAATCTATATATATATGTGTATTTTTTGTAGATCATTGAGCATTTACTTGCAAAAACGAACGGCAGTGATCAAAAATGTATCGTATCAATGGATATAAGACAAAATATTATTAAAGAATTCATCAATTGTAAACTAGCAATGGGTAATTCATTGCCAAAAGCGATCGGACAAGAGAACGAGGTACAAGAATGACAATTGATTATAGTACAGTGTCTATACCAAATACATCATACATTAATCATATATTTATTTAACGATGCTCCCAAGAAACGATAACGAAATTTGGATTTTTTTGGCGTATTCTTGAATGCTGACTTGGCGTGGCGTAATTTTGGCGTAAATATCCAGCGTTCCAAATTCAAAAATTCCACTATGGCCCGCGCAGAGACCGCCAGCCATGGTTGAAAACTTGTAGTATTTGGAACGAAAAGCTATTCCCAGTCACCGGTTACTAAATAGTAAACAAATAATTTTGTTTAAAATAATTGTCAAGGTCTAACATCGATTATCAAGCTATTTTCATTCTTTTTATAAGTACTATACATAGTTTATAAGAATGAGCCTTAAACTTGAGAAAAGTCAAATGAAATTTTTTGAGTTTAACCGTAATTAAAATAATGCCAAATAAGAAAGATTTTATACTTTCTAAATTCTGTCTTCGTTTCAGGGTGATCCAGTCATTTCGTCATTTTCTCGCGCAATATTTGCAATTCAAGCAATTTTTGCTCATTCAAAGCAACCAAAGATTGATATTGGCAACTGTCCGTCTTTAGAAACGGTAGAAAGCTGTTGTGTATATTAGTTAATATAATGTATATTTTTCAGTTCCTTCGTGGCGCTATGGCTTAGTTGGTAAAGCGCCTGTCTAGTAAACAGGAGATCCCCGGTTCAAATCCGGGTGGTGCCTTTTTTCATTTAATTACTTTAATTTTTATTTTTATTTCATCTATTTTATTTATTAATTTGTTTTCAATTTATTTATCTCTTTGCTTTTATTTATTTATCAACGCCTCCACTTTTACTTTATTTATTATGATATTTTCTTCATTTTTGTATGTATGTTTTCTGCAAATCATTTATTTTTGTTTTCCATTTTTTCTCAATAATATGTCAATTTGCTTTTGTGCAGGCGATTGGATGCGTTGAGCTATGTGAAGGAGTTGAATTTCAACAATTAAAGAGAATGTGGCAGTCTTTGGGTTCTCTTTGTGCAAAAAATGAAAATTATGAAAAATGCGAATATTGTTGTAATAAGTTTTTCAGCATACGAGAGAAGAACGGAAATTCTAACAGGTATAGATAATTGATATTTCATTGGATTTTCGTGGCGCTATGGCTTAGTTGGTAAAGCGCCTGTCTAGTAAACAGGAGATCCCCGGTTCAAATCCGGGTGGTGCCTTTTTTCATTTACCTACTTTTGTATTTATTTATTTATTTATTTGTGGATTGGCTATATTTGATTTGTCTATTTATTCGTTTCTATTTTTTTTATATCTATGACTATCTTTATGAGCAATTACCATCTATGATTAGTGCGGTCCGCAACGGTATAAAATAAATGCAGATATCTAGCTAAATTGCACTAGCGTTGAGAGGTCTTGAGAAGACATGACGATATATTAGGCTACTTCAATTGTAATCAAAAATTTACATCATTTCTGGAGTAATTCAAACATTTCATAAAAATGTCAAACATCTTTTTATTTCGCTGTTTGTTTTTTAAATATAGGCTACTTCAATTGTAATCAAAAATTTACATCATTTTCAAACATTTCATAAAAATGTCAAACATCTTTTTATTTCGCTGTTTGTTTGTTTTTTAAATAGGGATATTCATGAAAATAGCGAATGGAATTACAATGTTTACATTTTGAAGGGACAAGCTCTGAGCAAAAGAATTTCATTTCATCATGATATTCGTTTGAAAGCATTGGAAAGCTTTTCTAAAGCTGCAAGGTTTGCAATAATTGTTCCTCTTTTTCCCAATACTCTACATGCTTAGTATGTATTGTCTATAAATGGGTGTGGTTATGATTGTAACAACTCAAAGGGGTCCCATTATGGAATATATGCATGCATGTCCTTAATTTGAAATGTCAGGGGGATAATAGGGGTACCATCTAGAAATTAAACTAGGCAGGACATTATATCATTTATATCAAGCGAGTTTGACATTAATAATAAATATGATAAGCAAGTACATATATTTATACGAAGTGCTTATATGTCCGTACGTACCAATAAGAAAAGTATTCTATTATTCGTCCGTACGGACCAATAACAGGGATTTTTTTCGTTATTCGTCCTCATGGATCCTTGGAACGATGGATATTGTTTTCTTTATTAACGAGTGCCTTTATCAAATATTCCATACAAATAATTATATGTTTGATCTCCTAAAAGGCTCGCATTTGATTTTCTATCAATCATTTTGAAATGTCTCATGGCTGTAAGTTAAATTGTGCAACATTTTCAAGAATATTGTAAAAAGTTACCCCCTAACTAATATTTTTAATATCTAATTATTGTAATCAATTATTATTGTATGTGTATTTCTTGGTTTATTATGTAAATCAGTCCTGTGAAAAAAAGTTATTTTAAAACTTATCAGGTTTCTGAATAAATGATGATGATGATGATGATGAATACATCATTGTGTTGATTACAGCTGTGCTTCGAAACTACAAAAAGTCAATCTTGTTGAAGATGCTGCCAGATGGTTTTGGAATGCTTGCCAACCAATTGTAAATATTGTGAAATATAGAACACTAATTAGTGATCATTTGAAATCGTTACTCAAAGACCTGTGTCTAGTAAAGAGTAAGGTATGTCCCTCACAAAACGTGGTTCATAAATTCTAGACTATCTCATTTAAAAAGATACTACTTGCCCATAGCCCTGTCAAAACATCTCCTTCAGTTGCAAGTGAAGAATGTCATGCAGGGATGTGACCTAAGAAGACATGTCTGACATGTGGAAGTGGAAGGGGAAAGTTTCCTTAGTTTAGCAGTAGACAGTAAGTTGGGTCAATGTATTCCTGAAACATGCCGAAGCATGGTGTCATAAGCTGTGTCAAGTCAAGTCAATAGAGTGGTTGATGGAACCCACATTTCAGATGCATATAATAGAAAAGGTTCTATCGTGTGTCGTAACAGTCGTAACTTAACGTCAGTGTTGACATCAAACGCCCATAATTTATTCAGACCTGTAATGGCTGCCCAAGCCTGGCCTCTACGTTGGGTTAAATCATCTAAAGAAGATGGAAGTACAGATAGTCTAGGTACTTGAACAAATCTACATTTTTATGTAAACAAACATCAATAACTGTCTACAGTGTAGCCCTGTTAATACAACCACTTTTAATATCACAATCCGCCTAATATCACTAATGATTGCATTATCAAACCCAACTAACTCACTCAGGTTAATGTCACAACCTGCTTATTATTTCAATATTGAGGTGCCCAGTTAAATAAAAGTTACATTGTATTTAAATATTGATCAAAAATCTATTTGCTGTTTTATAAACAAAGTAATATTAATTAATAATTAATTAACCTTCACAGACAGTGCATGAAAATTTGGGGCCGTTTAACGCTCATGAACTGGTTATGAACTTCTTAACTGTTTTTCACAGAGACAACTCTGAATACTAACACACAGCATCAATCATGTGGAAATAGTTCCTGAACAGTTCTTGAACTCAGTAATTTTTGTCAGGGGCGTTCTACAATTGCCCATTACTTGCCGAATCTCTCCTCTGTGAACATCGTCCATAAGTTCATAAACACTTTATTAACAGTTTATAAGAATTTCATGGATGTTATCTGATTGTTTCTTTTCTTTAACCGTTTCAAGGGGTTTTTGTCCATGAAAAGCAATTTAATGTCCATGAACTGAGTTTCATAGTAGCTGTAATAGCAGGTTGAATAGTTGAAAATGTTGGATTGCAAGTATCATGTCTTGACATATCCCTACTCCAAAGAGCATTTCATTAAATTCTGACAATATGTTGGTCACTCACAAACACTGAATTTATTATGTTGTTCTTCATTTTAAGGTGCCAAAGGCAAAACATGCCACAAAAGAGGTTAATTTGAAAAAGGCCAATGTGCCACTTATCGTAAAACCTGACGGCAAGAAAAGAATCTCTGATGATAATGTTGCGAATGCTGGACTTGGTTTGAAAGACATAAAAGATTATAGCACTGAAGTTCATGCTGCTCTATTTTCTACGTTATATCATGCACACAGAGACAAGGTACCGTGGCCTACAAAATCAACAAATATAAAATGGGAAAATAAATAGTCTAGCAACATGTACCTTTGGTAATTTTCAAAACAATACATACCTCCTCGGTTGTAGTCATTAACAGCTACATTCAAACCTGTATATAACAGCAAGCTACAAGAGGTAGATAAATTGACCATTATAGGCAGGTGGCCTTTATATACAGGTTTGATTCAATAGAAAATACTATTTTAGACATTGCAAGAGTGACCACTATAGACAGGTGGCCGCTGTATAGATGTGACTGCTATAGCAGGTTTGACTGTATTTGGTAGAATTATACACTAATCATTCAATGTATGTTTATCATTCAATTGAGGCTAAGCACTTGTAGATCAGTGATAGAGTGCATTGCACAATGAAGGATTGCAAGTCAAAATTTTGCAAATTTACGGTTACGCTTGCGTGCAAGGAAAAGACAAAGATATAAAACTCTTACGTGCAAGTCAAAATTGCTAACGATTTTAATTAATGTATCCAAATGTGCAAATACACCGGAAAGTAAACAAGTGAAAGGATATCAGTTATATCTCTGAATGTAATTGACAACTATTTTCCACACCTCCCAAGCCATTTGGAAAAGTGTGGCTGGCGATCGCGAATAATAAATTTCTTTGTAAAGTTTATAAACTGTAAGTAACTTGAAACAAAATTAACAATGGTATATGCATAAAAAAACACACGCCGGAGCAACAGTTCGATTTAATCTAAAATTATTTTCAGGCGAGGCAAAGAGAGAGAGTTAGGAAGTTACATGAATATTTATATAAAAATCTGGTTAATTTGTCAATTGAATTTATTGTAATGGTATCATACTTTAAACAATGGTAAACAATAATTACATTAGAGATATTTTAACACAAAAAGAATTACTGATATATTTTCATCGCAATTATAAGGATGCTCATGCTCTGTAGTAATTCTGTGTTCTAGAAAGTGTTCTAATTACAAAGAACTTACAAATATGCTATAAATCACCACCGGACACAGCTAACAAAACCCTCCTAAAAGATAATTCACAACATAAAACCTCTACTAGAAAATATTTCATGAACATCAAATGGCCATGACCTCCTCAAAAGTTTATGAAAAAGTCCCTGAAGAAAAGCCTAATTTTAATGTTCAAGAACTTACCAATTTATTGCAGGGAATCCAATGGTGTATGGCACGCTTTGCAAATGATGTAATTGATTAAAAATGCAATGACGTCAATACGGGCAAACACAAAAAAGTATTGGAAAGCACCCCTGCGAAAAATAGTTCAAAAGTTCATGAAAAGTTCGTGAACACAGTTCATGAACATTAAATGGCTCCAGATTTCCGGAACTGTTCATGAAATGTTCATGAAAATTTTGGGCCATTTAATGTTCATGAACTGTTCATGAACTCCTGAACTGCTTTCGCAGGGGCAGTAGCAAGATTGTATCAAAAGAAGAAATCTGCCAAATCTGTTGAAATTGATCTGCAGCTTCGCAACTGAGATCACTAAAAAGCGTTTAACATCATTGCTCTCAGCAACAAGAGCCATTCCTTTAGAATAGAGGAGTGATATGGGTGCCTTCTGTAGGTCGATACCGTCTCAATTACTTTAAGAAGAAGCAAGAACTCATTCTTCTATGTTATTACATAATCAAATATATCCTATTCAAATAATTTCTATTAATGTTCTTTGCATGTAGTCTGATTTAATTGGGTAGCGTATCATAAAGAAGAATGCAGTACCACAACTGAAGAGTGTACCATTTCAGTCTTTAATTCCAGTCATCAACTGATATACTATACCGATTTTTAATATAGATGAGTTAGCTACAGATTGAGGACGCTTTCTACTGTTAGATTATTGCTAAACTTTCTGGCCAATAAGATCGCAAGGCCTCTAGTACTGCTGTGTTGTATAATTAGGTATTACTTGTTTTATTGTGGTAGAAAGAAGATGATAAAGCAATCAGTTGCATAGATGATGCATTGAAAATATTACCAGACTCTAAAGAAAAGCTGTGAGTCTTATCATCAGATGTCAAATATTCTGACAAAAACCTTCTGTTTGACAATTAGTCACCAAGATTATCACTGCAAAAATATGACTGGGTCTGTGAGTGATTCATGAAATAGCTCATGAACTGTTCATGAAATCCAGAACTTTTTTTCGTATGTTTAAGATTCAATTATAACCTACAAGGTCATAAACATGAATACGCAGCATACTACTTCTAAATGTGGATATTAGAAGGTTCATCATTTAGCTTAATGCTGTTTGATACTTAATACGGAAGAAAGTAGCCCCCTGAGAAAAACGATTCAGGAGTTCATGAACAGTTCATGATTGTTAAATGGCCCCAAATTTTCCATTAACTGCTCATGAACTGTTTATGAACAGTTTGTGGAGGTTCATGAACTGTTCATCAATAATTCCTGAACAGTTCATGAAAAATGGAGCCATCTAACGTTCATGGACTGTGCAATTCTCCAATGAAGTTTTAATTGTGATGTAAACACGATACACACAACTCACTCACCCACTCTCAAAATCCCAGAAACCGTAACCAATTCTTATGTTATGTTTATTAGTTATTTGTGACCTGTTCTTTGCTACTTATGAAAATATGTAATAAAAAATTAATTAATATATAACTATGAAATATTTTATAAAATATGAAGTCAAAAATCAAGCAATCATGTTTGCTACTCAAAGTTTCACGCCAATGCGATCATCAGGCAATCTATTCAATTGGTTTAAATAGATCGCCTGATGATCGCCTTGGCGTCAAAGTTTGAGTAGCAAACATGATTGTCTGATTTTTGACTTCGTATTTTATATATTATTTAAAGCTCTGTTGTATAGCATTGAGCCCTATGTTCAATCAGTAAGACAACTTACACCACAATATATAACTATGAAATATTATAATATTGTAATAATCTCCTCTCTCTGTTTCAGATTTCTTATTAGATTACGATTACCATTACTTGCTGCCCTTGGTAAACCAGTCCGATATGACATTGGAAAATTCAAGGTAAAACATTATTTTTAGTACAGTATTATATAAATTGGAAAATTATGCTTAAAATTATATTTTGAACAGGCAAAAGAATTCCCAGGTTTTTGTGCGGATTTCAATATATGTATCTGTTCTCAAAACTAAGTATTGAAAACTTGCCATGCGGGAAAATTAGTTGAGTTCATAAACTTTGAATGAACTGTTCATGAACTGTTCATGTCCTCCTGAAAAGTTCATAAACTTTACAAACTTTCATGAACTGTATTTAACTAATACTCGAGTACTTATCCTGTGAAAAATTAGTTGAATTCATGAATTAAAATTTATAGTTCATAAGCTGTTTTCATAGGGTTTGCCCTACAATCTGTGATTTAATTAACCTTTCTTAATGATTCAACCACGCAATATGTTCTAGACACTTACCTTTTTTAGAACTGCTCTTCGATTGATCAAATTGAAGCCTGGATTTGTCTTGCAAGGTCATCGACAAACTCTAGCGATCAACAAAATGCCTATGAAAAGTGCATTGAAGTCCTTGGTGTGAGTTTATTTAAATGAAATTATACCTAAACATTGTCTATTATATCTCAAACAATGAATGAAATATGATAATTGTAAATGCTTTATATCCACAACCAGATCAACCATTTATATTACGGACGTCTTTGTATGTGTCTTTCTATGTCTTTCTAATTCAATAATATCTATCTTGTTGTACAATTTGACTTTTAGGTTTATGAATTGTAATTGATTTTGAAATTGTGAAGTGTGAATTTGTGAATTGAAAATTCACCGTTGAATAAGATTCCAACTTTAGTTTTATTCTAATTAATTCTAATTATAAATATAAACACGCTGAGTGGTAACCCTTGATCGAAACGTTGATCACATTTTCTGTTCATGAAAATTTTGACAAGATCCATGCTCATGAACTGTCCACAAACTGCTATGAACAGTTTATGATCTGTAACAGTTCATTACCTTACGGGAAATGTTCATAAGTTCATCAAGTTTCCCTGAACCCACTACAAATGTCCCAAAGATTTTTCCTCATCCCCCTCCACCAGGGAGTCCTCACATGCTGAGATACTTGCCTGTCGTATTCTATAGTTACATCTATAATGTGCAGAACGTTTGTGTTTTCAGGACTCCGTTAATGTCTTGAATCAGCTTTATGTAGTTTTGGAATATGCTGAATGGCTCTATCAAAACAGTTTTGATCTTGATTCTGCACTTACACAGGTGGGTAACTATTTTGAAAATTAATAAGCTTGATTTTTATTCCTATACCGCAATTCTGCAATATATTTCTGATAATTTCAATTTCCCTTATGCAGCTCAAAAACGCCGAACAATCTCTGATAAAAGCAGCAGAAGGTAGGCTAAGTAAAGAAAAACAACTATTGAATAGGCCTACATCCCCCCATTCATGAAGTTAATTGGAAATATGTTATCATCATCATCATCATTATATGTCTTTATTTGAGAGATAAACAAAGTGCACATAGCGGGCAATCAGTAAGTTACACTTATGCTATGTTGTCTACAATATATACATTGTGCTATTTATTTAAATTAAGTATAGTTAGAGTTAAGCGATAATAAGATATACAATAGTAATACAGGGAAACCTGTATAATCAGCCAGTTACTAGAGGTAGATAAATTGACCACTGTAGACAGGTGGTCTTTATATAAAGGTTTTATTCAATAGAAAATGCTATTTTAGACATAACAAGAGTGGCCACTATCATCTAGACAGGTGGCCGCTATATAGAGGTGACCGTTATAACAGGTTTTACTGTAATACATATAAATTTAATCAATTGTAAGATATTTTTATATATAATTATAATGTTATGATACATTTTAATTCCCCTCGTTAGGTACACCAACGGATTCAACAATAAAGGCACAGAAAATTATGCCAAATCTCCAATACATTAGCGCATTAATACCTGTTTACGTTATGATGTATGAACTATCTAAACACTCTAATTCCGGAAGTGGAGAATACTTGTCGTACGCTGCCAATATGGTTTGCGTTATGTGGGAGGTATGACTATGTGGATAGTATTTGTGATTACCTTGTAAAATTTGAAGTGACTGACTTGTTTTCTGAAAGGCTGCCAAGTTGAAATGTTTGTACATTTTATGTACTTACAATCCATGGCATTTATCAACAATATTTTGCTTAGGCTTTTTGTATATTAAAATCTAAAACTATCTAGCACTTGCTGACAATATGCATAGGCTATAAATATAGATGTTAGGCATTGTGTGTTAGGTTGGGGCTATATTAGCAAACCAAACTAAAAAGATTCATACTTTCAAATTAAGTTTGCTGTTATCTATCTGCTCAAGATAATGCAGTTGAATAATCAAAAGTCTGTCGCATAGCTTTAAGTAGTAGCTCACTCAATGTATTTACTAAAATAACCCACTTATCACGTAGTTTCATCAGAATAAATCATTGTGGCATTGGGTTGCTGTCCTAAATCATGTCACTGTTGTGGTGCGATACGATATTCGGGGTTTTCTTTCGTTTTTCTCTGTAACAACCCCTTCGCAAAACAGTTCAAGAGTTCATGGACAGTTCATGAACGTTAAATGGCCCCAAATTTTCATTAACAGTTCATGAACGTTAAATGGCCCCAAATTTTCACGAACAGTTCATGGACAGTTCATGAACGTTAAATGGCCCCAAATTTTCATTAACAGTTCACAACTCTCCATGAAGGTTTACAGTTCATGAAAATTGGGGCCATTTAACGTTAAATTAATGAACAGTTCATGAACGTTAGATGGCCCCAAGTTTTTATGAACTGTTCATGAACTCATTCATGAACTCCTGCATTGTTTTGCGCAGGGGAAGAAAACAATTGACTTTCCTTTTGATTAAGATATTTTGGATACAACTATTTCTTCCTTCTGCATTTGTGTCAGCCCTCCAGGATCCTCAGTCTCATAGTCCTCTATTTTATCAACCCTGACTACATTCATAACATTCTAGGCATGAACTCATTTGTGAACTCCTGAACTGTTTTTCGCAAGGGAAGAAAACAATTGATTATCCTTTTGATTAAGACATTTTGGATACAACAAATTTCTTCCTTCTGAATTTGTGCTAGCCTCTTGGATCTTCGGTCCCCTATTTTATTGAACACTGACCACATTCATAACATTCAAGGCCATCATGTTGAATCTGTATTTTAGCTGTCTCTTCAAAGAGCTGAGAAATTCTACAGGGATGGCATAAAACCTGGTGAAATTGCACATGGAAAACGAAGCGGCAGTCACAAGAAAAGAGAGGTAACACCATTTTGTGGTCAATTAAACTTTCGTCATTTTGATTTTTATAACATTGTATAGCCCCTGTGAAAATAATGCTTAGTTCATGAACTGTTCATGAACCTCCTAGACTGTCCATGAACAGCTCATGATTATCTCGAACATCCCCAAACTGTTCATGAACCTCCTAGACTGTCCATGAACCGCTCATGATTATCTCGAACATCCCCAAACTGTTCATGAACCTCCTAGACTGTCCATGAACCGCTCATGATTATCTCGAACATCCCCAAACTGTTCATGAACCTCCTAGACCGTCGGAGTCCATGAACAGCTTGTGGTTATCTCGATCATCCATTAACTGTTCCTGAACCTCCTAGACTGTCCATGAACAGCTCACAATTTTTGCGAACATCCGTGAGCTGTTTATGAACACCTTAAAAACACGGTCTGTGAACGTTAAATGGTCCAATTTTCATCGGTCTTTTAATGAACCGTTCACAAACAATTCATGAAAATTTAGCGATTATAAACTGTTTTCACAAACGATCATTTGTAATATTAATGTTACACTTCTATTGATATGTCTACAGCACAGCAAAGGAGAGCCAAAATCATACATGCCGTCAAACTTGGATCAATGGGCTCACTTCAAAATCCCTGATAAGGTAAACACTGCTAACAATTTATTGCTAGTTTATTCTTGGTTGGACTATGGTAATGCTAGAAGTTTCATGGACAGTTCATGAACCGGTTCATGAGTTGGTTTATGAGCTTGAAATTGCTTGAAAGTTCATGAACACTTTATGAACACTTCATGAACTTTTAGGAAATTTCACGTTCGTGATCACATGAATATTTATTCACAGGGTATTAGTTTCTCGCAATACAAACTTCATGAACACCATTTAATACATTACTTTTATTTGTACTTTCAAAATGTAGCTAATTGACTACTTCACTGAAGAACAATCTCCACATCTCATCAGTGAATCGTCAATAACAAATCCGGTATGATTCCTGTAACATCTAAGATATTGTTAATCAATTATTTGCAATACCGATATTCTATTCATACTACTAAAGGGTTACCACACACTTGCCATGTTTGTATTCATATTAACTGAACAAGAAAATGTTGGGAGACACGAGTGAAGCACTAAAAAATCACTGCTCCGAGCGAGTGATTTTTAGTTTCCTGGGTGTCTCCCAACTTTTTTGAGTCTGTCTGTCTTCGAGTCTGATTCTGTCACTGTTTTTCCTGTGTGATTATTTAAAATTAATTATTGAATTCACATTTTATTGTATGAATATCTTTTTTTCTAGATTCATTTCCATTATTATTTGGATCAGTTATTCAATGGTTTAATTGCAACTCATCAACATCACATGGCATTACCAGTTTCCTTATTGCTTGTTCATATTTCTGATCATTTGATTGAAAACAAAGCGCTAAGGACTTTACAACACCTTAGGTTGGTAATTACCGCCTATGAAACTGTTTGTGAAATTGAGCCAATTTTTATGAACAGTTAATGAAAAAGTGCATGGAGATCATGCCATTTAATATTCATGAACTGTTCATAACAGAACCATATAATTATAAGAGCTGGACACGTTAGATAAGTTCATGAACTGTTTATAAGGTGAACAATTCATGAATGTTCACAAAGTTTATTATCTGTTCATGAATTGGTTCCAAACAGTTCACAGGTTTCATGAAAAATCCATAAACATTAAATTTAGACCACATTTTCAACCAAGTGGTCCGTTCATGAACAGTTCATGAAAATTTGGCCATTCAACACTCATTGACTATTTTCACATGTGTATGTGCTGTTCCTTGTAACAACATTATAATGTGTGCTGTTGTATCTTGTTTTTCTGATAAGTCAGACATGAAATTAATCAGTCTTTTGGTGGATTTCAGTCTTTTTCTGCCTTTATGCACCTGTGGAAAATATCCATGATTTCATCAACATTTTTTGCTGGTTCATGAAAGTGGAATTGCCTTAAAATTCATGAACTGTTCGTGAAACGTTCGTGAACTTCTAGGCGGTTTCCCGTTTATGAACTCATGAACTTGTTTTTGCAAAACTCTAAACTTTATCTTTGTCAATTTAGATTGATTTTCTGTATTCAACATTTTGTACTTTCAAATCCCACGTGAAAAATGAGTTCATGAACGTGAAATTGCCAAAAAATTCATGAACTGCTCATGAACCAACAAAAAGCTCACTGATCATGAACTCACTGCTCATGAACCCACTGTTTTAGAAATTTCATGAACTGTTCATAAGCTGTTCATGAAGTTCATGAACTCTTCATGAACTCATGCAGTTTTTCGCAGGGGATCTGCTAGATAATGATCATTAAAGCTTATAATAATAATTATCATTTATTCTAAAAGATTTTCAGATTTGTGTGAACAACTACTTCTGACCTTACCAACATCCAATCAGATAATAAACCAAGAAATTGTATCCATTGCGGAACAATCCAGGTAGGTATGCCAATAACAGTCTCGGCAAAATGTTGTTATAGGAAGGGAGCTAGACCTGTTCTGCTTGACTTATGAATATTAAACATTTATTTGGATTTTTTTAACAAAGTTGTGTTTTACAAGTGAGCACTTGCTTAATGTTGTTACATTAATCAAGTTCCTTCCATTGTAGATAATTACTCTCAAAATCTATGAACATTTTTGTTGTTATATTTTTTGTTTTGAAAGATTTTATGTTATTTTGATAGTCATGCTTGTTCAGGATCAATTTCATTTGATTGTTCACCAGCTAAACACAATGCAGAGTGCAGACATATCTGTTATACCAGTCGCTTCTGTACAGCAGCCACCTACTATGATGGGCAAGCTTTATTCATGTACATATATACTTTGTAGACTCCTGACAATATCCTCTTAATGCCTTACCCAATTGTAGAAACTATTAACAATACCTCATTTTTGCATATTTTGGTTTGCGCTGCCGCAAAACTATGGAGGGGGTGTAACACCCCTTGATAAAAAAAATTTGGGCATATTTTGGGCATCTTTGAGACGGAAAACTGCAAAATCGCTAAATTTTTAAGGTATTGCTGTATTGAAGCTCCCAAATATGCAAGTTCCACCCTTCTTTCTGGCAAAGTTCATCAAAACCCCTTCAGTCAGACTCAGTGTCCCCTCTGAAAGAATTAACAGATCATGAACTGTTCATGAACTTTCAAGCAATTTCACGTTCATGAATCGGTTTATGAAGTGTTCATGAACTCTTTGTGACTTTTCATGAACTCATGGATTTTTCTCAATTGAGAGTAGTTATGACTGTATTCCCATGCAGTAGTTATTTTGGTTTGTGTGTAACATTATTAAATACAATATACGCTTTTGTATATTAGTTCAATGCTGATCACCAAGCCAGATGTGAATGAACTAATAAATGATGATAAGAACGTTGAAGAAAATTGTGTAATTGATACGGAGAAAAAAATTAAAGTCTTGTTAGCCCTGAGACAATCTTCTAATGATGCTGTTATTGGCTTCAAGATCTGGCCAAAGATTGCAAGTATTCTTATCAAAATGGTATGTTTATTTTATTACAAAATAATTGGGTTGTTTACTGGAAGTAATATAGACAATCACATTATGGGAATGTGCCGTCACTCTTACTCATAACATACTTGCTACATAAAGATTAAAGAACGCTACATAAGTTGAGTCTGTTGTATTATTCAAGGGAGCAAACCGCACATAAGCATGGATTAAACATAATAAAAAGAGCTAAATGTGTTTGATTCATTTGAAATCTATTTTAACAGAGAGTGCAAATTTGTGTATGTTGTGTATGAGAGTGCTAAATCACAATGTGTACACAAGCATTCAATAGAAACCTCATATATGATATCATTAATCAGTTTCAAATGAGTAGAGTATGTGCCTGGTATGGTTTCTCCCTTTAATACATTTTAGATTTTTAATCGTAACCTCATTTTATTTCATAGACACATTACGGTCAAGCAAGACATCTACTTTGTTTAGCGTATAACTCAGCAAAGGTAATTAATTTCACTTTGAATACTTTACTATTTAATTAATTACACAATGATAATGAACACAAAAAAATCTATAAGTTAGGCCAGAGAATAGATTAGAGTGTCTGCTGACCGCAACGTAAGTGAACTATTAGTAGCAAATATGAAAGTCTGATTTGTTGGGTCTAGAAACATTATTTTTAGCTCTGCATGTATTGCATTGAGAGCTATTAAAGCAGCAAAGGCCAAATTAATTGTACACACACATTTATGTAAAAGTGCTCAGTTAACTTAACTTAACATTACATAATTAGTTACATAAAATAATGCTTATCATCTGAGACAAGCTCATAATTTCGTAATCATACTTCACCGTTCAAGTCCTTAATACAATTCTTATTGAGGGGATTATTATTCCTGACCTGCGGAGTTATTAATCTAAACCCAATCCGTCTAGGAGGATTACCTCAGATGGTAGGGCAACCGAACTTCAGATCTGATCATACCTGATAGATTGTGGTTCAAATCCTTCAAGGTCAACTCAGCCTCGAGTAGCTCCAGCGCATCATTGTGCATTGACAATCGAGGCCTATCTGCTATGAAATATGTTGAAATTGATCTGCAGCATCGCCAAACTGATATCCCAACCAAAGGCACCCTGATGAGTTGAACTTTTTATGTTGTGTCCTTTCTGAAGTTTGTTTTTGTTGTGTCATTACCAGTATGCATTATCACATAAGCTATCTTGTTATGTTCAATGTTCAAGTACAATATTTTATTACTCTTGGACCATTGCAGTGAGGTCATACGAATGGACATTTGACAAATAAGCTATCTCCAGATTACAGATAATGTCATTCTCAGGATAACTTCCATTACTATATTTCAGAATACAAATGACCAAGAAACACTTGCAGAAGTATTCTATAACGTAGGTTTCATGGAATATGGTATGAAGCAATTCCACAAAGCATTGGAAAATCTGGAAAAGTGCATGGTGGGTCACATCATACTATTCGTTACACTTGCGATAATTATCCCTGCATTCATGAACATTCATAAACTTTATGCATTGTTCATTAAAGCTGGATCATTCAACATTCATGATCTGTTTCCATAGAGATGACCATACACTGCTTCAAATGTTTCTTTCATCCGCTGCAAAAAAAGATGTTAAGTTCATGAACTTCTTAATCTGTTCGGGAACCTCCAGAATTGTTCATGGATTTTACAAACTTTGATAAACTGTTCATGAACATCTTATAAACCGTTCATGAACAGTTCAAGAACTGTTTTTACAGGGATCACTTGTGAAAAATCTAGTGATATGAACATTTAGTCAACCATGTGAATTATTCATTGATCTCGTACATGGTCCATGAAAAATGTGTTCACAATGTGTACACAAGCTGTCAGACGTCATCACAACTCATGTTTTGAAGCTGATATATGTTAATTCCCAGGATGTTGTCATGGTAGCCACCAGTGATGCTTAAATTAATGATATTGTCAATAATTCAGCTTCCTTGCCTATTCGATAGCCATCATTTGCTTGCTTTGCTGTTGTTTGCATCATAAAATTAACTAGACTAACTTGCTCTGTGATTAGCCATATGTCTATATTGGCCAAATATCACAATTATTCTATGCTTTTATTTTGTGCATTTGTAGAAACTAAAAGGAAAATTTGAAACAATGTCATCTGCATTGGAGCTACTACTTAAAACATTAGAAAAGATATCGAATGAATCAACAAACAATTATGCAAGTCAATGCAACATTGGATATTTCAAGGTAATTGTCTTTGATAATTAGACATAGACGATATCTTTGTAAAAAAAATGTGAATGACCGACTGATCGTAGTATTGCAAACGGTTGTGAAAAAGGTTGCATCAGTCTTGTGAAAAAAAGCTTTTAGCTTATTCAAGTCCTGAATAAATGATGATGATGATATTGATGATGATGATGATAATCTTATAGGGGCCTTTTCCTGTAAAAAAGTTATTTGCGTTCATGAATAGTTCATGAACATTTCATTCACAGTTTATGAACACTTCATGCACGATTCAATGGACAGTTTCATGAACATTTTCCACAATGGTTCCAATGTGAACCTTGGCATTTTTGAAACACTTTTATATGCCACTCTCAGCTCCTATTGGACAGATGCCAGTCACATGTTTTCATGGACACCATTATTATTGGACGCTGCTCCGTCAAACCTAGGCTCACAAATTCTGAACAAAGCGCGCAAATTAAGATCATAAATTTGAAAAACTTTTTGTTCAGAAGCAAAACCTCGTTTCCGATAAAATGAAAATGGCAATTTTCGAGCCCCAAAAGTTGCGTATCCCAACTTTTATAAATAGATGGCTCTGGTTTACCCATTAGTTATTCATTAATGCAATTGACTGCTAGACATACAGCTGTACTTTTATAAATAGATGGCTCTGGTTTACCCATTAGTTATTCATTAATGCAATTGACTGCTAGACATACAGCTGTACTTTTATAAATAGATGGCTCTGGTTTACCCATTAGTTATTCATTAATGCAATTGACTGCTAGACATACAGCTGTACTTTTATAAATAGATGGCTCTGGTTTACCCATTAGTTATTCATTAATGCAATTGACTGCTAGACATACAGCTGTACTTTTATAAATAGATGGCTCTGGTTTACCCATTAGTTATTCATTAATGCAATTGACTGCTAGACATACAGCTGTACTTTTATAAATAGATGGCTCTGGTTTACCCATTAGTTATTCATTAATGCAATTGACTGCTAGACATACAGCTGTACTTTTATAAATAGATGGCTCTGGTTTACCCATTAGTTATTCATTAATGCAATTGACTGCTAGACATACAGCTGTACTTTTATAAATAGATGGCTCTGGTTTACCCATTAGTTATTCATTAATGCAATTGACTGCTAGACATACAGCTGTACTTTTATAAATAGATGGCTCTGGTTTACCCATTAGTTATTCATTAATGCAATTGACTGCTAGACATACAGCTGTACTTTTATAAATAGATGGCTCTGGTTTACCCATTAGTTATTCATTAATGCAATTGACTGCTAGACATACAGCTGTACTTTTATAAATAGATGGCTCTGGTTTACCCATTAGTTATTCATTAATGCAATTGACTGCTAGACATACAGCTGTACTTTTATAAATAGATGGCTCTGGTTTACCCATTAGTTATTCATTAATGCAATTGACTGCTAGACATACAGCTGTACTTTTATAAATAGATGGCTCTGGTTTACCCATTAGTTATTCATTAATGCAATTGACTGCTAGACATACAGCTGTACTTTTATAAATAGATGGCTCTGGTTTACCCATTAGTTATTCATTAATGCAATTGACTGCTAGACATACAGCTGTACTTTTATAAATAGATGGCTCTGGTTTACCCATTAGTTATTCATTAATGCAATTGACTGCTAGACATACAGCTGTACTTTTATAAATAGATGGCTCTGGTTTACCCATTAGTTATTCATTAATGCAATTGACTGCTAGACATACAGCTGTACTTTTATAAATAGATGGCTCTGGTTTACCCATTAGTTATTCATTAATGCAATTGACTGCTAGACATACAGCTGTACTTTTATAAATAGATGGCTCTGGTTTACCCATTAGTTATTCATTAATGCAATTGACTGCTAGACATACAGCTGTACTTTTATAAATAGATGGCTCTGGTTTACCCATTAGTTATTCATTAATGCAATTGACTGCTAGACATACAGCTGTACTTTTATAAATAGATGGCTCTGGTTTACCCATTAGTTATTCATTAATGCAATTGACTGCTAGACATACAGCTGTACTTTTATAAATAGATGGCTCTGGTTTACCCATTAGTTATTCATTAATGCAATTGACTGCTAGACATACAGCTGTACTTTTATAAATAGATGGCTCTGGTTTACCCATTAGTTATTCATTAATGCAATTGACTGCTAGACATACAGCTGTACTTTTATAAATAGATGGCTCTGGTTTACCCATTAGTTATTCATTAATGCAATTGACTGCTAGACATACAGCTGTACTTTTATAAATAGATGGCTCTGGTTTACCCATTAGTTATTCATTAATGCAATTGACTGCTAGACATACAGCTGTACTTTTATAAATAGATGGCTCTGGTTTACCCATTAGTTATTCATTAATGCAATTGACTGCTAGACATACAGCTGTACTTTTATAAATAGATGGCTCTGGTTTACCCATTAGTTATTCATTAATGCAATTGACTGCTAGACATACAGCTGTACTTTTATAAATAGATGGCTCTGGTTTACCCATTAGTTATTCATTAATGCAATTGACTGCTAGACATACAGCTGTACTTTTATAAATAGATGGCTCTGGTTTACCCATTAGTTATTCATTAATGCAATTGACTGCTAGACATACAGCTGTACTTTTATAAATAGATGGCTCTGGTTTACCCATTAGTTATTCATTAATGCAATTGACTGCTAGACATACAGCTGTACTTTTATAAATAGATGGCTCTGGTTTACCCATTAGTTATTCATTAATGCAATTGACTGCTAGACATACAGCTGTACTTTTATAAATAGATGGCTCTGGTTTACCCATTAGTTATTCATTAATGCAATTGACTGCTAGACATACAGCTGTACTTTTATAAATAGATGGCTCTGGTTTACCCATTAGTTATTCATTAATGCAATTGACTGCTAGACATACAGCTGTACTTTTATAAATAGATGGCTCTGGTTTACCCATTAGTTATTCATTAATGCAATTGACTGCTAGACATACAGCTGTACTTTTATAAATAGATGGCTCTGGTTTACCCATTAGTTATTCATTAATGCAATTGACTGCTAGACATACAGCTGTACTTTTATAAATAGATGGCTCTGGTTTACCCATTAGTTATTCATTAATGCAATTGACTGCTAGACATACAGCTGTACTTTTATAAATAGATGGCTCTGGTTTACCCATTAGTTATTCATTAATGCAATTGACTGCTAGACATACAGCTGTACTTTTATAAATAGATGGCTCTGGTTTACCCATTAGTTATTCATTAATGCAATTGACTGCTAGACATACAGCTGTACTTTTATAAATAGATGGCTCTGGTTTACCCATTAGTTATTCATTAATGCAATTGACTGCTAGACATACAGCTGTACTTTTATAAATAGATGGCTCTGGTTTACCCATTAGTTATTCATTAATGCAATTGACTGCTAGACATACAGCTGTACTTTTATAAATAGATGGCTCTGGTTTACCCATTAGTTATTCATTAATGCAATTGACTGCTAGACATACAGCTGTACTTTTATAAATAGATGGCTCTGGTTTACCCATTAGTTATTCATTAATGCAATTGACTGCTAGACATACAGCTGTACTTTTATAAATAGATGGCTCTGGTTTACCCATTAGTTATTCATTAATGCAATTGACTGCTAGACATACAGCTGTACTTTTATAAATAGATGGCTCTGGTTTACCCATTAGTTATTCATTAATGCAATTGACTGCTAGACATACAGCTGTACTTTTATAAATAGATGGCTCTGGTTTACCCATTAGTTATTCATTAATGCAATTGACTGCTAGACATACAGCTGTACTTTTATAAATAGATGGCTCTGGTTTACCCATTAGTTATTCATTAATGCAATTGACTGCTAGACATACAGCTGTACTTTTATAAATAGATGGCTCTGGTTTACCCATTAGTTATTCATTAATGCAATTGACTGCTAGACATACAGCTGTACTTTTATAAATAGATGGCTCTGGTTTACCCATTAGTTATTCATTAATGCAATTGACTGCTAGACATACAGCTGTATGAATTTATGTATTTATCTGTTTATTGGGTACTTTTAACTTTTGATTTTCTATAACACTCTCGTCTGGATTGCTATAAATTTACTTGGCAATAAAACACACTCGGACCAACTGACATTATTCTTCTGTGACCTTGAAACATCAATGATCATTTATCGCGATTGCTCTGAAGAAAGAGACTCACTTCTTTTGAAATAGAAGATATTTTTCTGTTACTTGAGCAAGTCTGCTAATAAATTTGATTATTAATCCATTAAAATGTTATCAATTAAGGAGCTAATTCCAACGTTAGGCATTCAGATAGATTCTGTCTCAGATGGGCTATAACACTACCTAAGAAAATAATATTTTACCACATAGATACTCACAAACAGCTTCCTATTTTCATTTGCATTCCTTTTAACCTGAAGATGCATTAAGTTATTGAAAAACGTTATCTGCACGTATAGTCTGTTATTTTTTTGTTGCTATCATTTATCTTTGAAATTTTTTTCAAAGAAACTTGCATAAAATTTATAACTAAGTGTAATCACATTTTGATCTTTCTGACTTTTGGTGAAATTCTAACTATTTTGTTGCAAGAAGCTATTTTATTAGTTGTTTAGAATTAAAACTTCATAAGCAATTATATTAGTTTCAGACTGTTCACATTTTGGATATTTTCATTCTGTTTTTGATTGAAAATTGAAAATTAATCCTTTCTCCTTTCTAGGCTATTTCCATCATTGAGGGTTTCAAAAAATCCTTGGGATCTCATATCAATTTCCCTTCATGTTCTGATTTGATCAAATCAAGACTGGATTCTATGTAAGCACTTTACTGATTTATGACACCGAGGAAATTCAATTATCTCAGCTCATAATTTGTTATTATCCTCTACGAAAAAAATTCATGAGTTCATGAACAGCTCATTAATGGTTCATGAACGGTTCATGAACTGGTACATGAATGTAAAATTGCCCAAAAGTTCATTAACTTTCTATAAATAGTTCATGAAAGTTCATGAACAGTTCATGTACTTTAATGCAATTTCACATTCATGAACCAGTTCATGAACTGGTTCTTGAAGTGTTCATGAAGTTTTTGTGACTACTCATGAACTCATAGATTATTTTTCATAGGGGACTTAATCAACTTTCATTTCATATATTATTAGACATGGACATTTGTTGCTTGCGGTTTCACATAGCTCTTCAAATCCTGATTCATTGAAATTCCTTCATCAAGGTTTACAGGTCAGTTGTGTAACAGAAATTATAGAATATATGTAGAGACTCTAGAAATAGAGAAGTTGTACTGGTGCCGTCTGTAGGGTGGTACGATCTCAATTTATTTTTTCAACCTTCCACATTTGATGGATATGTTTGCTTAGTTATAAGTTTAAGAAACATAAAGTGTGTTAAATTTAAATAGCAAGTAGATTGGTAGTACAGTGAAATAAATAATAAAAAAGGAAATAATATGGAGTTAATTATCTCTTTGTGCAGTCCAATTCAAAAATTAAATTTCCAACTTGATATATTAGGCCACATATCTAAAACGGCAGGCTTCTCCGTGCAACTTGGAATTCACACACAAAATGTTCATAAATATACCATAGCACTTTCCCGTTTCTTGTTTTAGTCAAATTTTATTGTAGAGTTCACTGGCGATGAATTTGTAAGTCATTTTACGGTCAGAGCCCTCTTAATTCATACATTTCATGTTTTCGTCATGCTTCTATGGATTCGCAAAATCATGGGAAATTAAAAGAATCAAAGACCATGAAGCTCACATGCACAATTTTCTCAAAACGATAAGAAGGCTTTTACCGTGAATCATGAAATATAAATTGGATTTTTGAAAGATTCACAATAAAATTTAACTAAAACAAGAAGTAGGGAATTGTTTAGCATATTTTTATGGACACTATTATGTGATTTTCAAGTTGTGCGGAGGAACCTGCCGTTTTAGTTCTGTGGCGCTCGGTCTATATATTGTTGTCATGTCGTTTACCATCGATCCATATTGAGTTCATGTACTCTATTGATATCTATCATAAACTATTCATGAACACCTTATAAACAGTTCATGGACATCTTGTGAACTTTAAGTGGACTGTTTTCACAGGGATATTAATAGTATTCAGAATTTATTTCAATTATATTTGCTACAGATGCTTCAGAATAGTTATACCAGTCTTTTAAACCTTGGATGGAATATCGAAGCAGTAAAAGTTATTATAATATATATCCGTGAGAAACGAGCGCACAAATTTAACATCAAAGATTGTCAGAAATGGAAAAACCATCTACTTGATGTAAGTGAAGTTAACCGTCTTAGCATTTTCAAAATGCTGATCATAGCACCCTTTGAAGTTCCAAACATAACCCTCCAAAAAATTTAGTTGATTTCATGAACATTTCATGAACTTTACGACCATTCATCGGTTGTTAGTGGACACCTTATGCATGAACAGGTTCATGAACTTAACAAGCATCATTGCATTGTTCATTAATACCTTATAAACAATTCGGAAAAGTTCATGAACGTTATTTGGCCCAATTTTCATGAACTTTTTAATGAATTTTGCATGAACAGTACACGAAAACTACGCCATTTTTGGTTCATGAACTGTTTTCACAGGCGTTTATGAATTTCATGAATATTTCCTTGTGGGTTCATGAACCTTCTTCTTAAACTTCAAATTGCCTAAATGTTTTTGAATACCTCATGAACATTTTGTGAACTGTTCAATAAACAGATAATTAAACACGACAAAGAATAGTTTTTGTCCCGGTTTTTGCATTAAATTGCCAAATCTAGTTATTCAAAAAGACTTTATAGTTCACTGTAAGTAAATGACTTGAGTTTTCTGAAAATCTGATGAATTCTTTAACCACTATCCAGAAAGCATTATGAAAATATAACGTAAGCGTGCGGTTTTCTGTTAATTAACGGCGTCCACTTGTGGTTCATGAACTTTGTTTCTCAGTTGCAGTGTTCATCCTAAGAAAATCGAGAACAATAGTACCTAGAACATACAACTTCTAGCCTCAAATTATACAACAAGAGGACATTCACTGAAAAAAAAACAACAACATATCAATAGAAATAACCAAACACTTAAAAAGTTTTTTGCAGTAGAGTAATTACTTGATGAAATTCGCTTGATGAAAGTGTTGTTCTATCACCATCATTCAATGCTTTTAAACAGCGTCTAGACTCTGTAAATGTACAGCGATTATGTACATTGTCAATAAGCTAAATGTCAGTGTATTTATTATTTGATTGATAAATACCTTTGTGTGCCAGCACATATTTATATTTTGCAAATGAATAAATAAATAAAATAAGTAACATCGATCATTGTTTTTGAATTCAAATGAAACTCTTTGAGAAAGGTTCATTAATCATCTCTTCTTTATTTAGCTATTAGAGATTTCCAAACAGTCTGTGAATCTCATTGATATGGAATCATCTAAACTTGCCAAACTTCATCCAATTCCTTTGAAGGTAACATAATTTCTTGCATTGAAATTAATTATATTGGACGAGTAATTCTTATTTTATACTTGGTAGTAAGCCTATGCCTATTGCCTAATGATAAGCGATAAAAACCATACAAAGGTTTTCAATACAGTGAAACCTGTATATAACAGCCAGCTATCAGAGGTAGATAAATCGACCACTATAGACAGGTTGTCTTTATATACAGGGTTGATTCAATAGAGAATACTATTTTAGACATTGCGATAGTGACCACTATAGACAGGTGGCTGCTGTATAGAGGTGACCAGTATAACGGTTTTGACTGTATTTCGATATAATCTTTATTTCATCTTCAGGCAGGTTAGAAAGAGAATGATTAATAATTATACATGGTATTTATAATGGATAGTTATTTTTAATAATAGTTTAATACATTGCAATATTTTTAAACATTATTGAAACGCTACTTCACTTTTTCCAATGCAGAGCTGATGTTAATTCGAATACATTTACACAGACTTCAACATTTATAGCTGCTATAGATAATCGTTCTAGAAAGATAGACCTTCCAAAGATAGCAATCGTGGACTCTATGTTAGCTTAATTCTCTTCTGTAACCGTGTAGCGCCATGCTTGAGGAATCTAAGAGCATGCATCGGTTCGTAATCGACAGTGTATTATTTTAAACGTAGATTGAACCAACCTTTTTCAAGTTTAAAAATTATTAATTTGTGTATGAAAATAACTCGATATATAAGCATTTGCTTACGTTACATCCAAATCATCCTTTAATACAAGCATTCCCCTGCGAATAACAGTTCAGGAATTCATGAACAGTTCATAAACAGTGCATAAACGGTCCAGGCTACTTATAACGTTTATGAACTGCTCATGAACTCGTGGATTGTTTCTCGCAGGGACTGTTTAATTACAATTTACCATTACAGCTCAATTCTATATATAAATCCGGTCTGCCACCGAAATGTATAAAAAAACCTTTTAAACATTTAATCTGAGTAATCATTCTTACTATATTAATATGAAGTACCGCATGTCTCGATCATGTTGTGAAAATATTTAAGAAATGTAACAGAAAAAAAATTATTGATGTTGCTTTTTCAAAACTCATTTAAGGAACAACAATCGCCATTGCACCTAAAGTATACGTTCCTAGGAGCATTAAATCAAAAATCGTAAATTGAAAAAAAAGCTTTATACAGAATACATCATATTTATAGAATACTTCGACATTAGAAAATGGACACTGAAATACAATGTCAATTTCATACTCACGAAAATTTGATCAGGTTATGACAGTTTTAGCTCCAAGTGGTGGATTAAAAGGGAATATCAGATGATTTCTTGATAATTTTCTTTTTATTGCTAGTCAATGTTATAATATATTAACCATTGTGTCATGTGCACATTAATCATTGAATATATTTTAAAATACTCTTGTTACCCTGAAAGATATGTATTTCGTACATTAATCTGCAGTAAATATGATATGTTTAATGGGCATATAGAAATACATTGTCACAAGTTATTTAATAAAGCAAGTAATAGATTATATGATGCTCGCAATCAGGCGGATCAAACCGACGCTCAATACGCAATCTGATTCAATCAAATCTAAATTGTTCTCCGCATAACTGTACTATCTTACGTCATTAACACCTTTTTATTGTATTATGTAGTCTATTCTTTGTTGAATTATTATCACACTATACTGTAGAATTTTAGTAAGTAAAACATATAAATATTCATCTATTTTAAATATCCATCCTTTTTAATTCATAATCGCTTGAAAATGTCATATTAAGTATAATGACGAAACGTTGCAAAATTAAGCCTTTTTAACGCTTGTCTTTCTTACAAACTTATTAAGCAAAAAGTATTTTAATAGATTATATAATTAATTATATTGTATGATATTTTTCCAAGATATTGCATGATATTCATCTGTATAACCCAGTACTTCACCCGTTCAAAGTTTTCATAGTTGCCTTCCAAATAGCTCCCGTGGACTTCTAATTATTGACCAGATTTAACAGTATTATTTTTTACCAGCATTTTAAATTCAGGTTTACATATATTCAAACGTTGGGAATATTCTAATGTGGCATCCGGTTGTCTTCGCCTCGAAACTAGACCCGCATAAAAATATATGCACACCGTCCGACCTAGCTGCCTTAAATAATATAATAGTCTTTAATTTAACATTTAATCAGTGATTTCAAAATACTTCCAATCTCTAGTGTATCTGAAGTCTCCAGGATTTGCATACGATTTTGTGGTATTCTGTAATTTGCACGCATGCTTATTTTGATACTTGTAACTGAATGCTTTGCAGGAAGTTTCACCTTGGCACGAAAGGAGGCAATCTAATTCTGTTAATGTGTCGTCCCATCTAGTGTTTATTCCATAACCATACAGTCTTTTATTAACCCATTCCACCTTCGTGTACATTTGTTTAAAGGATGATGCTATACCCAGGACTGAAAGGAAACAACATCAACTATTATTACTAAACTATAATAATAATAATAATAACGACATGAGAATACTAGGAGGATTATTTCATAATGTATTTCCGTAATTATAGTTATCATTTTTCATCAAACAAATTTCAAAGAATTTAGATGACCAGGAAACAAAAGACCTTACAGCTACTACATTATAATCAATTGCATTGAACTACGTAAAAAGGAAAGGCCCTTCGTCACCAAAAGCAATATTGAAGGCGGTAAAATCATTGCAAAAAATCGATGACATTATTGAAAGTAAACCAGACAAAGGTAAATGCCTTGTAATTATGAATAAAGAAGAGTATATACATCTATTGAAGGAGGCATCAATTAACAAAACTGATAAGTTCAGGCCATTTGATGTTGCTAAGAAGAATCGTAGTAGACCCCCTAATTATAGCCATCTATTGTTAGACAGAGAAAAAGACATGGCTCGGGCAATCACAACAATTTTACGAATAGCTGTTGCAAAGGCGTTGTGTCCTGTCGGATCTCGACTACCATATCTATACGGATTACCCAAAGCACATAAAGATCAACTACAAATGCGACCTGTCCTATCTTCAGTGAATATCTATAATAGTGCACTAGCAAAATGAATCGACGATAAGCTTAAACCATTGTCTCTCAATCAGTTTACCATCAGTAATGAATTTGAATTTGCCGACAGTATAAAAGACAGTATACATCCATCAAAGACAGCGAGATATTAGTTTTATATGATGTTTGTTCGTTATTCACCAATGTTCCACCAGATGAAACAATCCATTTATTAATTGAGAAGGCATTTGCAAAGAATTGGTTAATGATGAATTAGATCTTAGCAAGGACCAACTTTACCAACTGATGGCATTATCTACCAAAAATATATTATTTACTTTTGAAAATCAATTATTTGAGCAAATTGACAGGGCTGCAATGGGCTCCACTCTTGGTCCATTGATGGCAAACGTATTCAGTCATTTTGAAGGAATTTTATCACAACAACAACTACTACCTCGATTGTTCGTTTTAATGTCTTTGTTGTTTTTGTAATACAATACATTATGTAAATTAGATTTTTATTAGACTATATAACTCATGTAATAATAATAATAATAATAATAATAATAATAATAATAATAATAATAATAATAATAATAATAATAATAATAATAATAATAATAATAATAATAATAATAATAATAATAATAATAATAATAATAATAATAATAATAATAATAATAATAATAATAATAATAATAATAATAATAATAATAATAATAATAATAATAATAATAATAATAATAATAATAATAATAATAATAATAATAATAATAATAATAATATTAATCACTCTGCTATTCACTAGCATTAAGCACTCTCCAATTGCCAATATTAATTTTTCTATATATTTTTTTATATTATTACTATATATTTATATTGCTCTGCTTTTAGCATTGAGCACTCAAATTGATGTTTTGCTCACACAATTACTTTATAAATATATATATATATATCTATATATTAAATAACTTACCACAGCTTATAATAATAATGATGTGCTGTATATATTTCATTTTTGATTCTATTATTCAAATAGTCTTCTATATATTTCCAGAAGTTGTTTTTATCCCACAAGTGGGAATCATCAAGCAATTATTTTATTTAAACATACAGAATGAAGCGCAATATTATTATTAAACCTTTTTATCAGTTTTGAATAAATAATTAAACATTCTCTGCTACCTAACATGGGCTGTATAGAGAAAATTGAAATGGTTTGTAAACAAGCAAGATATTAAAATTGCTCTATATTAATAGTATAATACGCAATATATCTTCTGTATTTCTGCTTTTGTAAACAAGTTGTCTCGATTATGCATTCCCGAACGATAATACTAATTTTTGTTTCCACTTGTGTCCTCGGAACAAGAGATAACATGTTTTTGTAGTTCTAATATTCAAAGATGGAAAGATCCGGTTGGGCAAGTCTACAATCTGTGTAGTAGTATAGTCCCATAGAAAAATTCAATCAATCATATGGACACTTTGACAAGAAGATAGTTATTGGAAATAGTCTATAATTATTCAACATGATATTCTGAACAAATTAGAGTCCAAAAATATTTTAAAATGTGCACCGGAACTAGTTCCAGGCTCTTATTATTTGTATCTGAGTTTTAACAATAAGAGCCTGGAAGTAATTCCGGAGCACATTTTAAAATATTTTTTGGCTTTAATTTGTTCAGAATATCATGTTGAATAATTCTAGACTATTTCCAATAACTTTCTTCTAGTCAAAGTGTCCATATGATTGATTGATTTTTTCTATGGGACTATACTACTACACAGATTGTGGATTTGCGGCGGTTGGCTAGGTTCGCGGAATGCGGAAAAATGTTGTCTATTATCGTTCTTTTGTGCCCCTGTTCTTTGCGATGTTTAAGCTGTTGGCCGTTTGCGTTAGAAAGCTGTGGTCATCTAGATGGGCTAGGTAGTCTAGTCTTCTATTCCAAAATCATCTTAGGGCGAGGTAAAAAATAATGGCATCTGATCAATTTCTGAATAAATTATATTTACGAAGATGATAATTTTTCATTTGTTTTTTTTTTCCAGGCGGTTAAGATGAATTTACCTATCAATAAATTAATTCTTGAGACCAATCTCATTTGTGTGGATGTAATGATCGATATTATGAAAGTAATGATTGCAAATCACAGAAATAATAAAGTGAATGGAAAGAAAAAATCTGACATTGAAAAAGTATATATACCCATATATATTATTAGATGTTGTCTAATATCAAAGAATATATTGCTCAATGTCATACATGACAGAGCTGTAAATATGATAGAAATAGAACGTCAGCGTCAGAGACCACACATTCTTATACTGTTACTTCAAGTTTCGTGCTTTGATAGCAATCATCAGACAGAAATAACTTATTAATGATATTTCTTAATGATACTACTTAATACCCTCTGTCTGATGGTTGCTATAAATGCATGAAACTTAAAACTGCTTAAAGTAAGGCATAACAGCGAACATAACCTGCGTGCAGACTAAAACCTATCTTGGCGAAGGTGTAACACTTAATTGTGCACGCAGGCTACAGCGAACCCTGCATGAGATTGTGGAAATATATCAAGTTTCATTCGCGATTCTTGCATTGGCAGAGCGTCTGCACTTGGTGCGGGAGGCTGGGGTTCCATTTTTCATCATGACTGGGTGGTCTTTATATACTGTATTAATTTACTACAAATTCTTTATATATCTAGGCTGTGTGCAGACCTTACAACATCAATATCTAGCTTCCTCATTAGTAAATTATATCAACGTGGAATCTAGGTTTTTATTCTGTACGGTCTGCACGCAGGCTACTTTGTGTATGCATCCGAAATGGTCACTATAGACAGGTAACTTTTATTTAGTGGTGGCCACTATAGCAGATTTAATTGTATGTTATTGTATATAGATGATTGAAGATTATACTGGCTATAGAGGTGAATTTTCAAAAGAGGAACAACGTTGGACAGATGTTACAAGGTTTGTTTAATTATATATACATAAATAATTTAATATACAAACAGACACCAGTATTAAATATAATAAGATCCTTTTATCTTGAGATGTTTGACTGCTACTTAACCAAAGTTATTTTCAATGTTTCAACAGAACAATTGCACAAGAAGTTCTCCTTCTGTTGGCAACAGTCAATACTTGCAGTGAGAAGTCCTCTTACCTACGTGCATGTGTAAGTTTGTCATATTATTGAAGTACTTGCCTCTTGCTCTACAAGAACTGTTCATGCAAAAACGGGCACTTGCAGATTCTTCAATTTTTCAATTGTTTTGTTAAAATGCCATTGTTGAAAGTGTAGGCTTCTCAGAAGGCAAATAAAGTAATGTGCTGTATAAATAGGTGTTTAGCTACAATTCTATTGGATCTATATTAAACTTATTTTATATCTGCTCAAATCAATCCAGGCGTTCAATCCTTATATGAATTCATTGTCTGTCTACTTCATTTCATTTTTTCAAACTTTACTTTCCAAAAATTAGTTCATGAACTTTTCAATTGTTTTGATACGACGGCCACTATTACAGCTGTAGGCTAGCTCAGAATGCAAAGTAATATGCTTCATATAAAAAATTTGTTTGTCTGCAATTGTCTTGGATCTACTTCGGCTTTTCTTATATCTGCACAAATCTATCGATTAGTTCATTCATACTTGCTAATAATTCTTCAGATCATGAACCTTTAAACACTAGCCCAACAACGAAAGGCAAAACCATGAAAATGTCATGAAAGTGTTGTGAAAACACTTGTTTCAAGCCATGAAAACTATGAAAACATCCATATTCACGATATTAAATTTGAAATGCTTTGAAAATGCCATAAAAACGAAATGATTTTTTCAAGGTTTTGGGGTCAGTAGAGGTCAGTAGTGAAAGAAATGTATCAAAAATTGATGAATTTCAAATGTTAGTACTTTCAATGGCAATCCCTCTTAACTGCTTATTTTTCATTTGTTTCAGACTTTACTTAAATTTGGCCGTTGCCTATCTATGATTGCTGTTTTAAACAGTAATGGAAACTTTGATATCTGGAATGAATCCACCTTCTGTGTGACGGTATGTGCTAATACCAGCTAATGTTTTAATCTTCTGACGTACTATAGAAGATGACTGTAAGATAATGGATAAAGCATTAAATTGTATATTTCTTAATCTTGTGTTTAATAGACATCAACACATTAGAAATTAAAATTATTCTATCCATCTTGGCTTGCTGTACGAAGTGCCTTACTTTCTTTACAGTGTTTATTCGATAAACGGATAAACTGATTTTGATAGAAAGCATTTGAAAAAGTGACCATTTCTCAAATCTTGAAAAATCATGTCGTTGTCTCTAATTTCGGTATGTCGAATGATTGCAATGTACCAAGACATGAAATGTTCACTTTTCAAACGCTTGATATGATATGATATGATATGATATGATATGATATGATATGATATGGTATGATATGTTATGATATGATATGATACGATATATTTGTCAATTAAATCTGACAAAGAAATAAAAGGGGATTTAGGTAATAGACAGCCTCCACTTGCATACAAAAGTTTTACATAGTATAGTACCTATTATAGCATATATTTTTCTGTTTATTTCTTTATTTTTGTTGTTTAAGTGTAAGAGTTATTATTATAATTGTGAAATATATTATCATTTTTTCTATTATAAATCTCAATCGACTTATTTATACACTTTACAAGAAGATGAAATTTCTGCTTTATCTAAGCGAATCTTGAACGCAGCTAATGTTTTTGACTGTACAGCATCATCTTTCAATGCATCGTTCGAAACTGGTGCTTGCTTGATTCGAGGCGTGGTGTGGTTTGTAATTTTAATTTTAATTTATGTCCACGGAACTTTTATTGTGAATTATCATGATGTAACGATAATGATTCCAGATTATGGTCTACTACTTCATGAACAGTTTTATATAACATGATTTAATATGCTTTGATTCATCGTAACTATAATGAATCTAGTTAAAGAATCCTTAGCTGATCGGCGTAACTATGGTACTTTATTCTTGATAAATTGCAAATTTGCCTGGTAAATTTACTTTGAATATTCTCTATTAAGGTTATATCTTTAATAAGCCAAGGATTCTATGTTTGATACGCTGATTCCAGCAGAAGACGTACACATACTTTTAATGCTCGAATAAATACATTGGTTTGTTTGGATATAAAGCATTTGAATATCATGATCTGGAGTTTGCTTTTGCAGCTATCATTAAGCAATGGTTTGATGGTTTCAGATCAGGAGTTATCATAATTCCAAGATCACGAACACATTTAACTTCATCTATTTGAGAATTGTCTATTGAATAATTTACTTTTGATCCCTTCAGATTTTTTGTGGAAAACGAAGAAAACTTCTTTCTCAAACTCCATTCGTCAAATAAGATGAACAAATTTTAATTGTAAATTTCAATGCGTGGACAATATTGAACACTTAAGAAATGTGCAGCCGATTGAGTTGGAAACAATAAATCACACAAAGTTGTTATTGTTGCTGCTATATTTTACCGATTTAGCTGAAATGAACACAATTCGCTGGACTATATTTAACTGCATCAAAAGAAAAAATACTATTACATTAGAATATTTGTATGTATGACATGCAGCGCTAAATGAAAAATTGACTGTTATGGACATTCGGGTCAAAATTTATGGTAAAATACGCATACCTTATGTAAAAATAATTATTTAATATTTAACAATAATTATTAAGTTATTTTGTTATTTTGTTATTTAGTTATTAAACAATAGTTATTAGTTATCTAAGCAATATTAATAATGAGAAGGTAAAGAATGACACATTAGGTTGTATCTCCAAGTTTCACGTTATTACACGATCATCAGACAACAAATACTAAACAACAGTTATTTAGTTCAATAGTTATTAAATTTTCCAACTTTCGCAATCTTTATTTTTAGTCAAGTGCTGCCGCCTCACTAAAAGACCTTACATCACCAAACGATAATCAGGATAAAAACATTCTACCAAATGAAGCAGATTCTCTTATTGAGCCTTCATCGCCTGTAGAAGATGATGGAGATGATAAAAATGAGGAAACGGTAAAAGGTTTACTTTATCGTATGATCCCCTACGAATTCTTCGTGAACACCTTGTGAACATCTCATGAACAATTCGTGGACTGTTCATTAATGTGAAATGGCCTGTTTTTCTTAAACTTTTTTAAGCTTCTTGGTAGAACATTATAGTTTTAATTTTCACCCTATAAAAATAATATAAATAAAAATTGAAATAAAAATTCACTACTGTCATTGACGTTTGCGATCAAATGTTCATAAACTTTTCGTAAACATCTTATATGCATGCCATGGACCGCTCATTCACTGTCTATGAACGTTAAATTACTTATTTTTCTCAACTTTTCCACAAACTGTTTTCATTTGGATCATTTTGGGCAGATATAGAATTGTCTTTCCGAAGGTGCCTGTACTACTCTTCCATTTCCAGATAAGTGACTATTTTTGCTAAGAGCCATGCAATAAATGGTCCGCATATTCATCTCAGGATATACGCTATATTGTATAGATATACAATTTACATCCAATTCCTTACATTTATATATCTGTCCAAGGTGATACTCGGTGAGTTATTTGATAAATTATGTCAAACATCGTTGGAAATTTGCTTGATGAATTTTCGAAATGTAACTCCATAAGCACTTATGGATAGCACTAAAAGTAGCTATCTAGTATCTACGTTTTGGGGAAGTAATTAGTATTGTAGTTTTCGAATATTTGGATAAATAATTTGTAATTTATAAATTTTCTTGCTTAAGGAAAAAAATAAATTAAGGACTAAGTACCATTGAATTTGATACGCTGTCACAGATTCTCTGAACCGTATAATGTGAGACTTCGTTAATGTTACCTAGGCATCTGTAAAATTATCGATGAATCGAGAAGAATATCTGATAGTTGAATGTCATACGATGTATGGACCGTTCATAAAAACCGTTATGAACCATGCATATAAACTATTCACGAGTAATTCTAAAGATTGATAGATAACAAATTTATAAACTTGTTTCTTCAAGTTTTGACAATAACTAATTGTTCAAAATGTTCAAAATTTACTCATTTTCCTTTTGTATTGCAGGAGCAACCACGCGATACTATGATTTTCACTCAGTATATTATCCAAGCAATTGATTATTTAATCTTATGCAATAATCTTTGTTTGAAAAAAGGATTCACAGATATTTTAGCTGAAGCATCTCTTAGTGTAATTGAAACTATTGGATTATTAGATCCCTGTGTGACATCGTCGTTTCTTTCTCTTTATCAGGTAAGTTGCTTAATTGGACATTATTGACTTGTCGCCGCTAAGAGATAAAATTGCAACATGCTTAACGGCTTTCAAAACAATTGCTTTAAATTTCAAGTTTCAGGCATCAAAATAACACTCAATGTCAACCGCAGTAAAACCGTAGATTTCAAACAGCATCTTCTAACTTTCAAACGTGCTAGACTGTTTCAACTTGCCCATCATTATTGCCTTCATTAAATGAGAAGTTGTGTGATTGTTAAACGTTGTTGATTCTCCTTGTAAACAGCAAACTATGTTGTAATGAAATTCCTTGAATGAATTTGATAATAATAGATTAACGTATTTTTATTATCAACGTAACGTATTAAAGAAATTCTGATATTTCTTTACACAGTGTAACCCGCAGAAATGCAATGCCCAATTCCCATTTACGTTCAACCTATAGACTTGAGACCCTATCCTGGAGCCTATAGACAATTTGTAGTCGATTCCTTGTGAAACCATTTAGATATTTGCAAATCATTATAAAGGAAAGAAAACCGTTGAAATTTTTGCGTGTAAGCAGGTTATACACAGAAGAAAGTTAAATTGCAAGAGTATTTTGCTTGATTTACTTGTCTTGTTGAGTCATAACTTCTCCTTTTGATCACAAAGAATGTGCATATGTCTAAATTCTAAACGATTTTTATTTGTACACATTGTTGGACATAAGAGTATAAAACTTAGATCTTAAATCTTAGAACTTAAAACTTTTGTATTTTTCCTGTCTAACACTAGATCATTATATGCCCACATTTTTGAATTTTTCCTGTGTAACACTAGATCATTATATGCCAGTAAACAATGTATGGTTATCTAAATTGTATTTTTTTCAGAGTGCGATTGTAGCTTCTAATATGGAAAAGATGTTAAATAAAGCCTTGGGTAGTAGTGATAAATCTCAAATTGCAACACTGATTTCACAACAAGATCAATTGGAAGACAGATTTGAGAAGGGCACAAAAAATTCAACGCTAGATGCGTGTAAAGAATTATTGATAACTAAATTGGAGGTAGGAAGTTCATTGACAGTTATATAAATACCTACAGCCTTTTATAAGAACATTTCAGCTCAAATTCTGGACAAAGTATATTCAGAAATCCAATTTTATAAACAGTGTTACATATACAATTTCAATTAAAATTAAGGACATTTTAAGAACATTTCAAGCTAATATTTGTCGAAACTTTTGAGTCATAAACCAATTTTACGTATTCTTGTAAAATGAAAAGTCTATTGCATATTTGATTCCTTTTTTGCATTGGCTACTAAGACACTTGTCTAATTGTAACCTTGATAAATGTTAGAATCAAGTAATCAAAATGAGCCATAAAATAGTAGTTGTTTTGAATTAGGCTATTGTATCATCTTTAATTCTTTCTTTTATATTATAGCAATAAATTTCTGAAAATGATACAAGCTTTTTCGAAACATCAAACAAAGTCTATTTCATTGCTCATTTGCAATAACAGCTGCAGCAAGAGTCACAGCATTATATAACTGCGCAAATACATGAAATTCATTGCATTCATACTGTCATCTGTCGGATAGTCTATGAAGCTTTGTGGCCCTTGATGACTGTAGCTATTTGACTTCGGTACTTTTGTTACACCGATTTTACATCTCACAGTAGGGACATTGGCACCTTATATGGCATGAATTCTACCGTATTCACAGCTGGAAATTTGAAATCTAGCAGCAAGAAGGCAACATTGAAAAGCTTTTTACCCGCAATTGCCAGCACATTGCCAACATGGTTCCCCCGAAAATGGTACTTCTCTGTATAGTGCCTATATATTGTTGAAATACTCTTCTCTGGGTTCTATAAACCAAACTTTGAATTTCAAATATGATTTGATAATATTTGTAACTTGAATGCAGCTATTCAATGTGAATATGATTTCAATGTCGCTAACTTCATTCAGGCTTTCAAGCGCCTCCAAGTGTCAACCAACTTCTTTGACTTGATGAAAGATATTCAATTCTCAATAACATTTGTTATCCTACAACATACTCCTGACAAAGAATTTGTTTATGTAACTGTATTGGAAAATAAGAAACCTAGTCATGCAAGTGGCAAAAAAAAGACATCACCAACTACATGTAAGCGATCCACGTTAAAGTTGAATTGTTGTCAATTATTTTAAATTTAAGCAAAGTTAAATTTAACCCATTTCTTCGATAGAATAATTTGGTTATGTATTAAAATTGCCAGCATTAATTATTCTCTTGCGAATTGCGAATTTGTTGTGTTTTTGTCTGGTTGCTATACCGTTTTCATTGTTTATTGCTTTATTTGATTTTTGTTGAATGACACATTGATTATCAGGCGTGGTTGATTTTATGTAGAGAAGATGTTTGATATCAATATACTCAATAGCTATAGTATCCTTTTATTTAATGCTCGTGTCTGTTTGTTTATTAACTTTTTTTTCTCATTTTTTAGCAAAGCATACCATCAAAAAAGTAAAAACTGATCCGAACATCCTGAAATCTTTACTGGGTTTACATGCTGACTATTTTAAAAACACTGAGCAACAACTGAAAACTATAAAACATACTAACGATAGTATAAACGCATCCCCAGTATGCGATGATTGCAAAGAAGATAATTTCAACACTTCAGAGGTGAGTATCTATGCTATATGGTATATGGTATTTGAATGCAATGAGTGGACTATGAAATATTTATTTATTGGTTTGAACTGTGAAGGTTTTTGATCAGCATAATACTTAATTTCCTTTATCCGAAGTCAATTATGAAGCTACAGTAACATTTCCTCGCTGTTGTATTATCCTATCAATCACGAATAACCCTGATATGTGTCTAGATGTTTATGTCTTCTCGCATGACTCAATCAAGTGAGTCTGAAACAATTTTCGAGTTTAATATATTAAACAATTAGTATTCCCCCGGAAATCGTTTCCCATATTATCGTTGACTCTTACTTAATTAAATAGAGCTAAGCGTAAAAATTAAAACAAAAAACGTAAATTGTAAAACAAAACAGCTCTATTGTTTTTAAATATTTTTAAAGTGTTAAAAGGAAAAGTTCCAACTTTGAAGGTATAGAGGCTATTTCTATTGTTTGGGGACAGTGAACAATTGTTTTCACAAACAATAGGATTATTCGAATATTATTTGATTACCAAAAATCTCTCAATAATAATATTCAAATAGCGATTTCGGCGTTGAATAGCACACCTATAATTAATACAAATTTTCTTTGACATAGATAAATTGACAACCAATATATTGATATTTCAGAATTCTGCTTCATCAATGATGGCCAACCAATTTGATGATATTCGTTTTGCTCTGAATGCTTATCTAAATGATGCAGTAGACTATATTGAACCTTACATCAGGTTAGTAAAATTATTTATAGATAGTTGAATGTTTCGATAACTCGACCAAAAGATGGTAATTATAAATTAAAATGTTTTGGAGGTGATCTTAAAAGTGATTTTTAAAAAACGGCTTTACAACATAGTTGAATATTCAACACATCACATAAAAGTCGAAACGCGTAAATTTCAGAAGTAGTATAAATGTGTGAGTCCTAAGATAATGGAAAAATTGAATATAGCAATAGAAACTGACAAATGTAATGCTTTAAGCATTATGGGTTCATTGATTTGAGTTTCATTTGGTAGTTTGAAAGTTAATGTAATTTTTATTGTAACATATTAGTATTTGTTTAATAATGTTCAACTTTATCTAAAAAAGAAAGCATATATATATATATATATATATATATATATATATATATATATGAAATAAAAACAATGTTCTAGTTTCTGAAATCTATACTATATAGCTAGAGAGGAATATTCGATAATATGAGCCTAAAAAACGCCTGTCCCCCGAGCCACAAGTATGTTTGACGCATCAAAAATGATCTCTTGGGATATATTTGCCATGGAAATTCAACCTTCCTCTGATTGTGGGGGCAATATTGAATTGACATGATAGAGTAATGAACCAGCAATAGAAAATATTATTTTCTGTTTATAAAGTATTTATAAACATATTTTCTTAGATTGCTAAATGCTTCTTAACTCTTTCAAATATTCTATTGAATCAGCAAAGCTAGCAGAAACTTCAATGTGGACATTCGAGAGCACTGTGTAATAGTTATTGATCGAAGTCAAGTTGAATATTGGCTGATAATAGATGAATATCGAGTGAAAATTACCGAGAGTCATCATGCCTGAGATCAATAACTGTTTCAGTCAAGGATTACTGGGTAGTGTTGTAACATATAATCATACGATGAATTTTAACGGATTTCAATGCATCAAAAGCCCCAGGGGGGTAACTCAAGAAGATTTCAGGGACGGGGTGCCAATTTGAATTCAAAACTTTGCCCTCCAAAATTTAAATCCATACCTCAAATATTTTATTCAGGTTAAAATGTATACCCCAAATATTTTTTGTCGAAGTATATTTGAAAATTGATTACAATTTCGCGGTTTAGATCAGCATTTTTTGCTCATTGAAAAAAAACACCTCGAATATTTTGAAAATTCTGAAATTCTGAAATAGATACTTCAAAAATTATCGAAGGCCGTGAAAAGGTATCCTCAATAATTGGCACGTCCCCGTATACCAACCTCTTGAAGTTACCCCTCCCTCGGGTCAAAGCGCAATTATTTGCTGCATCTTTCTGCCACAACACTTTTAATGTCCCTTCTTTCTTAATATCTCCACTTAAAACTGATTTCCATTTTCAATTCTCCATACAAACTCTCATAATCCTACCTCGCTTAATGTCCCACGTTTAATCCGTACCAGAGGGGGAAGATTAAGAAAGTTCGACTGTATATGCAATCTTTACAATTATAATTTGACTAATAGGGTAATACTGTTATACATTTATTTATAGTTCTTCCTGTCCTCCAGAAAATGTGATTATTCTTGCTGATGAAGATTTACTGAAACTTCCTCTCGAGTCTCTGACGATATTCTCTTCCTGTCCATCTGTATCGAGAGACTTTTCATTGCAGTTCTTTCATCACAGAATTATGCAAGGTAAATGCAACATTATAGAGATAGTATGTGTACTTCTTTTTTTTAAATGTTGATGACATGCAAACAACAAAGGTTTATGTGTGTCATGTCATGTTATTAAATTGTTATTACATAATCTCTAAATTATAATCTCTACATTATAATTGTCATTAAGTTAACATTAAAGTAACATTAAATTGTCATTAGATTGCTATTACATTGGCGCGAAGTAAAACCAAAATAACCAAATGAACTAATCTGAGGGCTTAGTCCAAATGTACCTATCAAGTCTACATTTGACTCCCGTGAGCAAATATGAAATTGATTGAAATACCAGTAATGAGAACGTAATAACTCAATATACTATAATATTGATTCACACTTTACAACATTATTTTCCGGTCCAAATGGTCCGTTTTGCCAATTGGCATGAGGAAATTGAAGACTAATGTCGTTTAAGAAGAGTGATCGAAAATTAGTTCAATAAGTTTTTGCATTTAAAATATCATATCAAATATAACCATATTCTTATATATGCATTCTAAAATTTAGTATTTTATCTTACTTTTCCCAATGTTGTAATGTGAATCTCCATGTTTTGAGTTGAAATATATACCACTCTGAAGAATTACAGCATTGCCTAATAACATAGATCTCAAGAATTGATTCCAAAATATGCTTTAAATATGATGCCAGTTTCTGATTTGTTGAGTATGTTTCTTTGCTGTGGTGTCTATAGGTCGCCCTGAAAGTAAAGCAGAAAAACAAAAATCATCTAACTCTAAGCGTGCAGACGGTAAAGGAAATGATGGAAAAACAACAAATACTAAAAATGATAAACAAACGTCGAATCAAGATGCAAAGAAAAATATTAAAAAGGTAACAAATGTTATTTTGATTAAAAGTTTCCTTTTTTTAAATGAAAGCTAGTGACAGAAACTATCAAGTCGTGATTGGTGATACCGTTTCAATATCATGAATGATATGATAAGCGAAGCGTTTTAACCAACCACTTACAAAGAATTTCTTGTCGATATTGAATCTTTTTTTGTTCTCCACTTCCAAAATAATATTTGTTTGTATCAACAAATTTGTACTTTACACACAATTGCTTATTTTAAGAACGATTTGTTAATTATCCCTGTTTAGATTTCAAGAAAAGTATTCGCATTTCAATTCTACCATATTGAATAGATCCCAGTCTTCGTGCAGGACCAGGCTGAAACGTTTAATGAGGAAGGTATAAAGTGTTCTCACTTTCCTTGAGAAGCGTTGTAGTCTGCATGCTCATAGGCAAATAAATTAGCAAAAGAGAGATAATTATAATTAATAATCACTTGAAAAAAACTTGAGTCATGATTGGTGGATTTATACCACGTTTTAGCAGTTATGTCAAGACAACCCACGAAATTCCATAGCAATCAATGAAAGCGTGCAGGTATAGGTCTATACCCGCACGTGTGCGGTTATAGACCTATACCTGCACGGTTTTAACCAAACAACTAGAACACATGTTTTGAAAATGGCGACTAGCTGCGACAGATTGAATATTTTTTCATAAAATTAATTTAAATGTATACTCTGTAATTGAAGATTCAATTGAGAAATTAAAAAAACTTAACAGCTTGGGATTCGCTATATTCAAATGTAACTTTTACTATATATTTCTAATATTGCAAACATGTTTGAAAAACAGTTATGTTGAATTCTTGACGTTATATTTTTAAATGATATTCGTAACAATTTCATTGAAATTGTACTTAATGAAAAATCAATGACCCATTAAATTAAAAAACTAATCATTGAAATGAGTAGTGAAATTGATGAGAGATAATTGATGTTCCAGACAAAGGTTAATTGACATGATTATTAAAATGATTATATTCCTCTTGTTCGTGGGCCATCGAAATTTAGACCCACTCGTTCTCTAACAACAAACTCGTGGATCTAAATTCCGATAACCCACTCACAAGAGTGATGTGGTAACCATTTATTAATGAACTTTTATATTTTGATTTGATTTCACGTTGCAGCCAAGAAAAGAATATGTCGTCAGCAAGGATGGGATTCAATTGGATTTATCAACTTTGAAATGTATCCTAATCAATAACTAATCAATAACTAATTAATAAGTGAAATTAACATAATTTAATTAATTTCACTTGTTTACAATTACGGTACTTATACGCTGTGAAAAACAGTTCAATATTGCTTATGGACCTTAAATTGACTAATTTTTATGAACTTGTTCATGAATTTTTCATACGATTTCATAAACTGTTCATAAAATGCTCATGAAGAATCCTGAACAACTTCATAAAAATTGGACCATTCAACGTCCATAAACTGGTTATAATGTTGCATTTTCTTGATGATATTTAACAATTTGAATAATTTGTTCAATATAGCCTTCTGTTCAAATTGTTTCTCAATAAATCGAATTGCAGCGAAGGACAATTTTAAATACCTCCCAAATGAATTTCATATTACGGGTATGAGATGCTTCAGATGTTTTTCTTCGTTTTACCATTGTATTGACTTATTTGCAATGATTTTTTGTCCCTGTTGACTGGAATTCATTGTGCAGATGAAATAACTGTTAAAAAAATATTGTGTTATTCCACCGAGGTTATTTATCTTAATTTAATAAATCAGATATCATTGACCCACACAAAAATTTTCAAAAATCAGGTAAGCGAAACGTTATCTTTCAAATTTATGCACCCAAGATAGAAAATACTTTTCACCATTCTTCCTTGTTTAACATCAGCTATCTGAATCTGTGTTAAAAATGTGTTGGTTGCAGTTTTAACAAAAATCTTAGTAAACGTATGAAGGACTAAAGTTAGAGCTATTGAAAATCTGGTTAATGGATCGTATCTCAGGATCTGAAGGATAGCACTTATCCTTGTCAATTGTTTTCGGGACTTGTATGATCTATTGTTTAGGTTTACATCATTTGGGATAAATATTAACCTTTCTTTGTCGCAAGATATGATCATGATATGCTATAATTGTAAGATTCTGTGAATAGGTCAATCAATATGGAACTCGTGAGAAAAAATTCAAACTGTAACATATTTTTTTTCGGTGTTGCTATTCCGTAGCAGTAGAATTTGGAATACTTCGTTGGAAATACTTCGTTTCATCACGCTCCTATAGGATTGTCTATCAATATCTATATTCCGCGCGGCCTTGGTGTAGTGGCTAGGGCGTTTGACCACGGCCCGCAGGGTCTCGGGTTCAATCCCTGGCCGGAGAACTATAGGTTGGCGTCAGGAAGAGGGGGGCATCCGGCAGTGTTGTAAATACTCGTTACTAAAGTAACGCGTTACTCGTTACTCGTTACTTTTGGAGTAATTTTAGGAGTAATTAGTTACTTTTTTGAGAAAAGTAATAAGTAATCTAATTGATTACTTTTTGAAGTAACGAGTATTATTTGAGAGAAAGTAATTGACGTTACTTTTCAAATTACTTTTATGATTACAAAATATTTGCTTTGTTGTCTTGTGATAATTTTCAAAGGCGTTGTTGTCACTAAGTTCCGCTTTTTATTGTTCATTCTGCGATGCAATCTCACATTATTTGCAGCTTTCACGAGAGCTATTCAAACCAGGTGAATTGTGTGATATATGACCAATAAACCCTATCCCATAACCTATTCTTCTCTGATCTGACATTGTTCTGTTGATCAATAGATTCAATAGTTTTTCACTTTTTATTTGAGTGAGTTTCGAATATTGAAAAGATGATGTAAAATTTATGGCTATATGAATAGATTGATCCAACAAAAATAAACCATTTTAATAAATCAAATGAAACCATTTATTTGGCAACCTTATTATAAAGTTTTCAACGTCAATTTATCTTCTGCTGCAGTCACCAGTATTAAATTAATATTATTGAATCGATCGTTCCCCTTCGTAAAAAACAAGATGGCCGCCATAATTGTCAAAACGAGACATGTCATTATCGAAAGGGAGGCAATATCTTTTGTTTCACAAGTTAAAGTAATCATGAAGTAATTAGTAATTAATTACTTTTTTTGGGAAAGTAATTAGTAATTGTAATCAATTACTTTTTAGGCTGAAGTAATTAGTAATGTAATTAGTTACATTTGAGGAAAAGTAATTTGTAATGTAATTTATTACTTTTGAAAAGTAATTCTCACATCACTGGCATCCGGCTATTAAGCGCACACAAGCTTTAAAAAATACTAACCAATCTAACCAACCACCCCTGTGAAAAAAAGCTGCAAGCTTACCCGGTTTGTGGATGAATGAAAAATCCCAAAAAAAAATCCGGTTGCAGAGATTGAATTTGAAAATGTTCAAGAAATTAAAAATATAATGTGTATATAATTTCCAAATGTGAGTCTTTTGAAGGTCAAAATGATAGAAGTTTTGACTAAAAATAAGAATATTTTTCTCAACATTACAAAACCTGATCTTAAAATATTCTTACAAGAAAAAATCACATATTTATCTGCATGTTGTTCACTTCCAATTTTCATACTTCAGGTGATCGTCATCCGTTTGGAGTAGTTGATGACATGATGTCCAATATGAAAAATGTATGCGGGAAATGGTCAGGGATAAATGATGAACACGGTTTACCAAGGTGCGTTAATTATAGAATATATTCCAATTTTTTATTCAGATAGCTCTAAAATGTTTCTTTGTTTTTTGTTTAATAATAAAGAGATTTATTTAAACACATGATATACAATGATAAGCTATACGATAAATCAAATAGCTTATATCCCGTGTGTGATATAATGACTTTGGGTATACATGTATTCTAAGTTAGTTTAATATGGACATATGAAAATGTCTATATGTTTCATTAATATAATTATAGAGTGGAGTACAAGTTTTATTTCAAATATTTAGAAATGTCGGTAATGTTCTAAATTTATTGGGTAAAATTTCATGAGAATCTTGATATAGAACCCCTGAAAAAGACGCGTCCTCGTATAGCCACAATGTATCACCCTCTTCCTGCAATCACTCATTGGGAAAAGTTATACTATAGCTTACGTGATTTCAAGATAAGAAATTGACCAAGAGAAAATGTTCATAAAGAAGTCCGCTAGGAAAATTTAGTTACCTTGAAATTATATTGGAATAAAATTTTCGTTAACTCCTATATTTAAGGTCCTAATATATATAAATATATATATATAGATATAGATATATAGATATAATATATATAGATGAAGGCTAATGGCCAGAAACATGTACTTGTCTGCTGCTAAATATATATATATATATTTAGATCTGTTTTTTCCTCAGCTTCCTCGATGTGTATAACCTATTGCATGATGCTTCAGCTTTGCTTTATGCTGGACAAGGAAACATCCTTACTTCGATTCCACATTTCCTAATATCTCAAATGAATTTATCAGGTATGTAAACACCACGATACTATCTTCACTTTGATTCATAATATTAAGAACGACGGTCCATGATCGAAATTTTAATAACATGTATATATTCAGCGCTCCTTTAACCGTCATTTTCGCTTCTCTTTTAGGTCAAAATTTAATTTAACTACGTGTTTATTCCAGGCCCAGGATTCCAGATCATTCTCAGAAATGTAGAGGTGTATTCCATGTTTGTCCCATCTTTTGCAATTCACCGTTAAACATTTAATTTATCTTGAAAACATCTGAAATTAATTTGGAAAAACTGTACCCATAAACTGAAAAAATGATGAACTTGATAATTCTGAAAATTGTCTTTTTGCGTTATGAAATTGAAACGATACATGAATTTTGTTTTTATCTGCAGATTGTCATTTAGCTGTTACAATTGACATTGGAGGTGGCATTTCTGAATTTCCTCTTACCAGGACATCAGACAAACAAAAAAGGTATGTCTGAAATGTCAAAAAAATCTAAATAAATATGGCATTATTATTGTATCCATCAAGTATATACATTGAATAGCCTAGCTATACATCTTATGCGTTAGTGATTGTTGTGGCATTCTATCATTTATCTTCATGTATGAAAGCCAATACAAATAAAAGTCAATCAATCAATCAACCTTGTTTCAACAAGAAAATTATAATCCCGGAGGGGGGAACTCTCGTACTGCTGCTATACGGGGACGTGCCACTTTTTTGGGTCCATATTCCAGCTGAGAAATATACTTTTTGGGTAGGAATTTTTAGGATATTAAACGTTTTGGATCCCATTTCGATTTTCTAGAGAATTTGGGAAAAAACTTAATTTGAAGGCTGAACACTGAAATCTGGATGTGGATTTTTGCCCATAAAAATGAAAGGCATCCGCGCATAGAGCTTACATAGAGCTCTCTGGACTTTTTGGGTAGCATTTTCAATTTTTTAAAACATTTTGGATAGCTTTTAAAGGATTTTTGGGACTTCTCGGGTACTTCACATTTTTCCAAAGTGGCACCCCCCAATCATTTGGCACTTGGAGTTACCCCCCCCCCGGATTATAATTCTTGTAAGAATATGTTGCTTGTTTCAATTCAATTCAAATCTTATATTATAATTGTTTCCAAAACTGTTCTATATAGCATATACATGTATCATCGTCCTAGCTTGATTCTATTACAGTGTTACTGCTACTACTTTGGAAAATCCTGTGGAAACCGCAATGTTACTATCACTTGCTGGTGTTCCTTGTATTGTTCAAAACCAATGGAAAGATTCACTACAGTCCTATAAAACTTTTACATCTCAACTGTTTGAAGGTAAGTGTTGAAGAACAGAAACTTTCTTACAGGTAATAATCTATAGACGCCCTATAAGAATTGAGAAGAGAAACCAAACGTTCTATAATTGCATAAATCAGCCTTATTGAATAAAGCCCCGGCTAAATGAATGCAACATTTGCTCTACACGAGCTAAACAATGTCGAGCTGTGTCTCTTGTTGGGCTCATTAAATCACCCTATCAAATATCTGCTCAACATCCGCTCTACAATGTTGAGCCGTGTAGAGCACTGGCAAAGCAAATGTTGCATGGGTGGCTGAATGGAACTAACAAGTGCTCTATACGACGATCTATACATAATTAATATTGAGCAAATGATGTGAGCCGGGACTTAATGATTTGTGTTAACCAAATATCAACACCTCAAGGTTTGTACAATGTTTCGGACTGTATTCAAGATATAAGTAAAATTTTTATTTCTTCAATTATCAATATATTCAGTATATTCAGGTGGCTTAAAAATTTCGAAACATTATTTCCAAACCTTGTTGTTCTTATATCAAAAAGATATACCTGCATAGTAGGTTTGGCTGCTCTACAGAGATGGACGCTATACAATAGGTTATTCTGTACTCTTATTTACAGGGCTTGTTATTGGTAACTCAAGTATTGGTCAATGTATTACTGAACATCGAAAACGTACACCAATACAAATGAAGGATGGAATTAACACTGTCATCAAATCAACCAATGGAAATGTTACAGCGGTTGAAGATGGCCAATCAAAAACGGAAGAATTGTCTCCTAATATATCAAAAGACGAATTCAACTTCATTGTTTACGGCTTGCCAATGTTCAAAACTAATTTGTAGATATCCGCTATCCTTTGTTGAAAATGTAGATAAGAATAAATGATTTTATGTTAAGTAGAGATTTAGTAAGTTGAACACAGTATATATGACATTGAATTTAAGTTCTCATAATATGAAAACTGTGATAATCTTATTCGTTCACACGATCGTGTATGCAGTTTTGGATTTGTCCATCAGACTAATGCAGTTTGTAAAATACTGAAAATGATACCTTCCATCTTTAGAGAGGCGATGCCACATCATGTTATGCTAATGCGTGTTATAACATAACTATACTAAATGTCTATTTCCCTCTCGCCTTTTTGTATTGCCTTTTACTTATGATTAATTATACATTTGATTCCGTTTTGAAACTTATACGAAGGTAATTAATGTTTTTTAGAGGCTCTCGATCATTACAATCACCATATCAATACTAAACAAAACGAGGCTAGAAAACGAGAAACTGGCGCACAGTTTTTTATGGGCCATTTATAGACTTATACCGAGATAGATTTATATGAGAGGACCTGTAAGGAAAAAGCGAGAATGTCTTAAAAAATGACGGTCCGCCGTCGAGTTCAATAGTACGCGACCTATCGTGCACAAATGTGACGTTGTTATGAACGCCAGGTGTTTATTCTTTCAAATGATCAAAATTTATATTAATTCGGAAAGATTACTAACCGCGGTACAAAAAGATTCTATTAGTATCTTCATTACATTCTTTACAGATAATTATCTCCTGGCAATTTTCATTATCAGATGATACGTTGTCATAGACAAACGCTGCTCCATTTTGATAAATCGAACGCAATGGCAACATACACCATAGAGATAAAATAACATATTCTATTTTAGCTATCTTTCTACTATGAGAATAAGAACATATTGTTTAGATGAAACATTTAAATTATTGCAAATGTCAACGAGAAGAGCGTTACAGTAAACATGCACTTTGTAGCCTCATTCCATTACGCCGTATTGTACCTGAAAACCTGAACAATCACAGAAAGACCTCTCCTGTTCATTAACTCAAAGATGATTGGCTCCTAACAGTCAATGGAGTATTTTTGTTCGGTTAAAGGGCTCAGAATTCATAGTTTTGCCAAAGCACTTTTCGTCAACCATCTTTGTTCTCCATATAGCATAGCCTCGTCAGTATTCTGTTTTAAGTCTTTGAACAAAGTTAGTTAGCAGAAGGTGGAAAACTGGTTGCAGGACAAGATTGAATGATTATCAGACGTCGACATTATTGAACCCTAAACGAAGTTTTCTGAATCCTTTTGTGATAAGGAAGGGATAATTCTAGTTCAAATAATCGTATATCCTCAACATTATTTGTTAAATTAAGTAGATAACTTATGCGTGATATATACAACACAATGAATTTTATTTAAAATCTTTCAGATTTACAAAGGAGGTTATTTGCTCTTTGAGCCATTTTTGCATCTTTTCAACGTATATCTCATTAAGATTAATTTAATTATTAAAACTCAAAGTTTATATATATATATATATAATATGTTCAAAAATGAAATGATTAAAACCTTTGTAAGGTATTCCATATGTTCTATATATAGTTAATATCATATCGTAAAACGTCAACAACTCTCTGAATAAAACGCAATATATGCTGCCTTCTATATTTAATTTTATATAAATAAATTCAAATATTATCCTTATTGGCATTTCTCCTCTTCCTCTATAGAACCTTCTTGTTCGGAATCGACTGATTCTTTCTTTATTTGAACATGTTTATTTCTACTTCCGCGTACACGTTTCCATTTCATTCGTCTATTTTGAAACCATACTTTAACTTGCCTTTCTGTTAAGTTCAATGTTACAGCAATCTCATAACGTCGTAACCTTGTTAAATAATTATTACGTGTGAATTCATTTTCTAATTCTCGAACTTGTTGTTTGGTAAATGCCGTTCTTTCTTTGCGAGCTTTTGACGTTGCTGACGTCGTAGTTGCGTTCACTCCACAGATCGAATTATCTGTTGAAAAGAAAATCACAACGATCAAATAGGATAACATGACACTTTCAAATTTTCAATTGGAGGCGTAAGCCCGAGCAAACGATCCAACTTTGTCGTTTTGACTCTGCTCGACTTTGTCGAACCAACAAAAGTTGGATCGTTACCCATGCAGTCGAACGTAGTTGGATGGTCGATAATGGGTGGTAATCGCCGTCTCGACTTGTCGAACGGATTGAAAAAGATTTTGACTGAAAACTTTTCAAGAGTCGGACGGATGCTGGGGAAATTAGATAAGATTTTCATGTCTGGAGATGTCTTGAACATTGAAAGCAAGCGTATACGCAGGCGCAATAGTCAGAATACTTTCCAGTTGATTTTTTTCTCATGTTGACTTTGGATTAGTCGATTGTTCTCATCCACTGCCAATCTAAAAATGACCTGACGTTCTAGTTTTGCATATTTCCTAGTTCTGTTCTTTGATTGGAACATACATAATTATAAACTACTTCAATAATTGCAAAGAAAGGAACAATTTTAACAACCAAAATTTATTGGTTTTCGATAAAATCTATTCATAGTGTATAGTATAGTGTGTTTATTATTTGAGTAATACTCAATGAAGCAGGTAATTATTATTGTATACGTAAAAAAGTGCAGATCATTATGACGGTTTTTTAATTATTGAGAAAATCTACAATCTGCGTAGTAGTATAGTCCAATGAAAAAAATTACCAATCATAGGATCACTTGGACTGTTAGATTATCGTCATTCGATACGAGTCATTAAATATTTGATATTGTCTGAAACTAGTTCCAGACTCTTAGCTTAAACCTTGATAGAAATGAAAAGATCATGGAACTAGCTCTGGTGCGCATTTTAAAATGTTTTTTAGATGTAATCAGTTCAGAATATCATAATGAATAATATTATAATTGTAGACCATTTCCAATAACTATCTCATAGCTAAAGATTGGTTGAATTTTTCCATTGGACTATAGTACACAGATTTTATGTTCTTTAACTAATTGAACATCCCGTTCCTCTTACGTTGAAGATTTATTGAATTTGAGACGTACAAGAGCCGAAAACATCAACGTTGGAAACAGCTACATTCCGAACTATAGCGAGACTATACGTCCTGTGATTTATGGAATTATGAGTCATCATAGGTTCGAGTTCTACTTCCACAATAATTGGTTTGCTGCCAGAAATGGCATGCAATAATATTCAGATGATATTCAAACGCTGAATATCATATAACAAATACATCATATATACATAACATAATGGACATTACATATTTTGAATTTTTATGAATCACTGATATAATTAACGGATTTCAAATATTTTATTATAGTATTTTAGTTTTACTTTGTGGTTATGTCTTTCTACATGAAACATCTTCTTATTTTGAACAATATATACATTTGAATATAGATGAAGACGATCCTGAAATTCATTATCAATTTATCGATACACCTCAATTATGATTATAAAGATTGCCTATATTATTTTTATCTTGTAATTTGATTCCATTTATTATTTCATTCTATATTTGAATATTCATTTCGTCCGGTTGCGGGGCGTAGCTCTGCATGGACGGGGGTTGCCACTTCGGATAAAATTGAAGCATCCAAAATCCTGTAAAGCTATCCAAGTTTCAAGAACTTGCTGCGCAAAAAGTTTAAAAATCTAAAAAAAATCTTCAATTTTAATTTGTTTTTGTTAATTTCTGTCAATTTCAAAATTTATTGTTTTCAAAATTCTCTAGAAATTCAAAAAGTAGAAAAAATCTAAAATATTCTACCCAAAAGGCATTTCCTCAGCTGGAAAATGGACCCTTGAAATAAAGTTGTACGTCCCCATATATAAACGTCAAATGCGAGTTACTCCCCTCAAGTGTATTTTGAGGAAAATTTTGTAAGTGAGGATCATTCAAGATCTACCATCGATAACTCAACTTACTTCATCATTTAGATCAGCAATAAATCAAAAACACAGGTATTTGCGACAGTTTCAATATATCTTGTATCATTTTCACCCGGGGGGGATTTTTTTACGCAGAAAACATTTTTTGCGTATGCTTCCTCATGAAAGCTCTTTGAGGTATCATTTTGACGCTCAATTTTTTTGTTTATAGCTGATCTATACGATGAAGTATTGCCCATCCTATCAATAACTCAATTTGCCATTTTTAAAGATATTTTAAAGAGTCTTTTTGAAAGGCCTGGTTCCTACACCGTTCTGTACATGTGCCGATCCTATTCCGGTTGAGAACGCCTTCAGATCGACAACATAAACCAATTTGATTTCAGACGCCGTTCCAAGGGTTTTATGCATGAGTTCACACTTGATGAAGGCGTTCGGAACGCCTGTTCACGATCCAAGTATTGGAGGCGTTCTTATTCGAGTCATACGCCGCTCTGAAGTCTTTGGCTAGAGCAGAATAGGATCGGCACATGTACAGAACGGCGTATGAACCAGGCCTTCATTTTGCCACCCCATGCAACATCTGCTCTACAAGGGCGTCGGCTACACGGCGGATGTGAGCAGATATTGGGTTGGATGGCTAAATGAACGCAACAAATGCTCCAAACAGCTCAACATTGTTAAGCTTGTGTAGAGAAAGTGTGACTTTCATTGTATTTGCTTTTACGAGCTTAACAATGTTGGATTTAAAAAAATGTTCAAACTGCGAATGTGCGGTTGTTGAAATTAATGATTGAAAAGTTTTACATGTATATGAACACATGTAGAAACTGTCTAGATCCTTCTCGTTCATCCTACTTATACCCGCATTCGAGGTTGAACCAACACCTACGCCTACATCAGCCTATATCATTGACACTTGATGATGCATTATTTAATCAAATTGGAATCGGAAATCTGCTTTTATCAATAACAAATTTGCATTGAAGCTATTAAACATTAAGTCAAAATTATTTTGGAAGTTCAGTACATGTCTGTTAAATTACTCTCAATCCTATAGGTCACTAATCCTGGTTCGTAAATCCTGAGCCATCTGGAAACCTTAAATTGAACGAGTAAAAGGGCTTCACAACAGATGACATTATTATTATAGACACGAGTCGTTCCAAAGCGATTCACGCATGAAATCACACATATAGTAGCCCCGATAACAACGCCATTCCAAACGAGTTAGGCTGCGACTCCATTACATCGGATAGCCATCCAAACGAAGTGGTTTTCATACATTTGGTTAGCTAGTTGAATTACACTATATACCAAATCAAATTAATCCGCTATGCCAGGGTCTGTCCAAAATTCACTCTGTATAAAATTGATTAATCGCTATGTCTTTGGTGCCGAGCGTCGTAATGTAATAGATCGAATCTCGTATTATTGTTGCTGACAATTTCACGTTACCATACACAATTTTCACTGCCACAATTAAGCCAATCAACAATTAGCGAATTATGGAACGTAAGGTGATTCGATCTGTGTATTCGTCAATCAGTAATCATTTTTAGTTTGATGGCGCAATACTTCCTGTGTATTTCCATCCGGCTTAGTGTAAAAAATCAGCTGGCAGATGGACACGGCACGCAAAAGTCCCAGGTATCACACAAAGCATTTATATCGATCACTATCGATGACGGAAAGAGACCTGATGGACTGACACAGATTCCTTCGTCTAGATGAAAGCCTTTAGTGTGGGATTTCACCTGCGCTGACTGCGCTGCGTTTGAAGTTCTGTCCTGCATTTTTATTTTTTCAGATTTGAATCTCATCTTTTGGTGGCTGTATCGCTGCTTGAGGGTTCTTTCTGTTAGGCACGTCCTGTAGGCACAGCCTTCCCAATCATCAGGCGTGGCAACAGTGGCCTTGTAAACGATGATTGATGTTTGGCACTTGCTTTCTAATGGGCATTGTTCTTTTTGCGGAATCTCAGATATTCATCATTGAGCATTTTACATACGCAAATGTCGACAACTTCATATCATTATTTATACAGCTAAATTCTGATAGAATAATGATGATCAGCAATTGTAAATGTATCAATCCTTAGTCAGATTTTGAAAATGTAAAAATACCGTAAAATATTGACACAATGGAGATAAAGATGGTAATAAAAAAATAAAAATAAATATAACTAAATGAGTATATATACCTTCCAGCAATATGTGAGCCGAATTCGCAGCTAGAGCTTGTAATTTTGCAAAGGAAACTATAAGATTGTACACCTAAGCCTGCCGTCATGATGCCAAAATGGTAATCTAGAAAATTGCATATCTCGTATAGCACCAATCCAGAAGTGCCAGCCCGGACTTGGACGATTCGATATCATCTACCATCACAACTTATTAAACAATATCCAGCGTCTCTGATCCTGGATCCGGTAGTTTTACCATTTGTGCTAAATCCATACACTATATATACCACAGTACATTTATTGTAGCCCAAAGGCAGAGTTACCATGCGAATTGTGGGAGACTGAGATTTGATTCCGCGTGGGCGGATCTTCAGTACATTCATTATATCCCTCGTCAGAAACAAGCCATGGTGCTTACGGCATTATACAATTGAAAATGTTACAGTAAACAGTAACAGTAAAATTCGATTGAAATGTATGTGTGAAAAATATGAAAATCACAAGTATGAAAGCCACTGCGATCGGATGGCTATCCAATATAATGGAATTGTGTCCAATTATGTCTGATTTCCATATATGGGATCGGATGTAAGGAATCAGAAAGCGTTGACATTATTAGGCGATCGAAGCCAGAACCATCTATTTATAAGAGTTGGGACACGCCACTTTTGAGGCTTTAAAATCACCATATTTTTCCATTGAAAATGAGGTTTTTCCAACAAAAAGTTTTTCGAATTCATGATATTATTTTGCGCGCTTTGTTCAAATTTCGCGAGTCTGGATTTGACAGAACGTAAATGGCGTCCATAAAATCACGTGACTGGCATTTGCCAAATCAGAGCAGAGATCGGCACATGAAACAGTGTCCCAACTCTTGTAAATGGATGATGCTTCCTCAAGTATACCAGTTACATTTCACGTAATTTTACAATTAAAAGGGCTTTAGAAGCAATACTATTTCATATCGCGGGAAAGAGTTTTCGAGTAAGCCACAATTAAATAATTCATTTTCAATAGATTTTCACGTGTTACAGTAATACAGAGAGCGAACAATGTACGGACCAGTCTTAACTCCTTAAGTCATCGATTCTACCACGAGGCTAAATAACAATGTGAGCCTTTTATAAATTTACTATAAACATCCTGTCGAAGATCAAAATGTGACAAGTTATGGATAATTGACACTAAAATACATTTCAAACAAATGCAATATGAATTAAAATTCAAATTCAATCAAAACGTTGATTACAATCAATCAATTATTGTTGCATTACCGTCAAATGATAATCATAGTCAATTATGAGCATTATCTTCTGTAGTGTAACGACAATAATCGTCATAAATGTTTTTATTATTGAACATTGAACACTATCGAAACTAATAAAACAGAATTGTATAATATTTCATATATGCAATTGAAATATACATGAATGAATTTAGGAATAAGTAATTTAGAATTATAATGTTATCTATCCCGTCTTATAATTTCTAATAAATTTATAAATTCACGGCAGCTGGCTTTTATACAACAAAAATATAGGCTCAAATATTGAGCCTACGCTAATGCTAATATATTATGATTGAACATCAGTCAATTTTTGTTTTCAAACCCTTTTCAATGCTTTGGTCGATTTAAATAAGGTCAAATCCGTTGTGGCATGACTAAGAACATCATGGATGATATTGATCCAATTTGTTGTGTTCAGTGTTTTTTAAAACGGATTATAAATCTTTACTTAAAATGATTCATAGTCCCTAATACATGTGACCATGCCGCGCTGCCATCTTGCAGAGTTTAAACGAGCTCAACAGATTTGATAGTCATGGATACGTACGAATACTCAACAGGGATTGGTGGGTTTAACTATAAAGCTGCGTCGAATTTCTCAAGGATAAGCTGATATATTCAATTTGTTCTTTATTTTATACAAAGTCTTGTTTCGATTTTAAACAAGTATATTTTGTTAATCTCTCTTTCTTCTTTTTGAACATTATGACACCTTTTTCCTTCTTAGTAATACATTAAAATTCATTCATTAATTAATGCCCTCCATTTCATTATTTATGAATCAATTAACCTACGGGTAGTACAGTACAAATCTATATATAGTAGTATAAACAATAGAGTAGTGTGTATTCTATATCGTCTTGTTGACATATAAACTGACTGAATTCGAACTATAGTGTTGATTACTTATCCAATAATATCTGACGCATTTAAATTTGTGATATAGAATCAAGACAACTTTCCAGGGCTGTTTCAACACTGTGTCATACTATCATGCTGTCATTTTTCAGTAAGAAAAATGAGAAATCGTACTGGCTATGATTGGTGTATTTGGTAGCTCCCGGGGGTTTACTCCAACTCTGCATGAACGAGGAAGCCACTTTGGAAAGAAGTGAAGTAGCAAAAGAATTCCAAAAATCCTGTAAATACTACCCAAAAAATTCTTCCATTTTTAATTTTTTTTTTATCAAGTTCTTCAACTTTAATTTTTTTATCGAAATTCTATACATATTCGAAAATATATTTGTCGTATTGGAGTTAATCCCCTCCCCCCGAGGGGAAACTGCAATGAAACTCTCTCGACAATTTTTTCATTGAAACTTCGCATTCATATAATATCTAAAGTTAGTAAAATGCTTAACAATATTTTTTTGAAAACTATTTGTTGACAATCTTTTCATAAATATATACCGTATAAGGTATATTTATATCAAGATTTATGAAAGGGCATGACTTTATAAACCATTGGCTTTTATTCAATTTCAGCACTTCTTATATTAAACAAAACGTTTTAAAATTTAAAATATATACTCTTCAAATTTAAATCAGTTAAGACGGAAATATTGATAGATTGTTTTAATATTGTTTCATTTAACCTAGTTTTATTTTTGAAATCATTCTGGCAAATAAAATAATAAACATCATACTAACATATAATATTTTAATACTTCTTAAATAAAAATTCATTAGATGCTGGATTAAATCCGAAATGTAATTGTTGCATGACAATATTTTCCTTTATAAAAATCTCTTTATTTGAACATATACATGAGTGATACTGTAAAAATAGACAACGTTTAATCAAACGTCATACATTTGATTATCCAGAAAAACTCAAACTGCTTTTCTCCTTTAAAACAATCGCATTAGTTAATCCCGTTATCCCAGTCAAACTGCTATAGGGTATATAATTGCTTAGTATCATATGGAGGTCATACATTTATAGTCAAAAATAATTCAAATGTAGGATGTAATTACTCATTAATATCATCTGTTCGCGTCAGGGTCCGATAAAATATTTTTCCTTCCGGGATTTCAATTTTTTTTTTCAAACTTTTCCGGGTAATATCATCATGTTCAATTTTATACAATCGACATAATTTAATAAACAATAGCATAACCAGTAACCAATCAACTGTTAAACATAGTAGCTTATATAGGATAGAGATGAAATTTTTATATGATAGTTGAAATAAATCGCCTGATGATCACCTTATGATGTGAAACTAAGTAGCGGAAATCTAGAATGTTTCATTTTTGATTCTAATTTTATATAATTTCATCATGTAAACGTTTACAAAGCTTCTTATTTTACGGTTTTCTTCATAAAAATATGATAAAAACTGCACAGTTTTACCGCGCTGTCCAAGAAAATAAAGCAAACGATTCTTCCTCTGATTGAAGCAACTTGGATACAATTATTTCTTCTGTTTCATTCTGGACTTGTGCTAGCCTTCCGGGACTCTCATAGCCAGACTTCCCAATTTTATCGAACTCTGGTTAGCGTAGTGGCTATCGGGGCCTTAACTTCCATTGCGTTACGATGGGGTCGTTCAAAATTCAAATAGAGTTTGGTAGAATGACCATACAACTTTCCGATCATGTAAAATATACCAAAATAATTTTTCACGAAGGATTATTACCGTTAAAGGAAAAAGGGGGAAAAGCAGACAATAAATCAAAAAGCATGCGTCAAAAAGTACTATTTTTGTTACGTACCACGTTCGTATACTTGTTATCGTATGCTTGTTGCGGATTATTTCTGTTTTTTAAACGTCACGGGGACCACGTGTCATGGAGTTCATATTATTCTATTTAATATTTGAATCTTCCCATATAAGAAAAGTATGGAAATAGCCCCCAAAGACTGTTAGCATAGTGGTAAGCCTCCTCCACATAGGGGACCTGACAGGCATTCAATGCATATATATAGTCGGTGTGTATATGTTATCTTTGATTTTTCATTTATCTGTACATTTCTCTAAAGTAAGAGGTACAAATGTATCATTATGAGTGTTGATTTAAACTTAATACCGCATATAAAATAATTCAATTTTATTAAAGCGGGAGTTGAAATATCATGTCTTTCGAAAGTTGCAAGTAAATTAAGAACGCTGAACAATAGCCACCAATAAACACACGTTCCCCTACGCATGTTGCAATGAACTCCATGACACGTGGTCCCAGTGACGTTAAAAAAAACACAGAAATATTCCGCAACAAGCATACGATAACAAGTATACGAACGTGGCATGTAACAGAAATATGTTCGGATCGGTTTGAACCTGTATCGGGAATGTTATGTAGATAGCTTTCTGTGCTAGACCATCATTATTGTTGGGATAGCCTCGATAGATCTTTAAAAATGATCTTTTTACCATCTTCAGCAATGATTATAGAAGTAGAACGTTGAGATAATTGAAATTGAAATTCTGACTCCAAAATGATACTTGTTAGAATTTCTTGCATAATGCCGATTTTCTAGTACGAAAATCTATCACATGAAATATTCTTGCTTAAAATGAGCAGTTTTTTCATTAAATTGAAAATTTTTTTACTTAATACAAGAAAAAACTTTTTCTCATAGCTGAAAAGTTATCAAGCCTGAACCGTATTTTTCTCAAAATATTTGAAATGATCCTATTTCAAATACTATACAATCTGTTATGGAATTGTCTGTTACAAAATCATTGTGTATTTGAAGTTGCAGCATTCTCATGTGTAAATTCGGTCTGGTTTATAGTTTATTTTCAATAGAATTCCTGCTATTCAAAACAATACTATATAGATTTATCATTTTTGCAATAGCTATAGCACAGTATACTAAATTAACCTTCACGTAAGTCGGATAATTTTTCATAAAATATAAAAATTTGTTGAAGTTGAGAATAATAATTGACTGATATTATTATATATACATGTATTAATTTTATCATTTTAACGGTGGTTAGCTACATATTATGTAACAAAAAATATCTGGTTTGCAAAGTTAAATTTTGAATAAATTCAACAATTACAAATAACGTATCATTTCTCTATAAGCCTTCACGCATTATTTGAAAAACATTCGAACTTTGAACTTTCTTTCTGCACAAAAACTTTAAAATCATAACATTAAAGACCATAAAATGACCAGCAGCCTTTGTATATTTTTGTCTTTGAAATCTGGACCCAGATTTCAATCACTCGTTTTCATGATACACGGCCCGCCTTTGTGTCTCCTTTGCACACACACGCGATTTTGCAAAACATTTCGTAAAACGAACATGGAAGCATCTCTGCTAAGTTATTTATCAATGAGCTGGTTTGGAAAGTTACAAGAGCAGTAGAGGTGGACGTCGTAAGGGCTTTCGACGCTTGAATAAATGTGTCCCACAAAAATCAATTCACTTGCTACTAGCGTCATACGAATTGAGGAAGGATGACAGAGTTGAAAGCTACAACTGAACTCGACTGATTCAAAATTTCATGTTGGTGTTTACTTGACACAAGAATATTAGGGATTGAAAGAACAGGAAGAGATTTGTTAGCATTCAAAATCGAAATTTATCGCCGAAACAAAATGAAATTTTAACACTAGGCCAGGTGAATTCGATTTTTAATACGGATACTTTGATCATTGACTCAAAATTATATTTGTAAACACGTTACACGTAGGCTTCGTCTAAAAATAGTTAGTTACATACCTATGTATGTTTTATATTGCATTGTTTTTCTGCAATATTTATGCACGTAAATTGTAAAATTTAGAATCATATGAATTTATTTAGTGTTGATTTGAAAGTACATTTTATCCAAGTTGTTTTGATTTGCGTCAAACTTCTCAGACAGATAATTGGTCTGTGACTCCCATTCCGCTATTTATTTTTGAGCCGTATACATTTGTTGGCTATCTATAGCCATACACTTTGCGTTTCGACAAGTAATAATTGAGATTTATCCAAAACTGAAATTGATAAACCAGACTATTTTCTCGAGCTTTCTGTAGCTTTCTGTCGTGTCTTTCCGTAGCAACAACCACGAGGACAATCCTCTGACGTGAGCGCTGACGTCACTTTCCAGAGGATTAGCCTCGTTTCTTGTGATCAAGACAACAAAACAAAGCAAAGGCTGCTGGTCATTCGAAACTCTTTAAAACTCCAGCAGGCAAAACAATAAATAATGCACATTATAATGGAAACATTAATAGTCAGTAGAAAATTCGTTACATTTCGTGACAGTAGATTAATATAAATGAGCTGTATAAAAATTAATCAGTTTAAACATGCTATATTATGAATGTACGTTATGCATACCTATACGTATAATTACAAACTTTGGCTACGAATGTTATACAGGAATTCAAGAAAGCCCCCCTCCCAATTAAAACAAATTTTAAGTTAAATAAGAAGAACGTATTTCAGCCATAATCAACATACTTTTAAATAACAATCACAAACAATGTTATATTATGATTCATTACAGTATTGTTTGTATATTGTAATTTAATTCGTAAGCCAACATGAGCAGTACTGCTCGTTTACATTATAGGACAGTTAGTATGTCGGCTAAATTATATGATAAGCTATTTGATTTTGTCTTGCAATAAATATTAAACAAATGGGGCGTGATAATTGACTCTTTTGATCGAAGAAGAAGAAATAAACATTTTTAGACAAACTTGTGTTCTTCACCCTGTAGCAAAATGATTAATTACTACACATGTCGAAATTAGTTTCACTATAATCACTAAATAAGTTATATAAAGAGACCGTTTTTGTACCCTCTTCCAGTTTTATTTCGGAGTAACAAGTCGATATTTGCACCGTAGAAGACTGAGCATAGAGCTTATAATATTTATAGGAAATGCATTTATAAGAGACTTAGTGATATTATTGCTTGCAACATACCAAAATGTCAAGAAATGTTTATACTGTGCATCTTCTTCGAAATTATTAAAGAAAGCTCAAAAACGGTTTTGACCAATTTTTTTCCGATTCAGTTGATTTATAACTTTTTTTATTTTCAATCGTTTTGACTGTATATAGGACTAGAATTCATGAACAGCTAGAAGTATTGCGCTATACAATTTTATCTTTATATAAATTTTTATTATTACGATCAATATGCTAGTCTATCATATTGATTGCGATATATGATAGATTATATACAGTAAATGATGGTAGTTTGAAACGAATACAAGTTTATATAATTAAAGGCGAGTGTCTGTTATTTCACTTGCAATGTTGAAAGGCTGGCATTTTTCTGAAATTATTCTTCTTATACCTAGTGAATGTGCTCGGTTACAACTATACGGTTTATTTATGTTTTCATGGCAGAAGCAGAACACTGTACATATCTCACATTCGATATGTTGACTTTTATTTGCAAAATAAATAAATCAAAAAAGAAACAAGAATTATAAAAATTCTAGCTTTTGATTGTTCTTAAAAGGTTGTTCTTATATTTGGTATAAGTGTAATTCTTAAACAAGAAGAAACGTGGAAATGAAAGCATTCCATATAAATCGCTTAGCAGAAATATTTGTACTTTTATGTCAACTCCTCTATATCGTCCCGTATGGGAATATGTATGCGTTTATTTTCATAAATTATGTTAGAAAACATTTCGATGATCATTGAGTGTATAGTATATGCAATGAGTGCATAACTTTATTATATTCGGATATGGAATAATGCGGAATCATTATCTAGATACAGCACCGAATCAAGAAGGCGAGTCTAGATTCTTCAAATAGGTCTCTGAGTTCAAAAGCCAACGTTTAATTTCCTGATATCTTCTTACACTTCATAAATCAACATATTCGGAACAAACAAAGTCTGAGAAAACTTGAAACCAAAAGTTGAAACTTTGGAATAATATTATTATGAATTTATTAAACTGATATATTAGATATTTCATATTACGAAACTTAATTTTGGCTGTTGTTTACGCGAACATAAAAATTGTTTCTTGTGTGAATTCGACTAAACCTGATGAAAACGGAAATGTATTGTTGTTTATTGATTCATAATTTATACCGTATAATTGTTTATTCTTTCAAGTAAGTTTATTTAAATATAGTCTCTTGCGGTATTTATTACACCCAATTTAACAGTAGCTAAACTTAATTTCTTTTTCTGCGAACGCCTGTCGAAAGTGTTTATATATATATAGATATAAATATAACGGTTTGCAAACATATTTAAGTAAATTTAAATTGAGATGTAAACATTTGACTATATTATGGTACTCTTTCGACCAATTAACAAAATCTGATGATTAAACTTTGTACATTACGCAGATGTTTCTTTTCTTGGTTTAGTTTTTGAGATAAACTTCTTTAAACTCCAGAAGACTTTTGACTATCAACAAATAAAATCTATCATTGACATTGTATACTATTTCAATCCTCGTTGGAACCATAAGGCAAATAGATTTACTTCGAGCGCAAACAAATCACCAATTTGAGCAATGAAATTCTGTCTCTAGATAAGTTTGTAGTCGAAAGAATACACCGCCATGTTTGTTTTGTCATTGACCGCTTTAGTTCACGTCTAGGTCGAAAAGTTAACAAATTGTTCATAAAAAACATCAAGTATGTACTAAAAATTAACTAAATAAGAATAAAGAAAAGTCTTCATTGTTATGATAAAAAAAAACTTTAAGTACTTCTTAAATATTTCTTACAAAAGTTACAGTTGTGGTCTTCTATACCTCTTATAGCACAACGCTATAGGAAAGTGGAGAAATTGCTAACATTTAAAGTCAATACGGACCGTCAACAGCGTCTATAAACTTATGTCGGATAGAATGAAAATAGTATGAGCTTATGTCAAGATAAAACTATTTCCTAATATCATATGAGAGGTCAATTCCACTTCAAATTTAAAAAAAATTAATGACATCCACTATAGATTTGTAAGCATCGATTTAATTATGTCTTATTCCTTTTTAGTAATTTTATTCTATGTATTATATACAATATATGCTTTGCAATTACCCAAAACGCTCGAATCAAAAAGTTGTTAATTATTCGTAGAGAGATCATGAATATATATAGCTTGCGCATTTGAGCAGTAGAGTTTAATATAATTATATACAACGCAAAATTAAATGAATAAACTAGCTATAATCAGCAAGAAGATACATAATTGCTTTGAAATAAATTATCTCCTCAAAAAAGTAAATAATTACGCAAGTAATTATCAAGGCCAAAAATTAAAATACTGCCATTATTAATTACTTTTCCCAAATACTATATGAAATTGGCATAAGATATACAACAGTTATTCCCATGTCTTTGATGTTAATTTATACGTGGATTTCATCTAGAAATGTTTTAGGAATAATCACAGGAATAGTCTCGAAGGTTCTTTGCGCATGACTCAGTACAATTTCTTCATTAAAAGTCATCATTGCAATTATCTTACTTCTATTGTTGAGGTCATAGTAGAATTTTCAAATCTTATAAAAAATAGAATTTTTGTTTCCTTAATATTTGCATAGCAGTTACAACAGTTGAGAACATCGGACAAACAAATTCACCAACAACAAACATCTACACTCAAAAAGAATTTATAATATATCACATATAGAACGATGTTTTAATACTTTTACATGTTAAAACAATATACTAAAAGATATTATAATGATCTTTGAAATAATTAAAGTAATAAACCGAATAATAACAATCCAGAAACATCTGATTCAATTTTAGTTTATAGTAAAATGGTACTTTTTATATTGATTCATATTTAAGGCAAAACTAGAACTTTGCAATGATGAAAATATAAAATTCAAATTACTGGCAATTTTATGTATCCTTGCAATGTATAGTTAAATGGAATATATTAATTGAAAACTGGTTTTAAAGTTATAATATAAATACTACAGAAATATGTATACGAAATTACGGAGAATTAATTGAGTGCATATTTTAGAAATAAATGGTAGAATAATCTAGAATTTTCTTTCCATTGCAGAAAGAAAGACAGCAGAATTTCATGCAATTTAATTCAATTTCCTCATTCTTCAAACTTTGTTTGTGTGTAAGTTTTTTTTAGATCTGAGTGAACATATGAGAAACAGTCTAAATAGGTCATGAACTTTTTGAAAAAAACTTCGCAAAAAAGTTCCTATTTTCTTACAGGACTGTAAACAATAATTTTAAAACTATCTGTGACAAATTATTATAAAAACATTTAATAAACAATGCTAAAATATAGGGAGAAATGTTACAGTATATTAATAACTCACTAAATTTGTTCTTTATCGGTTTAGAAAATGAGAAATATATTATTGAAGGGTATAATCAATCGTTAAGTAATTAGACTGTTCACTTTCATGAAGATTTCTACAGTTTTAAACGTCATTGTGATATAATGATAGAAGTTAGTTAATCAGGCAATGAAGTATAAGTTTTCTATAAAGAAATTAATATTAACCAGGGTGATTTGGGGTGGATATGAAATGTGTGTGCGATTGGAACGTTTCGTTTTACATACTTGTAAGAACAAATTGTATAATTTGAACATGAAATACATATTTGTATTGCATAAAAAATCATATAAAAACTTACCCTCCATATATCTTGTACCATTTGCTGTATGTATTTCCCTTTGAAATTGCATTGAGGAACATGCAGAATTAGGTTGAAAACATTGATCATGAGTTGCATCGTTTGGTCCGTAATACGGTGAATAGTATTCAATATTAGTACGATAATAATGTTCAATTGATTGTCTATAAGCACCATTTGTCGAATCCATTCTTTGATAATTGTTAATATCATTAATATGTTGCTGTTGTTGTCGAGATGTGTGTTGTTCTCCTCCAGTATATTGATTTGCATTTGGTGGGGATGTGTTGAAAGCAGTATTAGGTGCCATAGAACATCCAATTCTATCAATAATTCCTTCATGATGATATTGAAAAGGTGGGGATGTTTCATAATTTGGTCGTATACTGTTAGAATATTGAGATTTAGCCATTTGAGATAATGATGATGAGGAGGAATTTTGTAAATCTAACATTGATGGGCGATCATCAAAAGATGGCGGCAAATGTGTTAGTCTTGGTGGGGTGTTTATTGCCAATTTTGTCATTGTTTCGTTTATGTTTGGGGTAAACTGAAACATAGTCATAACATCCTCCACAGATGATAAAATATTATGTGTTGAATTTGGTTTGTAGCACCAAAATAATATTATTCCAAAACTGCAATTCTTTCCAAGTAATATATTACGTAGTTCAATTCTTCGTTGTCGAATTCAAGAGAGTATTATTGTTTTATTAGGAGTATATTGATGATTGATGAGCTTGTTGTCAACTTGTCTTGAATTGGCTATCGATTATAATTTGATTAGATAACGTAAATTCCATATTTTGTTGTCGATTCGTTTGTAGGTTTTACCAAAGCAAAAAAGATGTAACTCCGTAATTGATCTAGCCAGGTGGGAAGTTGAACAGAAGCGTAAAATGAAAACTCTGAATTGATCGAGACACCCCGACAAGGGCAGACACGCTGTTCTACAAACTAACAATGCGTCTTTGATTTGATCAATATTGACTAAAACTCTTTCTTATCCACTTCACAAAAACTAGCGATAATGTCTTTGCTAAATCATTTCAATGTATTCCAAGTTAATAATAATAATAATTTATGATTAAGTTAAACAAAAAAAGTAAAAAATATATTATCGGTCGATTCTCCGTGGATTTGAATTCTAATCAATTACTGTGTAATACAAAGCCAAGTGATTGATATGATGATATTTCAGGGGTACCACACACGGGTTGAAATTAACGGGTAATATACCTATTTTAATAACAATGTAAGACGTAGCATCAATACTCAAATTACAACGGCAGATTATACTCTAATGAAATCCCATTTTGGTGTTACTTATGTAAGCGATAAGGTTAGAGCTGTCAAAACCTTTTTTCATCCATTCTGAATGCATCAATTTTGATAGAACGATTTTCTATCTGTTAAAACTTCAACCGTCAAAAATGAATTTCTTTCAGAAATTGAAAATTACAATAGGGATTGCATATTCTATCCTATTATATTTACAGTTAAGTCTTAAACAAACTCGCTGTCTTTAAGATTTAAGTATAATTGTAGCAAGGAAAACTGTTATTGATCTAAACTAGCTTTTAAACTCAAAACCATCTCTTCATTTCATAAATATACAACAAAAAAGTTTGAAACGTGATAGTGTTATGATTTCTTGATTATGGTCATTTAGATAGTATCAGGATGGTATCAATTAAAATAATTTAGTGACATCAAGAATAGTAATGTAATAAATTCTTACTAATTCCTTAATAATTAAGTATTGATTTTCCCTAACTTGAAAGTAAAGTCTATTAACGATTCTTCGACAGTAAATAAAAATTCGAAATGAGGCGATACAGCCTTTTGAAAATAATTATTATCAACCATTATGTTAATCAGCATAGCCTATGTACACACTGGTTTAATTAATTAATTAATACATAAATAATGTTATAATTTTTGTTCTGATGTTTTCAAACTGTGTATTACATATATACAACATACAACATATATACAGACCTATATATATATAATAATAAAAGTCAGAGAATCAGACAGTCACGTTTGCTACTTGAAGTTTCACGCCGAGGCGATCATCAGGCAATCTATTCAACTAGTTATTTAGATTGCCTAATGATCGCCTCGGCGTGAAACTTCAAGTAGCAAACATGACTGTCTGATTCTCTGACTTTTATAATATAATCTCTGCTATATTTTGCATTGAACGCTATGTTCAATCAGTAAGATAACGTTTTACAAAAATCTATATATATGTATATATATCAATAAATTATTCTTAACATCGATTGTTTAGAGCCGCCGTCAGTGTTAATAACCTGGCCAAACATATAATCGATCTTAGATAATTCACATGAATAGTGTTGAGGTCCTGTATATGAACTCTATCGCATAGAAGCTTAACAATTATTCTAGCAACGAAAGAATCACCGATTATTGTCAGATTGTCTTAAGTAAACATCAATCAGAAAGAGCTGGATTTTGACTTCATCTCATAGACGCAGTAATTTTATAAGAATATTATACACACAGTACAAAACTCATTTACGTTGCAGTATGGTCGTTCGATATCGTTACATGCGATGATGTAATTGTGAGTTATTCTGGATTCTATGGGTGTATGGAGATTTATCAATTATTTTTACGTGCAGTTAGAAATGTGTCAATTTTGCGAACCATGAAGTCTTATGATTTACATCATCTAAATATATAAGGATATCGGCATTTTATGACAGAATAAGCGGCTATTAGTTATGGAATGGCTTTCGAAGTGCCGAACAATTAAGCACACAGTTATTTCAAAATAGAATTAGCAAAATCGAATTTAATCTTTTATGAATACATGCCAAACGATGGACTTCTATAATACTCAAAGGACACTATCACATAAAATAATGATGACAGTATATATATTATGGTATATATTGAAAGGATAATACCTCATATATACATGGGAGAATTAATTATGTATCGGAAGATTCTGTCACATTTTCATCAAAAGATTTCTATAATATTTTAAAGGAAGTTTAAAATGGTGCTTAATACAGTTCAATCTATATAGATTCGAAGGATTTCTCATTTGTGTATCTCGAGGGGATTTTAATTTCAATAGCGAATGCATTACTAAGTTGAAAATCCTTATTGAGCACACACTTTATATAACAATATATAACAGTACAACGCGCGCAGATAAAAATATAAGCCAATTACAAAATACAAATACATATAATGGTATGTTTGTATCTTCAAATAATGTATAGAGAACAGATTTTGACATGACACAAATTATATTCATGTGGTTTTGAATTAGCAAGAATTTCACGCTGCTATTTATAAGATTAAATGTGAAGACTGTAAATGTGCACCCGATCTGAATTCATAGCTATAAAGGGGTCCACAATCGAAGATCGGTTTGATTTGCTAATTCTCTATATACATTACTTTTTTTAAGAACAAATACATTTGCTGAGTTTGGGGTCTACTGTTTCTCATTATGGTGAAACTCAACTAATTGTCGTTGATTTTGCTACTAAAGTTTTAGGCACAATGTTCTCTGTTCAGAACATATCTCACAACATAAAAAGCTAGATGGGGTCAAAGCCGCTTCATTCAAAGCTCTTTCCCAACGCTGACATCGTCTATAATCTTCTTTGATTTTATAGTTATGGCACAATCCTAAAATAACACCATGTTCATTTATTTAACTACTCTTGATGTACTTATTCCACTTTTAATAATTACTCTTGGATTTTACTGTTAATTATAAATTATTTTATGTTAATTACTATTTAAATTAATGTTAATTATTCACTCATGTAATGTTAAATATACTCACCCACGTGGTTCTGTTTTATTAATTTCGGAGTTTTTGATTTGGGTTACATATTTTTATTCCATATGCCATAGTATTTTCAGCATTGTAACGGAATCAACGGACTCCTTTGGGATAGAGAAAATATCTTGAAATAAAAGTTTTTGTAACATGAAAGAGCTTGAAAATATAGTGGAAAGAAAACAACAAACCTTCAATGTCTCATTAATGACTGTGTATGAAAGAGTACTTTGCAGTCTAATCTTCGCGATATACAACGAGATTTTGCATAGGACTATGAACGCACAAGAGAAAATTGGAATGATTTTGTTCTTGGTAAGAATATTTGTTCTTGTTTCAAGTTTGTGTCGCTTGATTTGAGCCTAAACTATTCTTTCTGGCCAATTTACAAGTGATTTGTATACTTGTACGCTTAGAGCTGTGCATGAACATTGCATTTTGCTTGGAGCAAGAAATTATTTCCTTAATTAAAACAAATGAAATAAATGTGAAACAAGCAAAATATTTCTTACCAAGAATTATTATTTTCGTGTGAGCTGTGTAAATCGCTACATATTATGATATTATAAGTCAAACGTTGAAATAATAAATATCATAGTTATATGGTGATAAAATAGCATGTGATATGTGACATTTGAAAAATAGAAACGGTTGTAATTATAAACCAAACCAATAACCTGAGGTATTTCATTGATATAGGTCAAGCGAATTAGAAGATCAAACGAATTTTAGTACATGGTCGTCAGTTTTTCATGTCAGTAATACCAGATAAAGTTTGTTTTTTTGGATTTAAAAAACTGTTGGCATGTTGCTTTAACTTATGGCCTTTTAAATCCTGCCATGGGAATAGACATTTTTCATGTAACGTCAGATGTATTTCAAGAGGAACTTCTTCAAACGTACATCCGGGCTTACATCAAATTCTGCATGTTATATGTTTTTGCCATTTTTTGGGCTACATTTGGCAATATGCTGTTCATTGTGCCTGATTATATTTACTAACTACTATTACATTTATTCTAGCAGACTGCGCTTATGAAATAATATAGGCTGCCTATTAACTAGATAATGTGATCTGACTCTTCTTTGTTTTGCCCATGAATGAATTTACCGATATTTAAAAGCTGGTATACTCATTCAACGAAAGGAGTATTCGTTTCAAATCATGTTCTTTATAAACCGAGTGATATGCAACCTGTATATAGGGATTTGTGCCAATTTTTACTGAAAAAAGGGCGTGGTATTTGCATATTTGAGGGCTTCAGTGCGTCATGATTTACAGAGAAAGTAGAAAGACAAGAAGTTCCGTTAAACATTATAATATTTGTGCTGAACCTTAGCTATTGCTGCAAATCATCGGCTTCGTTATGGCATAAGGGAAAGAGAATATTAAAATATCAAATTTTATGTAGTTCCTAGGTATGAGATTTGATTAAAAAAACTGAACGGCAACAGTATTTGGAAGTCACTTATTATGATCTCAATGTGCGGTATCTCTGTTACGATTTTCAATTAGAGTAAAACATTTTTTTGAAACTATTGGAACTCATAATCAAATCAAGATTATAATAAAATGAATACAATAATACAATACGGCTACATTTTAGATGGCTCAATTCAAATCTATATTCAAATACTTAGATATTTAACCAAAACAGCGTTTGAATTTCCCTGGTTAAGTTTAATAACACGAAGTTATAATTATTCATTATACTAATATGACATTTTATATGTCATACCCAATGGCCTTTATTAGTATTATGACTAAACGTCGCCAAATCAAGTCTATTTTATCGCTTGTCTTCTTATCAAACTTATTAAGCAAAACGTTTTATTATAATTATTCAAATTCATATTATAGCAACTCCAAAGACACATTTTCAAAGAAATACAAATTCAGTTTTAGCAATCAACTGCTTATATAAGAAACGAATACACTTGTGTTTCTACAGTCTATAAAAGCATACTTGTCAAATCCAATCTTTAAATAAGATTAATCCTATTATATATCAGATATCCTGAAAGTCACGTCGGTTTATAAATTACAGCTTAGAAGTATTACATAATCATTGACCACAATATAATATACATATAAAATTGAATGTCTTTATAAAGATATACATTCGATACCCAGTAAATACACGACGTCGTCAGGACAAATCACAACGCCATGAATTGGCGTCAGAAATAGGACAACGTGAAGACTTCCTGACGACGTCGTTTGTTTTATGTTTGTTTCATGGGTAGGTTAAATAATGATTATTAATTTTGTTGTTGTATCAGTAGAGGTGGAATATTCCTCTACAAATAATGAATTTCAAATAAAAATAGTGAATTTGCCATGGAAATACTGATGTATTTTCCAAACTTGAGTTTCATCATCCATTTAGTTAGATATATATATGATGCATGTAATTATTAAGCCAGCGTTATTTTTAAAGCTATAATTAAATGTTCCATCATTCTAAAACTTTGTCAATTATATGTAACATACCATCTGTAGTTTTCAAATCAATATTACTTATTTGACTTTTGTCGTTTATTGAAATTACTCCAGTTGCTTGTTTGTAAACATCCAATTGTTTACCGTTTAATGATGTGATTGTATAACGTTCTTTAATGTCAATTAATCCAGTATGAAATAAACCAATATAAATATGATTTTGAATAATATTTAAACATTCGACTGCGTTATTTTCAATTGAAATTTGCTTGGATTTCGATAATTTATCAAAAGCAGCGTCATCAGGTGCAAATAATGTCACTGGTTTCATTGCACTGATGAATTTCTCTACTCCAGCGCATTGAATGAGTTGTACAAGTTTTGATAACTGTGGTTTACTCTTTATAAAATCAATCAAATCAATACCATCACTTGGAAATAGTACACCATTCAGAGTGTGAACAACACCATTCAAAGTGACATGGTCGACAGTATCCATAGCGATTCCATCTATTGTCTTAACCTAGAATTAGAAAGCAGGGAGTGTTAAAGATGAATTGGGACGTAAAGGAGTTTTACAAAATCATATACAGATTAAAATAAAAATATTTAGGTTTGAACGATGGATCGTAATAGCTTAATTTGTTTTTTATCTCACGAAAATGAGGCAAAGTCTAATTATAAATTCAAAATGGGTGTACTGTCACTAACTCCCTTAATTGCATTTACAGATTAAATATATTGCTCTTAACCTGTTCTTAACTTTTGTTTACAGTGACTTCCAATTTCAATTTTCTTTCAGATTGTAAAAACTTGAATGAGATTTTTCATTTGTAAATAAAATAGAATTAGTTTCAGATTTATTTATTTATTTATAGATGCACTTAGCAATGATTTTTCAAATGTACTTTGCTTTTACTATATAATTATTAACTTCAAATATTCAAATTTAAATAGAAAATAAAAGATGACATATAGTAATAAAAAACGCAAAAACACGAATAATTATATGACATTAACTTGAAACAATTTGTGCTTCGAAATGCTCTTAATTTGTTCATAGATTTTTAGCAACTTGAACATCAGTGTTCCTAAAAACTTCATTTTTGACAAATAAGGAAAATGTAGATCTTTTTTCTTCTCCATAGAGGGATCCAAATATGACTGTATTGCCAATACAATGATATATTATTGATGTATTATTCTTAACCTTTCCAGGTTGGTTCTTTGCTACATTCACACGCAAGCTAATTCAGGAGTTTAAAGTAGTCCTATAAAATTTATATCACAAGCTTATTAAGAAATTAACTAAACGTTTTTGAAAAAATAATGTTTTTCAGTACATAAGTAGACCCATGAAATATGTAACTACTGACATCAACAACATAAAAAGCGTGAAACGGCATTTTATTATCGTGAATATGGATGTTTTTATGGTTTTCAAACTTCTTTATGGCTTAAAAAAATTATCGTTTCATTTTTTCGTTTTTACATATTCATGATGTTTTCGCAACGCTTTCACGGCATTTACATGATGTTGGTAGGATGAGAACTAGAGTGATGCATATACCTTTCCAACAGCTCCAACATACAATCTCTTTTTTCCATTCAAAGTAGGTATTGTATCAGCATTATTCATATTAGACATCAGCCTTTTTCCTGAACTCAAATGTAATCGTAGAGCACGCTTGAGATAGCATACATCTTCCAATTGTTTTAATTGATTTCTGGTAAGTGATAAAAATGCATTGTCTGATGGAGCAAATAAGGAATATGGACTGCCATCAGTTAACTGTTGATCAAGACCTGTTGCTCTTAATAAATCAACAAATATTGTCAAATTTTGTTTTACAGCTGCATGAAGAATACTATCTTTTCCTTTATCTACAAATGAAACAAATATCAACATAGTTAGAATGAAATATCCATTTGTGATTGCTTCTACCATTCTACATAGGAAAAGGGTTAGATGAAGAGATAGCTCTTTTGTATTTTTTAAGTGAACCACAGAAACTGAGAGGTATAAGCACCTGCATAATTTTGCACATTTTTGGTAACGATGACCTAAACTTTCCAATTTTAATACTTTTTAGTTACAATGACGTAAAAAGAGGCTTGTAGTGAAGTTCTTGATATTCTTGAAATTCTGGGCAATTTATATAGATAACGCATGGTTTTATTGTTATAACCGAGTAATGATTTGAGCGATTGCAGCGATAAATATGTTTTAGGGGCAGACATATTTGCGAAAAATGCTCCTCCCAAAGTGATAACATTTCCGAGAAAGAGAATTTTGCTCAGATTTCAAGAGTTCTGACTTTTGACCTATCTCAGGCCAGGGTAACATCCTGTCAGGAATCAGGAAGTGGCATTGAAAACAGGCATTGCGACAAACACAAAGGGAACAATTTGACGTCATGCAAGATATGTGTATGGAATTGCAGGCACTTACTGTACTCCTCTCCGTCAGAAATTTTTCTTATGATTGTCGTAACCTGGTCTGAAAAGCAAGAACCTAAACTAGGTGCTGAAGATTTTTCACCAGTAAGATAATTCATTGCATATTGTTCCCTTGTAGATGATGAAGGTGGCCCAGCAAATCGTGTCAGCAGCTTATTGATCTCTCTTTCGTACTTGAATAGAGACTAAGTAAAAAATGTCAAGAAATACGTTAATCAAAGTTTATAGAAACACAAAATAAATTTGAAATCATTTTCATTATTTAAAGCCTAACATATTTTCAATAAGTCTCGCTGGAGTTTGGTACCCAGGGAAGAGAAGGGGAGTTCCATAGTGCTTCAACGTTGTTGTTAGAACAGAACTTTTGAAGAATGACCCTAAAAAGTTTTAGATCGTGAAAAGAATGCCCCGGATATATTTACAAAGGACATATTACCCTGACAAAAAGTAAAAAAATTCCGCCAAAAAAGATAAAAAGTAAAAAATAAGTTGAAAAGTATATACCCTGAACGTTTTTATGTAATGTTTAAAGGTTCCCGTATACCAAAAGTATGGCACTATCTCCCGTGGGATTTGGTAGCAATGTTGTTCAGATGTCGGATGGTTCAATATAATTATCCTTCGTTTTCCCTTGGGGACAGGCATAAACAATTAATGAGAAATAAGAAGCTGACAATGAACTCTTAAGAGACTTATTAATAGATTTCAGTAAAGTTTAGTTGCTTTTGTTGAAATGTTCCACATTAAAATTCCACATTAACTGAAACCTTATGTAGTACTTTACTGTAAAAGCGAATCGGGAATTATGGAGGCTATCGTCTTGTCAATTTCCCTTCAATTCAATCGAATCCCAAATGAATAATTATGGTAATAATGAAACTAAAAAGACAAGACGTGTCATAATGACATGACTGTTAAGCGGGTTAATTAATTACGCAGAGTCTTTGTCACCATGACATTTATAATGGTTTAATTTGACAAATATGAAAAGTTGGACAGCTTCTTCCATGGTCTTTCCGGCCAACACAAATAGCATCTCCAAAGCTCATATATAAGTCATTGTAGATCTCATGTACGAAACTTATTACCAAATTTGGGGAAGAAATTTATAGAAAATTAAAGCTATAGATAGATTTTCTCGCATAGATGCATATAAGATACAGACAAAACATTAGTAATTGTAACAAAATAGAACCTCGAGCGGGTTATAAATGACCGCTTCTGAAATAGTTTGGCAAGCTAGACATGCCAAAATATGAAACCTTGTAAAAAATGTTGTTCAATCTGTTTCCCGGTTTTTCTTTGCATCCAAAAGAGAAAATCTATATATAGCAAAACAACTCATTTTCAATAATTTTGCACTCCTCAAGATGGCAACTGTTTGGAAAATGTCGCAAATGAGGTCAACAAAGAATTAAAAGACTTCTAATTGTTCAATAATAGTGACTGCGACCGCCGGTCCCAGTGGTCCCCATATTTTCTACCCCTGAAGTAACAGTCACAGAGCAGTCACCATGAAGGTATAAGACAACCAGGATTTCCGTTACTCGGATTCAATACAATCTAGTAAAATCATCAGTATTTAATAGAACAAAAAAAGAGGAAACGAAATAATCTAGGTCAATCGCATATGGATCTCACAATCGTGTAGACAGTACCATCAGACATATTTTCAAAGGCAGTCATCAGTTTGAATTGAGGGTTGTCGGATTAGAATTTCATTTAAAGAGGAATGCAGTGCAAATAAATCAAGCTCTATTTTTGAGAAGGTCGAATGTAAATCAAATACCTCATTAAATAGATCAAAGTTTAGGTAGATAGCAAGCAAAATGATTCCTGCATAGGTTGCTGTGCTTCATCGCAAAATTATTGTATGAGTAATGGAGATACAATGAAAGCAACCGCGTCAAATGCTGGCATTGAGCAATATATTTTGCTATTTAATAATTAGACAACGAGCCCGAGTTGGCTACCGTCGAATAATCACTGAGGTCTTTCGAGGTGACTTTTCAGGACGGTAGACAACAAGGGAAAGTTGTCTGATTGTTAAATAGTAGAAACCAACTAGTGGTACAAGCAAAACATGGAAAGGAAATCGATTACAACTATTTATTCGCTTCTTGCATAATTAATTTTAAATACAGAGGTCAATCAAAGGCATACATGACGACTGCAGCGTCGTTATTTTTGAGGATGAATTTTAATTCGACGTGTTTCAGATTTAATTTTTAAAACTAAACAGTTTGATATTAATATTGGCTACAAAAATGAAACTCCACAAAATAGCAAACATAAGCTAATAAGGTAACTAATGAGTATATAAATGTTTGAAGTTTATATATAAAATTTTGTTGTTTATAAACTCTAGCTGACATTAGCGAATTAATCTGCACTGAAGTAGCGACAAAAAATTGCGAGAAGATTGTTAAATAAGATTAAAATTGTGCATGCATAGCCTACCATTAAACAAATTCATCTCATATTTTGTTGCTTGTTTTGTTTTCTCAAAGACGGAACTTATAAGGCTAGGGTTATATGGACGCACCGAACTCAATTCGAATTAGGTGCGACACCGAATTGTTTAAACTCGCATTTGGGGTTATACAGACGAACCGAATGTCGACGATCTTTAAAAACTGGCCAAAATGTCACGTGATAGGAAGTAGTTTTCTCGGAATTATACCGCATGGTTTGAAACCAGAGTGTTTTGTTTGCATTATTTTTCATTTTCAGCGATTTTTCCGTTCTATTTTGCCTATCTATAGTTTGAAACTTGTATGATGTAGTAATCTCACAGGTTTGCAAGCATTTTTATGGGAGACAGTTTTTGTTCTATCAAGGCATAGTACTCAGAGCAAATTCAATGCAAATTTCCATTATAATAACATATTATGATAAAAGCGACCCCAATTCTAGTGCTGATGCATTGTGATTGACTAAAATAAAACGTTTTTAAAATGTTTTAAATCATGATTTTGGAAAACATCAACTTCCCTGTCAGCCATCTTTCAATCATATAAACAAGTCACCATAACAACATCCCAAAAGCGATGTTCTTTCTATCGTATTGCCATGGAAACATCCTTTAAAATAATTTATGATTTGCACATCCCCCGATTTATTGCCATGTAAGGTAGATATAGGAGCTCAGTCACGGCACCGTGAGTCGAGTGTATTTAGTTCGGTGCGATGATAGCTCGCTCGTATAACGCGGCGATGAATTTAATTCATGGAGAAGAGCTCCGCACGTCAAGCCTTGACGTGCGGAGCTAGCTTGACGCACTTAATGTTTTTTGAGGAATGTTGATGAACCGAATGATGTTGTACGAAGCGCGCTATCATGAGATTTAATTTGAATGAATGAATCAATTGAGTTCGGTGCGTCCATATAACCCTAGCCTAAGACTCGTATGAAATTGATTCATCAAAAACATTTGCGAATCTCTTGTTTACTTTTTGAAATTTTCAAGGGAACTTGCCAGCGTTCACACTATGAGAAAATAGTGTACGATTGAGCCACCAATCAGAATGCAGATCATTGAATAGTACCCTATTCAGTTTTGACTAATAGATAATATCTAATAATAATCATACTATATAACTGTGGAATTATATTAGTAAAATAATATACCTCAAGTGTTCCAGTATTATCAAGCGTATTAACAATTGCATTTGGTCGCATTCCAGAATTAAGCAAACTTTCCAAGATTCGGATATCACGATCCAATCCTATTATAGATGGATTATTTCCATCCTAAAGAAATTAAAGAAAGATGACATATCAAGATAATTTCGAAAATTAAAAGATCGCCGTAGTGACAATACAATAATTGAAGAAAAAGTTAACTTACATCGATACATTGATTATTCAAAAGACCTGAAAATATATATAATGAAATAGTTAGATGTCAATCTTTGACTGAACGATTATTTCACAACATTTGTTTTGATACATACCAGCAAGATTTCCATTATCGACAATCGAGGGTCCTGTGATAGAAACATAAAATAAAAACATTACAAAAGAAGTGCAATTCATCTACGAGGATTCATTCTCTGGAATTAATTTTTTTTTTTTTAATACATTTAATAAAACTAAGCATAATGTTCAACTTTGTAACTGTCGGTGGGTAGCTAGAGACAATAGGGCGTGATCTATTATACAAATAAACCAATACGTAACAGCGTGTATTACATAATCAACAAAGATTTCTGTTATGGTATTCGAACCTTTTGACTAATTCGGGTTCAGAACAACTTCATTAAAATTTGATCCCGTGCCATGAGTAACTGATTGATTTGAACTAACGTTTCACACTGAGCTTGAAATTTTATTTCCGTGAGATGATTAAGGTTGGAATACTTACCAGGACGACTGCAAGCAGATTGAACAATCATATCAATTACAGAATCAACTAACGGATCATCAAATGTTTGTAGACGAAATGCAGGGAAACCCTTCGATGAAATACTACGAAGTTCTTTATCATTCACAGCACCACCTACACCAATTGGTAATATCATTGTACCACGTGATAACATTGTCTGTGCTATTGTCTCTGGTTTTGTTGCACCCAATACTTCGTTTTGTTCTCCATCAGTTAGTACAATGACAAGTTTACGTGCATAATCACGCGATCCATATTGTCTTTTTGTTAATAATGAACGTGATAGTAATAAGGCAACATCTAATCTTGTATTTCTACCAATAAAAGGTAATTTTCTCATTGCTTGCTTAAATGTGGAAATATCTTGACCTGTTGTAAAATCTACACCAACATGGGCTGTATTACTGTATATAACAACTGCAGCTCTGCTACCAGACGGCGATAAGTTGAAACGGTTTACTAAGCTTTCAACTAACGTAATTTGTTTGGCATAATCATTGATTAAACTTGCAGATGAATCAACAACAAAAACAATATCAAAAGGTAGCTGACAATTATTGAGAGATGATGGAGCTGCAATAATAAAAATATAAAGCATATTATTATTCTAACAAGATATTTCTAAAACTCGGATTCTATATATATCACACCCAGGGGGTATCTATCTATCTTCCATTGCACTTCGACGGGGTTGTTCAAATAGAACTTTTGGAAAATGACCATTAAAATGTTTCAGATCATGAAAAAGATATCCTTATATTTTTTTAAAAAAAGGAAAGATACTCCTTGAGAATAATTTAAGTGAAAGATTTAAATGCGAATAAACAAAAATTTCCATTAAAATAAAATTTATACATCAAACATTTCTGAATTTTGAAAAATGTACTCTTTAATATAAGAATGTCCCCGTACCAAAAGTATGGAAGCTTCCCCGGGGATACCACAGCTTTTTTAGGTTAGATATTTTTTCTCCACTTAAGAAAATTTTTCTATCAAAATAAATGAGATTTCGAGTAAAATTACACTAACACAATGTTTTCTTAAAAGTAATACGTTGTTGTATGAAGCAAGAATATATGGTATAGACTTGTCCACAAAGCAAGAACACATTTTTTGATTTCAAACATATATTTTCTTAAACTCTTGTTATTTTGACCCGAAATGTTCTCATATTTTACCGAAACCGATAATTATTTGTAATTTTTGTTTGCTTGCGTGATCCCAACACAGGAGTTAGCTAATCAAGTCACTACAATAGCATTCGAAAATTTTCCAAGTTATTTCGACATTTCGTGTAAATTTCATATGATGGAATATTACCTTGTTTAGAATTGTAGCATATTTCATTTGCAATCCTCTTTGATACATCACTAATAGTTTCATTTTTAGACTTCAATATAGCACTTTGTCTTGTCGTTGCAATCTTTATGAGATCTTCTTCGTCCTGGTATGTATTGGTATTATTAAACTGCACAGTTAAAATAAATGTAGCAACATCTTGTAATGGACGGACAGTATCAGCAATAGACATGGCATTAGTATTACCACTTTGAGGACCAGATGCTAACAAAATTAATACTTTTTGCCGTTGTTCATTGTTTATTATCTCATTTGTAAGAGCTACATCAAAGAATGTAACGTACGCTTCTCTGAGAGCTTCGTTGAACCGACGACCAGGAAGAGCTGGTCTTAATGATTCGAGCAACATATTGAATACTCCATTCGTTTGTTGATTTGAAAATGTCATTAATGAACTGGATCTGCTGTTATATGATATCAAACCAACTCTACTTTGATTAAAAAGATCAAGTCGTCGTGCAAGATCTTTGGCTAGCATCTGTTGTTGTTTTAGATCTGATCCTGGGCTTATGTCAATGGCAAATACTATATCAGCTCTTAGTTGACATGTCTGCATTGTGGCTGTAAAAAATTATGAAATATTGTCATTAAAGTTACATTAATGAAGTTAAATTCAAGTATATCTTATTCAAAACAATATGTTTTCAAAGTATTTACAGTGACTAGCCTGTTTTCTTCCCCAAATCCATACCCGCAATATTACCAACTATTGTAATTTGCACTATTTTTCTGAATTCTGCTCTTACTTAGGTAAGGTATCACAATTAAATGTTTATATTCATGTTACTGCAGTGTCTTTTTTCTAAACATCGATGTCGTTTATTCTGTTTGACGAGTTTTCTAAACGTTCAATCAAATGTATTACGAATACCACTCAGCTCCACGCTACACAAAATAAAACTCGTGAAAGGTCTCGTCTCGTCAAAAAATCTAAACATCCCTAATATGTTATTTGGACTAGATTCTGGAGCCATCAGAGCTATTACAAAATTTGATGAAACAGAGGACCCAAGTCATTCATTTTAGTTTATGAGGGGGGGCAATCCAATATGATTGGAGCTTGTCTTCCTTGAGGCTCTTGGAGGGTATAATCAACCTAATGTAATATATTGTCCGTTTATCGTATGTTGTCATCTATTTTGCTAATGATTAAAGAATTAGCGAGACACAGAAGGAACAAAAGGGGGATTACATGAATACTCACAAATAACTACTTACGTGGAGACAAACAATTTCGTCTAACGATAGTCTTTGCTAGTTCCGGTAGGCGATGATAATATCCACGTGTTTTGTAAACACTTCGGTATGGTGACGCTATATCCTGGAAGCCACTATACGACTTCTCATTATCCATTTGAACAAAAACAACGGTCAGACCTTTCTTTTTGGCTTCTCTAGCATAATTCTCTAGCACACTATCAGAACGAGTGTCGTTAGCTTCTATTAAAACAATAATTAATTTAGGTATATCTCTAGTTATGCCATAACGAGGTGAATTCATTTCTGTAATCATTGTTAGTTTTTCTTCCAGCGTATTTGTTTTCGTTGTCATCTGTATAGCATCTATTCCAGAACGTATATTAGAAGCACTACAGCCATCTTCATAACGAAATAGTTTATAAGTATTAAGTGACGAATGTGCCATTACACTTATGCATGAATGTTGACGTGATAAACGTATGCTATCAGCAATCTTTTGGATCAGAACTTTTTGCGTGATAAAATGCTTTGTTGACGTTGATGATGAATCCATTATTATACCAACGTACATTGGTTTTTCACACACATTGGGATATTCTACGGGGATTATTGGGCGACCTACAAAGGGTAAAATACATCAAATCAAAATTTGACAACAGAAACAATTTAAATAGCGTAGTGGCTAGGGTGTTGGACCACGCACATATATAAAATATTAAAAAAAATGTTGTAGATAGTTTTTCAATTATTTGATATAAATTTTTTTTTTTATAAGCTACGTTATGTTATCGATTGAGAATTCATTTTTAAAATCATTTTTGAACTATGTATATGCATAGCAGAATATTTATTAAATAAATATTAAAAAAAAAATCAAAATCAAATTTTTTATTCGCATTTGATGTCGGCTTGCATTTTGGATACTTTTCTTTTTGCGATTTCATTACATATCTCTAGGAAGCAAAGGCCTAATTCATACGCTGTTCTGTACTCATGTCGATTCTATTATGATATATTCGAAAATTATCAGGTGTAAAGTCATGCATGAATTTCTCACAATGTAGTTTGAAACAAATTATTCATGTAGTCGATCTAAAATCGTTTTCAACTGAAATAGGATCGGTGCATGTACAGAACGGCGTATGCAAGGGTTTTAATACATGTGAAATTTTATTCTAAAATATGAAGTCATATAAATTCGAACGTAATACTGCAATTTGATTGGTTGGTCCATGCTTTTGGAAATGGTAGAACAAACCATTTCAATAATTCATCGGTAAATTTGACAATAAAATGTCGTCAAAGGTGAGGAAGAATAGGAAACTACAACATATTATAATTTTATACTGCTTATTTATAGAGGCTTCAAGCTGAAGAAGAATATAGGAAACTATTGTTACAACGTATTATTGAAGAAATGATTTCAACAAAAGCTGTCTCAATTATTTTAAGAAAGAGTAAAATTGTGAAGTATTCACTTAATACGAGGACAATAGTAAGTAAAAAAAACATTGAATTGAAATTAAATAATTAATTCAAAATTCAAACAACCTTCAACAATATAAACAAACTTAATTCTGAAATTTGTTTCATTGTAAAAGGGTTATCACGCGCTTGCAAATGTTTGCATTCATGTATAATACTACACAAGGCATGTTGGAGGACACAAGTGAACTGTTGAAAGCTTGAGCCTTCACAGTAAATGTGTGATGAGCTTTTATTCAAATATCAGGTGCTTGAAGAAAGAGCATATTTCTTGAAATAACTCGTTTTTCTAGAAAGCAGACCAGACAAACTCGAATTTGCTTAAACAAGAACATTATTTACTGAAGTCCAAGGAAAGGTTTCTTGGATCAAGTAAATATTTCCTGAAATCAACTACATGCTTCTTGAAATCAAGTAAATGTTTCTTTGAATCAACTGAATGCCTTTTCGAATCAAGAAAATATTTCTTGAAATAAAATAGATGTTTCTTGGAATCAAGTAAATATTTCTGGAAATCAAGAAAATGTTTCTTGAAATCAACTGAACACTTTTTGGAATCAAGTAAACATTTCTTGAAATCAAATAGATGTTTCTTGGAATCAAGTAAATATTTTTTGAAATCAAGAAAATGTTTCTTGGAATCAGGTGAATGTTTCTTTGAATAATTCGTTTTGACCGAGCCTAGAACATACAAATTGACACCCTAAAAAATTCTATTCTTAATATAAATAAATCGAATTTTAAAGAAACGTTATTATTTTGCTACAAATATTTATGAAAAGAAAAAGATAAAGCATGGGTAAACTTTAGTATGCCGAGTATGGTTTTAAAGACAAAGATTACGATGATTAATGCTTACCTATCAATGAACATGTAGCCATAATAATTTTCTGAACAGTTTGATCATCAATATTTGAATCATGTCTAAATATATCGAATGGACTAACGACCAATGAATTCACCACTCTCATGTCATGTGACTTGCCAGAAATAAGTAAAACCAACCGTATGTTATCCTGTTCTAAATCTTTTGCAATGCTTGACAAAGCAATAGTTTGACTATCTAATGATTGGCTGTCGTCAAGGACAACGAAAACAACACGCGCTGAATTAGTATTGCGTCTTGCCATCGCATTTGGGTATAGTAGGTTATACTTGGCATAAAGGATTGATTCTAATAATGATGAGACACTTGATTGTTGTTGCCTTGGTGACAATTTGATCATGTTATCAATGAAAGAGATGGCATCATAGGATTGATCTGATGTAGCATCTATACGAGGTTGTGAATTAACCAAAGTTAAAAAAGCTGAATTAAATGATGATTTTTTAGATAATTTGCTAACAATACTGCGAATCATTAATTTGGTTAGAATGAACTTTGACGGTGATTGTGCAGAAGCACCAATAACGAAGGCAGTATCCAATGGAACTGTGCAAGGACGATCATAATAGTTATCTATAAAAGAGAAAAACAAATGTTTGAGTTGATCATCGCGTGTTGTCCTGACACCAAAACCAAGAAAAAATCGTGAAATTTCATTGCGTTTTCATAGCATTTTCGCATTTAACATCGGGAATATGGATGTTTTCATGATTTTCAAACTTTTCCATGACTTGAAAAGTTTGTGGTTTTCACTTTTTTACATTTTCATGCTGTTAACACAACACGTTCATGGTATTTTCATGGTTTTGGCGTTAGTAGTGATTACTGGACAAATAGGAGAAAACTGCTCAAATCAATAAAAGTTATACAAAAACAAATCGCTTTCAAAGTAGTATATTTTCTCGTTTTGTTCCAGCAAAGGTTTTCTGCCCGGCAGCTGCACTTGTGTTCTCTATTTATTGTAGGCGGGATATTGAGAGACACTCGCAAGCTTTAAACATACTCGCCCTATGTGTTAATACCATCTGATTCTTTTGAGTGTCAGAACATCTCGCATGGAAGGATTGGAGAACACAAACACCGCCTCAGGGCAGGAACCCTTTGATATGATTATTGTACCAAGCAAATTCAACTTTTTTCTAGGTAAACCTCAACAAAAATATTATATTCAGAAACTTAAATTCTATACTATGAAACTGCAGGAGCATCTTGAATATTCTACAACACATCTTAAAAGTTGTTGATACCTTTTTCCTTTTGTAATATATTTCTACGTTCATTTGAATGATAGAACTTCTAAGTTGCTTTTCGATTTTTCGAATAAACACCATAATTATGTTGGATTGGGAGGGGCTTTGTTTTCGATAGCATGAAGCTGTCCACGAAAACAAGGATCTGATATCATTAAAACAGGAGTTTCTGTATCATTTTTCACTTATATTTTGGTCAAAAAGATAAATAATATCAATTTTTCGGTGCAAAATTGGTAAAACTATGAAAAAAGAAAGAAATAATATGGTTTGCTGAAGATGGCAATATTTGTCTTCTGAGGTTCAAAAGCATGATCCCAGGAGAATAAAATGATTGATTTCTATGAATGAGAATTGAGCAATTCTGACAGGTGTGAAATTTTAAAATTTTTGACATGATCCGAGAATTGCATTGCATTTTATGTTGCAAATACGCACAAATTGTCAGACACCATTGCTTCAAAATTTGACGTAATTTACAATGTAATTCTATATCAACTCTATTATAGTAACCATACGTACCGATCTTGTCATTTGTGTTATTACCAAGATTAACATCCAAGTTTAGATCAGGTTTCAATTTTGATACCATACCCTTCCAAGGCTTTCCATCCAATGGTATTGTTGGAGATTTTATTTGAATAATAATAATCCGTGTACCAGATTCAATAAACGGCTTGAACGAATCGTGATGACGGAGAATCTCTTCATCAGAAGAACTTGTGAATAATATTAATGTTTTAGGAACGCCTCTACGACTACCACCAACATAAGAATACAAGGTTTTATAAGCAGATACTAAGGCTTCTTTTAAGTTAGGTATTCCACCGCGACGATCATAGGCAATATTATTGATTGGTAATACACTTAACCGATGTAGTAATACTGATGTACTACTATACTCCATAAGACCAACATGATCATCACGATTACGGTAACGCCTTGTATTGATTATTTGCGAAATAATAAATTTGTATTGCTTGAATACGTCACTTGGGATTTTTGAAGATGAATCAAGTAAATATAATATATCTGATGGATAGGTTGAGTTAGATGAAACTGGAAATAGAACATAATAATTATCAATTCTAATTACGTATAATGCTTATATAATTATTAGTGGCATACAGGTTTTGGGGCTACTGAGAAAACCAAAAGTTGTTATTCCACAGGAGTTAAAATATGATATAAGATTTTCTGATTTATTTTATGTGTACTTTAAATAAATCTCTTCATGGTTTATTATCAACTTCCTTATTTGTTCTTTCAATACAAAAGATAATGGCAGCAGTTACTGTTTCTTATTTGTAATATTATAACAACGTCCCGACAGCATGACAATCCATAATGCATCTGGATACAAAACATTAGGAAAATGTATAAATTATTGATACGCACTCACCTTCTTTGCATGATCGAGCAGAGACATTGCCCACAAATGATTCCGATTTTAGCACATCAAATGAGCTGGCATAATAGACATTCTTTTCGCTTCCAGCCAATCCGTTTAATTCTGTTTTGTTGACTCCAGCTCCGATACCAACGACAATCATCTTGATGCCACGTTCCCGAAGTTTTCTGGCGACCACTCCAGGATCCACAGCGTCTGCACCTTTAGTTTGAGAGCCGTCCGTCAGCAAAATCAGCAGGTTAGTTGAACTTGGTTGCGCTCCGTTGCTTGGTGAAAACATCTCGTCACCCACCAGCTTCAAACCTGTGTCAATTCGTGTCGTTGATCCCATCAGCGGTAACTGGTCAACTGCATCTTGAAAGTCTGCAACATTGTCGTGGTCTGACATTTTGATGTTCATTTTGGCATAGTAGCTGAAAGTCACTACACCAGCCCTTGTGCCTTGACGCGACAAACCAAATGATGACGAGAGAGATTTCACAAAGTCCTTCTCTTTGCCATAGCTGTTGCGAAGGCTACCAGATGAATCTACAAGGAAGCCAATATTCAACGGCTGACTTTTGCAAGAAGCCTCTAAAGAAAATACAAACACATATCAGCTGATGTCATTAACACGTGAAATTTTCACATATCACATCAACCATAACGTAATCCTATTCACATTAAAAAAGCAAAACTTCATCGTCACTGCAACTGATTCATGTCAATACCCAAGCACACTTACCTACTGTCTTGTCACAAGATGATTTTGTGATATTCCTGACAAAATCGTCAGATATCAATTCATCAAAGTTCTCAGCCAGGTACAGATCTTTGCGGCTCTTGACAACGTCTTCAAGCTGAGCCGGTTTGACGCCAGAACCAATGCCGATCACAATCACTTTAATGTCCGCCTCGTGGAAAGGAGCAGCCGCAAGAACAGGAGACACAGAATCACTTGCTTGCGTTTGTTCCCCGTCTGTCAAAAGCACAAGCACTTTTGGTACGTTCCTGCGAGCCCCGTTGCTCTCGGTGAACATTTCATCGTATGCAACTTTCAATGCAAGGTCTATACGTGTTGTCGAACCAAGTAGAGGCAAATCATCAACAGCTTTGTCGAACGAATCAATGTTATTGTGATCAGATAGTTTAATTTTCAATTCTGCATTGTGACTGAAGAGGACAACTCCGACTTGACTCATTCCAGGACCAATTTTCAAGGCTCTACTCAGACTTTTCACAAAGTTCTTTTCTTTGAAGTATTCGTTCCTGAGACTACCAGACGAGTCCACAAGAAATCCGATATCTGCCAAACCATTGCATTCTGTCTCTTCCACTTTCTCCACTAAAAATCGAAGTAAATTTGGAAATATTAATGACAATAATTTATGAGAAGAAAACAATTTTGAATGCAGAGGATATATTCCCGGGGGGGGGTACTTCCATATAGTCGCTATACGGGGGTGTGCCATTTTTTTTGGGTATCATTTTAACAATTTGCCTGCAATTTTGGGGGTATTTATTCTAAGGAAGTGCAATTTTGGGGTCCAAGATTTGGCAAAATTCAAAATTTACTTCATTATTCCAATATTTTTCTATTATTAAAAGTTCTGTTTTTTTTCAATTGTTATGTTGGATTTTCAAGTAATTTGCCAAGTTCCAATTTCCCCTCAATTCCACCACTCCCCGACGTAACCAGCCTCATTTTCCATTATTTTCTCAGCTGAGAACGAGTTTGAACCATAAGGGCATGTGAAGCAGGCCTTCTTTATTTATTGTGCATGCACAATGGTATATTTGACGAATCTCTAGAAAGCAAAATGTTATTTATCAAATATATAATTGTGGATGTGGATGTGCAAGGCCCGGTGCATAGCCTGCTTGAGCTAATGATCCAACACCGGGATTTTGGTATGCTGGATACATAATTGTAGTCCTTCCAGGAGGAGAGAGAGAAAGGAGAGGCTGGAGAGCGCCAGGCTTCCAGTCAGGTACGAGCCACAGGCACACATTTAGTGTTGTGTGTGTGTTTGATTTTATTTAACTTCGTTGATAAAAAGGGCTCGTTAGAGTTTCCACTCTAGGTAGGATACTGACTGCGGCCTATCGAATCGTAACTGTAGATACTACATTGTATGATTGTACCGAGATTGTAATGGTGATTTATCATTTTGGTTGGTATGTTGGCATAGTCAAGTCACATCCCATAATATAATAGGATGCCAGGGGCCTACACCTGCACACCTCTCTCTGTTCTGAGTCCTGCTAAAAATATTCCTTGATTATTAACAAACCTATGATAGGATAATAATTGATGATCCTTCATTGAATGAAAATCCCAACACTTCCAGAATTATCATATATCAGTCATTACAGCAATTCATAACACGAAACAGAGCAGTCACAATAAACTTATTTAGCTGTTCATTTGAAATTACAGCAATTCACAACACTAAACAGAACAGTCATAATAAACTTATTTAGCTGTTCATTTGAAATTCTCTATTGTGTATTGTTAATCAGTTGGGCCTATCTTCTCAACTAATGAATGAAAGATTTCTTCACTTGAGATTTCCATAATTATTATCATCATTCATCATTGCTCAACTTCAGAGCCCAGTGAGCCAATATGAATTTTCATGGCGCTAGTGATTAGGTCCTGCCTTTGAATAGAAAATGTACGATAAAGAACATTTCGAGCTTAATGCCAATGTCTATGTTTTTTAATGAGAAAATTCCAGAAAATAATGTTATTGTCGAATATTAATGCCTACCCAATTTCTTAATCTTACATATTTGTATTTTTCTAAAAGGGCATAACTTCACAGATGTTGATTTACAAGTTCGCCCAGGCTTGTGGAAATTTTCCTGCTTTCTACAATTTTGGGGTATAGTTTTCTAAGGAAGTGCAATTTTGGGGTATAGCTTTCTAGGGAAGCTGCAATTTTAGGGTGCTTACCGAAAAACCAAAATGGCACACCCCCGTCTGAAATGTACTCAAGTACCCCCCCCGGGGATATATTGCCAAACAGTAGGATGAAGCGTTATTGTTCAAACCCACAAATAAATACTTACACCACAAATACAAAAACTTTGAAAAACTCACCTTCTTTACATGATCGAGCAGAGACATTGCCCACAAATGATGCTGATTTTAGCTCGTCAAACGAGGTGGCATAATAGACACTCTTTTCGCTTCCAGCCAATCCGCTTAATTCTGTTTTATTGACTCCAGCTCCAATACCAATGACAATCATCTTGATGCCACGTTCCCGAAGTTCTCTGGCGACCACTCCAGGATCCACAGCGTCTGCACCTTTAGTTTGAGATCCGTCTGTCAGCAAAATCAGCAGGTTAGTTGAACTTGGTTGCGCTCCGTTGCTTGGTGAAAACATCTCGTCACCCACCAGCTTCAAACCTGTGTCAATTCGTGTTGTTGATCCCATCAGCGGTAACTGGTCAACTGCATCTTGAAAGTCTGCAACATTGTCGTGGTCTGACATTTTGATGTTCATTTTGGCATAGTAGCTGAAAGTCACTACACCAGCCCTTGTGCCTTGACGCGACAAACCAAATGCTGACGAGAGAGATTTCACAAAGTCCTTCTCTTTGCCATAGCTGTTGCGAAGGCTACCAGATGAATCTACAAGGAAGCCAATATTCAACGGCTGACTTTTGCAAGAAGCCTCTAAAGAAAATACAAACACATATCAGCTGATGTCATTAACACGTGAAATTTTCACATATCACATCAACCATAACGTAATCCTATTCACATTAAAACAGCAAAACTTCATCCTCACTGCAACTGATTCATGTCAATACCCAAGCACACTTACCTACTGTCTTGTCACAAGATGATTTTGTGATATTCCTGACAAAATCGTCAGATATCAATTCATCAAAGTTCTCAGCCAGGTACAGATCTTTGCGGCTCTTGACAACGTCTTCAAGCTGAGCCGGTTTGACGCCAGAACCAATGCCGATCACAATCACTTTAATGTCCGCCTCGTGGAAAGGAGCAGCCGCAAGAACAGGAGACACAGAATCACTTGCTTGAGTTTGTTCCCCGTCTGTCAAAAGCACAAGCACTTTTGGTACGTTCCTGCGAGCCCCGTTGCTCTCGGTGAACATTTCATCGTATGCAACTTTCAATGCAAGGTCTATACGTGTTGTCGAACCAAGTAGAGGCAAATCATCAACAGCTTTGTCGAACGAATCAATGTTATTGTGATCAGATAGTTTAATTTTCAATTCTGCATTGTGACTGAAGAGGACAACTCCGACTTGACTCATTCCAGGACCAATTTTCAAGGCTCTACTCAGACTTTTCACAAAGTTCTTTTCTTTGAAGTATTCGTTCCTGAGACTACCAGACGAGTCCACAAGAAATCCGATATCTGCCAAACCATTGCATTCTGTCTCTTCCACTTTCTCCACTAAAAATCGAAGTAAATTTGGAAATATTAATGACAATAATATATGAGAAGAAAACAATTTTGAATGCAGGATATATTGCCAAACAGTAGGATGAAGCGTTATTGTTCAAACCCACAAATAAATACTTACACCACAAATACAAAAACTTTAAATAACTCACCTTCTTTACATGATCGAGCAGAGACATTGCCCACAAATGATGCTGATTTTAGCTCGTCAAACGAGGTGGCATAATAGACACTCTTTTCGCTTCCAGCCAATCCGCTTAATTCTGTTTTATTGACTCCAGCTCCAATACCAATGACAATCATCTTGATGCCACGTTCCCGAAGTTCTCTGGCGACCACTCCAGGATCCACAGCCTCTGCACCTTTAGTTTGAGATCCGTCTGTCAGCAAAATCAGCAGGTTAGTTGAACTTGGTTGCGCTCCGTTGCTTGGTGAAAACATCTCGTCACCCACCAGCTTCAAACCTGTGTCAATTCGTGTTGTTGATCCCATCAGCGGTAACTGGTCAACTGCATCTTGAAAGTCTGCAACATTGTCGTGGTCTGACATTTTGATGTTCATTTTGGCATAGTAGCTGAAAGTCACTACACCAGCCCTTGTGCCTTGACGCGACAAACCAAATGCTGACGAGAGAGATTTCACAAAGTCCTTCTCTTTGCCATAGCTGTTGCGAAGGCTACCAGATGAATCTACAAGGAAGCCAATATTCAACGGCTGACTTTTGCAAGAAGCCTCTAAAGAAAATACAAACACATATCAGCTGATGTCATTAACACGTGAAATTTTCACATATCACATCAACCATAACGTAATCCTATTCACATTAAAACAGCAAAACTTCATCGTCACTGCAACTGATTCATGTCAATACCCAAGCACACTTACCTACTGTCTTGTCACAAGATGATTTTGTGATATTCCTGACAAAATCGTCAGATATCAATTCATCAAAGTTCTCAGCCAGGTACAGATCTTTGCGGCTCTTGACAACGTCTTCAAGCTGAGCCGGTTTGACGCCAGAACCAATGCCGATCACAATCACTTTAATGTCCGCCTCGTGGAAAGGAGCAGCCGCAAGAACAGGAGACACAGAATCACTTGCTTGCGTTTGTTCCCCGTCTGTCAAAAGCACAAGCACTTTTGGTACGTTCCTGCGAGCCCCGTTGCTCTCGGTGAACATTTCATCGTATGCAACTTTCAATGCAAGGTCTATACGTGTTGTCGAACCAAGTAGAGGCAAATCATCAACAGCTTTGTCGAACGAATCAATGTTATTGTGATCAGATAGTTTAATTTTCAATTCTGCATTGTGACTGAAGAGGACAACTCCGACTTGACTCATTCCAGGACCAATTTTCAAGGCTCTACTCAGACTTTTCACAAAGTTCTTTTCTTTGAAGTATTCGTTCCTGAGACTACCAGACGAGTCCACAAGAAATCCGATATCTGCCAAACCATTGCATTCTGTCTCTTCCACTTTCTCCACTAAAAATCGAAGTAAATTTGGAAATATTAATGACAATAATTTATGAGAAGAAAACAATTTTGAATGCAGAGGATATATTGCCAAACAGTAGGATGAAGCGTTATTGTTCAAACCCACAAATAAATACTTACACCACAAATACAAAAACTTTAAATAACTCACCTTCTTTACATGATCGAGCAGAGACATTGCCCACAAATGATGCTGATTTTAGCTCGTCAAACGAGGTGGCATAATAGACACTCTTTTCGCTTCCAGCCAATCCGCTTAATTCTGTTTTATTGACTCCAGCTCCAATACCAATGACAATCATCTTGATGCCACGTTCCCGAAGTTCTCTGGCGACCACTCCAGGATCCACAGCGTCTGCACCTTTAGTTTGAGATCCGTCTGTCAGCAAAATCAGCAGGTTAGTTGAACTTGGTTGCGCTCCGTTGCTTGGTGAAAACATCTCGTCACCCACCAGCTTCAAACCTGTGTCAATTCGTGTTGTTGATCCCATCAGCGGTAACTGGTCAACTGCATCTTGAAAGTCTGCAACATTGTCGTGGTCTGACATTTTGATGTTCATTTTGGCATAGTAGCTGAAAGTCACTACACCAGCCCTTGTGCCTTGACGCGACAAACCAAATGCTGACGAGAGAGATTTCACAAAGTCCTTCTCTTTGCCATAGCTGTTGCGAAGGCTACCAGATGAATCTACAAGGAAGCCAATATTCAACGGCTGACTTTTGCAAGAAGCCTCTAAAGAAAATACAAACACATATCAGCTGATGTCATTAACACGTGAAATTTTCACATATCACATCAACCATAACGTAATCCTATTCACATTAAAACAGCAAAACTTCATCGTCACTGCAACTGATTCATGTCAATACCCAAGCACACTTACCTACTGTCTTGTCACAAGATGATTTTGTGATATTCCTGACAAAATCGTCAGATATCAATTCATCAAAGTTCTCAGCCAGGTACAGATCTTTGCGGCTCTTGACAACGTCTTCAAGCTGAGCCGGTTTGACGCCAGAACCAATGCCGATCACAATCACTTTAATGTCCGCCTCGTGGAAAGGAGCAGCCGCAAGAACAGGAGACACAGAATCACTTGCTTGCGTTTGTTCCCCGTCTGTCAAAAGCACAAGCACTTTTGGTACGTTCCTGCGAGCCCCGTTGCTCTCGGTGAACATTTCATCGTATGCAACTTTCAATGCAAGGTCTATACGTGTTGTCGAACCAAGTAGAGGCAAATCATCAACAGCTTTGTCGAACGAATCAATGTTATTGTGATCAGATAGTTTAATTTTCAATTCTGCATTGTGACTGAAGAGGACAACTCCGACTTGACTCATTCCAGGACCAATTTTCAAGGCTCTACTCAGACTTTTCACAAAGTTCTTTTCTTTGAAGTATTCGTTCCTGAGACTACCAGACGAGTCCACAAGAAATCCGATATCTGCCAAACCATTGCATTCTGTCTCTTCCACTTTCTCCACTAAAAATCGAAGTAAATTTGGAAATATTAATGACAATAATTTATGAGAAGAAAACAATTTTGAATGCAGAGGATATATTGCCAAACAGTAGGATGAAGCGTTATTGTTCAAACCCACAAATAAATACTTACACCACAAATACAAAAACTTTGAATAACTCACCTTCTTTACATGATCGAGCAGAGACATTGCCCACAAATGATGCTGATTTTAGCTCGTCAAACGAGGTGGCATAATAGACACTCTTTTCGCTTCCAGCCAATCCGCTTAATTCTGTTTTATTGACTCCAGCTCCAATACCAATGACAATCATCTTGATGCCACGTTCCCGAAGTTCTCTGGCGACCACTCCAGGATCCACAGCGTCTGCACCTTTAGTTTGAGATCCGTCTGTCAGCAAAATCAGCAGGTTAGTTGAACTTGGTTGCGCTCCGTTGCTTGGTGAAAACATCTCGTCACCCACCAGCTTCAAACCTGTGTCAATTCGTGTTGTTGATCCCATCAGCGGTAACTGGTCAACTGCATCTTGAAAGTCTGCAACATTGTCGTGGTCTGACATTTTGATGTTCATTTTGGCATAGTAGCTGAAAGTCACTACACCAGCCCTTGTGCCTTGACGCGACAAACCAAATGCTGACGAGAGAGATTTCACAAAGTCCTTCTCTTTGCCATAGCTGTTGCGAAGGCTACCAGATGAATCTACAAGGAAGCCAATATTCAACGGCTGACTTTTGCAAGAAGCCTCTAAAGAAAATACAAACACATATCAGCTGATGTCATTAACACGTGAAATTTTCACATATCACATCAACCATAACGTAATCCTATTCACATTAAAACAGCAAAACTTCATCGTCACTGCAACTGATTCATGTCAATACCCAAGCACACTTACCTACTGTCTTGTCACAAGATGATTTTGTGATATTCCTGACAAAATCGTCAGATATCAATTCATCAAAGTTCTCAGCCAGGTACAGATCTTTGCGGCTCTTGACAACGTCTTCAAGCTGAGCCGGTTTGACGCCAGAACCAATGCCGATCACAATCACTTTAATGTCCGCCTCGTGGAAAGGAGCAGCCGCAAGAACAGGAGACACAGAATCACTTGCTTGCGTTTGTTCCCCGTCTGTCAAAAGCACAAGCACTTTTGGTACGTTCCTGCGAGCCCCGTTGCTCTCGGTGAACATTTCATCGTATGCAACTTTCAATGCAAGGTCTATACGTGTTGTCGAACCAAGTAGAGGCAAATCATCAACAGCTTTGTCGAACGAATCAATGTTATTGTGATCAGATAGTTTAATTTTCAATTCTGCATTGTGACTGAAGAGGACAACTCCGACTTGACTCATTCCAGGACCAATTTTCAAGGCTCTACTCAGACTTTTCACAAAGTTCTTTTCTTTGAAGTATTCGTTCCTGAGACTACCAGACGAGTCCACAAGAAATCCGATATCTGCCAAACCATTGCATTCTGTCTCTTCCACTTTCTCCACTAAAAATCGAAGTAAATTTGGAAATATTAATGACAATAATTTATGAGAAGAAAACAATTTTGAATGCAGAGGATATATTGCCAAACAGTAGGATGAAGCGTTATTGTTCAAACCCACAAATAAATACTTACACCACAAATACAAAAACTTTGAATAACTCACCTTCTTTACATGATCGAGCAGAGACATTGCCCACAAATGATGCTGATTTTAGCTCGTCAAACGAGGTGGCATAATAGACACTCTTTTCGCTTCCAGCCAATCCGCTTAATTCTGTTTTATTGACTCCAGCTCCAATACCAATGACAATCATCTTGATGCCACGTTCCCGAAGTTCTCTGGCGACCACTCCAGGATCCACAGCGTCTGCACCTTTAGTTTGAGATCCGTCTGTCAGCAAAATCAGCAGGTTAGTTGAACTTGGTTGCGCTCCGTTGCTTGGTGAAAACATCTCGTCACCCACCAGCTTCAAACCTGTGTCAATTCGTGTTGTTGATCCCATCAGCGGTAACTGGTCAACTGCATCTTGAAAGTCTGCAACATTGTCGTGGTCTGACATTTTGATGTTCATTTTGGCATAGTAGCTGAAAGTCACTACACCAGCCCTTGTGCCTTGACGCGACAAACCAAATGCTGACGAGAGAGATTTCACAAAGTCCTTCTCTTTGCCATAGCTGTTGCGAAGGCTACCAGATGAATCTACAAGGAAGCCAATATTCAACGGCTGACTTTTGCAAGAAGCCTCTAAAGAAAATACAAACACATATCAGCTGATGTCATTAACACGTGAAATTTTCACATATCACATCAACCATAACGTAATCCTATTCACATTAAAACAGCAAAACTTCATCGTCACTGCAACTGATTCATGTCAATACCCAAGCGCACTTACCTACTGTCTTGTCACAAGATGATTTTGTGATATTCCTGACAAAATCGTCAGATATCAATTCATCAAAGTTCTCAGCCAGGTACAGATCTTTGCGGCTCTTGACAACGTCTTCAAGCTGAGCCGGTTTGACGCCAGAACCAATGCCGATCACAATCACTTTAATGTCCGCCTCGTGGAAAGGAGCAGCCGCAAGAACAGGAGACACAGAATCACTTGCTTGCGTTTGTTCCCCGTCTGTCAAAAGCACAAGCACTTTTGGTACGTTCCTGCGAGCCCCGTTGCTCTCGGTGAACATTTCATCGTATGCAACTTTCAATGCAAGGTCTATACGTGTTGTCGAACCAAGTAGAGGCAAATCATCAACAGCTTTGTCGAACGAATCAATGTTATTGTGATCAGATAGTTTAATTTTCAATTCTGCATTGTGACTGAAGAGGACAACTCCGACTTGACTCATTCCAGGACCAATTTTCAAGGCTCTACTCAGACTTTTCACAAAGTTCTTTTCTTTGAAGTATTCGTTCCTGAGACTACCAGACGAGTCCACAAGAAATCCGATATCTGCCAAACCATTGCATTCTGTCTCTTCCACTTTCTCCACTAAAAATCGAAGTAAATTTGGAAATATTAATGACAATAATATATGAGAAGAAAACAATTTTGAATGCAGGATATATTGCCAAACAGTAGGATGAAGCGTTATTGTTCAAACCCACAAATAAATACTTACACCACAAATACAAAAACTTTAAATAACTCACCTTCTTTACATGATCGAGCAGAGACATTGCCCACAAATGATGCTGATTTTAGCTCGTCAAACGAGGTGGCATAATAGACACTCTTTTCGCTTCCAGCCAATCCGCTTAATTCTGTTTTATTGACTCCAGCTCCAATACCAATGACAATCATCTTGATGCCACGTTCCCGAAGTTCTCTGGCGACCACTCCAGGATCCACAGCGTCTGCACCTTTAGTTTGAGATCCGTCTGTCAGCAAAATCAGCAGGTTAGTTGAACTTGGTTGCGCTCCGTTGCTTGGTGAAAACATCTCGTCACCCACCAGCTTCAAACCTGTGTCAATTCGTGTTGTTGATCCCATCAGCGGTAACTGGTCAACTGCATCTTGAAAGTCTGCAACATTGTCGTGGTCTGACATTTTGATGTTCATTTTGGCATAGTAGCTGAAAGTCACTACACCAGCCCTTGTGCCTTGACGCGACAAACCAAATGCTGACGAGAGAGATTTCACAAAGTCCTTCTCTTTGCCATAGCTGTTGCGAAGGCTACCAGATGAATCTACAAGGAAGCCAATATTCAACGGCTGACTTTTGCAAGAAGCCTCTAAAGAAAATACAAACACATATCAGCTGATGTCATTAACACGTGAAATTTTCACATATCACATCAACCATAACGTAATCATATTCACATTAAAACAGCAAAACTTCATCGTCACTGCAACTGATTCATGTCAATACCCAAGCACACTTACCTACTGTCTTGTCACAAGATGATTTTGTGATATTCCTGACAAAATCGTCAGATATCAATTCATCAAAGTTCTCAGCCAGGTACAGATCTTTGCGGCTCTTGACAACGTCTTCAAGCTGAGCCGGTTTGACGCCAGAACCAATGCCGATCACAATCACTTTAATGTCCGCCTCGTGGAAAGGAGCAGCCGCAAGAACAGGAGACACAGAATCACTTGCTTGCGTTTGTTCCCCGTCTGTCAAAAGCACAAGCACTTTTGGTACGTTCCTGCGAGCCCCGTTGCTCTCGGTGAACATTTCATCGTATGCAACTTTCAATGCAAGGTCTATACGTGTTGTCGAACCAAGTAGAGGCAAATCATCAACAGCTTTGTCGAACGAATCAATGTTATTGTGATCAGATAGTTTAATTTTCAATTCTGCATTGTGACTGAAGAGGACAACTCCGACTTGACTCATTCCAGGACCAATTTTCAAGGCTCTACTCAGACTTTTCACAAAGTTCTTTTCTTTGAAGTATTCGTTCCTGAGACTACCAGACGAGTCCACAAGAAATCCGATATCTGCCAAACCATTGCATTCTGTCTCTTCCACTTTCTCCACTAAAAATCGAAGTAAATTTGGAAATATTAATGACAATAATATATGAGAAGAAAACAATTTTGAATGCAGGATATATTGCCAAACAGTAGGATGAAGCGTTATTGTTCAAACCCACAAATAAATACTTACACCACAAATACAAAAACTTTAAATAACTCACCTTCTTTACATGATCGAGCAGAGACATTGCCCACAAATGATGCTGATTTTAGCTCGTCAAACGAGGTGGCATAATAGACACTCTTTTCGCTTCCAGCCAATCCGCTTAATTCTGTTTTATTGACTCCAGCTCCAATACCAATGACAATCATCTTGATGCCACGTTCCCGAAGTTCTCTGGCGACCACTCCAGGATCCACAGCGTCTGCACCTTTAGTTTGAGATCCGTCTGTCAGCAAAATCAGCAGGTTAGTTGAACTTGGTTGCGCTCCGTTGCTTGGTGAAAACATCTCGTCACCCACCAGCTTCAAACCTGTGTCAATTCGTGTTGTTGATCCCATCAGCGGTAACTGGTCAACTGCATCTTGAAAGTCTGCAACATTGTCGTGGTCTGACATTTTGATGTTCATTTTGGCATAGTAGCTGAAAGTCACTACACCAGCCCTTGTGCCTTGACGCGACAAACCAAATGCTGACGAGAGAGATTTCACAAAGTCCTTCTCTTTGCCATAGCTGTTGCGAAGGCTACCAGATGAATCTACAAGGAAGCCAATATTCAACGGCTGACTTTTGCAAGAAGCCTCTAAAGAAAATACAAACACATATCAGCTGATGTCATTAACACGTGAAATTTTCACATATCACATCAACCATAACGTAATCCTATTCACATTAAAAAAGCAAAACTTCATCGTCACTGCAACTGATTCATGTCAATACCCAAGCACACTTACCTACTGTCTTGTCACAAGATGATTTTGTGATATTCCTGACAAAATCGTCAGATATCAATTCATCAAAGTTCTCAGCCAGGTACAGATCTTTGCGGCTCTTGACAACGTCTTCAAGCTGAGCCGGTTTGACGCCAGAACCAATGCCGATCACAATCACTTTAATGTCCGCCTCGTGGAAAGGAGCAGCCGCAAGAACAGGAGACACAGAATCACTTGCTTGCGTTTGTTCCCCGTCTGTCAAAAGCACAAGCACTTTTGGTACGTTCCTGCGAGCCCCGTTGCTCTCGGTGAACATTTCATCGTATGCAACTTTCAATGCAAGGTCTATACGTGTTGTCGAACCAAGTAGAGGCAAATCATCAACAGCTTTGTCGAACGAATCAATGTTATTGTGATCAGATAGTTTAATTTTCAATTCTGCATTGTGACTGAAGAGGACAACTCCGACTTGACTCATTCCAGGACCAATTTTCAAGGCTCTACTCAGACTTTTCACAAAGTTCTTTTCTTTGAAGTATTCGTTCCTGAGACTACCAGACGAGTCCACAAGAAATCCGATATCTGCCAAACCATTGCATTCTGTCTCTTCCACTTTCTCCACTAAAAATCGAAGTAAATTTGGAAATATTAATGACAATAATATATGAGAAGAAAACAATTTTGAATGCAGGATATATTGCCAAACAGTAGGATGAAGCGTTATTGTTCAAACCCACAAATAAATACTTACACCACAAATACAAAAACTTTAAATAACTCACCTTCTTTACATGATCGAGCAGAGACATTGCCCACAAATGATGCTGATTTTAGCTCGTCAAACGAGGTGGCATAATAGACACTCTTTTCGCTTCCAGCCAATCCGCTTAATTCTGTTTTATTGACTCCAGCTCCAATACCAATGACAATCATCTTGATGCCACGTTCCCGAAGTTCTCTGGCGACCACTCCAGGATCCACAGCGTCTGCACCTTTAGTTTGAGATCCGTCTGTCAGCAAAATCAGCAGGTTAGTTGAACTTGGTTGCGCTCCGTTGCTTGGTGAAAACATCTCGTCACCCACCAGCTTCAAACCTGTGTCAATTCGTGTTGTTGATCCCATCAGCGGTAACTGGTCAACTGCATCTTGAAAGTCTGCAACATTGTCATGGTCTGACATTTTGATGTTCATTTTGGCATAGTAGCTGAAAGTCACTACACCAGCCCTTGTGCCTTGACGCGACAAACCAAATGCTGACGAGAGAGATTTCACAAAGTCCTTCTCTTTGCCATAGCTGTTGCGAAGGCTACCAGATGAATCTACAAGGAAGCCAATATTCAGCGGCTGACTTTTGCAAGAAGCCTCTAAAGAAAATACAAACACATATCAGCTGATGTCATTAACACGTGAAATTTTCACATATCACATCAACCATAACGTAATCCTATTCACATTAAAACAGCAAAACTTCATCGTCACTGCAACTGATTCATGTCAATACCCAAGCACACTTACCTACTGTCTTGTCACAAGATGATTTTGTGATATTCCTGACAAAATCGTCAGATATCAATTCATCAAAGTTCTCAGCCAGGTACAGATCTTTGCGGCTCTTGACAACGTCTTCAAGCTGAGCCGGTTTGACGCCAGAACCAATGCCGATCACAATCACTTTAATGTCCGCCTCGTGGAAAGGAGCAGCCGCAAGAACAGGAGACACAGAATCACTTGCTTGCGTTTGTTCCCCGTCTGTCAAAAGCACAAGCACTTTTGGTACGTTTCTGCGAGCCCCGTTGCTCTCGGTGAACATTTCATCGTATGCAACTTTCAATGCAAGGTCTATACGTGTTGTCGAACCAAGTAGAGGCAAATCATCAACAGCTTTGTCGAACAAATCAATGTTATTGTGATCAGATAGTTTAATTTTCAATTCTGCATTGTGACTGAAGAGGACAACTCCGACTTGACTCATTCCAGGACCAATTTTCAAGGCTCTACTCAGACTTTTCACAAAGTTCTTTTCTTTGAAGTATTCGTTCCTGAGACTACCAGACGAGTCCACAAGAAATCCGATATCTGCCAAACCATTGCATTCTGTCTCTTCCACTTTCTCCACTAAAAATCGAAGTAAATTTGGAAATATTAATGACAATAATTTATGAGAAGAAAACAATTTTGAATGCAGAGGATATATTGCCAAACAGTAGGATGAAGCGTTATTGTTCAAACCCACAAATAAATACTTACACCACAAATACAAAAACTTTGAATAACTCACCTTCTTTACATGATCGAGCAGAGACATTGCCCACAAATGATGCTGATTTTAGCTCGTCAAACGAGGTGGCATAATAGACACTCTTTTCGCTTCCAGCCAATCCGCTTAATTCTGTTTTATTGACTCCAGCTCCAATACCAATGACAATCATCTTGATGCCACGTTCCCGAAGTTCTCTGGCGACCACTCCAGGATCCACAGCGTCTGCACCTTTAGTTTGAGATCCGTCTGTCAGCAAAATCAGCAGGTTAGTTGAACTTGGTTGCGCTCCGTTGCTTGGTGAAAACATCTCGTCACCCACCAGCTTCAAACCTGTGTCAATTCGTGTTGTTGATCCCATCAGCGGTAACTGGTCAACTGCATCTTGAAAGTCTGCAACATTGTCGTGGTCTGACATTTTGATGTTCATTTTGGCATAGTAGCTGAAAGTCACTACACCAGCCCTTGTGCCTTGACGCGACAAACCAAATGCTGACGAGAGAGATTTCACAAAGTCCTTCTCTTTGCCATAGCTGTTGCGAAGGCTACCAGATGAATCTACAAGGAAGCCAATATTCAACGGCTGACTTTTGCAAGAAGCCTCTAAAGAAAATACAAACACATATCAGCTGATGTCATTAACACGTGAAATTTTCACATATCACATCAACCATAACGTAATCCTATTCACATTAAAACAGCAAAACTTCATCCTCACTGCAACTGATTCATGTCAATACCCAAGCACACTTACCTACTGTCTTGTCACAAGATGATTTTGTGATATTCCTGACAAAATCGTCAGATATCAATTCATCAAAGTTCACAGCCAGGTACAGATCTTTGCGGCTCTTGACAACGTCTTCAAGCTGAGCCGGTTTGACGCCAGAACCAATGCCGATCACAATCACTTTAATGTCCGCCTCGTGGAAAGGAGCAGCCGCAAGAACAGGAGACACAGAATCACTTGCTTGCGTTTGTTCCCCGTCTGTCAAAAGCACAAGCACTTTTGGTACGTTCCTGCGAGCCCCGTTGCTCTCGGTGAACATTTCATCGTATGCAACTTTCAATGCAAGGTCTATACGTGTTGTCGAACCAAGTAGAGGCAAATCATCAACAGCTTTGTCGAACGAATCAATGTTATTGTGATCAGATAGTTTAATTTTCAATTCTGCATTGTGACTGAAGAGGACAACTCCGACTTGACTCATTCCAGGACCAATTTTCAAGGCTCTACTCAGACTTTTCACAAAGTTCTTTTCTTTGAAGTATTCGTTCCTGAGACTACCAGACGAGTCCACAAGAAATCCGATATCTGCCAAACCATTGCATTCTGTCTCTTCCACTTTCTCCACTAAAAATCGAAGTAAATTTGGAAATATTAATGACAATAATATATGAGAAGAAAACAATTTTGAATCCAGGATATATTGCCAAACAGTAGGATGAAGCGTTATTGTTCAAACCCACAAATAAATACTTACACCACAAATACAAAAACTTTAAATAACTCACCTTCTTTACATGATCGAGCAGAGACATTGCCCACAAATGATGCTGATTTTAGCTCGTCAAACGAGGTGGCATAATAGACACTCTTTTCGCTTCCAGCCAATCCGCTTAATTCTGTTTTATTGACTCCAGCTCCAATACCAATGACAATCATCTTGATGCCACGTTCCCGAAGTTCTCTGGCGACCACTCCAGGATCCACAGCGTCTGCACCTTTAGTTTGAGATCCGTCTGTCAGCAAAATCAGCAGGTTAGTTGAACTTGGTTGCGCTCCGTTGCTTGGTGAAAACATCTCGTCACCCACCAGCTTCAAACCTGTGTCAATTCGTGTTGTTGATCCCATCAGCGGTAACTGGTCAACTGCATCTTGAAAGTCTGCAACATTGTCGTGGTCTGACATTTTGATGTTCATTTTGGCATAGTAGCTGAAAGTCACTACACCAGCCCTTGTGCCTTGACGCGACAAACCAAATGCTGACGAGAGAGATTTCACAAAGTCCTTCTCTTTGCCATAGCTGTTGCGAAGGCTACCAGATGAATCTACAAGGAAGCCAATATTCAACGGCTGACTTTTGCAAGAAGCCTCTAAAGAAAATACAAACACATATCAGCTGATGCCATTAACACGTGAAATTTTCACATATCACATCAACCATAACGTAATCCTATTCACATTAAAACAGCAAAACTTCATCGTCACTGCAACTGATTCATGTCAATACCCAAGCACACTTACCTACTGTCTTGTCACAAGATGATTTTGTGATATTCCTGACAAAATCGTCAGATATCAATTCATCAAAGTTCTCAGCCAGGTACAGATCTTTGCGGCTCTTGACAACGTCTTCAAGCTGAGCCGGTTTGACGCCAGAACCAATGCCGATCACAATCACTTTAATGTCCGCCTCGTGGAAAGGAGCAGCCGCAAGAACAGGAGACACAGAATCACTTGCTTGCGTTTGTTCCCCGTCTGTCAAAAGCACAAGCACTTTTGGTACGTTCCTGCGAGCCCCGTTGCTCTCGGTGAACATTTCATCGTATGCAACTTTCAATGCAAGGTCTATACGTGTTGTCGAACCAAGTAGAGGCAAATCATCAACAGCTTTGTTGAACGAATCAATGTTATTGTGATCAGATAGTTTAATTTTCAATTCTGCATTGTGACTGAAGAGGACAACTCCGACTTGACTCATTCCAGGACCAATTTTCAAGGCTCTACTCAGACTTTTCACAAAGTTCTTTTCTTTGAAGTATTCGTTCCTGAGACTACCAGACGAGTCCACAAGAAATCCGATATCTGCCAAACCATTGCATTCTGTCTCTTCCACTTTCTCCACTAAAAATCGAAGTAAATTTGGAAATATTAATGACAATAATTTATGAGAAGAAAACAATTTTGAATGCAGAGGATATATTGCCAAACAGTAGGATGAAGCGTTATTGTTCAAACCCACAAATAAATACTTACACCACAAATACAAAAACTTTAAATAACTCACCTTCTTTACATGATCGAGCAGAGACATTACCCACAAATGATGCTGATTTTAGCTCGTCAAACGAGGTGGCATAATAGACACTCTTTTCGCTTCCAGCCAATCCGCTTAATTCTGTTTTATTGACTCCAGCTCCAATACCAATGACAATCATCTTGATGCCACGTTCCCGAAGTTCTCTGGCGACCACTCCAGGATCCACAGCGTCTGCACCTTTAGTTTGAGATCCGTCTGTCAGCAAAATCAGCAGGTTAGTTGAACTTGGTTGCGCTCCGTTGCTTGGTGAAAACATCTCGTCACCCACCAGCTTCAAACCTGTGTCAATTCGTGTTGTTGATCCCATCAGCGGTAACTGGTCAACTGCATCTTGAAAGTCTGCAACATTGTCGTGGTCTGACATTTTGATGTTCATTTTGGCATAGTAGCTGAAAGTCACTACACCAGCCCTTGTGCCTTGACGCGACAAACCAAATGCTGACGAGAGAGATTTCACAAAGTCCTTTTCTTTGCCATAGCTGTTGCGAAGGCTACCAGATGAATCTACAAGGAAGCCAATATTCAACGGCTGACTTTTGCAAGAAGCCTCTAAAGAAAATACAAACACATATCAGCTGATGTCATTAACACGTGAAATTTTCACATATCACATCAACCATAACGTAATCCTATTCACATTAAAACAGCAAAACTTCATCGTCACTGCAACTGATTCATGTCAATACCCAAGCACACTTACCTACTGTCTTGTCACAAGATGATTTTGTGATATTCCTGACAAAATCGTCAGATATCAATTCATCAAAGTTCTCAGCCAGGTACAGATCTTTGCGGCTCTTGACAACGTCTTCAAGCTGAGCCGGTTTGACGCCAGAACCAATGCCGATCACAATCACTTTAATGTCCGCCTCGTGGAAAGGAGTAGCCGCAAGAACAGGAGACACAGAATCACTGGCTTGCGTTTGTTCCCCGTCTGTCAAAAGCACAAGCACTTTTGGTACGTTCCTGCGAGCCCCGTTGCTCTCGGTGAACATTTCATCGTATGCAACTTTCAATGCAAGGTCTATACGTGTTGTCGAACCAAGTAGAGGCAAATCATCAACAGCTTTGTCGAACGAATCAATGTTATTGTGATCAGATAGTTTAATTTTCAATTCTGCATTGTGACTGAAGAGGACAACTCCGACTTGACTCATTCCAGGACCAATTTTCAAGGCTCTACTCAGACTTTTCACAAAGTTCTTTTCTTTGAAGTATTCGTTCCTGAGACTACCAGACGAGTCCACAAGAAATCCGATATCTGCCAAACCATTGCATTCTGTCTCTTCCACTTTCTCCACTAAAAATCGAAGTAAATTTGGAAATATTAATGACAATAATTTATGAGAAGAAAACAATTTTGAATGCAGAGGATATATTGCCAAACAGTAGGATGAAGCGTTATTGTTCAAACGCACAAATAAATACTTACACCACAAATACAAAAACTTTAAATAACTCACCTTCTTTACATGATCGAGCAGAGACATTGCCCACAAATGATGCTGATTTTAGCTCGTCAAACGAGGTGGCATAATAGACACTCTTTTCGCTTCCAGCCAATCCGCTTAATTCTGTTTTATTGACTCCAGCTCCAATACCAATGACAATCATCTTGATGCCACGTTCCCGAAGTTCTCTGGCGACCACTCCAGGATCCACAGCGTCTGCACCTTTAGTTTGAGATCCGTCTGTCAGCAAAATCAGCAGGTTAGTTGAACTTGGTTGCGCTCCGTTGCTTGGTGAAAACATCTCGTCACCCACCAGCTTCAAACCTGTGTCAATTCGTGTTGTTGATCCCATCAGCGGTAACTGGTCAACTGCATCTTGAAAGTCTGCAACATTGTCGTGGTCTGACATTTTGATGTTCATTTTGGCATAGTAGCTGAAAGTCACTACACCAGCCCTTGTGCCTTGACGCGACAAACCAAATGCTGACGAGAGAGATTTCACAAAGTCCTTCTCTTTGCCATAGCTGTTGCGAAGGCTACCAGATGAATCTACAAGGAAGCCAATATTCAACGGCTGACTTTTGCAAGAAGCCTCTAAAGAAAATACAAACACATATCAGCTGATGTCATTAACACGTGAAATTTTCACATATCACATCAACCATAACGTAATCCTATTCACATTAAAACAGCAAAACTTCATCGTCATTGCAACTGATTCATGTCAATACCCAAGCACACTTACCTACTGTCTTGTCACAAGATGATTTTGTGATATTCCTGACAAAATCGTCAGATATCAATTCATCAAAGTTCTCAGCCAGGTACAGATCTTTGCGGCTCTTGACAACGTCTTCAAGCTGAGCCGGTTTGACGCCAGAACCAATGCCGATCACAATCACTTTAATGTCCGCCTCGTGGAAAGGAGCAGCCGCAAGAACAGGAGACACAGAATCACTTGCTTGCGTTTGTTCCCCGTCTGTCAAAAGCACAAGCACTTTTGGTACGTTCCTGCGAGCCCCGTTGCTCTCGGTGAACATTTCATCGTATGCAACTTTCAATGCAAGGTCTATACGTGTTGTCGAACCAAGTAGAGGCAAATCATCAACAGCTTTGTCGAACGAATCAATGTTATTGTGATCAGATAGTTTAATTTTCAATTCTGCATTGTGACTGAAGAGGACAACTCCGACTTGACTCATTCCAGGACCAATTTTCAAGGCTCTACTCAGACTTTTCACAAAGTTCTTTTCTTTGAAGTATTCGTTCCTGAGACTACCAGACGAGTCCACAAGAAATCCGATATCTGCCAAACCATTGCATTCTGTCTCTTCCACTTTCTCCACTAAAAATCGAAGTAAATTTGGAAATATTAATGACAATAATTTATGAGAAGAAAACAATTTTGAATGCAGGATATATTGCCAAACAGTAGGATGAAGCGTTATTGTTCAAACCCACAAATAAATACTTACACAACAAATACAAAAACTTTAAACAACTCACCTTCTTTACATGATCGAGCAGAGACATTGCCCACAAATGATGCTGATTTTAGCTCGTCAAACGAGGTGGCATAATAGACACTCTTTTCGCTTCCAGCCAATCCGCTTAATTCTGTTTTATTGACTCCAGCTCCAATACCAATGACAATCATCTTGATGCCACGTTCCCGAAGTTCTCTGGCGACCACTCCAGGATCCACAGCGTCTGCACCTTTAGTTTGAGATCCGTCTGTCAGCAAAATCAGCAGGTTAGTTGAACTTGGTTGCGCTCCGTTGCTTGGTGAAAACATCTCGTCACCCACCAGCTTCAAACCTGTGTCAATTCGTGTTGTTGATCCCATCAGCGGTAACTGGTCAACTGCATCTTGAAAGTCTGCAACATTGTCGTGGTCTGACATTTTGATGTTCATTTTGGCATAGTAGCTGAAAGTCACTACACCAGCCCTTGTGCCTTGACGCGACAAACCAAATGCTGACGAGAGAGATTTCACAAAGTCTTTCTCTTTGCCATAGCTGTTGCGAAGGCTACCAGATGAATCTACAAGGAAGCCAATATTCAACGGCTGACTTTTGCAAGAAGCCTCTAAAGAAAATACAAACACATATCAGCTGATGTCATTAACACGTGAAATTTTCACATATCACATCAACCATAACGTAATCCTATTCACATTAAAGCAGCAAAACTTCATCGTCACTGCAACTGATTCATGTCAATACCCAAGCACACTTACCTACTGTCTTGTCACAAGATGATTTTGTGATATTCCTGACAAAATCGTCAGATATCAATTCATCAAAGTTCTCAGCCAGGTACAGATCTTTGCGGCTTTTGACAACGTCTTCAAGCTGAGCCGGTTTGACGCCAGAACCAATGCCGATCACAATCACTTTAATGTCCGCCTCGTGGAAAGGAGCAGCCGCAAGAACAGGAGACACAGAATCACTTGCTTGCGTTTGTTCCCCGTCTGTCAAAAGCACAAGCACTTTTGGTACGTTCCTGCGAGCACCGTTGCTCTCGGTGAACATTTCATCGTATGCAACTTTCAATGCAAGATCTATTCGTGTCGTCGAACCAAGTAGAGGCAAATCATCAACAGCTTTGTCGAACGAATCAATGTTATTGTGATCAGATAGTTTAATTTTCAATTCTGCATTGTGACTGAAGAGGACAACTCCGACTTGACTTTTTGAAGGACCAATTTGCAAGGCTCTACTAAGACTTTTCACAAAGTTCTTTTCTTTGAAGTATTGCTTCCTTAAGCTGCCAGAGGAATCAACAATGAAGCCAATGTCAGCAATTCCATCACAAGCTGGCTCTTTTTTCTTTACTGCAATCAAAGAATAAAGTTGTTCACAAAATCAGCAGTGATTCAAATTATATATCGGGTATATATGAATGTCAAAGAGGAAAGTCTACATAGAATTCAACGCAGTATGCTTTCAGGTTATAGTAATAATAGTAATTATAGTGGTTGCTTTCATTTTAAATATATCTGATAAATAATCAGATGTAAGATAACAGTTCAGGTGTTCATTAACAGTACATTAACGTTAAATGGACCAATTTCAATGGCAATTTTCATGAACATGAACTATTCCTGAAATTACACTCCGGAAGCCTTAAATTTATTTAAAAAAATGGTCCACAATATGGTCGACAATAACTTACACTCTGCAATTTTCTGCTGATGTTTAGTTGCTATACCACACATCATCAATTGAATCGGAGATAAAAATCCCTCTGACATAAATTGATCAAAATCATCAGCCAAAAAGAAATTTTGTGGATCATTAGCCAACGGTAATAATTCAAAGGGATCAATACCAAATCCAATTCCAATTACAACCAAATTGATTCCTTTCTTATGTAACATAGAAGCAGATTTAATAGGATTAAAAGAATCGGTTGTTTTTGATTGTTGTCCATCAGTCAATAAAAATACAAATTTACTTCTGTGAGTAGTAACACCTGTAAAGTGATCATCTGCTACTTTTAATGCCAAGTCCATACGAGTAGTAGAACCCATGATAGGTAACGCATCTAAAGCTTTATAAAAACTTGACGGATCTTGATTATCTTCTAATTTGAAATACATTTCAGCAATATTACTATACGATATCAATCCCGCACGACTATCACTGCCAGCATGTATACCAAATGATTCCGTTAATCTTCTAATAGCTTCTTTTTCTTTCCAATATTGATCAGTAACAGAACCAGATGAATCAACAAGAAACATTAAATCAACTGGAGCGTTGCAATCTTGAAACGATCCTGAAATGAACATAGCATACACTTACCAATGTGAAAAAGTTTATTTAGATATTTTCCGTTATAGAAAGAGAAAAAGAGTCATGAAAATTGGGCCATTTAACGTTTGTGGAATGTTCAATAACTCAACCAATTCTTCTGTTGGGCTGAATTTAAACTCTGTGAAAACAGTTCCTGAACGTTAAATGACCTAATTTTCAATGAACCTTCATGAACAGATCGTGAACAACTCATGAAAAAAAGTTGAAGAAACTTGTGGCGTTCAACGTTCATGAGCTGTTCATGAACTTGATAATTATTTAGTAGGGATGAATTCAACCCCTGTTAAAACAGTCCATGAATTACTTCTTATAAAATATAACGTTATAGTGGAACATAATCCTGTAATTTGATTGGTCGGTTCATGTTTTTGGATATTCTAGGATAAACTACCACAAAGTTTTTCAGAGGCCATATCTTTTTAAAAAATAACCAATAAAAGTTTTTATTTAAATCTAAATTTTAATCATTAATTTTACTAAACTCAACCGACCTAGGCCTACCTAAAATAAACAAATTTGATTCTGAAATTTGTTTGATTTTAGAAAAGGGTTACTATATGCAATGTAGCCTATGCTACGTATTTACTATGATTGGAAAAGTAGCAAGACATTTGAAAAGTCTTCCAACGCCTACCAGTGAATCCGTCCTCTGTGTGATGCGTCCAAGCTCTACATGGTAACTATTTCGACAGGTCGTTCTTGTTTTTAAAATGTTCTTTCGGCTTTGAAGTTGGAGCAGTGGTTAGGGTTTTGGACCATTGCCTGCAAAGCCTTGGATTCACATCCATGGCAGGTGCTCTATTGGTTGGCATCATGAAGAAGACACCGAACCATTACATGTATATACTATTCGAATATCAGTACATGTATACTGAATAACCACCCAGATGGGAAAAGCTTGGGACAAGGACAAATTTCAAACTTGCTTTCGAATTTAATTGTTACTAACAATTTATCAAGTCTTACCTCCACCAATTGGTGCTGCAGAAGCTCTTTCTGCACTATCACATGACGATTGAGTAATTTTCGAGATGAATGCATCAGTAATCAAGGCATCAAATGATGAAACTACATAAGCCTTATCGGGATTACCAGCTATCGCTATCAATTCATCTTTACTAGTTTTTTCACCGATACCAACAGCGAATATATCAATACCATCTTTACGTAGATCATGAGCAATTTTCTCAGGTCTATCAGCTCTTGGACCTTGTGTTTGTTTACCATCCGTAAGTAAAATTAAAACCTTCGGTACATCTTTTCGTGAACCATATGATGTATTAAATAGCTGATCTCCTGCTAGTTGCAATCCTATATTAATATATGTTTGTGATCCCATAAATGGAATTTTTTTAATTGATTCTTTCATTGATGGTGTGTCTTCACTTTCATCCAGTTGAATAGTTAACTCAGCAAAGTAACTGAATGTTACTACACCAATGTGTACACCATCTTTTTGGACACCAACAACTTCAGTAAATGCATTCATAAATTGCAACATCTTGGGGAATTCATCTTTTAGACTTCCAGATGAATCAATTACAAAACCAATATCAACAGTTGATTTGCATATTGTCTGTGCATTAATAAGCAGCAGTCCTATGATGATGAAAATTCAAATTAAAACATTTATTTTGAGAATTATAACTTGTAACTATATATTTATTACTACTGAGAAAAACAGTTCAGGAGTTCATGAACAGTTTATAAATGTTGAATGACCCAAATTTTCAAGAACTAATCATGACAGTTCATGAACCTTCACGGGCAGTTCATAAAAAATTGGAGCCATTTAACATTCATGAACTCCTGAACTGTTTTTCGCAGGGGTAGCAATTTGTGTAGGTCCAGTACTGGACCTAGGGATGTTCATGGTCGCAGTTGTTTTGACAGAAATGAGCTATTACGATTTGAAAATATGTCCGCAGAAAAAACAGCATAAAAAGATATCCATTAAAAATGTTAAATAACATTGAACTAAAGAACCAATAACTTAATTACTCCTGAACAATTTGTATAGCATAGACTACAGTTACCCAGTCGTTCATGTTACTACTTTAACCATGGAATGGAAATTGAACACATGAATTTCACCTTAAGCTTATGCCTAAAATGTTGACTATATCCTATATCCATATGCAATCAAACCTGTTATTACAGCCATCTCTATACAGCGACCACCTGTACAAAGTGGTCACTCTTGCAATCTCTTGAAATAGTATTTCTATTGAATCAAAAATTGACGAGCTTGATTGCAGTTTTGGTGATTTACTCTTCTTCTAGCTCTTGGTTCGTCTGAGCAGACATAGGGAACTTAATTGGAACAATATTTTCCAACCATTAACTTTCCTTTCATTAATAATGGTCAACATATTTTCGTAACTTTGAATACAAGTGAGTAAAACAGTAGGGTTCACGTGTTTGGCAGCTCTTCATAATTTCCCTACGAAAAACAGTTCAGGGGTTCATGAACAGTCCATGAACAGTTCATGAATGTCACATGGTCACAAGTTTTCATGGATTGTTTATGAACTGTCCCTGTCCGTGAAGGTTCATGAGCTGTTATTGAATAGTTCAAGAACTGTTCATGAACACCATAATATTTCATGAATATTCATGTTAAATAACAGTTCATGAATAATCAAATGTTAATGAATGGTTCATGAGGTGTGCGAGAAGCTCATGAGTCATAAACAGTTCATGAACTGTCCATTAACATTTGAATAATGATGAACTGTTTATTAATATTTGAATATCCATGAAATATTCAGGACAAATTATAAATCAATTCAGCAGTTCGTGAACTACTCATAATTTGTTCATGAAGCTTCGGCCATTTAACTTTTATGAACTATTTTCCAAAGGAAGATAATTATATAACTGATTTGATACATCCCCTGCGAAAAACAGTTCAAGAGTTCATGAACAGTTCTTGAACTATTCATAAACAGTTCATGAACTTCTGAATTGGTTTTCGTAGGGAGATTATGAATAGCTATCAAGCACATATTATGAACCCTACAGTTTTACTCAGCTGTGTTCAAAGCTACGAAAATATGTTGACGATTATTAATGAAAGGAAAGTTAATTGTTGGGGGATTTTGCAAATTTTTAAAGTGGAGCAAATTATTTTCTTCAAATAAGTTTCCTTTGTCTGATCAGACGAACCAAGAACTAAAAAAAGAGTAAATCACCAAAACTGCAGCCAAGCTCATCAATCTATGATTCAATAGAAAATACTATTTTTAGACATTGCAAGAGTGACCACTTTGTACAGGTGGTCGCTGTATAGAGATGGCTGTTATAACAGGTTTGACTGTACATGGATATAGGATACAGTCAACATTTTGGGTATAACCTTTAGGTGAAGTTCCTGTGTTCAATTTTCATTCTTTGGTTAAATTAGTAACATGAACGACTGGGTAACTGTAGTCTATACGAAGTTACATTGATTCCCTGAAGAGGAATAATTAAGGTATTAGTTCTTTAATTTTATTTTATTCAATATTTCTAATGCACATATTTTTCTGCCATTTTCTGTAGGCCTATCATCAAATCGTAATAGTTAATTCCTGTCAAAAACAATTGCGACCATAAACGTCCCTAGGCATATGCTTGACATTGTTAATTGTGTATAATGTCTAATGTATCTACTTGTATTTTCTAAATAACATAAATAAAGTATTTACATGATTATACTGCTAATGGAATGCTCAAACATAATGAATAATATTTTTTACTTACTGTGTATATGTTTTTCTTGTTTTTCTATGTCGATTTGTGTATCTTCGTACATAGCATAGTTTTAGTAATTTGATACATAGTGACCGCTAAGAAATTTTAAGCACATTATACGAGCTGAATGATGCAGGGCTACAATGTCTGATGGTATTCCCTCAAATTAAATCACATGATTGCACTGAAACTTGACAGCCTCATGTTCATGTTTCTACTGCGAATGCCATTAATCAAATTGCGAAATTAAGGCTTTTTGCCTACTCCGATTTCGGAACATTTTTCATATGTTGTTAAGCATAAAATTTCACTATAAAATTAATAAAAATGCTCCTGTTGCAATTTGTGTGAGGTTAAAATATAGGCGTATATTGGCATAAAATGACGGTACTATATCTCCGTATCTAGGGAATATGTTAACTGCACATCGGGCAATGCTAATTCACCAACCTGCGTAGTCCCACCCCACCCACCTCTTCAAATTTTGTCCCAAATCATCATAAATACTTTGATCAGTAGTTGATCAGTTGCGATCAGGTGTTTTTAAGACTGATCAAACAAAAGCGTTACAGTCATTAACGATTTTGTTGTGGGGGGCAGGACTACGCCAGCCCCCACCCCACCAAATTCGAAAATTTACATATCAAAAGTTTGATCACGCTGTCATAAGTACTCATCAGGCATTAAGCTTGCTGATCAAATTACGATCAACGAAATATTCACGTTTTAGGCTCAATTTATAGCGTAGTCCTGGCCCCCCACCCCACTTAACTGCACCCAAAATCAAAAATTTTCATGTCAAAAGTTTGATCACGATGTGATCAGTCCTGATCAGGCTATTGCTAAACTGATCAACTGAAAATCAAAGACATAATCACGTTCCATGGTACAAAAGTACCGTAGTCCTGACCCCCCACCCCTTAAACCACGCCCAATTTCGAAAATTTTCATAGCAAAAGTTTGGCCACGATGTGATCAGTCCTGATCAGGCATCTACTAAATTGATCAACATAAGACCGAGAAGACATTCACGTTTTTCGTACTCCATTTTAAGCGTCACCCTAGCCCCCCACTTTTTACCAAATCTCAATCAATTTTGAAAATATTCACAACACAAGTTTGATCACGGCTTGATCAGCGCAGAACACGCTATTATTCTACTGATCAGTCAAAAATTTGATAGATAACTTAAAAAAAGGTTCAAATGCTAATCAGAAATGTGGAAAAAGTGGTAGAAATGTATAATTTTTGCTTTTGGAATGATGACTGTTGGGTAGACAAAAACTTTCTGTCCATAGATGATGTTCTTAGATTTTTACAAATTCATACTCCTTTAACTCCAAACTTGATGAACGCAACGCAATTCATTCACGAATTCTCTTTATGAATGAATGAATTGCATTCTGTGACGGAGATAACAACGCGACGAGACTTCATACTCATCAAACCATGTGCTATTTTTCAAGTACTCGCTAATTGCCATTGTTTAATATTGTTCATTCACCGTAGCGAGAAACAACATTGGAGTTGAAGGAGTATGTATATGTAAAAATCTAAGAACATCATCTATGGACAGAAAGTTTTTGTCTACCCAACAGTCGTCATACCAAAAGCAAAAATTATACATTTCTACCACTTTTTCCACATTTCTGATTAGCATTTAACCTTTTTTGAAGTTATCTATCAAATTTTTGACTGATCAGTAGAATAATAGTGTGTTCTGCGCTGACCAAGCCGTGATCAAACTTGCGTTGTGAAAATTTCAAAATTGATTGAGATTTGGTAAAAAGTGGGGGTCAAGTGGGGGGGGGCTATGATGAAGTGGGGGGCTAGGATGACGCTTAAAATGGAGTACGAAAAACATGAATGTCTTCTGGGTCTTATGTTGATCAGTTTAATAGATGCCTGATCAGGACTGATCACATCGTGATCAAACTTTTGATATGAAAATTTTCGAAATTGGGCGTGGTTAAGTGGGGTGGGGCCAGTACTACGCTATAAATTGAGCCTAAAACGGGAATATTTCGTTGATCGTAATTTGATCAGCAATCTAAATGCCTGATCAGTACTTATGACAGCGTGATCAAGCTTTTGATATGTAAATTTTCAAATTTGGTGGGGTGGGGGACTGGCGTAGTCTTGCCCCCCCCACACAACAAAATCGTTAATAACTGTAACGCTTTTGTTTGATCAGTCGTAAAAACACCAGATCACAATTACTGATCAACTACTGATCAAAGTATTTATATGATGATTTGGACAAAATTTGAAGAGGTGGGGGGGCAGGACTACGCAGGTAATTCACCAAGCGCGGTCACGCGATCCAAATGTCAAGCACAGTTTGACGCAAGCTGCAAGCTCTCAATCCGTTCCATACAAACACTTGCTACTTCTGAAATACTGTTATGACGATCAAGACCTCATCTCGTTCGATTTAGGAAAGATTTTTATAAATTTAGATTCGTAATTTTTTTTACCTTAGCATCACATAATTTTGATAAGGTTAAATTGCATTCTTGCCCGAATTATATGCTTTTCAATTAGGAACAGTTTGACCGCAAATATCGAAGCCTTCTAGTCTGCTTCAAGATGTGATCCCACATTATGTAAAACGCTCTCTCTGTTTATGTATAAGCATGGTATAAGCTGACATCAGACAGCACATGCTGGGATATGACTCTACTCGTTGACACGACATTTGTTATAAGCAGGCAACGCATTTACATTATCATCATGGTGTTAATAAAAATGATTTACCATCGATTTTCTTGAATGCCGAAAAATGATACACCGCATTTGTAGCACAATGTTTGTAATTATGGTAAATCAAATATTTATGATTTGTGAAAATTACAATGAAGGTTGAACATTTTAATAACAGAAAGGTTAAGATGATTTGTGACCTTCTCTATTATAAAACTCAAAAAGAAATCCGTTACTATTCGCTATATATACATTGTTAACAAGAGCTGTCAGAGTCAAGTGATAGGCATATAATTCAGATTAAAGCATATACTCTTTAATTTTCATTTAAGGAGAACAACAACACATGCCAATTCGTGTTCGAAAAAAAAATCATCGTTTAACTCTCAAACAGAAAAAAGATATGTTTACCACTTCCGGCTAAACTATTTATGCAAATTCTGTTTATCAAGTGCAAAGAACTGTTCGGCATTTTTACCTTCAAAATGATAGCGTGTTGATTGATTGTTATTGAAGTTTTCATTCATCTATTTACACAGTTTTGACTAGTTATCATTTTAGATATAATTAATGACCGACAATAATATTTAATAGTATAGTTTTTGAAGAGATGATGTTTCCGTGTAAACAGATTTATTTATCCCCAAGTCTCTTATAACTTTGAAATAATCTTAAAACTGTTTAAAACTTGATAAATTACTTATAATAGTGATCAGAACTAAATTCAAATCAATATGTTACTGCGTTGCCAGACATCTCCAATGAGCACTTGACATTTAGACGAAATATCCTGTCTAGAAAATATTCATTTATACCGATGACAAAATCTTCCTTTTGCAAAATACTGTGAAACCTGTTGATAAAATATCTAATCTCACATGCTATATATTTTTAAAAAACATTATAAAATTCCAAATTCAAATAAACAAATCGCAAATTTCGCAACCGCGTCAGAAAAATTGAAAATATTTTAAAACAAAAGGTGGCGTGCTTTCGATTCGAATGATATAGTATTACGATATTAACAGTCAAATATCCTTTAGAAAATGAAGTATTATTAAACATAATTGTAAAATTTGTTTTTTCTATTATATAAGCAAATGAGTTCAAAAAGGCGAAACAAAGTTATGAAGGAATGTTGGTTGTTATCAATTATTTTATGAAGGAAAAAACGAAATAGATATTTACTAGAATTCATATATACATAACACAGTAATCATACAGACACTTGTTACTGTAGAGTGCCACTGGTGGGGTAAATCTACGATGTCGTTCTGTGTATAAGACAGCATTTTAATTGTCTAAAAAGAAAGATAAATCATCGTAGGAATGTATGTATACAATAATGTTACCTTGTTTCAAGCTGAGGAACGTTAACCAAACGTATAACCAAATCATATTCAATATATATTCTGTGATATTCTTTCAAAATAGTAAAGTTTTCTCCAAGTATTATGAAAATAAGTTCATTTCAAAATCTGCTCAACCAGCTAAAACATACCAAGACATGTATCTTGTAAAAAAGAAAGCTTGACTCAAGAGATTTGTACAAGCGGTGTTTGGTGTACTTCAAATCCTGACCGCGAATGGATGTTTCGCGTAAAATATAACACCGAACCGTTCGGTCTAAACTATAATAATACAGAGGAGTTATCTGTTGACAATATAGTAAAAGTAATGTTTGTGTTGAAAGAAATCCACCGACAATAAAATATTGTAAAATGAATCAAAATTCAAGTAGGTTAATATACAAGTTACAAATATCAATGATATTTTGGGTCTACAAATAATCTTGTGCAAAACAAAAGATAATAGCTATATGAATTAGTATCGAATTACATAGCCCAAAGGCTTGTTGAGCATTTCCCTTCAAAATTACGATTATTATCAACTTTGGAAAACTAACCACATTATTAAAAAAATTCATACAATCTTTATTTCGTATTTCTTCTACATATGAATGAAGGAATATTTTTGTGATATTATTATATACTTGATAAAACGGAAACATTACATTAATGCTATTTAAAATTGTATAGTGTTATAAAAAAGAATATATCAATTTGATATGTTTTTTTAAGTAGATTTTATAAAAAGGGTCAAAAATGAATATTAACAAACCTTTTTATCTGATAACAAGAAAAGTATTCACATTTCAAAAGCTCAACTGAAGTATGGTTTATATAATGTTATATATTCGGCAGAGAATTAAAACATAGATGATCGCTAATTTTTAAATAATTAAGTTGATTCCCTGCGGTAGGCGACCACCCAAGGGCCAAATGATACAATAAATTCAACTGTCGTGTGGTCCATGGTATACATGTAGTTATCAAAAATTCAAACTGAGTTCTATATAGACCTGTAAATATTGAATAGAAAAGAATTGAAATCGTATCTTTGATAGTATATGGGATTATCATATATATTTTGGTATCAAACGAAACAATAAAAATTGTTTTAATCAATAAAAATTTCATATTAATACTTCCGAAACAATTTCTGAATACCGTTTGTTAGGTTGTTTTCATTTCGATGGCGTCATATATTGATGACGTTGTATCTGGCGAACAAATACATAGTACACTGCTGAAATCTAACACTGATATGGGGATTTGATAATGTGACTGGATACAGATTTGTACAATGAACATATTCCACATTCCAAATGCGTACGAGAATATAAACTATAGATTTTACAATATGCATACCGGCACTCCAACTCTTAGAAGCACTTCAAAGAGTGAATTACAGTATGTCACCGAAAGTGTTGCTATTGTAATAAACTCATCGTATTATTTAACTTGGCCTATGACTTGGTCATCTGTAGATCCCTGTGTCTGTTGACAGATGGATCGAAATATAAAAATTCTTTGTTGGCTGAGAATAATAAACATCACGTCCAAAACTTTGGTTTGTTTTTGACCGATGTGTTCGGATATTAAGTGGTATATATATCACATCTTTTTCCGTTAACCTAATTTCAGATCTGATCTGACGATGTCAAATATATCAAGAATTCAAATCTTCAGTTGTAATTATTACATATACCCGTATACAGTTACCATATTGGAAGTTGGGATCGATATTTCAAAGTCGAACTACTATATATATACTGCATATATAGGCTGTGGGTTTAGGGTTATACAGTGTGCAGCCTGCTTAAATGGGCGCAAAATTGTCAATGATTTCGTTGCAGTTATCCAAAATTATTTAACAAAGACTTGACTAAAAAAACGTCAATAGAGTTTTAAAGGCCAGGTTGCATATAAGCGGGGATTTTACTTATCCGAATTGGACCTAAGCGGCTTCCACTGTAGATATGATTATATTTTGATAAACTGTGTACGTAATTAGTAGTCTTTGACACAGCTGGTAATATTGTTGTGAAATATTTTATTTTCTGAGATATTTATTAAAATCAGATATCGTGGTCCTAAAATACATCGAATTAAAAATTTTTCAAAAATTTCGAAAAACTCAGAGATAAAACCACCACAACTACTTTTATAGTTGAGATTGCTTGATTGTGCATGGGTGAAGTATTTCGGTATATGGTATTAAACATATCCCAGCATAAAGTACGGATCAGCAAATATGTACATACTTCAAAAACCATCTTGATTTGAACTATATACGTCGTCAAGTCAAAATTCAACAGACATTCCTAAATTTTAATTCATATTAGAATATGTCTGATACAGCCTAAATCCTTTATGAAATTTTAATGGAAATATTATTCCACTTAAATGTAACTAATCATTAATTATTATGTTATTAATAGATAATTAATAAATAATTAACTAATAGGTGCTGAGTTTTATTTGAACAGTTGAGCACTGCCTATTGCAATTACTGTACAAATCAAAACTGGCTATAATATATATAGGTCACAGAACTAAATCTTATTTTTAGTACTCATGGCTAATTGGTATTTTGAATTTAACATTCTCTATATAGAATATAGAAATAGGAGCTGAGATTTACTTGAACAATTGAAGCACTGCATATAAAAATTTAAATAAATTCCGTACAGATTTGGATACTGTAAATTTCATCACCTATTGCAAATATTCCTAAATTTTAGTTTTATATTAGGCTGTACATAAGCGGTATCACTATACCTTTTACCCTGTATTCTGCCTGTCATGGCATTTTTATTTATTTTTGTCATGCAAATTAAATCTATCTATCTATCTATCTATCTATCTATCTATCTATCTATCTATCTATCTATCTATCTATCTATCTATCTATCTATCTATCTATCTATCTATCTATCTATCTATCTATCTATCTATCTATCTATCTATCTATCTATCTATCTATCTATCTATCTATCTATCTATCTATATAGTGTAATTACTTTATCATTGTTTGAAGTCACTTCTTAAGCACTATCGCTTGTCTGTTCGAGGGAGTAGTATAGCACAAGCAGTTTAGTGATATAGTTTGTGTATTATTTATACGTCAGCTGTATAGTCTCTGAGCCTTTAGCTTTGAGAGGACAATGAAACGCGTAACATAACAGCCACATAAACATCCAGATACCTTGAACACTGATATGTCATCACAGAAATGTTAAAATGTTAGAATAAGACCTATTTATATTACTGATGTGGTCATTGTATATAGGTGACCGCTATACCAGTTTGTTTTTGTATGTACTAGCAAATTTCCCTTTATTGTTGTCAAGGTTTACATATATCACAAGTACTGACTCTGCAACAAATGAATGTGTTGATTACCAAATTTTTGGGTCATTAATTTCATTATTTTTACCCAAGCATACTTCTGGAAGTTAATTGTAATGAATTATATTGCATTCATCCGAAGTTTTACATATTATTATTATTATTATTACTATTATTATTATTATTATTATTATTATTATTATTATTATTATTATTATTATTATTATTATTATTATTATTATTATTATTATTATTATTATTATTATTATTATTATTATTATTATTATTATTATTATTATTATTATTATTATTATTATTATTATTATTATTATTATTATTATTATTATTATTATTATTATTATTATTATTATTATTATTATTATTATTATTATTATTATTATTATTATTATTATTATTATTAATAATAATAACGATGATGGAGTCAAAGACTACGCACATTTACTTTATAAGCGTATATTTTTTGACTCCATTATTATGATTTGTACTCTGTCAAATGACATTTGTTAGACTGCTCGCGGACTCACTGTCAAAATGCATACAAAGGCATACAAAGTTTACATTTTGACAGTGAGTCTACAAGCAGGCTAAATGACATTGAGTGACTTATCTCTCAATTGCTATTAATTAGATACCATATTATCATTATTCCAAGTGGCGTAAAAGTGGGATTTCACCTAACGGAATTGCATTATTTTGACAAGTAACTCTGAAATTCTTTGGCAAACGTGCAGAACCCTGAAAGAAACTTAATTTTATTTGGCAAATTTGATAAGGACAACAAAATGCTTCCGTGCAGTCCCGCATGCAGCTGCAAAGATTAGAACTGTTGGTTAAATTTGGACGAATGCGGTCAGTACAATTTCTTATAAAAATGTTTGATAAACAACAGCTTCACTGTACTTGTATGACAGCAAGTTAGTAATTGTGTGCCCCTCCTTATTGTTGAGAGTGGAAACGCCTCTAAAATCATACCGTGACATCATAGGTTACTCACATATTTTTATTGGAACCAAAACATTTCAATGATGTTTTCTTTTTGCCAAATTATTTTGTGAAAAAATGCCAGCATTGGGTGTGACACCACATAGAGAGAGAAAAACATTTATTATTTTTTTGAAACAAAATTGTAACGTCAAAACCCTGACGATTTCATTATAATTCAATGTTGTTTTACCTCGGGTCACACACAGTAATATAAACATAAAATATAGAGAAGATTGTTTACATGATAATATAATGATCAAGCACGTATACGTACAGTACTAGGCTGTGGGCCAAGTGGAAAAAATGGAGAACCATGCACTTACGTACATCCGTCGACAATAATAATATTTATTGTTATATTCAACCAATATTCAATAAAATTCATCTATTTAGGATACAATAAGGTTTTAAATCAATATTATTAAGGTGCCGTTTAAAAGAAGACACACTTTTTGAAGTTACACATGCATCAGGTAGAGTGTTCCATCAGAGTATAACACAGTGAGAAAACTGATTTACTTGGAGAGGACAACCTTCCAGTGAAATATCTTTGAACTTTTTCTAAAACATTAATATCATACGTCCAACAACACGAGAAAACTGTAGTATCTTGGGTGGATATTTTTGTGAATTTATTCACGCTGTTAGTCGAAAATATGGAAATTGAACGAAATCGAGTAATCCGATTTGTCAAACTCCGGAAAATTCTGAACTGTATTAATTGACCGTTGTGTATTTTGTAACTTATTAAAATTCATCATGTTACGATTATATGTTCCAAAATTGAATTATTAATTGTTGACTATTATTTATTTAACGCCTTCAGTATAGGCAAACATTTACGGTATTTCTATGTAGTAATGGTTTTTCAGAATTAAAAATAATTACAAAATAATTATAAAATAGTTATTGTATCTATTATATTCACTGATGAAGAAACCGAAGGGGTATCGAAATAATTATATGAAAGAAAAAAAATAAGACGAAGAAAATTATTATGATAAATGGTGTTGTATGTGTCTCAAACAATGGGTGTATCAAATAAGGAAACTTTAAAGGAATTTAATCAAAGACTTATTAAAAAACCTATTAAGCAACAAGATCACAATTATAAAAAAGTAAATGGAAAGTAAACTATTCCCTTTCTTGACATGAGTACATTATGACATTATACATAACGTAGTGATTAATTTTTCATCGCTTCCACTAACTCATCTTGACCTAGCTGTATATGGTGAAGACAGATTTTCGTTCGCTGTGAGCATAAGTGGAGAAGACAGATTTTCGTTCACTGTGAGCATAAGTGGAGAAGACAGATTTTCGTTCGCTGTGAGCATAAGTGGAGAAGACAGATTTTCGTTCGCTGTGAGCATAAGTGGAGAAGACAGATTTTCGTTCGCTGTGAGCATAAGTGGAGAAGACATATTTTCGTTCGCTGTGAGCATAAGTGGAGAAGACAGATTTTCGTTCGCTGTGAGCATAAGTGGAGAAGACAGATTTTCGTTCGCTGTGAGCATAAGTGGAGAAGACAGATTTTCGTTCACTGTGAGCATAAGTGAAAATTACTCTTAAATAAATATATAGATAGATGATATATTGATCAATAAGAAAACCAGATTCGACATTAAATTAATTAATTAAATTAATATTAAATTAATTACGCGATAAAGATATTGCGCTCACTTCAGACAACTGGATGCTGACGTTAATTTACGCCAGCGATTTGAATTGGCTACGTATCGTACAAGTAAAATAAAGGAAAGTTACATGCATATAGAATCAATGAAGTGATAAAAATGGAAATTGAAAAAAATCTAGTAATTCGATTGGTCGGATATGGTCAAATTCCGGACTTTCCAAACTGTACCTATTGACCGTGTTCCGTATTTTCTAACCGTTATGGCAAAAAGACGCAACAGATAATTGCGTTTTTGATGCATTAAAAGGCATTAAAATTCATCATGTTAAGAATATATGTTCCAAAATTGACCTGTTAATCGTTGACTAAAACAGTTATTGATCTCAAACTCGGATCTCTTTCATTATATTATCACCCGATATTCATCTCGCCTTTCATCGATAACTGTTAGTTTAAATATTCTTCAGCAAGATGATTCTCAGATAATGAATAATGGGTTATTCGTCTGATATGATGGGGGTATTATTTCATTTCATTTCATTTATTTTGTCAAAATTGACAAACAAAACAAAGAAGAGTCACATCATATTATCTCATTAAAATGTACATATTATATAGCGATGTTTGTTGTAAACCACACACACGGATTATCCTACAGGATCAATTAACCCAATCCTGGAAAGCAAAATAATAGAAAGTCACGAAGTTACACTGCGGGCATAGATAAGATGTTCAAGGTTCATGTAGATTACGTTGCTGATAGGGCAGGGCAACATAACTATTTTCTTTATCATGATTTCATTTCCTTCTAGCTATAATTCGCTGTTGAGGAATCAAAAATTAAATTTATCAAACATCAACAAATTTTTCCGTTCTTACTTAGAGAAACCTACATGATCAGGAGTTAAAAAAATATAGTTACAAAATTAAAATATATATATAACAAAAAAGATTATGAGATTGATTGATATGATATTATATATTACTTGCATTCTTGCAGTCCAATACATTTTTGCCTTTCAAAAGGTCAAGTGTTGTATTTAATAAAAATGTCATAAATTTTTGAAATGCGGTTTATGAATATTGAAAACTATTTTACTTTTGGTAGAAATAACAATAGTATGTTTATAGTTATTGCATTGCAAATGTGTTTTTTATATATACTCGAGATATATATTATATACCTGGGGTTTACCAAATAAATAAAATTCTGATAAGTCTGAATCAAATGCCTCAGAAACCAAGTGGTAAATAATTCGATTACATTCCTTGCTGATTCATATCATATACCCTCGGGGACGTGGCCCATGGGATATGGGAGTATATGGTTGATTGAGATATGCATGAAATTAAGAAATCTGAGTAAAATATTTGAAATGCCCTGGAGTGATTCGAGTGCATATCGTTGCGGGGACATGTCGCTGCAAAGAAACTCATTGCGAAATTTTTCGTAATGATTTTCTTCGCAACGACTGTTCTTCCCAATGAGTTTCTTCGCAACGACATGAGCTCTATTTTCTTCGCAACGAGTTTCTTTGTAATGAGTTTCTTCGCAACGACGAGAGCTCTATTTTCTCCGCAAAGAGTTTCTTCGCAATGATTTCTTTGCAACGACTGTTCCTCGCAACTATTTTCTTCGCAACGACATGAGCTCTATTTTCTTCGCAACGACATGAGCCCTATTTTCTTCGCAATGAGTTTATTCGCAACGATATGCACTCATCGTTGCGAGGAATAATTGTTGCTGAGAAACTCGTTGCAAAGAACGCATTGCGAAGAATAGTCGTAGCGAAGAAACTCACTGTGAAGATAATAGAGCTCACATTGTTGCGAAGAAACTCACTGCGAAGAATAGTCGTTGCGAAAAAATTCGTTGCGACGAATTTTCTTCGCAATGATATGTCGCCGATTGATTTAGACGTGTATCGTGGAGTCAGAACGTCCAAACTCGCATCTATATTCAAAACTACTTGTAAAGACTACTAACTGAAACAAAAAGTAATTCATGTTTAGTAACTACATTTATTACATTCTTAACAAGTAATTTGCCTGGTGACTTTTATTCTCAGAAGATCCGTTGTCATGGTCAAACGTCACTTGAAAAACCGACTGCAATGGCTATTAACGCCATAGAAAATTTTAGTAAAAAAACTAAGAAATGGGACTGAATATTTGGATAATTGCAATGAGAGAGCAGCTAGTAGCTTGCAACTTTAGTTTTATGGTTGACTTTGCATAGCATTATGCTGATCAAAAATCAGCACAGGTCAAATCGAGAAATACGCATTTCTTAATCGATAGTTCGCGTACTATAGTAGAAATACTTAAAAAAAAAAGAAAATAGTATCCATCACCGACTCCGAATATTTTAGCAGTCATTACTTTGAATTCAGCCTTAATACGTAATTACAAGGACAGTAGTCTAGTCTCCGGTTTCGACTCCAACTCCTGTTTTCAATAAGAAATTCACTCCAGACCAGTTCCCGTTGAAGTATGGATACTTCTGCCCGAGTTTGACTCATGCTCCTTTTGAGCAGTACTATACAATTAATTGCTGAAGTAGCCAATCTACTTGCATCCGACTCATAGACTCAGACTCCTGTTTCCATAAGAAATTCACTCCAGACCAGTTCCCGTTGAAATATGGATACTTCTGCCCGAGTTTGACTCATGTTTCTGGGCACCTCTGATGCATACATATACAATATTTTATTCGTATCTTATTACAGTATGCTCCATATATCAGTTTGTCCCCGGGAGACGGGGGTAACTTCTATACTTTTGGTACGCGGGGATGCTCAAATATTAGAGGGTACCTTTTCAAAATTAAGAGAAAAGATTTGGAGTATGTTTTACCAGAAGAAAATTTGGAGCTTAACCTATAGTATAAATTTTTCTGTTTTTTTTTTAATTAACTTTTTTCTATCTTCTTAGGGTAATAATTTCTTTTTAAAAATTATTTGGGGTACTTTTTACCGGATTTTACCAAAGAATTCAAAGGCTAAACAAGTTACCGTTGTCCGTTGGCATTTGTTGTCATATCACATTAAACTGAAGAATCTTCTAAGAATTCATATCAACTCAGGTAACATTCACCACAGTCTATATACACATTTCAATCGTGGTTATATATCATGCGATTATAAATGGGTGACGATGATTTATCGTTAATGGTGCAGATGTATTCGTTAGAACGAGAATTAGAAGTCAGTCTGGGGGTAACTCCCATGTGACGGTTATAAGGGACGTGCCATTTTTTGGGTCCAATTCAAGTTGAGAAAAATACTTTTGGGGTAGGAAATTTTAGATTCTGGAACCAATTTATAGGTCGTCTTGACTTTCTAAAGATCATCGAAATTTGAAGAATTTTAATAACCATAATCATTTTGATTTTATCAAGACGTACTCCATTCCCAACGGCATTCTCATATCTCAGTATGTTCGCTTATCTATAGCCTGTAAGATAAGCTATACACCACGATGTCATCATCTTCACACTATACTGAAGGCCAATCAAAGACGGGCTATAACTAATCCAAAACGTAGAGCTGGGTCTGCGCGCAGGCTAAGTATTTCAGACCTTATAATTGATTAAAGTCGACTTATTTAACTGAAAATCATTTGCATGAGATGCATGTAGTTCTGGTACAGATACCGCTATTTAGATTTTTTGATCATATTATTTACCAATCGAAAATTGAATATCAACTTCTGAGCGTCTTTAATGGGTGAACGACAGCATGTTGATGTTTCGAACGCATACAACTCGTTTGTATCGTATTGGGTGCTAAAATTTGGAATAAAATCCTTGGAATGGTGTCCTAAATTTAATACGATCAGGCTTTAAAATGACAATATCGGAACAAAATCGGATTGAATCAGTTGTAGGAATCTCCACATAGACAGACACTTCCAGATCTCTTTGCAGCATGTTTAAGCGTACAAAATAAACATATACACGGACGTGATCATATACAGATAGGTACGTTAGGTAGAATCTTGATATTCGTGGTATGCTTCAAGTTTGCATGATAAACGGGAGAGGGAGTTGTGAGTAAAATAACCAGCTAAATGGGACGGTATTGAAATCTATAATCTACAAAAATAAGTGTGCCGCAAGCCGCAACAATATAATTCCAACTCGGTTTGTTCTGTATAGAAAACAAAAGATTGTACATAGATTAACTGTATTGATTCTATCAATTCATTGAACAAAAAAAAGTAACATCAAATTCTCTCTTTTTACCGATAGATCAGACAGAACGCCTGCAAATAGCGTCGTATCCATGACAATGCAAAAACAGTCTACGTTCAAACTTTATTCACGGATTAAGGATCGATATTATGAAATAATCATCACATATGTTCAAATTTAATCACTGCATGTTTGATGAGCAAGCGATTGCTCTAAAAGATCAATATTATTACACCAGGAGACAGACATTGACTAGACAGATCGTGACGCGGCAAACGTCTGAAAAATAAGAGCAAGGTCGGTCGCTCAGATGAAAATCAGAGAAAATGCGCCCGGAGATACAAAGATGACGTTGGCCCCCATCGAATATCATGGTGACCTTGACCCCTATATTGCTCCAACGAAAAAGGCCATGGGCGTATGGCAATTCCAGCCTGAAGGATCAAATCAGTCGGTTTGAATTTTAGTACATTGAGCTATAGTACTATACAATAGCTGTTTCGTCAAAATCTAGTGGTTACAAGGGTCGATATAGTATTGAAAAGGTCAGAATTAAATATGGTGAATCATATCATCACATACAGACTTGTATAACCACAACACCGGGTGACTAAAAACGCCACGCGACTTCTAATACTATAATACTATACTTCTAGTAATTTCTAACTATAATAAACAGGCCGAGCGTCTTCATGATGACGTGACTTCATGATATCTAGCCTATGCATATAAGAGATGTACACTATACACGACTGGGCATACAGAATCAAAACTTAGCACTTCAAGTTTAGTCAGATGACACGCATGTTCTTCGAAGGAAAGGAGAAGAAGATGATCTCGAAAAACTTGAGTTGGATGAAACGTTTCAATATTTTGCAGAAAAAGTCAACAAAACAAAACAGAAACATCTGTACGGAAAGGAAGGTTCAATGTTACTGAAAAGGCATTATAGATAAATAGGTTTAGTATTACCGTCTAAGATCGCAATTAAACGCGTGAAACTCCGAGTAACGGAAAAAGGCTTTTTCTTCCTCTTTGTCTCTTATTATAGCAGCAGAAAAGTACATGTTTCTGGCTATTAGCCTTCATCAGTACTGCTCATTGAGCGAACAAGGAACTGACTTCGGTATATAACCTAAGTCAAGATGAGTTATCAATGTGGTGAAAAAATTCATCACATGAAAAAAACATCTGTGCCATACCAGAGTGCTCAAACTACTGAAGTAGTGGGCAAGGCATATCGCAAATAGTATAGACATGATAGCTCTTATTATATAATGCTCTGTTATCCAACATTGAGCACTTTCCCATTATATGTGTAATCAAGTTTACATTCACTACAATTTTTTAAAAAATGTATTATTACAGATAAATAGGCTATCATTGTACATTGTATAACACGGTGTGGAATCATGTTTTCGCCTCTGAGGGGGGGGGGGTAACTTCCATTGCGCTTCGACGAGGTTGTTCAAATGCAACTTTGGCAGAATGACCATAAAAATTTTTCACATAATGAAAAAGATTTGTTTTGCAAAATGAAAAAATTGCAAACTGTCAAAAGGATACCTCAAAAAGTTTTTATGACAAAGCATAATTAATATAATTAATATAATTAATATAATATATTAATATAATTAATATAATTAATTAATAATTAAAAAGTTTTTATGACAAAGCATAATTAATATAATTAATATAATTAATATAATATATTAATATAATTAATATAATTAATTAATATCATACCCTAAAAATTATGTTCTGGATTTTGATAAAGGTACCCCTTAATATTTGAACGTCCCTGTATACCAAAAGTATGGAAGTTAACCCCCCCCCCCAGGTTTCGCCTTGAGCAATAAACGTATTCTATTCGTATCAATCTTACAGACAGTATTCACATATTTAATCCGATGTAATCAGTGTGAAGATTAATTCCAGATAATAATAACATTAACATTATTGTGGTGTCGGTTAAAGAAATTATTATATGGTGTCAAGACATAAGATCATGGGTGTGGCACAATTCATGACACACTGTTGGAACGCCAAAGGTTAAAGATTTATTAACAGTCAAAGCACAAGTTTCTTACATTTATTAATATCAATTTAGAAAACATATGTCTTGGACCACACAATGTCAAAAGCCAGCAAATAAATAATGTTCAAATTTTCTGATAAAAATTGAGTTTTAGAATGTTTCCACAAATCGATTATAGTATATCGTCCTGGTCTGGTTTTGAGAGAAATAAGTAAACAAGTCTTATAATCATGTGAGTGAAGAAAACATGAGTGCTTTCATAGCCTCTGTGTTTCTGATCCAGTCCATATGTATCTACTTTGCGATGATGAAAAACACTCAATCATCTACATTTTTAATACTTTTATTCATTATACTAGCATGTATCATTGTGTAACCAATAAATTATAATTTATAGGACATAGAATTGAAACAAAGATGAGGCAAAAGAGTTACTCCGTTTCCATTTTCCGTCTTTTTGCCTCATCTTTGTTTCAATTCTATAATATGTTTAGCCTGCGTGCAGACAGACGTTTCTTTCGTATAGTCCTATACGAAGAAAAAGTCTGTCTACATGCAGGCTATAATATGCTCTGTCTTAACAAACACTGAGTACTATCACATAAATGTGTTTACCTCATATTATATTTTAGGATATAATTTTAATTGTTGAATTTTATAACTTGTACAAAGAATCACTCACCGTTAATGTCCCATCATATTATTTTCAATATTTTGTACACTTTATTTGATAAATATAGATGAGTTAAGTTGCCACATCATATATAGCATTTGATAAAATTATCTGTTAATATGTCTGTTCATCGTTGTCGTTTTTCTAATAGTTGTTTTCTGAGTTTCTATAACATGAGAAATGATTTAGTTTTAATTCTATTTCGACAATTTATCAAAAAGGTTAAGATTTTAACACTGAATAATAATAGGTGAGTATCAAAACAAAAATATATAAATTATATTTATTCATTTAATTCGTCATTAATGACATGCAAAAATAACAATAATAATAAAAGGAGTCAAATAGACTGAGCACCACAGAACTAAAACGACAGGTTTCTCCGGGCAACTTGAAATTCACATAACATGTTCATAAAAATACCATAAATACTTTCCTGTTTCTTGTTTCCCGTTTCATTTTTTCAAATTTTATTGTGAAGCTCACCAGAGATGAATTTATAAATCACCTCACGGCCAGAGCCCTCTTAATTCATACGTTTTGTGTTTTCGTGATGCTTCTATGGATTCGCAAAATCTTGGGAGAACAAACGAATCAAAGATCATGAAGCTCACATGCAGCATTTTCTCAAAATGATAAGAAGGCGTTGACCGTGAATCTTGAAATATAAATTGGATTTTTGAAGGGTTTACAATAGAATTTAATTAAAACAAGAAATAGGTAATTGTATAGCATATTTTTACGGACACTTTTATGTGATTTTCAAGTTGCCCGGATAAACCTGCCGTTTTAGTTCTGTGGCGCCCAGTCTAAAAGACTTCGCATTCATAAGTGTTACTAATAGTTACATGCTTGGGAGCCATCCATAAAGGATGTACATAGGAAATTCCCCCAATATTTGACATCCCCTCTCCCTTGAACGCAGCTGTACGCTTTTTGATTATCCCCTTTTGATTTTAAGCGTCAACTATGTAGGCGTAAAAGAGCTGCAAATATAAAAGCTTTATTTTCATCAATATGGTTACGGAATAACATTAATAAATTTAAAGGAACATGTCAAATTGGTGTACAATGGTATTATCGTTTTCACAAGATATACAATAGGAAACTATTTTCGCGAACATTTCGGACTTAATTTTGGCGTGTCAATAATAATCAGTTTTATAATAAGAATTAAAAAATAAACTCAAAGGTTAACAATATATTATCTCATTGGGAAATCTTGTAGCCTTATAGTTAAGGATTTGCACTTTTGTCACACCAAGAGTTCAACCAAAAAATAGAAATCATCTTGAATTCTAAAACATTTTTAATTTTTACTGATGTTTGACAAATAAATTAAAAACATCAATTTTTTCTAGCCTTCCAAAATCTAGGACTGTAGTTCGATCACCATTATTATCACACCCGTCTCCATGATCTGGGGGCTCAGTCCCCCAGTCAGTTCAATCAGATCCTGGGAGCTCAAGAACAAATTAATAGTTGATAAGATATTTTCCACTTACATGATCAAATGCTTTAACTCGTAAACGATTTGTACGAAAACGTGAATCTTTTACAAGCTGTTGATGTTTATTTATAACTTCAGGTAAAGCATTATACTTCCTAAGTGAATAAAGAAAATCACATTTAATACCTGCCATTGACATCTACTTTCAGGGATCGATAAAGTGAAGGATTCTATGACTGAGAGTCCCACAAGGATATAAATTCAGAAGGAAAGGGAAGAAATAGTTGTATTCAAGTTTTTTAATCAGAAGAGAAATCATCTACCTTCTATTCTTGGACAGAATCGTAAAATTGTACAGTTTTTATCATTTTTTATGACAACAGTCGTAATGTAAAAATATATGGAAAAACCTGCCCTGTAAAAAAAATTCATGAGTTCATGAACATTTTTTTGTGGATTCATGAACAGTTCATGAACAGTTCATGAACATTCACATCATGAACACTTCATGGACCGGTTCATGAACTGGTTCATGAACGTGAAATTGCCTGAAAGTTCATGAACAGTTCCTGAACTTTTGGGCAATTTCACGTTAAAACTCATGAAGTTCTTACTTACAGGGTTATACAACGAAATGACTCTAAAACGTTTGGAGGGGAAAATCGGAATCCCGGAAGGAAAAATATTTTAATCGGAACCTGTCTACTTATAAAGTTAAATTATCACCGCTTTCATTAAGTTAAACTATTATTAATGGGACAGGAAACTCATATACAAAAGTATTTCATAACTTAGATAACATAAATTAGCTGAAACTTACTTCTTATTGTTTGCGATGCTCTGCTTCATGTTGACTTGACGTTTTGTTGGCTTATGATGATAATCTAGAGAAGAACATTATGATAGATTGAAGCATCACCTATATATGTAAACTATATGAGAAGTAAAATTTGACTACAAATCTGATGCAATGAGACTTAGTCAGAATATCAGAATCATAAGCTTCTGCCACTGCAAAAAACAGTTCAGGAGTTCATGAATGTTAAATGGCCCCCATTTTCATGAACATTTCATGAACGTTAAATGGCCCCATTTTCATGAACCGTTTATGAACTCCTGAACTGTTTTTGGCAGGGGTGATGTTATGGGGGAGAGTAGATTAGAGAGAACCATGGTACCAGATATCCTCCACGGACAACTATAGACTCACAACTTAAGTCAAATCAGTTTCAAAAGCTACTTACTTGCTTTAAATCAATCAATTTTATCTAATCCAGGGCTGCAGAGAACATTTTTGGGTCCTGTTTTTGTTGTTGTTGCAAGTATGGTCCTGGAAAAGGCTACTTTTTGCTCCTATTAGAAAGTTTTGCAAATACACCGTCACTACCCCTGCGGAAGATAGGTCATGAACTTTCAGGCAATTTCATATTTATAAACCAGTTCATGAAGTGTTCATGAAGTATTCCTGAACACTTTGTGACTGTTCATGAACCCACAAAAAATGTTCATGAACTGTTCATGAACTCGTCGATTTTTTTCACAGAAGTAAAGCTCACATTCACAATTAAAATGTACCAGGAGAACTTTACAGGCCCTAAAAAATGGCCAGGCCACAGGGGCAATTACTCCCTTACCCCTTCAATCATAATACTGCACAACCTTACCCCAACGAGAATCTTGTGATGTTACTCTTTGAGGCAAACGAACATCATCAGTGAGTTGTTGATCGCTTTTTCCTGTCTTTGTCAATATGATGTTCTTTGATATTTTAGTTTTACAAAGTGCTTTTTCTTTTAATTCAAACTGACGTTGACGTGAACGATAAATAAATTCATGACATGATGTAAGAAATGCCTCTTGTAATGTCAACGTTTGGTGAACGTTGGTTCTGTAATATTAAGTAAATGATGAAATTATGTCTGTACTAATGTGAGCCTCAGGAACAATGGACAAACCCAAAAAATCTCATTGTAAGGTCAATGTTTGTTGAACGTTGGTTCAGCAATTCAGTACAAATAATTAACTTTGACCGTATTGTGGACTAATGAAGTTTGGATAAACCCTAAAAACTTCATTGAAAGGTCGATGTTTGTTAAGCGTTTTGCGTTGGTTCAGCAATCTAGTAATAAATAATTAACTTTGACCGTATTGTGGACTAGTGAATTTTGGATAAACCCTGAAAACTTCATAGTAAGGTCAATGTTTGTTAAACGCAAATTCTGCAAGAGAATGTAGATAATAATACAATTACATCTGTAAGGTGAGTTTTTAAGGAGGTTGAAAATCCCTTATTAATGGAGTTTTCAGTGAAAGCCGGCCAGTGAAAAATTTGTTTGTCTATTTGAAAGCAGTGAAAGTTTCTGGTGCCGGAGTCGGAGTTCATTTCACTTACATTTGTGGAGCCAGACTCGGAGTCAAACGCTTCTATAAGGACTAATTGTCGGATTTGGAGTCTGAAAATTCTGTCTCCGTTCGCCCTCTGTGATTGAGACACTTAAAGCCTTTTGATTGCTATTGAAAATACCTTAGTAGAACTATTCACCATGACATTCTGAAAACAAGTCAAAATTGTTATGTTTTGATAAAGTCTTACCTTCTATTTTCATTAATATTGTGTTTATTCAGTAGACGATCATTCGATAGATGAATAGAATTACTACCAATCTGATTATTAGGAATAGGTTTATCGGCTCTTTCATCAGACATATTTCTTTGTAACAGCTGCACTGTAGTTTCCTCGTATGATTTTATCCTCTTAATCGGAGAACTAGGTGGCAATCTATAATTGTAAAGACTAGAGTATGGTTGAAAAGCGCTAGTTACTACAGGTGCTGTATAAGGTGGTGATGTATTTTTAACAACATAATTATTTGTTTGAGTCCATGCATGTAACATTAAAGGTTCAGTAATATCTTTCTGTGAATCCGTATTTCTATGTTCACTTGTAGGTGTAGGACAATTTGTAGAAACATCCTTTCTATTACAACGTTGACACGATGGTATTATCTTTGTAGATTTCAAATAGATGTCTCTGTTTACATAAGAAGGATTTTCAATACTTGCTGCAATATCAAGAGTATCTGTCTTTACAGCAGGATTACTGTGTTTATGAAAATCATTTTTTTGCTGAGCAGCTTTCTTATGATCATCTGATATAATCAGAAAGCGTTCCCAGAGTCTATTCACATCTTTTGTTTCAGTTTCAGAAGCTGGCCTGTTATAACTAGAGTCAATAAATGAAGAGTTTGGAGAAGCATTATTAGCAATTCCAAATTTAGTTTTTAATTCATCGTTACTTCTTGATTTTTTATATGAATCCAACTTTTCAGCAATCATTGAAGGATATTTAAGTAACATTTCTGTATCGTCAGTTAAATTTGAACGACTGCCACTGTCATCGCTCTGATAGAATGAAGAACGATTCGGTTGAGGATAACTTGCAAGAGGTAAATTTCTTTTGTGTTGTAATGTACTTGATAATTGAGGGATACCATTGACACCTAAGTCGTTGCTTTCTTCAGAACCATGAGAGACATAAATTTCAGATGATCTATCTATGTGATAATTATTTGTACCGATTGGCTGTAATCCATGATATAACCTTCGACGATTTGTACTGCCAGGTCCAGATGAATAATTAATATCATAAATACCAACATTATGTTTAGAAGGTAACACAGGGGAGACTCTTGGTTTATGACTGCTGGTATCAGTGCTTGTGGTGGAATTGTTTTTTACAGGCGATACAATTGAACTATTGTCATACGTTTGAGTAATTGAGATTGAAGCTAGATCATTATGACTAGATGTACTTGTTTGACTTGACGATGATAACTTGTCATAAATCTCACGAGGGTATATGTCTCTATCGTCTTCTGGATCAGTTTCTTTTGTCTTGGGAGTAGAATCCATGACATCTAGTGTTGATGGAGCAGATTGGGATCGGCTTGGTCTATCTAATTCAGGAAACAATGGGGTAATAGTTCCTGCTCCCAATGATCTATGAATTTCTCGAATGATGTCATCGGGTGTTAGATCAACAGGATTATTAGAATTATGATTTGAAGCAATAAAATCACTTGGTTGTGTTTCAATATCATTAGAACCAGATACTGGATTTCCAATTGGTAATGAAACACGTAATGAATCGTCAGACTGTTGCAAACGTATAAGTTCAGATGAAAACGAATCAGTTGTAGAAATAGAACACTGTGATAATGGAGAATGATTTCTGATGTGATGATCAAAATTATCTAAACGCAGTTCTTGATCAATATTATCAGTTACAAGAGATTGATAGCCTCTAGCCGAATCACTGCTTTGGGTTGAAACACCACAATGCATCGATCTCCCATTGCGTGGGGATACAGAAAAACCAGTCACAGTTGAAGCAATACCTAAATCTGGACTATCAATGAACTCATTTATAAGTTGAGGATGATTCTCTTCAGAATGCGATTCATTATTATCGTTTTCAGGATCAACACTGTGAATGATGGAATAAATTTCTGAATGGTGAGTGGATGAGTAATCAGGACCAGATGTCATAGAAGAACAAGGAGAGTAAGTAGCAATTGGTTGACTTTCGAGGTCATCATCTGAATGAATTTTGGGGTCATCAGCTGGATGACTTTCGAGGTCATCATCTCTAGTGCTATCAAATTGTTGATGTTGTATGTCAGAAACAGAAGGTATTTGAAAACGTTCCTGTCGAAATCTATCTAGAATCTTTTCAGCAGAAATATAGTTTGAACCAAGTAGGTTATTTATAGAACTGTCGGATTGAGATATGTCGTTTACAAATAATGGTTTAATGGAAGAAATTGTTGAAGGAGGAATGCTTTTGCTAGGAACATCCAATTCCTCAGTAATATCCAATATAATACTATTCTTATTAAGAGTAGCAACATTATCTGACTTACTTTCATCTTCAATCGAGTTTTCTATTGATGAAATAATAGAACTACGGTCACCTTTTGAAGAATGAGAAGATGACACAGTTGATATGTTTGAAATATTCATTTGTGAAGTAGACGGTAGAATAGAAGGGATAATTAAAGCATCTGCAAAGGATTGTCCAACAGGTTCAGGTCGCTTAATAATTGAACTTGAATTTAAACCTTGAACAGCTGAATCGGCAATCGAGTGATTTTTTGATTTGTTATCAACTAATGAAATTTCACCAGATTGTAATCTGTTACTTAGATCTGATATTGTACCTAGAGTACTGGTCTGTTCACTAGAAACAAATGTAGATCCTTGTGATACGATTGGGTACAGCCACGGTGATAAGCTGACAGATGTATTATCATTACGTTTACTTTCAGAAATCGAAGATGATAAATTTGAAGAATCCTCAGCATCTGCTATTGACAATGCATACCAATTTTTTATTTCATCTTGATCAGCCTGAAAACCAAATAAATATAGCCTATAAATTTGCAGAAGCTCAAGGCATTGACATCTTATTGAAAATAGTGTAGGCCTATGCTAAACAACCATGTATATTGTAGACAATATGTGTATATGTATATGTCAGTAGAAACGATTTATAACGTTCTTTTTTATAACGGATTACTGTTTATAAAGTTAAACTTGCTTAATATCCCCCTCTGGTATGGATGAAAAGTGGGACATTAAACGAGGTAGGAATATGAGAGTTAGTATGGAGAATTGAAACTAGAAATCAGTTTTAAGTGGGGATATTAAGCAAGGTGGGACATTAAAAGAGGGGATATTAACCCAGTTTGACTGTAGCGTACTAAATTTAACCAATCTTCCAGATGACATTTGGTATGGTATATTTCTTCTTATGAGTAAGTGGCTACAAAGGCACATCTCATATAGCGGAGGAGTCTATGTGCCATAACTCTAAGGGTGACTGTGTTTGTTGATTGCTTCGTTGCTTTTGAGTAGCAACACATGCGTATTATGAACGAATAGTAGCCTAACTTGTAAACACTTTGAAACATAAATAATGACAGGCCTAATAAATTAAAAATTCTGAACGACCTGAAAACGAACAAGCATGATGCACACACTGGCCAGGCGCATTACCAACGCGATATATCAACGAATGTGGTTAAAACAGAAACGAATTTAAACTCTCAACTGGGTTGTTATCACATGATCACATCCCAACCCTAATCCTAACCCTAACCATGTGATCGAGTGAAACACGTGATGGAATTACAATCCACCATGATCTAGTGTTAAGCTTCGTTTGGCGAGTTGATTTGAGAGAGGTTGTCCTTAAAGTTATTGCTTTAAGATAATTCCGTACTTTTTGAAAGTTCCCTAAGGGTGCCATTATAAACAGTTTCTATTGTAGAAACAAAATTTGCCTGGATATAAATGATGCAGACATGGACCATGGATGATAACAAATAGCTAGGTTTGTAGGAGATATTTGACAGCCAATAAATTGAAATAATTAATAATATTTATAACTTAATTACAAATCAAAAATTTACCATGAACACATTATATTTTCTAGATAGAGTTAGACTGATGGAATTAAGCAAAGCACTGCAGTCAAACACTAGCTTTAGGCTTAAGACCCTAGCGGGATCACGGGGATCAAACCCCCTAGGAGGAGCACTATCGACAGGGTGCGCCAAAAGTGGGAATCCTAGATCCCGGAAGGCTAGAGCAAATCCAGACGGAAATTGACATTTTCTGATTTATAGGCAAAACTTCAACAACAAAAAACTGAGCAGCAGAAAATGTTTCACATTTTTCACGGTTCCAGAAGGGTAGGCTAAATCTTTTTCCGGACACTGACTATCGTTGAGTGAGGAATGCGTTCATAAACGTATTAAAGTAACTTCAAATATGAACAATATGGCTCATGAATACAGAATAAAGTTAAAATAGTTACGAACATATTTACAATATAGACAAAAAAAGTAGATTTAGTGAATGACTAATTTTTACATACTAGATTTGAATTACATAATTTTTGGAAAAGCCTACTATCAGTGATATCCTTCATCGAGTTTGGCAGATCATTCTATTTGTGAGCACCAACTGACTTAAAAGAGTGACGATGACTTGGTTGAATGTAAATATTATTGTTTGTGGATGATCGTGTTTCCGTGGTGTACGGAGAAGAGAAGAGGGTGGAGAGCAAAGGAGGAGCTTGATTAAATTTAATTTTATGAGCCCAGGAATGATTGTAAATGCTTTTTTATACTGATCTCAGCTGTCACACTACAGATCAATAACAAGTTCAGATTTTAAAAGGCATTGATTGGCAATGCACAGCAATACAACTACAACTACTTATAATGCAGTTCCATCTGGACCATTCCATCCGCCATCCTCAGATGGTACTCATTTGATGTTTTATATAAAATCAAAGCTGAGTTGACCTGCACAGGATTTGAGCCCCACCCCTATGAAAAACAGTTCAGGAGTTCATGAACAGTTCATGAACAGTTCATGAACGTTAAATGGCTCTAATGTTCCTGAACTGTTCATGAAATTTTGGGGCCATTTAACGTTCATGAACAGTTCATGAACTCCCGAACTATTTTCGCAGGGGCAGTCAAACAGATATGATCAGATCTGAAGTCCGGTTGCTCTGCCGTCTGAACTTATCCGCCCCAGTGTGTGGATAAATATGAAATACAAATAAATAACACTCACCGCAGTGCCTAGTAGATCTGTTTCATAACTTGTTGGGTAATTAGTAACATCACTGTGATTTGTATCTGATAAACTTGAGACCTCCTTATCATTACATTCCATAAGGTTATACCACTATGAATCAAAATAATTAACACATTAATTGAAAATGGTTTTAAGTCACATAATTTTATAATCAGGGTTCTAAAAAGATATTTTTGATTGCGAGAAAAGGGTTAAATAGCCTTCTGGAATCTTAGAACATTCTCAACCTTTAATTCTGAATTTGTGCTGAGGTTTTGCCTATTAATCAGAACATTACCGAAATTTTTCTACTGACTCTAGCCTTCATGATCTAGCTTTTTTCGGACCCTATCTAGTATATTTTAATTCAGAAAATCTAGAACAGTCATTCAAAATTACGAAAATGTGCAATTTACAAAGTCATGCCTGCAGTAGCTCCATTGTTCTCAAAATATAGGCCTGCGACCTACGGCATTATTGAGCCCTCTTGATTATTATATAAAAGGTAGGCTAAAGTTTATCAGCATTTTGGGCTCGACAGAGCAGTCGAAATATTCCAAATTTCAAACAATTCAAATTCAATTCTCTTGGTCCTTTCGTGGATAAATACAAGGAAATGTCTGTCTGCTTTGCAGGTTAGGCCTGTGTATAGGAAAGTATATGATCAATCAAAATAGCTTAAAATTCCAGTCCATTATCTATTCCTATCCTCTATCAGACCTACCTTTTGACTACCATCCTTGCCAACAGAGACTTCAGCGTTATCAGCATTCATTATCATATCCGATGACAGACTTCAGAATTTACCCGCTTAAATAGGAATTTCCATTTATTTCATGACTAAAACGAAGAATGAAGAATTGTTTGGTGGTGATAGGTGAAGCATATTACATGGGGGTAGAATTGAGTTCAAGTCAAAACCAACTTGTGAGGAAAAAGATGGCTCATCAATCGCAGTAGCCTAATGATGATCTTATTTTGGGGAGATATTGACTAGTAAGAGACTAAGGAAAATTTAATGTGGAAGGGAATGATCAATCAATGCTACAGTCTTCAAATATAGCAGAGATGTTCTGTCTTCTCTTGATTTTGAGCGATTTGATTGGCTTCACGGTTAGATTTTGGGACTAGGCAACACAATGTCTGATTATAATTTATTAAATGTAAATGGCTATCTATAATTGACATTAATTTTTTAACTTCGACAATTCTAATCAAATCATAGTATTGTAGATCAACAAGCAGAATTTCACTATAGTTTGTAATACATTGTAATGTTTATTTGCTATATTTAAAACTTGATCATTGCTTGATGAAGTGAATCAACGTTCTTCAAACAACAGGTTTATGTTGACGCAAAACTCCGGGGCAATCAGCCAACAAAAGAACAGAACACAATCAAAATGTATATATTAAAAGTATGTATAGAAATGTGATGATACCTTTATATGATTTATTATTGCGTGTGTCCAATGATAATAAGTATAAATAATAACAAACTCATGTAATTTCAAAATTTTGCAATGCTTTGATTTGAAATCGGTTTGTTTTGAGCGGGGCAAGAAATGAGCATGCGCAGAATAACATCGAAGGAGATTGGGCACTACTTTATACTTGGGGCAACAAAGTTGTGGGAGAAAATGAAGGAGCAAGTTCTAGAAAATTCCTTTATCTTATCTTAATGACTGTGATAGATAATTCTTATCTCTAATTAATTAAAATATTCATTTTAAAATAATATTTCCTCTTTACAATATTAAAATAATCGATTTGATACAAATTTTATCAATTTATTTTCTAACAGATAAAACTAAAATTATTACATAAAGAATTTTTTAATAATATGAAACTCAAGTTTAACCCGCAGTAGTGCAATTCAGATAAAGGGAAATTCCTGATTAAGTAATTGCAACATTGCGTGAAACTGTGTTTGAGTATTTTGTGGCTAATCCCTTGATTAATAATTGCGGATATGTGCAAATCCAGATGATTGCAATTATGATGATACACTGTAAATGATACCAAATCATATCACTTATCCTAATTGATGTTATAAATAATTTTAGGCCTATTTAATAATGCTATTCAAATGATAGCTTAAAAGTCAAATTTAAATGTTGAGCTAGTAACGCAAGAGCTAATTACAGTTTGATAATAAAAATGGCACTCTAGACCGAAAAATACAATTTCATCGCCAATTACAGAATCACACATCCGCAACAACATTTTTGTGGATAATCAGGAAAATAAACTTTCAGTTCTTTACCAAAGACCCAATAATGATATCGTTTATCTTTCCATTCGCCAATGACTTCAGTAACTGGAACAGCTCTTAAATTATGACGCTGCAAATGGAAATTTAAATTATTATTTATAATAAGATAACAACCCCTGTGGAAAAAAATCCATGAGTTCATGAACAATTCATGAACGATTTTTGTGGGTTCATGAATTTTACGTTCATGAACTCGTAAACTTTTTTCGCAGGGGAAGTAAACACATAATGCCCCCAGCGCAAATCACAATGTCGAGAATCCAGTAAGTTATGCGAGCTGGTAGAAAACCCAATGCGAACAACCTAAAAAACATCATCGTCAGCGTCATCATTTGTTTAGGATAAACCTATTACGCTGTTAAGATATTTTCACAGAACTGATTTCACTGAACTACAAATTTGTAAAGATGTTGTTTGCTCCATGGAGAAAAATTCAATTGAACAATGCCGCAAATCATGTTCAAGTTCAAACTCACAGCACAGTGGTGCTTATTCCACCAATCCCCTAGTCAATATTCTTAAAATTTTAGTCCTGTGTAGTGGCTGCTGGAAAGAGGTGGTCACACAAGAGAGGTGAATTTAATATCAAAATACAGTAATATCATATATTTAGGGAGCGATGTATTAGAGCTATTCTGAAGTAGTTAATGGTTACTTTCTCTGTGGAAACATTTCATGAACCTTAAATGGCACAAATTTCATGAACCTGTTCTTGAATGAAATTTCACATGATTGAAAAACTGGCCATTCAAAGTTCATGAACTGTTTAAAAGGTGTTTGGTACATGAATAGTTAATGAACTGATTAATACCATGCATAGAATACTTTTCTGTTGAAAATGTAACAAACTTAATATTAAGTTTCCTATATCATTTTGTTTGTTTTTAAAAGTAAATGCATTTGAGAACATATTCAAGGTCCATAAGAAATGGCTTTCACTTCATTCCAAACAATGTAAATGTACCACATATTTAACAATACCTGCATAAGAATTCTTGAAAATTTTAATTGATCCAAATGATCATTGATCAGTCGATGAGATGCTTGATTAATTTCGCTTTCAGGAAACGAGGTCAATGGAAATACCTGTGAAAGATCGAACCACGTATTAACAACATGCACAGTATGACTCAAGGCCAGAAAAAATCAAGAGTTGGCAGAAGGCTAATAAAATTCCAGAACAAAAACAAACAAAAGTTGAGTTTAAAATAATAATATATTTATAACAAAAACTGAATTTGTTTACAAAAAAGTTCCTGTAAGAAAAAACTTTTCTTTTTCGAACCCCGATTTTTCAATGAACATATTAAAGAAATGGTAATACAGTCAACATGCTTAACATTTTTCAAATTCACAAAGAAGTATATAAAGTTTTGATTGTTTTCGTAAAATACTTCAGCAGATACTTCATAATTCCAATTTCCGAGGTCTGCCTAGCATTTTTAGGTTGCCTTTGAAGCAATAATAAACAGTCATGTTCGAGCTACATACATCAAATAAAAATAAGACATCAGATTGAGAGACCAGGTTATATAAAGTACTTCAATTAAAAAGCATCTTACCCTTGGGAATTGTTGAGCAAATACTTCATCTCCTTGAACATCTTCAACAAGATGATCTGGCAATGCTGACCTTTCTAAAACATGGCTTCCTTTTTGCGTTTTCCTGAGGGAAAGAAATATTTTACAAATATTGTAATAATTAAATTGGTATATAGTAGGCCTATAGAACAATTGGAATTAGATCATTAATACTGTGTAGCCAATTAGCAAAACAAAACTTCCTAAATATTTCCATTTCAGAATAAAGAGTACAGTTCTAGCTTTAAAGGTAGAATAAAATTCTTCTTATTTATTATTTATTTTAAGAAATCATTGTATATTTATTCTGGAATTTTAAGAGGCGATTTATTCTCCGCAATCATGATTTGGAATGAAATGATGCTGAAACAATGGGTTTTGGGAATTGTCAATTGTCAACAGACCAAAACTCCTCTATTGCTGCCATATGATTACAATCCTGTAACTAGGAGCTTGTTAGGGGTTGAATCTTGTACAGTCTAACCTGTTATAACAGTCACCTCTATACAGCGACCACCTGTCTATAGTGGTCAATTTTGTAATGTCAAGAATAATATTTCTATTGAATCAACCCTGCATATAATGGTCAATTTATCTACCTCTCAAAGCTGGCTGTTACATACAGGTTTCATTGATTCTAAAATGGTTATGTTCCCTTCTTCTGGAGTTACCTAGTTCAAATCCTCTTTGATTAATTAATTGATACTTTAATTTTTATAAACGTTTTTCCCAATTTCGAGTATCGTAACATACGTTCCTAGTTGCAACCACTGTGATGGAAGATTCTGTCTTGAGTAACATCTTGGGACTAATAATGAATAAAAGCTTGACTAAACTTACCAAGTAACAGTTAACCTAATGTATGCTTTCACTTGTCCACATCCTTCACATTTCTTACATTTAACATGACCATGACCATGACAATGAATACAACTGTGTAAGTAAATATCATAATCAACATCAAATATTATGACATTTTTTTTTGTTGCATTATCATTTCGTCACAAACCGTGTAAGCTAGTAGGTTTTTCTCCCTGGGGTGGTTGGTTAGTTGGTTTTTAGAGCATGGGTGAGTTTAATGGGGGTACAGTGTAACCCGCTTAAGTGCAAGTCAAAATTGCAAACAGTTTTCATTGCATTTATCCGAATTTGCAGTTATCCGAAATTGTTCATCAAGGACTTGACCATAAAATTGTTTACGGGTTTCAAAGCCAGGTTGCAGATAGGCGGGAATTTCACTTATCAGAATTGCACATAAGCGGGTTACACTGTAATGCCCTTCCTGAAGCACTCAGTTTGGGGAACTCCTAGCAACCAAGAACTAAGGCCAAATGAGTCCATTCAATAACCAAGTTTGAAAAAAAATGAAACATAACTATTTTTATTTTCCCTTGCAAAAAAATTACTGAGACTATGAGCTGTTAATGAACACCTTATAAAAAGTCTATGAACATTTATAAACAGTTCATGAAAATTGGTCAAATCAAGTCAACATTAATGAACTGTTATCACAAAGGCTATATTGCAATTTTTAAAGAAAATATCAAATACTCAGTCAACCAATCATAACGCTGGTTTGAATATATCTGGAAATTGTACAATAACAATTAACAATTATCGAACGAGATTGAACACGACACTGATAATTCTCAGTGTCATGCGAGATCGAGTTTGATAATTGTTTTATTACTAATCCATACCTTGATTAATCCCATGAAATATTCAAGAACAACTGCATTTTGAAAAATATTACGAATTCATCGCAACAAGTTTGTTTAAATATGTCTTCATAATTTAGATACTTTCATGCTATCAACTTGCTTAGATGAAGACTTCTTTGCATTTCGTTGTCCTCTTTCTAATTATTCGCATCTTTTTTATAATAAACAATTCTGGCTTCTGTATTGTAGTAAATCTTTATTATGAAAAGTCAAAACTTTGTAAAAAAGAGATTTTCTATCACATCAGTCTTGAAACCTTGGAGATACTATTGTCTCGACATATTGTCGCGATCTAATTGTCTCGAGCTCTACCCTATTGTCTCAGATTATTGCGTCACGTTATAAGACACTAGGAATTGTCGGTGTTCGATTAACCAATAGGAAGCAAGAAAACGTTCGAAGACACTTGCCATTAATAATAATTATTTGTTATTGAGTTTATCTTGTGAATCCACATAAAACTATTTCTACATACTCTTTTTCTCCTCTGCCATTACAAGTTGAGCATTCTTCTCTCTCTGATTCAAATTTAACTCTATATCCTTCACCATTACAAAATGTACATCGTTGCTGTAAAGTAAACATATCATCAAAACAAATTTCAAATATACGAGAGTAAAACTGTTTGAAAATAGACTGAAATTGACAATTTTTCATTAAATTTCAATGGGGAAAAAATAAAAAACAATACAATTGTGTTTATATTAATGTAGAAAATGACTGAACATTTTTATTTCTGAAAATCAGAATAAAACACCAACTGTCCTATAATTTAGAGAAGTCTACAGTTCGTGATCTTTTTGGACAATTTCACATAGATGAACCAGTTTATGAGGCGGTTTATGAAGTGTTCATGAAGTCTTCGTGACTGATCATGAACTGTTCATGAACCCACAAAAAAATGTTCATAAACGTTTAGGCAAATTCATATACATGAACCAGTTCATGAGGCGGTTTATGAAGTGTTCATGAAGTCTTCGTGACTGATCATGAACTGTTCATGATCCCACAAAAAATGTTCATGAACTTTTGGGTAACTTCACATACATGAACCAGTTTATGAGGCGGTTTATGAAGTCTTCATGAAGTCTTCATGAGTTATCATGAACCGTTCATGAACCCACAAAAATGTTCATAAACTTTTAACCAACTTCATATACATGAACCAGTTTATGAGGCGGTTTATGAAGTGTTCATGAAGTCTTCATGATTTATCATGAACCGTTCATGAACCCACAAAAAATGTTCATAAACTTTTAACCAACTTCATATACATAAACCAGCTCATGAGCCGGTTTATGAAATGTTGATCAACTCTTTGTGGCTTATCATGAACTGTTCATGAACTGCTAATGAACGCATGGATTTTTTCACAGGGGTATGGTTGCTGCCTGGTCTGCCAATGGTTTAATCTGGCATTGACTTTAATATTTTAATCATAATCATTACAAAGTAGAAACTATAAATAGAGATACCCCAGTGCGAGTGTCAAAAAAATACTTTATGGATGCTGTGCAGTTAGGGCCAATGATTTATAAGAAGAAAGATATCAATTTTCACTTTGAACATCTATAATTAATCATTTTAATATATTAATAATCTACATACATGTCCATGGCCATGACATGGATTGCATTTAACTTTTCCTCTTTCATGGCATTCTGAACATCCCTGTAGAAATACAATATCTTCATTATGACAAAGATGAGAAATGGGGTGTCAATTATCAATATAAAACAGGCTAGGGATCTTCTATTGAATTCATATTAAATCAAATAATTAAGGAGTGTGGTGTCCTGTTATTAATTAATTTTCAGTCTTTTAAAATACAGTGTAACCCGCTTAAGTGCAATTCGGATAAGTGAAATTCCCGCTTATCTGCAACCTGAATCTGAAAACCTATAAACTATTTTCTGGTCAAATGTTTGCTAAGCAATTTTGGATAAGTGCAAATTCGGATAAATGCAACTTAAATCGTTGGCAATTCTTACTTTCACTTAAGCGGGTTACATTGTACATGCCGATTGTTCACGTATTTCATTAGCCAATCACAACATACTACCAAAGAAATGGTAGTGGAAAACACAATCAGTACACTAAATTTGGCACTAAAGCGCAGACGGGACTAAATGAAGTTAAAGTCTGTCTGCATACAGGCAAGAGGTCTTCATGGAAAAGTAATACACAAAACGTGTTGGTAAGCATAGTATTAATCCTGTAGATCGAGGGCCTGTGTTTAGTTGATTTATAAATTAATTAATAGCAGCAGACAACCCCTGCAAAAAAAAGTTCATGAGTTCATGAACGTGATATTGCCCAAAAGTTCATGAACTGTTCATGAACTTTTGGGCAATTTCACGTTCATGAACCAGTTCATGAACCGGTTCATGAAGTGTTCATGAACTCTTTGTGACTGTTCATGAACTGTTCATGAACTGTTCATGAACCAACAAAGAAATGTTCATGAACTGTTAATAAACTTCATGATTTGTTCATGAACTCATGGATTTTTTTCGCAGGGGAAGTACTTGTTTCCGGCCAGTAGCCGTCGTCAGTACTGCTCAGTGAACAAGGGAATGACCTAGCGAGATATAACTAAGTCAAGATAAATTAGTCAATGTGGTAAAAATTCATCACATGAAAAAAACATCTGTGTCATACCAGAGTGTTCAAACTACAGAAGTAGTGGGCAATGCATATCGCAAATAGTATAGACAGATCCCAAATTAATAGTGCTCAAAATTGCGGAGGTACAATTGAGACATACAATAGCAGTACTTAACTTATTAATATAAATAGTTTTCTTTCCTAACAAGGTATTTTCCTTTATGATAATATCTTGCATCATTTGTTTGAGTGTTCAAAACTTTTGCTTGTTTATCACAGCCTTTCATACACTAATCTATGATTCAAATTTTCAAACATATTTCGGCATAATGTAGCTTTAACGAACGTATGTTTAAAATGACTTTAATGTTAGCATTAGAATATAATTTAAAAAGAAAAGTAAACTGATTGACATGTCTATAACCAAGAGTCATTCAACAACACCTACCACATCAAAGTGCAGTTCCAGCGCCAAAATCAAAACACAATAGAGAATAAGGATTAAAACTTGATAATTACATACAAAATCAATCATCTGAATCAGAATACATTATACAGGGCAACCCGCTTACGTCCAAAACGAAATTGTCAACGATTTTCAATTCAGTTATCTGAGTTTTCACTTATCCGAAATTGTTTAACAAAGTCATGGCTATAAAAAAGTCAATAGAGTTTTAAAACAGAGATTTCACTTATCCGAATTGCATTTAAGCGGATCCCACTGTATGCCAAGCTTAGCGAGGGTTTTTAGGCCTACGGAGAGTACGTTCTGCGTGTCCTGTGTGTCCCTTTATTGTGTTTTGATATTACCGCTGTAACTACGCTGGCAAATTGAAGATAAAATATAAAAAATTACGAAGAACAATTTAATGAGAACTCACCCTCACGGAAGCAGTATGCGGGACTTCAATGTGTGACAACTTATCAACAAACATTGTTGGTGGTTCTACAAAGATATCCCATGGACCAGGCGGGTACCCAAACATAGGACCATCGATATTTTGTCCTTGAAAAGATTTAGAATTATGAAACAGTAATTAATCGAAGGTGCAGATACGATCGGTACGTTCCTTGATTGCCAAGCATTATGGGATAACCAAGGATGACAACAAAGAGGGGCAAGTGGGCTACAGCTTATCGGGAAATGCTTGTGCCACTCATGGGGGTAGCTACATTATTTGTACATTTTAAAAGAGAGTTTTAGCTCTGAAGGATTGAAGAAGATGTTGACATTTACTGATAAATCATGAATGAGTTTCATAAATTGTACACAATGTGTTTAATGTCATGGTATTACAAATAAATGTTTTGTTTTGTTTCCAAAAAAAGATTTAATTTGCTTCTTCCACTAAGATTGCATTAGGTGGGTAGAAAATGGTTTAGTAAAGTCATAAAATTAACATTGTATGAGGAGTAGTGTTTGGAGGGAGGTGTGTACATATGATTGTGCGCCTTCGCAATTCGCATGCAAACCATTTTTCAATCAATTGTCAAGTCAAAAGATAAATACATTTAACAATTATGAAAAAAAATTGAGCATGAGCATAAGCCTGAAATATTCTCAGTGCCATGGTTAGATATAGCATTCTCTGTATTTCATGTGTATTTCTGTGTCTTCTTTGTAATTTCCAAATCTTTTTTATCTAATAAAGTCGATTTTTTCTTCTGCTAATGTCGTAAATCTCTATTTTGAAAAGTGAAAATTTTGTAAAACTGATTTTCTATCACGTCAGTCTTGCAATCTTGGAGATGCTATTGTCTCAACACATTCGACGAACTCTACCATATTGTCTCGGATTATTACATCACGCTCATCAAAGACATTAGGAATTGTCAGTGTTCAATTAACCAATAGGAAGTAAGAAAACTTCGAAAAAAATTGCCATTAATAATAACAGTTGTTATTGAGGATGATGCCATTTTTGAATTTAGATCTTGAAATTAAATCTTGTGAAGTGGACAAAGATATGTTGATCTGAAGAAAGCACAGCCCTTCATTTTTATTCATATTGATGATAGTTCTAATTATTTCAGTGAGACAATTTCATAAATATTATATTTCAATTCCAGTATGTAATGAAATCATAATTGTTATTTCACATACCTCTAAAAGGTTCGTAATGCCAATTTGTCTGTCGTGATTCGTTGAATGTATCAAGAGAATACTACATAAAAAGAATTTTCAACTTTATTAATTTTATAGTTAGCTTATTGGAAAATGTTTACACTGCCAAATTATGAATAGGGGAAAAATATACTGATAGAAATGTCCTACTCATAAGCGAAGTCCATCGCAGCATTTGAACATGTGTGCACCTAGTGCGGACACTCTGCCACTGAGCTACCAGTGCACACATTTTTGTATTTGCTGTGAATGAACTGTTCATGAACTCATGGATTTTATTCACATGTGGAAGAATTAATTGGATTGAAAATCTCAAAATAAAATAAAATGTATTATTGAATGAAGGATAATAAAATTGACAACAATAAAGAGATTTTGATGTTACAATTTCCTGTAAAAAATTCACTGAGTTAATGAAATATATGAGATGTTTGAAAAGTTCATAAACTATTATTCTAAAATATGACGTCATATTTGAATGTTGTTCTGCAATTTGATTGGTCGGTCCGACGTGCCGGAAAAAACAAGGTAAACATTTTTCGAAAATTGGTGTCAACATTTGTCGATAAGGTATTGTCAGATTCTCAAAGCTGAAAAAGAATAGGAAACTGCAATGTATTACTAAAGAAATAATATCAACAAAGCTATCTCTATTTAAGAAAGACTAACATTTTGAAGTTTAAATTTGATCCAAGGACATTCTAGTGAGTGAAAACATTGAATTTAAATTGAATATTAAATCATTAATTCGAAATTCGAATGACCTTCCACATTATAAACAAACTTGAATATGAAATTTGTTTTATTTTGGGTTACAACACACTTTGGCTGTGTTGTATTCATATTTCCTACACTTGGAAATGGCGGAAGATACTCGGGAAGTGTTGAAAGCACTCGCCTCCCGGCTTGTGCTTTCAACACTTCACTTGTGTCTTTCGCCATTTCCAAGTGTAGTAAATATGAATACAAACACAGCCAATAACCCTTTTATGAAAATTCAACGTTCATGAACTGATTTCACAGGGGAGATTGAGGATAACTTGTAATAACCCTTATGAAATGGAGTTTATGAACTTTAAATGGTCTAATTTCCATGAACACTTCATAAACAGATCTTGAGAAAGTTTTAAAAAACGTTAATAAATAACAGGACCATTTGAAATTCATGAACTCTTTATGAAATGTTCATGAAGTATATAATTTCTGAATTGTGGAAATATGCACGATTACTGAGTTTGCAGCAATCTTCATGAAATGTTTTCTACATATAATCAAACGCATTTAACTAAATGACAACAATCATATCTGGAAAACACAGAAATGAGATTTTAAAAACAAACTAACATGATAGGCACTAGATGAAACCATATCTTTGATCTTCATATCTTTTGCTGGACCATTACCATAGCAACACGCACTACTAGCAAATTCAACTAAAGCCATTTTAGCATCTTCATCTGACACAAATGCAGAGCTGAAAAATAGCAACGATATATAATAGATGTGTTACGAGAAACAAGTAACATGTCATCGAAAGTTGCAAAATCTTTTGTCCTACACTGGTTGCTCTGTTCTCAGATGTTGAACATTTTGTAAAAATTTCATCCATTAATCAAGGAGCAGCACACACAATCAGATGTTCACAAACATTTTAGGGTTAGCTAATGAATAATTCTAAAACGTTTAATTGAAATTTCTTGATGAAATGACATATTTTCCGTCAACTTTTCATAAAAAGTTTATCACAGCAGGTCACAAAAAGATCATGAACATCTCATTAATTGAGCGTGCAATTGAAAATTGATGTGTCCACGAAAAGGTCTGCAATATCATATCCATTAACATCAACGAAACATAGCTACACTTAAAAGAAATTTCTAAACTTTGGAACAGCGAAAATGTGCTCTGAATCATAACCCAGTTACAGCAAACTTCTCTCGTTTTGTGAATTATTCATTATTAAATGCTTATACCAACAGTTGCAATAGAATTGCTACGTTGTCTATCAAGAAACCAACTAGAATTGACTGTAACTTAACGACTTCCTGTACAAGCACAATAGCACATAGGCCTACTTAATTTAGGGCAAATAAAACTTTCACCCCAAAGAACTATTGATATTTTATAACATCAATTCCATTTCTATTAGCCTACATTGACATTTTATTTATATTTTACGGTAACAAACATCACAATACCTTGCAAATGTTTCTTTCGGAGCTGCAGTAGGTTGATCTGGTTCATTATAGACTGGTGGAGGTCCAACCATTACTACAGATATAAAACAACGTAAGGTAACTACCAGAACATAGAAAAAATATGTTGGGGACAGAAAACTACAGTAAGTGAAACCTGTACATAACAGCCAGCTACAAGTAGGTAGATAAATTGACCACTATAGGCAGATGGCCTTCATATGCAGGTTTTATTCAATAGAAAATACTATTTAAGACATTGCAAGAGTGACCATTATAGACAGGTGGCCGCTGTATAGAGGTGACCATTATAACAGGTTTGACTGTAATTAAAAATGTGAAGAAATCAAACCGGGTAAGATTGGAGACGTTGTCAGACCCATGAGGCGGTTTGTTAACTCCGTCAATATTTATTGAAATATATTGTGTGTGCTTAACTCTTGTGAAAAACAGTTCAGGAGTTCATCAACAGTACATGAACGTTAAATGGCTCCAATTTTCATGAACTGTTCAAACCAATAACGCTCCTTCTAAGAATTGAACCAAAGACCCTGCAGGCGGAGGACTTTTGTAGCAGTAAGTAAAATAAATTAAAAATAAAATGTAGCTTAACTTGGGATAAACTTGAAATATTTCACATTTCTACAGACCAATCACACATTGATTGTACAATGGTAGTCATTTTAATGATTGTTATACTGTGATATTTCATTGTGTTAATTGTCGTCATTTTAGTGGAATCGGGATCCAAAACATTGCATATTTGGGAATATTAATAAATAGCCTTGAAAGTTGATTCACACTTGATTATTTGATACTACAGTCAAACCTGTTATAGCGGTCACCTCTATACAGTGGCCACCTGTCTATAGTGGTCACTTTTGCAATGTCTAAAATAGTCATTTCTATTGAATCAAACCTGCATATAAAGGCCACCTTTCTATAGTGGTCAATTTATCTACCTCTCTTAGCTGGCTGTTGTATACAGGTTTCACTGTACAGTCAAACCTGTTATAGTGGTTACCTCTATACAGTGGACCCCTATCCATGATTGTCAATCTTGCATTGTCTAGATTAGTATTTTCTATTAAATCAACCCCGTATATGAGGGCCATCTGCATAAAATGGACAATGTGATAAACTCTCATTGAAGGCTGTTATATACAGGATTCACTATAACTGATTCATGTGTTTTCCAATTACATTTAGAAAATGTATCAATTTCTCCAAGCATAGTAGTAGGCTAGCCTACAAAATTTGTTTTGCTCATTCCTTCCAGAAGTGTTTTGTGTAATGATCGGTTGTTCTAAATTTCAGCTTATAATTAATTACTTAATTACAATAGAACATAGGTCTTCCATTTATAGGGCTTCATGTTTTATGGTTTTCAATATCATACCTAGGTAAACCAGTTAGATTTGAGATTATAAAATATTGACCACAATAGACAGGTGACCTTTCATAGAGGTTAAATTCAATGTGAAATTTAGGAATATCAGGTTAATGGCATTTCTTAAAAAAAAACTATAATAAAATTGATTGGTGAATGTTTGAAGCTGATCTGATAAGCAATGATGAAGATATTGATGTTTTAATACTTTTATTCTGCCGTGCGTTTATTATTGTGACATCATTATTTTGGACTATTTTGAATGGGATTTTTTCATACGAAACCCCTGACATTGTCTTAGCATAGCATTGACTGGACATACACTGTTAATCTTAACAGCATTTGTTAAATATTCCATAAACCGAAATCATACAAATATTTATTGATGCTCACCTGAGTTAACACCTGTTGTATTTTCATAGCCACCAATTTGATCGAAAGCCACAGGGGGCGCACTTGGAGCATCTGCAATGAAATACATAACTTGAAGTTTCGTCAATAAGCAAAACAAATTCAACTGTATACCTTGATTTGTTGAGAGTTCTAAGAGTCAAGTTTATTATTACTGACTCAAAACAATTGAACTAAAAACGAAAATTATTAAATTTTTGTACAGAATAGAATTGCGGATTGTAATTTAAAGACATAATGACCTAACGAGATGTGTAGAACTATGAGGGATACAATTTCAGTGCAAAATTCCTCTAAATTAATTCATTCCCTTTTTAGGTATGTTCATTAGTAGAGTAAATATACAATGGATAGTTATATATATAAAATATTTTAAATCAAATTAAATATAAATTATAAATTATAAATTATAAATTATAAATTAAATATTTGGAATTAAAGAGTCTGCTTTTCTTGAATAATGTATGTACATTATTCAAGAAAAGCAGACTCTTTAATTCCAAATAATTAATTTGCAAAATTCCAATAAGAAATGACTAAGATATAACTATTTAGATCAATGTAGAAAACGCGATTTAAAAAACTTGAAGATGCGATAAAATTGACACTGCTGCGAAATTGAACCTCAAAGTAACATTTTTGACATCAGCTCGACGAGTTGTATCTTTTATCAAATTTTACTATTTTACTAAATCTTACTGATTTTGAAAACGACAGATTACCTGTGGAATAACCAATAGGGAGAGACAAAACACTAAAACAACATTATAGTTACACTACACAATGTAAGGCTATAAAATAGCAGACTGGTTGAGCCACTTTTGTCTCTGAGATAGCAGACTCTCTACTGTTCTATCAAGTTTACTATATTTACTGTCCATTCACTGTGTTTTTCTGCTGCTAGCGGCAAACGTTTGGCAGGAAAGGCGGCACATCACCCACCCATAGTCTCATTCTGATAATCAAAAATACAATAAAAGCCACTTTTTAAATATTTTGTAAATCTCTCTGTGTCTTCTGTATTTCCCATTTGAGACCTTCCGTTTAAGATACATTTTTGCCCCTATACTCCCCAGAAGGGGAGACCTCCAATTACGAGCAGTTGTCCACTATTATTTCACAAGACATCACTGCATAAATAATAATGATCAGGTATATTAAAACAAATTATCTCATAACATAGACTTACCATTTGCTATTGGTGTTATTGGTGTAGGATATGGTGGCTGGGATGCATTTGGGTATCCTTGAGGAGGTTGTCCACTTGGTTGAGGAAATGTTGAATAGTTGTGTGAAGGTGCAGCCATTATCTCTCTTTACTCTGTGTGACTGGAAACTAAATTGTATTGAATCCAGGTCAAGTATATGTGTGTAAAATCAAATAGGCCTACTGAAAAAATATAAATGTGATCCTATATTTTAATAAACAATATCTACATTCATAGTGATGAATTGTTTAGTTCAAGTTTCTAACTGATGCATTTGAGATACAGGGCAAGAATGAGAATCGGAACATTATCCAAAGGCGGAACAACAAAATACAAATACGCTGTGGTGCAACATTGCAACTCCAACCAAGCATTCAGTGAAAGGGCTCAACCCACAGAGCATATCCTATATAGCCGTTCTACGATTTTCAAACAATCATAGTTTTTCCAGTTGCCACCAAATATCAGAATATTCAACGTGGTTATAGTTCGAAGTAAGGCTATTTAGGCTAGTTCGTTTTCCTGTATAAAACTGTGTCGATTCAAATATTTAAGAAACAAAACATTTAGCCTACTGTTGTTGAATTGGTAGGCTAAAAGCAAATTTCAGATTTAGACATATCAAATTATCTCAGATAAACATACCGACTATTTAGCAGTTAATTAACATCCAAAGCTCCCAGAAGATAATCTTTTTAACATGGGTTAAACATAGAGTAATAGATTATAGATAAATAACCGTAAAAATCGCATGGATTCCAAATAATTATAAAAAGCCTGGCAAAGTTACCCTGAGTTTGATCGGTTTGATGAAGCGCGATATTTTGGACATGTGATCCAATATGTGACGTCATGGTATTGTTAAGAGGAATGCACAGGATTAATTTTGTATCTCAAACATCAACTAAATAAAAAACAAATTAAAAATAATAATTTTAAGAATTCATTTTGTTTTCCAAAAATCTTCAATTTATCACTGTGCACAAGGATATTAAACAGTCATTCTTTGTGAAATCGGTGAAAGTAAAACCAGCTGAAATCCAGACTGTTGGGCCAAAAGTGCTGACACATTTTAAATTAAAATTACCATTATACAAAGGTGGTCTTTATATGGAGGTTAAATTCAAGGGAATATGCAAATGCTGTTTTAGATGAAGTGTTAGCATAAATATTGGACAAAAACTTTAAGAAACAAGAAACAGTAATCTGCTTAATTAAAATATTATATTTTTGTATTATATTTTGAAAATAAAATAGACCTAAATTACATATATACAATTTTTTTCAAAACATGATTTCTAATTAAAATATGTAGCACTGAGAGAGACAGAATAATGTTGCTTCCTTTAGTAAAAATATTTCCTGATTTATATTGAAAAAAGCATATTTATTAATTCAGATAATTAATGAAAGGGATCAGCAACATTTTCATCATTAACTTCTGGTGGATCCCAAATATGCAATTGTCGACGCCATGTTTTAATTTGCGCTTGCCAAGACCTTGTACTACAATTTCGAAATTTATCAGGGGTGTATGGATGCTTCGATGTTCTTTTGATTCTAATAAGAGAAAATGAATAAATAATTAAATACATTACCAAATAATAAATACACAACAGGCCAACTTTCAAACATCTTCTCAAGAAGCATGTAGCCCTACCCCCTACTGTATGTATTTGTAAGTATGTATGTATGAGATTAAAATTTATTCATTTATTCTCAGTTGAATTTTATTTTATACTTTAATTGAATTTGGAACGCAATCGCCATCCAAGCTTTACAAGTGTCCCTGTCATTTAATAACTTGTTAAATTTTAATAAATTCAACTTTCTAGTTAACTTCATTTTTTAACAAGGAAATAATTAAATGACCCAATTATACTGAATTGGTCTTTTGAAATGCACTACAGAGCTCTCAAAAGATTATAATTTTTAAAGGAGACATGCCCCCCGGAACCCCCTACAAGGAGGAGCCTTTGGCCCCTATAAGAATTGTGAGCCGTTCCTCAGCTATTTTATTCCAGAAAACATCACTGCATATGAAAGATTCAAAGATGGGACATTAAATGAGGTGGGCTATTCATTAAGAGAGGTAGAATATGAGAGTTTATCTGGAGAATGAAAAATAGAAATCATTTATAAAAAGGGAATTGTCCTATTCCCAAAGTATGTTTCTTTGTCAACTATGTCTGACCATGATTTGTGGCATGTTCTTTGTGCAAAATATGTTAGGCGAAAGAGGGACAGTACTTTTCCATAATATGACAGTCTTTAATAGCTATGATACTACTACCATAAAAAGGGGACCATAGCCGAGTTCGACTGTCTACAATGTACAAACAATATACTTGAGAATATGTAAAAAAAAATTATTATTTTTTGAAAATTGAAACATAGAATACCTTGGAATGTACAAATATTATTGATTTTCTGTGTGTTTGTGTTTGATGACAATTTGCTTCATGCTTTACAAATGTTTATAATAGATGCAGATAGATCAATTTTAAAAAATTGTTGATCTGGAGGTGTAGAATATTTTCTTAGTCATAAAAAGTCTTTTTTTCGTCACTTTTTATAAGCATGATTTGGTAGCTTGATTGGGTTATTTACTGTCTGTGATCAGGATGTTCATATATTTATGCATTTTTAAGCCTTACATATTACTGATTGAAGCACAGTTACGATGTCTAATTTATCTCTGAATTTGGCAATAATGGAACATAATTATGATCCGAAATAATGATCACAGTTCAGGCCTAACAAATTTGATTTACTGATAAATGAAGTTACTTTGATTTACTGATTTAGTTAAATTTGATTTACTGATAAATGAAGTTACTTATTAAACTTACCTTGGCACTTTATTTAAATATGCACTATAGCCTGGCGTGTTTTTTCCAATATCCAACTGGCGTTGTCTTTTTTCGAGGCGGTGAGGATCAGTTAGTATTTCTTTCTTGCCATCTTTTTTGTTTACTGATTTTTCTGTCAAGGACTTGTCTTTTATGTCGGTTTTGGAGCTATTTTCACTGCAATTTACATCAAAAGCAACAGTTACTACAATAAAACAATTCCTTTTCTCGAAGTTACAATACAAAATGAACCTATTATAAATGTAGTTATGCATGTATAACAATAATTACCTTAATGGCAAGGAATTTTGTGCGAAAGGTTTTTTTTCTCGAATTCGTAGTCTTGTTGAAATGTTCTGTATTGGGACAAGCGGTCGAGAGAGTTTCCTCCGACATTGATCCACTGACGTTGAAGACAAAGTTCTTTTCCTGGACTTTAGGTCTTCCAAATTTTCCGTTGTCATGTTGAAGAAAACTTTTCAGGACAAAATTAAACTAAACTTTACTGTCGAATTGGGCCTTCTGTTCAGTAATCCACAACTTCCCGCGTAAAAAAGAGAATGTTTCTGTGTTGAAAATTTAGATTTCGCGCGTGAAAATGATTCCTTCAAAACAATGCATTTTCCAAATATGGATCTAAACACTGAGCACTAGCTTCGATTTACATACCCATGATTCATTTCTGCTTCACGTGCCGCTGCTGTAAAACAATTTGAACCTGTTTGGAAGAATTTGGAGACAACTATATTTCTTTATTTTGTTTTGAATTCAAATTGATCTGGTTAGATATTCATTATGCCACGTGGTTCATCAACAAAACCTAATTGCTCTTTATATATTCGAAATTTGGATTATAGAACAAGGTTTGTAAGGCTATTTTGTTGGGATCAATTCGTTGTTTTATCTTTGATTTAAACGATAAAGGGCTGGAAGACTTAGACCTACTTAATTTGAAAGTTAAACATTGAAGCTCGTGTCCCTCTTCCTTAGCTCTATCTGTTTTAAAGAGATCATCGATTTTCTAGCATTTACCTAATTGGCGTATTATGTATCAAACTTTACTATATTAACTCCCTGCTGAGTAATAAACGATCACCTCATTTAATAATGCTAACTTGAACAACAAATCCCATTAGCTTATCTGTGAGCCACGGCTGAGACCATACTAAGACCAAGGAGGGACCATAATAAGTAGGCCTATATTGTATTGGAAAGTTTCAAGCCCATTGGATTCAGTTTCAAAGGGATCTATATCCATAAAGATGTTTATTTATGTGAACCAGGACAGAAACCTATCTTATTTATTGTGGTGGTTATAATCATACAATTATTAGATATACCACAAATTTCGCATTTATTTTTGCATACACCTGTGTGGTTACACCCACCTAATCAGAAATTATTCAAGGCTGATAAGCATCTAGATCTGCTCCATTAAATATTGGATTGCCGACCTGCTAGCCAGAGAAGAAGATTTTGATCCCAGATTAGAAGAATTAGTATCGTGGGCGAGATCTAATGATTTTTGAAATAAAGAGTTTTGATTGCCAACATAGATTGTCAGGATTCAAAGAAATGAGGTATTCTGGGAATAAAAGTCTTGGAATTATAGTGTAAATTCAGAACGAAAGCAGGGCATACTTATATTCACGTTTTTATAATCAGACAAAAATCAATTGCTTTCTAAATTCTTCAGAACGTAAAGAGGTGCAGTTTTTACCATATTTTCATGACCCCTAAAATAAAATGTGAAGTCAGACCTTGTAGGTGATATTTATGTTTTGCCTCGTAAAAATGCATCAACATTGTTTTCGAGTAATGTTGACTCTTACGTTTTGATAGTTGATAAGAATTACGAAGTTTCAAAGAAATCTCAAGAAATCAATCAATTACGGAGCCTATTAATTAACATAATACATTGATGCTGGTATTTAGACAAACATTGCTAGTTTAGATCATTAATGTGTTTAGATATATCTGTGATAAAGCTCATAGCATTTTGATTGATTTGGTATTGCTAGGGGTGAAGACCTTCGAAGAATATTTGCACGTTATGGTCCAGTGAGAGACATCTACATCCCACTTGATTACCATACCAGACAATCCAGAGGCTTTTGCTATGTACAATATCTTTTCAATACTTTATGCTCACATAGTCCCATATTACATTTAAGGACCATTAACAATTAACAGACAAACTTTGCTAAATATTTCACCTAATAACATGTTCTGCCAAAACCAGTAAAATAGAGCGTCTCCTTAGGATAACGTATTCAACTGTACTATACTACACAATATTTTACTATCTGTATTCTGAGTTTCGTTTTCTTCCATTGCGGCAGGATTGTGTACAAGGTGTTTTGTATAAAGTCTATACTAGACAGAGACATGTGACAAGATTTGCTAAGAGACTTAAACAAAAGGCTCAACTGCTTAAAGATAACATAATAAAGAGATTCAAGCCGCAAAAAGGTTGTTTGCGTAAAGAATAAAATGTTAGAGGTTCCCCCGTCTGTTTCACAAGTTCATAAAGCATAGGTGGAAAGCATGACTACTGTCTGTAGCTATAAGATGCAACTCTGTATCTGTGAAAAGCATCTTGAGAGTATAAGGGCAACATAAATCTGTGAAAAGCATCTTAAGATCAAATCTTCTTGCAAAGCCACTTGGTCGTGTTAAAGTAAAGAGGCATTTCTCATTAGCTAGGTAGCATTAAATACAAGCTGATAAAAGTCAAACATGACAAGGTTGAAAGAACAGTTCACAAGAAAGATATGCTAGACATGTCAAGGTTTTGATCAAAGATAAATCAATCAAGATTTAATGATCTCAAGCTTTGCCTTGTCTTGTGACAAGTAGCAATTCTTCTAAAAGCAAGGTTAAATTAACGTATTCTAAAGGTTGTTTAAAGGAAAGAAAAGTTTCATTTCTATCTACATACAGCTGTGTTGTATCAAAGTTAGGCCATTCGTTTTCTTCTTCTTTTGTACTTTTTCATTGTTTGTGACAATAATCCATCTTTGAAAGACAAGACACTATATTATTCTTTGACCACCAACACATTTGAAGATATTCGTGACGCTGAAGATGCACTTCACTACGAAAATGGTGTTAAAGTCCTTGGAAGGGAGCTTGAAGTTCAGTTTGCGGAGGGTGATCGCAAAAGTAAGTTACTTTAAATATATGTTAATGTGTTTTCCTTGTAGGGCTATTTGATGTATCAGAATTTTGATTTATGTAGACCCGATATTTGTCACTAATTTTGATATACGTATTCACGATCCTCTCTTCAGTTATCAATAACTGCTGGCCAAACATTTAGGAGAGACCGGGGTCACTTCGGACGCGAGTGACTTCAGACAGAACAGTTTTAGTTTAAATAAAAATTAAACCTCTCAGTATGTTAAATACAAAGGTAAAACATACCTATTGCCAAAATTTTAGATAATTTCATCAAGTAATAAAAAAGTTATTATGGTTTGAAACTTTGTCCCGCTTTTGTGTATTATTTGTTCTCGAAGAAAATCCACGCAACCAACATGTTGATGTTTGGTACCATTTTGAAGCCATTGACGTTGTGTGCCTCATACTGAAGTTTCATGCATGTGCGCTTTGAAAATTCAACTGCAGAAATGATATTCTTCAATGTTTATGAACGGGGTGACTACGGTCAGAGAGTCATAACATAGCAAAGCGATGAAGAAGTAAAATATCAAGCTGAGAAACAATGGTAAATCCTAAATTAAGTGGGTGTCACGCTTCTCATTCCATTCAAGTTTGACACGCTCCAGCTGTGATGTTGTGTAAACATTTCAGAGCACGCTTGATCCGTCGGCTTAAAATATGTGGAAATAAGATGGTCTAGTTAAATATAATATCAAATTGTGGATGAGAAATCAAGTATGAAGTGCATTTAATTACAGATATGTCTCAATTTATATATGTCGAAGTGTTTGGTTTACTCTTGTTGATTTGCAAGCATGTTTTGTTTCCGTTTGGGGCCGCTGTGAATATACGGCTTGCGATGACTATTTCGACACGCTAAAGAAATTATAAATATAAGCATGGTTTGTAATTTATGAATAATTTCATCGATTTCTCTGAGTAGATGAATGATAAAGCTTTCGATTTATGTCAATAAACATTTGTTATGTGCATTGCTGAGAGTTTAAATTCACTGTCCAGAGTCACCCCAGTCTGGCCGAAGTCACCCTGCTCGACTAGGGGTAAAAGAATGATTAAATACTCGGCACTCAAATATATTTCCTTTTCCAACAATTTACCCTTTTAAACATGGCACAATAGCTATTAAATGATATACGATTTATTTGTTTCGAGCGAAAAATAAAATAATTAGAAGTAAGAAACCAAAAAGCGTCCGATGTGTACCCGGTCTCTCCTACATTATTTAATTAATATTTCTCTTGCTCCTGAAATTTAGGCAAACATTTTTTCAAATTTACAATTGAATCTCATTTCAAAATCACAATATTGGATTGGAATTGTTCTTGCTTTTCCCCAAAAGAAAAATTAGGATAATTCTATTGAATTATTGAGAATTATCCAGATCCGAAACAATGAAACTTCTAGACTCAGAACTGTCTTATTTGTTGTAAAATCGCACCTTTTGTCAAATACGTCACTACTAGCTACTACAAGACAATGAACTGATTGATAAATTTAATGAGTGATGGAAAACAACTCAGCTGGTATTCATGCAGGCTAATAATAGTGAATCTAACTCAAGGGCCATTTACACAGTAGCAAACGAGACACGGTACTCGTCAATTAACACAAAGGTGTGAAAGTATAAAGTGGTTTTGAGCACAGGTCAAGCAATAGCACTGTCTAAACAGCTTTTTCAGACATTGAATAACGGCACCGTGTCTAGTCTACTATTTTGAGCGGGCCGCTACAACCATTTCCCAAGGTGGTCTCGGCCTGCTCAAAAAGTGGGCACTTTGCGATTTTGCAGGATTATGGCGTCATCAGAGATGTTGCGTCTCTTTACAGTGGAATGCTGTCGTATTATTTTGCTCAGCCCGAGTAAAAATAGGCACCGGCGACCTTGAAAACAGTTTTTAATCCCTTTATAAACACCAAAAATTAGCAACACGGGCCAGTTTTTTAATAGAACCTAAGGTGTTGATTGACGAGTGCCGTGCCTATTTTGCTGCAGTGTAAATGGCCTTTCAATTGAAATTTGTCTCCTTTTCCTTAGTTTAATTTTGCTTTATTGATTATAGCACCACATGAAATGAGAGGCAGAGATGATGATGGACCTTCAAGAGGCGGTGGAGGAGGATATGGAGGGTGAGTTAACTAACAAAGGTAGTTAAAATTGCTATCAGTGGTGGTAAATTGCTTGCATGTGTGGTTTAAATATTCAACTTTGTTAATGACTCAATACTCGTCATATGTGATCATTTTGATTTAGTGCCATTGACTGAACGTCTTTTAAACAATTATTATTATTATCTGGGTAAAATAAGTGATTTTATTTGTTTACGTTTGTTTTCACGTATAGTCGCCGTCGCTCCAGGTCACGATCAAGATCAAGAAGTCCACGTAGACGTAGTCGAAGAAGCAGATCATCAAGTCCTAGAAGAAAAAGTAGAGATTATGACACTGACCGTCGAAAATCATCACATGGACGGGAATCTCGATCTCCAGTCAAGTACAGGTCAAGATCAAGAAGTATGTATTATTCATCAATGCTATGATGCTAATCCGTCAATGCTATACTTTGACGCCCTAAGGAAATGTAACATTTTACTGCTGCCAAGTAAGATATATATAGGATTGACTTCTTTTAACAAAACTACTTACATACTTTGGTCTGTTTTAGATTAAGGTTTGTCTTTGCTAAGAGGAGAGTGTTAGTCAGTAATTGGTGCACAGTTACCTATGAGCTATTGATATTTGGAGCACAAGAAGGCACGTAAGGAGAAAACAAGAAGGCATCAGAGAATCGCATCGAATGATTTTCGCCTTTTCACCTTGGAGTTTTCTCCTGAAATGACTTGAGTGGGATAAATGTCAATAGTGTATGGCAAATTGTTCGTCAACTGCTATGTATTATAACTTACACAAATTTTGTAAACATTTACTTGACTTTGTTACTCATAGTTGAATGTTGTTGTTGAGTACAAATTGTAGGATTGATTAAGTTTTCAAACCTAGGTTTGTTTTTGTTGATATGATGAATCAGATTGATCGAATCATTGTAGTTATAATGAGATTTTAATAATTGACATTTCAAGTCTAATAATTGACAAACAACAAACAATTTGTGTCTATACTATTTGCGATATGCATTGCCCACTACTTCGGTAGTTTGAGCACTCTGGTATGGCACATATGCTTTTTTCATGTGATGAGCTTTTACCACATTGACCAACTCATCTTGACCTAGGTATATACCAAAGTCAGTCCCTTGTTCACTCACTGAGTAATACTGATGAAGGCTAATGGCCAGAAATATGTACTTGTCTGCTGCTATCAAACAATTTAGAAATTTGGCTTATGTCCAGCATAAACATTGACATTTTTAAAACAAAACTGAAGACTTACCTTTTTAACCTAGCTTTTAAGAAATAAAACAATTTTACTTTGGACAATTTTAATTAACACGATGCTTTATTTTATTCTATCTTATTCAATTTTATTCAATTACGTAACAAAGATTTAACTTATTTTTATGTTAAATAAATTATATATTTTTACTTGTGAAGCGCATAGAACAGTAATGAACAGTAATATGCGCTATATAAATGCTATTATTATTATTATTATTATTATTATTATTATTATTATTATTATTATTATTATTATTATTATTATTATTATTATTATTATTATTATTATTATTATTATTATTATTATTATCATTATCATTATTATTAATATTATTATTATTATTATTATTATTATTATTATTATTATTATTAATATTATTATTATCATTTTATCATTATTATTATTATTATTGTTATCATTATTATTATAATTTTTATTATTATTATTATTATTATTATTATTATTATTATTATTATTATTATTATTATTATTACTATTATTATTATTATTATTATTATTATTATTATTATTATTATTATTACTATTGAAAGAACTTGTTGTGATACGTAGGTTATATCAAAAACATAAATTAAATGGATTATATTTCTTTCTATTTCTAGGTCGTTAACATAAAGGGGAATTGTTTATTAAAAAGTCTTAACTACATTATGCATGTCTCTAAGTGTTTAAATAATAAAATGTATGGCATGTAAAATAGCATAATTATTTTTTAAAAGCAACAACTAATCTGACATTTATATAATAACTGTTGTGTGTAGTTCTTTAATTTAGTATGTTATATTTGTATCATGATTGATCAATAATTTGATTGTAAAGTATGTCTTTCTTTGTCTGTTTTTGATATAGAGATTACTCCATGGGTATTGTGTCCAAACGTATTCATAAGTTATGTCGTATCATGAAACGAGGCTCTGCAAGCTAGTGAATTTCATGATACTGTACCAAACAACTCATGAATTAAATTTGTATTGACACGATACCCATTAAATGTTCTTTTTGTGTAATGCCAAACGAGATTTCGACTATACAGTGAACCTGTATATAACGGCCAGCTACGAGAGGTAGATAAACTGACCACTATAGACAGGTGGCCTCTATATACAGGTTTGATTCAATAGAAAATACTATTTTAGACATTGCAAGGGTGGCCGCTGAATAGAGGTGACCGTTATTACAGGTTTGACTGCAGTAAATAAAATTGTGAATAGAAAACATGATTTGTATCACGCTTGCTGAAAAAGTACAACTGCTAGTCAGTTTTAATTTAAATTAATTGTCTTGAAATAAGTTACCACAAGACTTTGATATCTACGCTGGAGACAATAGAGTCACTGCAAAGGTCATCATCTGAGTTATCGAATCATTTTATTTTTCATACATTTTTCCAAAATTTTGCCAGACAAGAGGTGGACGTATCGTGATTCGATGTGAGAAAGTGATATGCGTCACTGATTGGCTAAGATTAAAAAACAAGCGAATAATATCGAAGCCGAAGCAAGTAAAGAATGGAAAATCTCGCTGGGTATTAAATAAAGTGCCATGCATCGTACTTTGTATGTGATATGTAAACGAGATAATATGAACGACTTGATACGAGGATTCCGATGCTGATAGTATCAGATAGCTCTAAAGAATAAATGCCTATCCAATCTTTTCCGGATTCGGATTAAATTTCAATCGATTTTGATCAGATCAGACATATCACAGCCAAGATTATTTAATTTTTCAGAATTTCAAGCAATTCATTGCATCAAAGATATTGTAGTGTGCATGTATTGTATCATATAGCCTTTGTAAACGTATTTCCTGTAAATCTGTATACAGTCAAACCTGTTATAACGGTCACTTCTATACAGCGACCACCTGTCTATAATGGTCATTCTTTCAATGTCTAAAATGGTATTTTCTATTGAATCAAACCTGTATGTAAAGACCACCTGTCTATAGTGGTCAATTTATCAACTTCTCTTAGCTGGCCGTTATATACAGGTTTCACTGTATGTCACCTGTCAATATGCAAATCACTCTCTTCATCTTCGACCATCACTGAGTAAAGTTAGTCATGTCATAGAGGCTCTGTCATTATTGTTATACACGTATCAAAGCCATTCTCTCCCTGACAGTGGCCAACCTCCAACATTATATCAGAATATATTACGTATCAAGATTAGTTATAAAGTAACTCATTACACGTTACATTCACGTACGTTACAATATTAATGCGTTGTCTGTATTCTAATAAGACACTGCACAGTTGAAAATTGTCAATGTAGTAAAATCTACATAGAGGTTGGATTGGCAATGTATTTCAGTAAAGGGTTCATCACTTCATTGATTTATTTTACGATTTGGTATTTTTCTATGTTTGTTTAGTTTTACCATCTATAAATTCGTATTCTGACGTTTTAATATTATGTGACTCGGACAGCCCTAGCAGGCTAAAGTTTACAGAGTTTATCTGTAACATTTTTCGAGCTGTACTCGGAGTCAGATTCCTTTACTAGGACGTTTTGGGATTGGGATTTCAAATTTCCGATTGCTTTACACTCTGCTCTTCCAGGCAAACGCGCAGACGGATTATACGAATTTCTTCAGGAATCTGGGCATCGATATTCTGATAAATAGACTGCAGTATAGAAGAACGTCAAACATATTCAACAAAGTATGTTAATTGGACTGGAAGAGTTGCATGTTTCGGATTCGGATTGTGATCCAGATTTGGTTGTAATCTCAACGGAATTCACAGCAGCTCAGAAATTGAATCTGTTACTTGTCATTCATCACTATCCCTGAATAGTTTGTCTGTAGGGAGTGGAGAGGATTTCTCACGATTGACAATCCGGAAGGTTTTAATTTTGACAGACATTCTACTGAAATGACATAATAATAAGCTGAATTGAAATCTTCCTGTTAAATACCAATAAAAAAGTAGGTGTCATGCTTTAAATAAAAATGCCTCAATATAGATAATGATTTGATATAACCTCAAATAAATGTCAGACTGTAGAATGTTTTTTATTTGAAGATTTTGATGTTCTGTTTTCATTTTAGATGATGGTAAAAGTTTTTAGCCTGCGTGCAGAAAGTTTTGTTTTGAGTCTGCACGCAGGCTAAAAAGTTTTATGAGGAGGGGAGAAGTGTGTCATATGCTCTCATGTTAAAAGCATGCATAGCGGTTTAGTATAAAATCTTGTTTTTATCTAATTACATGTTGCTTCTTCATTGCATTTTTAAAACACTATACAAGATGTTTTAGTAATGAATTATATAGTTTACTTTTCGTTAGCGTTTATCGTTAATTTTATTTCTAATTTAAAAGTGTGAAGCAAACATTTTAAAAACCGCTAAGCATGTTTCAACTTGAGTTCATAGCGGCCGCCGGTCAGTTTTACCCGTTAGAGTTCCGCAAATAAAAGTGACACATAAATGATTCGTAGGTTTTCTTTTTCAATTTCTAGCTGAATGTTCTAGCAGGATGGATTTGTATAGAACTATTTTTCTATCCCTTTATGTCACTGATGCGTTTTGCAAAAAAAATCATCTCAAATCTATTTCTGTCCTATTCTAACCTGAGTTCCAGCATATTTCAACTCTGTAGAAAGAAAAGATTCGTTATGTTGGAATTTGATACCCAAAAATGTTTTAAAACCTTTGAAAAGTAATACATAGAATGATAGAAGGGGTATGTCTTGGTGTGTTGCTGTCATTTGATGATGAGATGTACCTGTTTAATGGTTTTCAAGGGTATACGAACCATAAATAATCTTTGAAGGATTGGTAAATTTTGTTCAAATAAGCTTAAAATCTGCTAATTTTAAATCATCTTAAAGTTTTAAATTTTGCAATAAAAATCATGATAATTCATTGCTTCAAATCTGAGTGATGTAAGTCAGACTAAGGGTCTTATTTTGAGTCAAAAAGTCATAATAAAACATAAGATGTATGTAAGTAAACATCTTCTGTTGACGTATTTCACCTATCCATCATCATTTTGAACAAATAATGGTGATTACTTAGAAAAGGTTTGTCAAACCAAAGTCAAACAGTACATTAACTATTTATTATAAATCTGGTTTGCGAATAAACGGATTGCGGTATCTGTGGTTTGAACTTTTTGTCCATATAGTTTAATGTCGATCAATTGGACACTTTAATAAGCTTATACACGGTTAAGTATCGTATTTAAACCACATAATGAATAGTTTCCCTTTCTTTGTATATTACGGGTTCAATTGTATTGGGTTCTGGTAGAATAAAGGGTCCATTGTTGGTATTTTCGAATTGCAATACTATCAGGAATATGTTAACGGTATCTTATACCTCCATAGTTCAAACTGGAGGAATTTTAACAGCGAAATCATTTGATAATAACGAAAGAAGCATTCAAAAATTACCAAAATTATCAGCATGTTCTGAACCGTTGTTAATTGCTGTTGTTAATTCCGAACAGGCTGTTAATTGCAAAAAAAAAAATAACAGCATCGCATTCATGAAAACATTCAAATATTCCAACATAGGCATGGCAGACGTGCAGATGAGCAGGGGTTAACCCTGACTCTCCGGTAGGAGTAATATTCCCCTCTATTCATATTTCAACATGAACCGGATTATTAGAAATGAATGTCTTGCCAGACACATGCCAGACACATGCCAGACACGATGGAGCTGAGGTATATATAAATTCTTTTGTCTTTTCTTTTTCTAGCAACCTATTTTCGATTCTGCATCTATTTCTGTGTTTGTTGAGTTCTTGGCTGATGTACCTTGCGGCTATTGCAATTTTTTTTAATCACATTCAAATCTTTTTTTGCTTAGCTTTTTTAAATTTTTTCAAGGGTATATATGTTCCTTTTAAAAAGTATTTGGGTTATCTTTTTCATGATCTGAACCATTTTTATGGACAGTGATCCATCCAAAGTTCTCTTTGAATGTCGAAGCGCAATGGAAGATACCCCTTGACTCTTTTTCAGATCGGAGTTAAAATTCTGACTCAGTGCAACTCTTAGGGATCGCTCATTATTTATGGCCGGGGTTGGGTAAATAAAAAATTATTGTCAAAAATGGTTGGGTAAGCAAAAAAAAACATTATGCAATGATATCACCAATTCCATTTGAAATACAAAGTGGAAGGAAGCGATGCATTTTTACCTCTCATTTTCATCTAAAGCCGCAATTTTGGCTGTAAGCTTGAAAAAAGAACTTTCATATCCTTGTGCAAGTAGTATCAAAAACAAAGCACCTCGATATTTTACTTAGGGTTGGGTAAAAAAGTTTATGACGTTCTTTACGGTTGAGTAAAAGGAATATATAGTTGAAAAATTGGAGCTCTTCGGTCCCAACCCCGGTCATAAATAATGAGCGGTCCCTTATATGCACAAGGTCAACTGGAGAGTCTTCAAAGTTCAAATGACGATATACTAGCTAGTCAAGAGGTCGATGAAGTTACATGCGGGTGAATATATGTAGGGTGCTTACGTGAAGAAGCGTGAGACTTCAGTTGATTAAAAAGTCTAAAAATCTAACACCATTTGCATTTGAGCCGTAACTGACTACTCCAGGAAACAGGTTAGAGAGTTATATAATCCTTTACTCCGTTCTAGAAAGAGGTCAATGGATGGAGAAACGTTACACTGACGTGTCAAATAATCCAATTCTTCTTTTTCCGCTTCTTTCTATTTCTCAGCTCAACTATTCCTTCATGGACAAAGATAAAATTCATTATAAATTAAAATCATCGCTGTTCGTATAATGGACTGTGTAGATAGAGGATTGGGAACAATTCTTATTGTTAACAATATAGAGGCATGGTGCCCAATTAGTGATTGCAATATATGTTATAGCCTCACGTGTTATCGACAGGCATTGTTGGGCGAAAGCCATTGAAATAAGATCATTATTATCTAAGCCTCATTTGTTGATCTTCTTATGGACTCGTTATACAGTATGACATACATACCTGATATATACAGTACTAGTGAAGTGAACCCGCTCCGCTGGGTGAAACTTTAAAATGATTTGAAAATGAAAATAATAGAAACCTTAAGACACGAAACATGGCCTATGTTGTGACAAATAATTATATGATACCCCATGAAAAATTTGGTTTTGATACGTTTACCAGGAGAAGCGTGAATCTCGAATATTGTTAATACAGACAGACATACATCGACGTTTATATAGTAGATGAATTATTCAAACCTATAGTTGTGACATACAAATTAAGTGTAACGGGAGTCGGACTGTAGAGTTTGTCAAGGTTTGGGGTCGATATATGCGTCAGCTCTGTTCCAACAAACGCTCAACCCTATTTAGTTGAAACCTCGCCCGGAAACCTCGTCGATAAGCTAACATGATATCCGCATAATATACTGTACCGCCGGAGTGGCGGAGTTCAAAGGGTGTATATGTGTAGCCACAACAAAGCTGATAAATAAAACCACAATATCAAAGAAATGGTTGATTTTCAAATGAAGTGACACTCCATGTTCTATCCATAAAGAATGACACAAAAACATTATGGCAATGGGGTTTGAATGATTACATAATTATATACAGCTACGGTTGAATACTATAGTGCAAATATAATAAATGAATAGGGTTTAATACGTAATAAAAAGGTGATAAGTTATCTAATGATTAAAAATATATAAACAAACATGACATCTAGATTATAATCATGAAACAAATAACCAAAAGGAAATAATAACCACACCTATTTTACTCCAATACCATATATGTCATCAAAGAGAACACAAATATTTCAATCTACATGACCATCTATTGACAAACATTTTTGCGTTTCACTTGTCTGTAACAGGAAACTATTCATAATCACACTGTTCCATTCGAACGATACAACTGTTTCACATTTTGTAACAAACAATAAGTAAGTGTTAAAAATACCACGCTATATGTCTTATCAATAAATTTTTATCCGGATATCAGAGTATGTACTCCTGCCTGCTACAATAAGCCTCGCTATGTCAATAATCAAACATCGTTGCATTATTTTAGAGATTGTGTTCCATTGATCTCAGTTTTATGGAGTGAGCACGGAACACAGGCTTATCTCTGGCCTAGTCTATTATAGCCATCCAACACATGCTTGAAGACTATAAAGAGGTTTGTAAGTGGTGGTCCCACTTATAAGGAGTATAAGGTCTTTATGGTGGTGACTTTGATCACCCATGCATTGCTGTACAGATATTTGCACCAAATGCACAGTCAAGTTGTTGTTCCATATTACATCCCTGTCATATGCGACCACTTCCCGCGTAAAGTCTATTTCCGAAGGTATCGATCAGCTGTTACCATTCCTGATGCTTTGCTGAAGGTGGAAGATACTATATATACTCAAATAGGGTCTGAAGAAGAACACTAATAATAATGATAGAATCATATGGGCTCATATATGATCTTATTGACAGAAGTAGGGCTTGAATACTGCCTAGTTACGAAACTGTATAATTTATGCCGTAAAGACAAACAAAAACGAAAAAAAAATTACACGAATAAGTCACATTGATTTAGACATAATTGAACAAGATGTTCTAATAAATGTTATAACAATATTCTCTTATGTAGCCGATTGTATAATTTAAACGACTTTAAACCGGTTATGCGTCACATAAACAATCGGCTTTCTTAGCGGCATAAAGACGACTACTTAGTGTAGATGTTGTCTATACTGTTTAAAATGTCCCGCTGTCTTCTCATATATAACAGTGAGTTATATGCGTATACAGATTAATTATACTATGACTATACCTACTACTGTTGAGCTACCACCAGCTAGTACAACATTTAATGTTTCCGTTTTTAAATTCCTAAATATAATATCAGCAAGTATAGCAAATATTCTTCTGGAATTTGTTTACTATCTTTAACAATAAAGGTCATCAGAATCAAAAATAAATGAAAATAAATAATATGGGGTCAACTATAATAATATGTGATATGAGGTAATATGTGCGCGTTTTACTAAACTGTAAATATAAACAACTGATTTTATACTTTTTTTCTTCGTATTCTATCATGTACTCATTCAATCGATGAACAACCAACGGCCCACCCTCTTTATTATTATTATTACTTATCGTATCGTAAATACTGTAACAAACAATTACATATACACTTACAATATTACAATAGTAGGGCGTGGTGGAATACATATGTATACATTATTACAGTAGATGATGTCATTGTTGATGCAATTTTGTTTTGATGCTTTCATATATGTAGTACTGTATCATGCCGCATGTAACAAGGTGTTAGTTATCATCATCATCATTTATTCAGAACCTGATAAGTTTTACAATAACTTTTTTCACAGGACTGATTTACGTAATAAACTAGGGAATAAACATAAAATATTGTTGATTACAATAATATATAGATATAAATACAGCTACAAGGTTAATTAAATACGAACTTAACAGTTAAGATGCTGTAATTTTATTGGTATTTAAATGCTTCTCAAGTTATAGACCATATAGACTACAATGCTGCATGTGTCCACGTACTGTTGCTACTGATGACTTCACACAAAAGACAGTTTCGATTTGAAATGAATACATGGGACTCAGCTCCACTGTGCAAATAATTTTCAGAGAATAACTTACTGAAACACTTATGTATCAATGCAACACAGTATTAAAATACTGCCCTGTTAATTAACAGTATAGTCCAACGATACCACAGTATCTTTTATAATGTCATATGATTATAAGGCTTCATTGTGATAGGCTGTTAAAATAATATGTATAATGATTGTATTGTATAGAGCAAAAGAATCCTTTTAATCATTAATTAAATAAGAGGGTCCCGAACATGTTGCGTTACCGCGGTGGCGGAAACATTTGAGAAACAATGTATCGTGCATTTGGATTTTCAAGTAAATACTCTTTGTGAGTTTTTTGAATTGTTTCGTATCATCCTATGATCAGATATCACGTACGCTGTACAAATAGAGGACCATTACATGTCATACCAAGTATACATTCACGGTAGAAATCAAACGGGTGTACAACAGCATATTGTCTCCTCTCTTTTATGCATAAAATTTACCACATTTTTGGAATTTTACAATGAAGACAATAACTATTATAATCTTGAAATCTCATTATGTAAATGAATATAATAATTTCAATATCAGTTTATTTAAATTATTTTAAATGATTGATATAATATTATGAAAAGAAAGTTTTGTTTAAATAGATACAAAGCGGCTTTTCTTTTGTTGCAATTGGAGGAAACTTTTTAGTGAGGAGTCTGCGTTGCATTAATATGTTAATCTTTTTGACCTTAAAACAATCTTTTCTGTGTTCAAGCACGTTCACATTACCACAACACGCTAACGACTAAACAAGTCTTTCTTTTGAAAAGCAAGTGAACAGTTTATTAAGTCAAAACTCTTCAAAATAATTCAAGAATGGATTTACCTGTTGAAATGACTCACATAGTCTTTTATTATTATAATAGCTACATACATAAATACTTGATATATTTGCTGTGTTCAGACGTGAACTGTTATGGAGTGTTGATAGAGCTTATCAATGCAAACAAACTTCAACCTTTTGTCTAGTTGAAAACCACAAAATCTGTATCAATGAAATATAACAGATACGTCATTTCAATAATTGAAGTGTGACGAGTAACTCCTGACCTCGATCGGATGTATATTTAGTAAACCTCGTTTTCATTGTATAAATCTACTCAACTTTCGCATTGAAGAACATCATGAAATACATTTTTTAACGATGTTAATTTGACAAAATGAATTGATTTTTCATATTATTAGTAATAATATAAAATATTAAAATATGATTTGTTTTAAGTTTATGTTTTTGATGTAATCATTGCTTCATTGATTGTATCACGGCTCATAGAATTTGGATGTGACGAAGTAGTTTCCGCTTGCTCATTCACTTCAACTCTTACCGCCGACAAAATATGAAATGATGTTATGTTTTTTCTGGCTTATTTCAAAGCAGGATGCAGGAAATGTTTTTCGATTGGTAGATGAGTAAAATTATAAAGTTTTTTACACGCTGATTTGTTTACAAATATCAGTTATATGGGAGTTGATCAACACAGAAGTCAAGACATAACGTTATCCGATAAAAAATTTATACAAAAAATTGTTTTGTCATTTTAGTATATCATTTAACGACATTATTATCACATTGGAGTTACATTAATTTATATATTCTAAATATTGGATGTTACAATTAATAGTGGAATAAGAAGATCTATTTATTATTCTTTTATCGGACCAAAAAAGTCCCCGATGGTGGCTGAAGGAGTAGCTTTGTTTCGGTTTCGAAGAAGAACGAATAGTGATAATATAATGTTTAATTGTAATGATATAAGTCCAGATCCTAATTTAGATATCGAAGCAGCTGTAAAAAAAATGGAAGATGAATTATGGTGTAGTACAACAACAACAACAACATCAATAAGAGATACACGTGATAAGATTATTTTATCATCTAGAAATCAAGAAAGAAAAAATGTCTCTTCACCAGAATCAATGGACGTAAGTATTTGATGTAATATAAGGAAATAATAGTTAATTCATTACACAAAATGCAGCATGATTGTTATGATTTGATATTAAATCTACAACATTTTTAATTTAATACCAATTAAATCTATTATGAAGTTAGCTTGAAAAAAATGTTCGATCAGAACGAAGCTAACATGGCGAACGCACGTGGTCGTTACAATTATCAGGTTTTTCATTAAAAAGGTTGTCAAGACAACACAATTATTATAGGTCCATTTTTCGATATTGTTAATGATCAAGTTTTGTCTTGTTAATATAAGTTAGCAATAGTAGTAATTTCCTTGTCTATTCTTACAGTATTGCCAATTCAATATTTAGCGAATCAGATTCATCATGCAGAATATGAACACTTGTACATCCGAATTGACTAGACTTGAACTTCGCATCAAACTCGTCTACACATTTTGCACAGAGCATTCAAATTTCTATTAATTACAAAAATAATTGATTATTTAATTTGAGCAACTGTAATCATCACACGTAATTATGAGCACAAGTCTTAAGATTTAAAAGCTATTCGGTTATCTTATAGCCTAGGCAAGTCGTAAACAATTTACGAGTACAATGTTAGAAATGCCTGTAATACCTGACTTTTATGTGATTGTGTGTGTGTGTATAATTTTATTTCGATTCGTAACCAAAATGAGCAAATGCTCGTTTATACATTGATACGAATTTAAAAGTAAGTTATTAATTATAATATTGTAAATTAGTAGATATAATGATAAGGATAATAGTATTAATAATATAATATAATTTTTATTTTATTATTATTATTATTTTTTTTTGTGTGTATACGCCTTATAAGTAACATCGAGGCATTAAAATGTAATGGCTATATCTAATTTACTGTGAGTATATTCTACCAATTAAAGACTAATTATTTAGAATTTCTTTTGTTATAAGATCGTTTAAGATGCCAAGATTGTGTTATCGTCCCGCCAATGTTGTAACAAGTTCAATATAAATTTCAAAATGAGACACATGTATTTAATAGATTACCACATGGAATTGTACGAGAGCGTCAACATTAATATTACACTCGTCTGTTTAATGATGAAAATTAAAGTAATTATTAATCGGAATAAAAAATCATTTTGTAATTGAATGTTGAAAGAGACAGACGTGTTTGAAAACTTTATCGAGTTAATGGGATTATAAGTACTTTATTGGTATTCATTAATTATTACATTAAAGAAAGATGATATTATCTATCACCAATAATAAAGGTAAAGTATATTGCTAATTGCTATATTGTTTGCATTCTGCGATAATGTTTTTGAGGTTTTTCGCATGAAAATAATGGTTTTTGCAATGCAATAAAATGGAAAATATAATAATGAATTGTTAGTGAACTGTTAGTGATAATAAACTTAATATTCACACATTCATTTATTTTGTACTTATTATCGTTATAAACAATTTTAAAATGTACCGTTGGTGTGTACAAATGTACAGCACTGTGTATAGATGTATCCTGGTATATATAAGAGTTTTGTTATTATAAGAATCTTCTTTGACAAAATCCGACAAGTAAAGTCAAAAAATTAAAATTTTCATATTATATTATTAAAAAATAAATTTGATAATAATTGGCAATATTTCTTAATTTATAAAAATAAATTAGAATTTGTGTTAGAGTTCATGTTATATAATGAAATAAACTTGATCAGCTTATGACTCCTTATTAATATTATTACATGAATATAATATACCGTTTTCACTGTATATATATATATCATAAATCTGTCTTTTAGGTTGTGAAACCAAAACAGATAATTTAGTAATATTAATTATCTTGCGGAAAATTTGCTTCGCACGAAAAACAAGATTTGCCTGTGTTAGACTAAATCTATTCCAATATTTCAATTATTGTTATTATATTTCGTCTATGATTTCACAAAAACATTTGATGACGCATTATAGACAGAATATAAAATATGTAGATAGTGTGCTGCACATTGGGCATCCATGATATAATTAATGTAAGTGTTGGAATAATTTAAAGGGGCAAAAATGACCGTCAGGCGCTACGCACTTAGGATCACGTGCATGTTTATTGTTTATAGCACAATGTTTATTGTTGACATGAATTTATTACAAATTAGGCTTGCGTATAACAATAGTTTCAAAGCGAGACGGTTGAATTACGCTAAGCATAAATTCAAATTGATCTCGCAGCGGTCGCCGGTCAATTTTGCCCCTTTAAGCACAACCGTAAGATTCTACAAATTGTAATGCTGATCATTGATTGGATAACGCATTATTTTCAATACTCCTTTCATATTCTGCCAGTTTCCGGGACGCTTATGCATCCAGGAGGGGAACACTCCCATATGATGGATTTAGGTTTCCTTTAAGACTTTCTAGAGAACTTTGACATTTAATGAAGAAATTATGATATTTTGAATAACTTTTTTTAAATTTTTGGAGCTTTTTGAGTAGCGTTAACAGCTGAACTATTGGAACACTTTTGGAGTACTTCACTTTTTACGCCCGTCCATGCAGAGCTTATATGCTACCCCCTCGGGTTTTATGCATTTGCCCCCAGAACTTTAGGCCCAGTAAAGTAAGAACTCGAGCAGTTATTTAAATAAGAGCTTGTAAGTAATTTATAGAAATCATTTCCCGTGTTATAGGCAATATTTTCCAAGGTTTATAGTAAATTGTAAGCAGATTAAGTTGAATGCATTTAATTTCCATGGTTTTTAATCAATACATAGCAAATTCAAAATCATTTGTTCGATTCACGTACAAATATTATCAATTAAATAGCCAGGAAATTAGATGTATTCGTGGCTTTAAAATGAATGATTGTAAGCAATGTTTGGTTTTGTTGGTAAATACGGTAAATTCTAAAGCTAATAATGTCAGTGGACGATATAGAAGGGGTTACCTCTAATTAACGGTCATGCTGAAATGAAATTTTGAAGAAAAAAAATACTCTTTCTTGTTTTCAGACAAATAAAAAACAAACAAAACTCATTTATGAACAATGCTATGACGCAGGCAATGAGAAAACCCCATTCAAACTAATATAGATTGAAATAATGATCCGATACTTCAACAATCCGATTAATCTATAATTTTCTGAAATGTTACGCAACAAATTGATTGAAGTGAGACAGATACGAGAACAGCTGTCCCGCCAGTCACTATATATAAACGATTACTCGTCTAGTTTTATTATTGTTTGGCAAATTCTTGTGTTTCTCAGCATCTACGTGAGAAAGGTAAACTTAATCATTTAACAAATTAATGCAATTGGATCAAACGGAGCCTTTCCAGAATAATGTGTGACATCAGAGTTAATTTGATATTATGATGTACTAGCAATTAGTGTTGGTCCACCTTGCATGATGTATATAAATTTCGTAGCAAGAGATATTTATAAATACGTCTACATATATGTTTTTGATTTTCAAAATATCAGTCAAGTTTGAATGAGATTATACTAGTACAGTAAAATGTTTACACATAACAACTATACTATTTGTTTTTCGATGCCAAAAAAAATTCATAAATTTGTTAGGCAGTCTAGATTTAGTTTATATGTGAGATTTTTAGATTGTCTATGATTGGAATAAAAGTCGATCAAAATTCAAAAGTATATTTCAATTGAAATTTAATTTGATACGTTTTGATTTTGAATGAACATAAACAACAAGAGGAAATATTTTTAGATGAATAGAAAAAAGGGGAAGCTATTTTTGAGAATATAAATGAGTAATTCGTTATTTAAAATACAAAACCAATGACGTCATCATTGAACTCTGATTCGACCATCCATGGGTTCAAAACGTGAACAATGCATTGACCTATGATAAAGTAAACTCTACTAGAAGTGTACATGTAGAAAATATGTAATGTTGTGAATTGATACGTTAAAGCAAATAATGTATTTCTTTCGCAGTGATTTCCCGTTTATTTGCGCTACCTGACTGATAAATGTTTTGATTGTTTTACGCGCCAAATTGACTAGCCATGTGCTTTGTTTCGAATTACGATGCTATATCCGAAATGATATATACCGATTCAGAGCGAAATCGCTCAAACTTGTAGCATCCTTGGCACTTGAAAACTCTGTTATTTTGAATGTTGACAATAATGTACAGAACACGGTTTATACCTAATTTAGAAATAGTTAAGATCTCAAAAGAGTTATGGAATGTTTGTGAGACATAATAACTCAAGTCTGGTTAAAGTTTGCATGAACTAATTTCATCTGGATTACTTTTGATTGATTTAATTTGTTAATTTAAAAATGAGAATTTTGACATGCAAATAAAGGGAGTCTGAAACAACTCCATTCTCCACTTTATATACAGCCTTGAAAAAACATTATTAAAGTTATACAAATTTCAAATACAAATATAAATGAATGATTAATGATTATACCATTTGTATATACTTTGCAAAAACATGACACATCAGTCATCACTACAATCTATATTGTTTTAAAAAATTGTTAAGGTTTTAGAGCTAGCAAGTAGCAATATCTTTATCTTTAGACAAGGCATTCGACTGTTATATGGTATTACATGGTGATATTACATGAATACATGGTAGATCACTTTTCTTATAGATATTTTGTTCTAATTTCATAGCTGTATACACGTAGTTAACCATGTTGATAACTATACGTTCAAAGACTTCGGGCATTAGATGATAAATGTTTACGAAAGTTGTGAAGACTTTACTATGTTACAAATTTACGGGCAAATTACACTTTTAACTTGAACTTTTAACCAAAACGCGCATTTAAATGTCCGACCTCAGACACTACAGGCGTGACTATGAAAATACCTACTTGATTAATAACAGTTGCACTATAACTAGACATTGCCTACTATCATTCTGTAAATATTTCAATTCGAGAGGTATTATCAAAATGCACGATATAACACTATGCACGAATACAACCACACGCAATCCTAAAATATATTATTTTGCCAGATTTTCTCATGTGGAGATCGAAAAAGTCTGTCTCCAATCTCCAGACTTGAATTGCAGACAATAATATCACATTTTCATATTTTCTTTTTACTTATCTATTGTTAGATAAAATTGATTGTAAGGATTATTCTATATTTTATAGATTATTTGTATAGCTCCAAGATACGTATACAATAAGTCTTTGTGTATATGCATTGGGACAATATGGGTACATATCCTATCGCTTTAGTTGGTTTTTTTTTGGTAAGAATCAAGGCGTTCCCAAACGATTTGGTTAAAATGTAATTATAAATATCATATTAATATGGCACACCACAACGACATTAATGTGTAAAACTCTTTTAACATTAATTGATTTTATACAGACAACAATGGCATATAATATAACACCATAGTGATCAATCTTTAGGATTATTATTATTGAGGCAATATCGTTAATTTGTATGAGACAATAGACGTGATAACGCTGAGCACTTGGAGTCCACAGGAAATGGAAATACTAGAAGAAAACAAATTTATCATTTGATAAAAGCAGAGCGCAAGTGTTTACATTGTAGGATATGAGGAATTGATGAATAAAAAGATATTTTGAATTCATTATTTAAAAATGTGGTTTACAAGAGATGTAAGAATATGACCAAAATACATGGTTTTGGTAAGTCAACATAATTATTATATTTCACGGTTCGTTCTAGACAAAATCTCCATCGTTTGTGGCTAATCGAATACGTACGTACGAATTTAATTAATTTCGTTTTATCTTGAAATTATTTTTCTTACCTTATAGTACTCTTGTACAGTTGTAATTTTTATCATGCATTGCTCTTATATTGATGTTAAAAGTGATTAAAAAGTTAAATAATCGTCTCATTTTCAAAATACAAGTTGTTCACGGAAGCGAGGATAACCGTTTTTAATAACTGGATTCATTTGATCTGCGAAGTCATATTTTTGACATTATTAAATCTTTTCATTATAATTTTGACTTGTATGTTGAAATAAGACAGCAGTATACCTATATCGTAGGCCACACATACATTAGATTGTCGCGTGATTAAAACCATCCGTAGTTTTATGTATGACTTGCGATTATTTCCCTATACAGTACTAGATATTACTGAGCTTCAATAGCGTGCGTTATAATTCTTTACGTTTACGTCAGCTTTTCTACGTAAACATAAGTCAATACGGTTATTATGATTAATAATTTTATTTTGTATGATCATAACGATATACTCTGTTGATAATAAGTAATCCTACGGAGTATCACAGTTAAACTATGGCTAAATGTAAAATCACACGTTTTACAAAATTGATTTAACCGTGATTTTATGAGGTTTATTTGCCAGTTGGAATGATTATGCTATCCGTTTTGTGACAAATGTTTATACATCCGGTTAACATGGTAGTAACAAAAATGCAACAATAATACGTTGAATGATAATACTGATAGCGCAGCGAAATGAACCGGCTTTCGTGGTTGGAATTTGAACTGCGATAAAGACATTGAGACCGTCAAAACGTAGGTGGTGAGACCGGTTCATAAATTTCTACTAAAATACCCTATGAGATCTTCTTTCAATATTCGTGACAGCATTTTTAAAAGCATATCATTTCGAGTTAGACCAGTATTCCATTGTTACGTTGGTGCATAAATAAGAGAAACAGTATCTCTGCTGGTAGACAAATATATCTCTGTTACTTTTATATATTTTTGTTTGGATTTGTATTCAAATTTTTATTTTTAAAAATATATTATACTCCATGGAATCATTCAATTCTTAACACATGTCTGGTTAAAATCAAAGAATATACCGGTATGAACAATTTGACATGTACATTGTAAATTAATTAATGCTTCTAATTAATTATTTCAATTATATTGTGAATATTTTGCCGAAAATAGGAAGTATGTAGTTTGCATAAAGATTTTCTACAAGTAGTTAATAACAAATTATATTTATTGCTTTGATTAGTTCACGTTATCTATTTTTTTTTTACATTATCAGACTGATGATTCGTACAGTTGCAATAGACTGAGGGTTGGTGACTACCAGACGCAGACAGACATATTCTTACATCAGACATCAGAAAGAAGCGATACTGTAAATTATATTAGTCCTCCACATCGTAAGACATCAGTTGAATCAACACGCGAAGATCAATTATTTATTAAAAAACATCATCAACAACAACAAAATAAAGAGTCATCAGTTTCCCAATCAACTCTTATATACCGAGCCACCCAACCAAGCTACGTTGAACCGTCGGTTGTCAGCGACGACTCATCTATCAGCATAACTGACATGTTGGTCTCAAACATCCAACCATTTGCAACTGCGGGCTCATCGGCTATGTCAGCAGACTTTCCGGGGATCTTTGGAGCTGGAGGTACAACCGGCCAAGCTGTTCTTAATAATAGTGGAGTAACTACAGCATCACCATTCATAATGCCACCTCACCAACATGGCGAATTTGAAACACAACAAGATTCTTCATCACGTAACAACGTGAATATAAATACAACAATATGTGATAATGGTGTCCACACAGCAACATTGAGTTCGGTAACATCAACAGAACATCACCATCCACCACGACATCATGCGTTATCATCTACTCGTTATACAACAGAATGGCATGCCAATAGTATGCCACAATTAAGAGAAACACAGCAACAACCATATGGTTTATGTTATACAGTTGAGAATAATGATGTTCATACAATGTCTAGTACGATGTCACCTCATACAGTTGTTGCGATGCATGGTCCAACCTCTGCAATGAGCTATTGTAATGTGTCACATGCTACTGACTTTGACGATGTGTACACTAACGCGTTGACGGCGTTTAGTTTCAGTGATGCAGCGAACGCCCGTGGCAATAGCCAAAGAGACGATAATAATTTATCTTCTTTTGGACCAAATGGCAATAGTGCATTTGTCAAGAGTGGCGCGACGTCTTCAATTCTATGTCGCAGTTCGAGCGGCAGTCGCGACAGTTTAGATAGTTTATCTACTGGAGAAGGGTCTATTCACGATGAACATGTAAGTACACTGATTTAATTTGTAAAGTATTGTTAAGTTTACTATCTAAAGCAATCTGTAGACTGAATAACTGTCGTCAACACGTGGGTCATAGTTGATTGTAAAAAAAAATATTCAAGTAGGTTTATTTGGGTGTTCCCTTCATTTCTATTTTGGGTATTCCCAGGTCTGACATTTTACTGAAACTGTCATTATTAACCTGGAGCAGCACATGTACATTCGTGCAAATCATTGATTCGATACAAAATCGGTGACTATTTTATTCACGTTTTATAAATACAAGCTGTACTCGAATTACCGAAATAAGCTGTAGTGTTTTCATAATAAAAACATTTCTTTACCCAGAAATTTTATATTTGAAAAATGAATTTAAAAATATGTGTAGTTGATGATAAACTAGCTGATATTTCACAATGTGATTAAAATTGTAAATTTTGTTGCCGTTTAAGTGTTTTGGTGACTTTGTAGAATATCTTCTGGTTAACAATGTAGTCCTATTGACCGCATAGCTTCCTATGTACACTACAGGATCAATTTCAAAAGGTCGTAAAAAAAAGAAATGTAAATTTGATCTATATTTTATATTTTACAGTATTCATCCTCTCATCATCATACTCATTTAGCATTAAAATCAGATCATGGAAATCATTCTTTACCACAAGGTAAGTTTACACATCTTTTTCTTAAAAATACTTGTTTTTTTGCCAGACGTGTTAATTTTGGGTAGGAATAAACAGATTTGTAACGATTAGCAACGATATTTTTATCAACACAAAAAAATAAGTGGTGATTATACTGACACGAGTCTCTGCGAATGATGTTGCACAATTGGATCAAGTTTCTTTACGTATGACGGAAGAAAAATCTGAATTTTTAAAAATTCAATCATTATAATACGAGAACAAAGAACAGTCCAGCAAGTATTCGGATTTAATAGCGTTTCATATTGAATTTCAATAAGTAAGAAAAGACACGCAATATATCTATAGGATATAACAATGTTTACAGTAATCATCTCAACCTTTTGATGCTCCAATGCAAAGCCTAGAAACACATCATACCTTTGGTGACTTGATTATTAAACTGCAATAATGCCAATAATAAAGTATAGTATTTATTCTATAACATATGGTTTCTAATCTATACAGTATTAAACTAAATACAAAATGAATGTCGATATGATGAAGTTTCTCGAAACATTATAGTCCGACAACAGAATTGCAACATATTTCACCTGGAAAATTCGGTTTCTCAAATAATTTCGGAGGAGTTTTAAAGTTATGTTTCTTGAAACTTTGGAAGGGTTAGTTCTAAGGTTGTTATAAGCGGTTTTCTTATTAATAAAATACGCATGGAGCGTGATAATGTAACTGGAAGCAGCAAAAAAGACAAGCACAAAGGGGCAGAACAAATCCCAGAAGACTATAAACTTTTGAAAAGGTGAACTATATTATACCTCAGTAGTTTAACACTCATTTGAACGAATTTCGATTCATTATTTACAGGGAGTGGTCTGTAAAAGATTAGCTATGAATGTCCTCTAGTAGGTTTTGACATGATTTATTCTATGGAAAAAATTAATGTTAGGAAAGGCAACTGCATTATTAATTATTTTAGATGATATAATCGTTAGATTTGTCTTCGTATAGTCCGTCTGCATCACAGGATAAGATCTGAATGTAGGGCCCCTGTTGTACCAAAGGGCTTCTTATATTTTATAGAACTTTAGTACCAAAAGCTTTTTACTGCGTAAAACGAATGAAAAACAAATCCCATATGACTCTATTATACACCAACTATAATAACATTAATAAACTTTTTCTTATATAGAAAGCGCATAATGATCTTATTGATTTATTCAGCATTATATAACATCATTAAATGTGATACATCATAGAATTTTAATTTATTGCAAATACTATTCATTATATACAAACATCAAATTTTATCAACATTCATGACTATTCAGAAATTACATAGCTATATACTTTTATAATCTATAACATGATATTACTTATCCATACCGCCATTCTTTACTACTTCTATATAAAATAGATTATATTACAAATATGCACAGCTAAATCCCCGGTTAAATCTCGTTAAAAATCGCTCACAATAAAATTTCATAGAGAGTTTTGTACTGACAGACTGTCTGTTATGCGTGATGTTTTGTCATCGTTTGTTGAAATCCAAGCATACTGATGCTTGTAATTTAATTTTGTGAAAATAACATAGTATCTGCAATTCTGCATTTGGTAGAAATAAATATTACATTCTATTCTCACGATCGTAATCCGTAAATCCTGGGAGGGTGTGGCCCTAATAGAAATTTGACTCAAATTTCGGTCAATTTTGAGACGTAAAATAGCAAAATGGTGCAATTTTGTAAGTTTTACAGTACTAAAGCTTCCAAATATGCAAATGATACGCCTTCTTGGGGGAAAATTCGACGAATACCCACCAGTCAGAAGCACGCAGCTATGGCCTATTCTATTCTGATACTGTATCCAAAAATATGTATGACAAAATACAAGATAAACATAAAATTAGATGCATTATGTCCATTAGAAATCCGTTGTATTTCGTATAAAACCTCAGAAAATTCAAGAAATGCATTACGGCAAAAAATGTCCTAGGCTCCTCGACGCTTGTTATCAATGTAGGCCTACAATATACATCGTAAAAGAAATGTATACTGATGCATTTAAAGCATTCCAGGTTCTTCTTCGGAAATATTTCGGAAACCAAGCCAGGAATTCTTTTCAATTAGGCTTACCATACAAATCCCATTTCCACCATTTCGATTCTAAAACGATTCTACTTCACGGTGGTAGAATATAGTAGGTGCTCTATGAAATATGTTCTGGTTGATCAAATTTCTAACACTGTCGTTTGAATAACAAAAAATTCATTCTATTTGACTGACATCTGTTCGAACTACCAGGAAGAAAAAATAGTCATTATTATAAACTGTCATGTGACATCTAATCACCACGATCTAACAGCCTGGCCAATGACAATACACACGTTTTCTTATAAGAGAGTGCTTTATAAGAAACTAGTACTCAACAGTGCTTAACTTCCATAATTGCATAAGCTCAATACTCGGATTTATAGGCCTAAGAAAGCAAATGATCTGCGTTTGCCAACTTTCATTAGTTTTTTTTTTCTGTTTTCTTGAATCTCAAGATCATGTACTTCTTACATTTATTTCATATTAATAAGAGGGATCATTTTAATGAGGATGTTTCAATTGCATTAAAGGGTAGAATTATGAAAATATAATTTTCAAGCCTATTTAGCATTTAGAATAATAAAAAAGTATTAAAAAATTTCAATACTGGCGGATTGTAAACGTCCATAAAAACGGGTAGTTTGCAGTCTCGTTTACTAATACTCCATCAGTTTCACTTTGCTTTCAACTAGGCTATGACCTACTTATCTCGGTTGCTTAAATCTTCGAATTACAAATATATCTGGGATACAGTATTATAATCTCCTTGTAATTTATCTGCATGAATGTTAGCTTATTACTCTCCTTGCAATATACTCTGTGTTACGTGCACCTATTGACCGCTTAATGGGTTCTACTTCATATTTTATATTACCTGGTTAGTCGACAGTTACTTAGTTTTAAACCACATTATTAGTCAATCGAGTATTAAAAGCCTGAACGTACGAGTGTCATCTACGCGGCAATAAATTTGATGATAGTTGATGTACTGAATGACTGCAATAATCCTTTTGCTACTTGGTACTGACTGTAATAAGAAACACTATTAAAACACCTCCTTTTGCTACTTGGTACTACACCATTACTTTCTAGTGGGGCTATGACCAGCAAAAGAGCCCTCCAAAAGAGGATATGTTCCTCCCCTAAAACATCCATGCTTCCCTTGAGAAGCTTCAAATTTATAAATTTTGTAATGAAAGACGACTCAAATAATTTTATATTTTTATATTTTCTATAATTGTTAGTCATATAAATATAGATAATTTATAAATTCTTTAAGAACTTGAGAATGGATTCAGTAAAATTCGAAACGTTGTTAATAAAAATATAAAATTACTTGCGTTGTCTTTCCTTACAATATTCTTCCTGAAATTAAGTTTTTAAAACGCTGCCTTAAAAATTATGAAAAGAACAATACCCCTAATTATTCTTGACTGGGGCCGGGGGTGCATTATTAGTAATTTGATGTAAACCGCGAAATCTCAAAAAGCAGGTGAGAGTCGACACCGATAAATTTCCTAAAATTCAACCACAACTTAGACTGTTCTACCAAGTTTACATCTGACAGTGATTCTGAGAGCTGTCTAACCACAAATTGGATATTTCATATTTTTTGAGTACATACATGAGATTCCTTAAACAATAGAAAACATAAGAGAACAATAAAAGCCTATTTCTATTTTTTTCTGAAATCGATACTCTAAAATATCAGATAAAAATATCGTAAGATATAACCTTAAAAATTGGCACGTTCCAATATCACTATATGGGATCCCTCTATTAATCATCAGTTGTTGAGATGCCTGTTGATGGCTTTTTTCAAAGGGCTCATACATGATAAAATGTAGACAAATAATTAAGTTCATGAATAATTAAATATAAATAGAAAATTATTAATCAAATAATTAACTTCATGCTAAGAAGATAGTTTTTACAAAATATTTTGAAGACCAGACTTCTCCTTCATCGAGAATGGCATTGCATTTTTCATTTTCATTAACATAAGTGTTTTATCATCAACCTAATGTCATCTGTATTTTATTTGTAGGTGATATCAAACGAGAACCCGATGATGATTATCCAATTGAAGGAAATGGTTTACATTTATCATCCCTTCCAGTTGGTGATAACGACTTATTTTGTTCTGTACCAGGACGATTATCTTTGCTTAGTTCGAATACAAAATATAAAGTAACAGTTGGTGAAATACGTAGACGAATCAATCCACCAGAGTGTTTAAATGCATCCCTTCTTGGCGGTGTACTTAGGAGGTAAGCGGAACAACCCCGGGGTAACCCCCATTGCCGCTTCGACAGGGTCATTCAAATCGATCTTTAGCAGTAGAATTATCATAAAAAACATCAGACAATTATCTTTGCTTAGTTCGAATACAAAATATAAAGTAACAGTTGGTGAAATACGTAGACGAATCAATCCACCGGAATGTTTAAATGCATCCCTTCTTGGCGGTGTACTTAGGAGGTAAGCGGAACAATCCCGGGGTAACCCCCATTGCCGCTTCGACAGGGTCATTCAAATCGATCTTTAGCAGTAGAATTATCATAAAAAACATCAGACCATAAAAAATACTACAAATACTTTTTAAAAACGACGTATTATCTAAACAATGGAAAAAATATTTGAGTATCATAAGGTAAAGTTCAGAGAAAAAGTCAAAAACTCTAATTTTCATGGCAAAAAGTACCCTATTTTTTTCGGAATTTTGAGGAGATACTCTTAATATTTGACTATCCCGTATACCAACTGTATGGAACTACCTAACCCTCTCTCTAGGGGAACGCTACAGTCAAATTAATCGTACTCTTGTGATACATACATGTGTGTGTCTTGATCAAAGCAGGACAAACTAACGATCAATGTTAAGATTAATAAAATATAAAGAAAAACGAAAGTAGAAAACAAATAAATTACTCAGTCATGCGTTCGTAGTTGAAGATGGGGTATCAAGTAAAAGTAAAATGTAACCTACATGCAGACTGAAACATTTCCAAAGAAAATTATCCATACGGCCATGTAGAATACAGTGAATCGTTATTATTAATAAATTAGTCATCGACTAACAGGTCATATATAAGCTATATTGACCGCTATGTGTTTCAATGTCCCGAAAAAGGAGGGAAACGTTATAACTATACGAAAATAAAGCAATTCGATTGGTCGAACAGCGGTCAATTCTAAAGCCCATTTGACTGCTCCGTGTTTTGTTACCGTTATGGCGTATTAAAATTCATGCTATGATTAAATATTACAAAAAATTTACCACAATCGTTATCAGCCGATATTCACTTCGCCTTTGATCAATAACTGTATATTATTTAACAATTACTTTGTTCTAGAGTTACGTTGAACTTTGTACTTTCAACTGCAGTATTGTAATACAACAGTTACGTGATCGGAAGATCTTTAAATACAGAATTTTGATTACGAAATGCAAATATCTTTCGCGACTCAAGAATTTCAGAATTTTGCCGGCGATCGTTTTTACTAATATAACTCATAGTTAACTTTACTATTTCATGATAATTAATAATGAGGAAACTATCATAAGATTAAGAACATATTATATCATATGATTTCAGAGCAAAATCTAAAGACGGAGGAAGAAAACTCCGAGAAAAACTAAGAAGAATGGGTTTATCGTTGCCAGCAGGAAGGAGAAAAGCGGCAAATGTAACACTAATGACGTCACTAGTTGAAGGTACACACCGATATTAAAGGGGCAAAGTTGACCGGCGACCGCTGCGAGCACAAGTTGAATTTATGCTTAGCGTAATTCAACCGTCTCGCTTTGAAACAATTGTTATACGCAGGCCTAACTTGTAATAAAATTCATGTCAACAATGAACATTGTGTTATAACAATAAGCGTGCACGTGATCCTAAGTGCGTAGCGCCTGCCGGTCATTTTTGCTCCTTTAAGTATATTGATTTAAAAAGATTAGTTTTAAACCATCCATAGACTTTGCTTAGTTACTACACGAAGTCCAGCGTCACTAAGACGTGAAATAAAGACCAAGACGAGTGAGTTTAGAGCAGTAATTATCATGACAAAGCCTACATCTTGATTTCCGCTCCTTGAAACTGAGCTTAGTATTCAATGGAGTGAGTTCTTGAGTATATATCATGACAGCGTATGGCTGAGGTATATTGAGACCTTTTAGTTGATGAAAAAGTCATTGCGGATATTCCCTACAAACTATTTGACATTTGAGGTAAACAGCTGTCACCTATACTAACCTAGGCACAAACCTCAATGACAATTTACACTTTTTTCCTGCATAAAAATATCAAGGCTCAAATTCTGGTAAATTAAAGAACAAATTAAAAACATCCTGACGAGGCTATCGTTTATATAATATAATTACTGAAAATAATATTAGATATACATTTTCAAAAAGATAAAAAATCCGACCGACGAAATTGGCAGTTTGCAAAAGGAGTGACATTTGCAAAGTTGCACGTTTTTGTTAGGGGGGAGTTTTTTTTAGGGGGAGGGAGGTGTTTGCAGTTTATTATAGACATTAAAACAGCGATATACAAGGTTATGGATTGGTTATGAGATATGTAGAGGTTACAGATTTGTTTATTTACATTAATATAAGTTCTTTATTTCTGTATTTTTACTGTTATTATTTCAGACATGAGAATTGTCAGACTATTTTAACCGTTTTGAACTCTTGTTATTGCATTTTTCCCATTGAAATCCATTACAAATGATCTAGTTATCCTAGAATTCAGACTGTTTTTTAAATTTGAATTCTCATGTCTGATTATTTATTCACGTAATATACTGGCTTTTGCATTTTTGAAGCTTAGTTCATTTAGGTACAGTATTGAAATCTGAATATGTGTTGAAGAGGGCTGCTCCTTAAATTATGCAAATGACCGTTTTCCTCATTCAGTTGTATCTATTGGCAGGATGCATGGCTGACCCCTAGGAGTTACGGCAGTGATTGTGTGTTGAAGAAGTTTACCCTCATATTTCAACATGAATGGGGTTAAACCAGAGCCTCTGGGTTAAACATGAGCTGAAAAGTAGTTTAATAACGCAAACATGAAACAAATGATTTTATCTGTTACAGTCTATAACATATAAACATGGTCTGATATGGTTGCTATAGTATTGTACTGTTTATTTTGGAATTAAAGAAAAGCAAGTTCTTTCTTAGGTATATTATTGCAAAGGATAATATGAAGCTACCCATTACTATATTTTTATTTAACTTTATATTATCTTTTGCATTAAAATATAGTTATATAAACAATATTATAAGATGTTATCTAATAGCAAAGAATATAGTGCTCAATGTCATAAATGGCAGAGCTGTAAATAATAATAATAATAGAAAATAGAAAGGAGTCAGAGACCACACATTCTTATACTGTTACTTTAAGTTCCATGCTTTTATAGCAATCATTAGACAGAAATAAACTATATTCCTCTATACTAAACTATACGTCATTGACTCCTTTCTATATCTATTGTTATTATATAAACAATATATAAACAATTCCTTGATATTTGTAAAACGTTGTCTTACTGATTGAACATAGGCTCAATGCAAAATATAGCAGAGCTTAAATAATAATATTCAGAGAATCAGACAGTCATGTTTGCTACTTGAAGTTTAACGCCGAATCGATCATCAGGCGATCTATTCAATGAATAGATTGAATTGAATATTGAATAAATTGCCTGGTGATCGCCTCGGCGTGAAAATTCAAATAGCAAACATGACTGTCTGGTTCTCTGACTATTATTAATTCCTTGATAAATATTACATTAATAAAGTTTCAGCAACTTTATTGAAATATTTTATTACTAACATATTGAAAGTTATGCAACCCAATTTATCTGTACAGGGTATTTAAAAAATAAGAATAAAACTCACGATTCCAATATTTCTCACAAACATATTAAAAATTCGCTTGACGCACCCCCCCCACACCCACCCCTGTTCGGTGCCCCACCCAAAAGCGGGACATGCAAGGTAAAACATAAGTGAAACAGAATGTTACAATTCGTATGGGTGTGTATATAATAATAGAATCATCTTCAATCATATCAGAATCAGGTTGATTAAAAAATGTAAAAACCCCTTAAGAAAATATTGCTATCATATAAATGATTCAAGTTTGTTTTGAACGACATCAGTTAACTGAACCATCTCCAGCTTGATAACAAATGAAACTTTAAATGTTGGACAATTTCCGGCTTCGCTGTTATACACGAGAGTAAAGTTCAATATAAAGATAAGAAAACTCTTGAAAACCTATTAAAAAAGCTAAATCAATGTATGCTTTGCTTTTGGCCTGGTTGACAAGTAGGAAATCCGCTGATTGGAGGAGCTCTCTCATGCCTATATAATAATATAATATATCACAGAAGAATATTTAAGCAATAGATTTTCCGAAATGTCAACTAAAGAAATAATATTATTTCATTTCAGGTGAATCGGAACAACTCGCAGCCCATTTCGATTATCTCTGCGAGGCAGAATTTCCAAGTGGACAATTAGCAGATCAAGTAGCCGAATCAAGGGAAACGAAAGACCGTGCAGAGTTACAAAATCGAAAGAATGCAGTCATCGCAGCTAAGTATGTGGCTTTTTATAATTCTCAATTACTGACATTAAACCGAGCGATCATTGACACAAAAGTCTATTAAACGTCATTAATTAATTAACCAATGTCATTTAGATCTGCTATATTTTTGACGGTATGCAAACACACTTGTTATCACTCCAAATCTAGACAAACATCCACTCAATGGATAGTACGATATGTTGAGACTCAACCCAATCCTTCACGAAAACCCTATTTACGAAATACTCTAGACTTACGCTCAACATTCCGACAAAAGCATTGGACTTTTTTGGCAACCTATAAAAATTTTAGAATACTATCACTACATGGGATCAACTCAAGTACTACAGCAGAAATTATCCTCTTAGAACTTTGCCCCGGTAATGTTTGATTGACCAGACAACGGGTTTCAAAACAGTCTTACGACTATCAAATATCATGTATGGTATTAAATATTTGTCGGTCAGATTCAAGTGCATGTATTTCCATCACATAACCACCGTGTTGTTAATCCATTGATGCAATACCGATATTAAACGACAAAGCCATATAAGGTTAGCTAGCATATAAGGTATGCGAAGATTGCAAAACTATCTTTAGCAAAATAGCTATATCAGCAAAATAATGATCTAAATACAATCTCGATTTGCAATCATAGAAATGACTCAGAGTTATAGCAAATAAACTTACATGAACCAACTTGCATTGACGAAGAGCTGATTTGCGGTTTCTTTGCATTGGAGAATGCTTTAAAACTCTGCAAACATTACTTTCAAAGGAATAGGCATTTTTAATCGAAAATATGCCTCCTCCAAACATCTCTTCAAAAAAAAAGAGTAAGTAGGATCCCGTCAAAGGAAATGACATGAAAACCTGGTTCTAATTTTCGCGCGAAAACATATCAATGAAATTCAGGATCTCCCATCCTACGCAGGAAAATCCTTGATTCACCCAAAAATAATATTATTGGTCCTTGTCTATCTTCCTTGCTACATGATATCATCTTACGTTTTTTTCTCACTCTCTTTCATTATAGGCATTTGACAAAAGAGCTTCAAGATATTTTAGTACGTGACCCATATCCAAATTTTTGTTCAGAGACAACAACGGATTTATCTCAATCAACATTAAACGGACTAAATCGTTTTGGTTTATTAACGCATGGTTTTGGTTGTCCAGCAATTCATGCCTCATTAAATGCATTTCAATCGTATTTATCTGAATTATTAACCGTTTATGAAAGAGATTTGTTAAAATATGGATCTGGTGTTATGCATGTGATGAGCAAAGGTGGTCGTCCAAAAAGTTAAACTTCAAAATCACTAATTACAATATTCATAACAAATAACAACAACAACAAAAAAAGAAATTTTTAAACTTTTTATATACAAACAAAATATCTTCTTTTAGTATATTGAACAAAACATTACAAAGTTGTAGAAATTGTATTTTCATTTCCATATAAGTTTGTAGATTAATTAAACGGGGGAAAAAGCAATGTTTGACTTTTGTAAATTATTTTCTACAATACGTAGTATTTTCTGAAGAAAAAATTGCATCGTATAGAAGTAATGAAAACAATGTCTAACTTGAGACAATTATTATTTTTTAAATTATAGAAAATAGTATTTTATGACTATAAGCATTGTAAAGTCTGTAAACACGATTAGGTTATATTCTTATTGTTATTTCAATTCATTTAGTAGATAATGTATTAGATTTTATATATATATAGTAATGAGATGATTTTAGAGAGAATATTAAAGAACAAGGATAGTTAATCATTAACACTTTAGATTCTTCTATTAATTAGATTATATTGGCTATATGTATGAAGTACATTAATATCTAAAAGTTGTAAATGACAACATTTTTAATGAACATCTCACAATGAGATTATTTGAACATACTTTTGACTATTTATTGCTGCTTTTCATTACAGTAAACAATTTGAAACTGAATAATTTGATATGAGCAAACATATGGTCATATTCTGCAATCCTAAATTTCATAACACAATAGACACGAAAAATGGGTGTTTTTATCTCATAGAGTAATAGCTTTTTTATGTTCAAATATGTTCTAATATAACTTATGAATTTTTCGCCACATTTACGAACAGGCTAATTACAAAATCGCAATTATCCGTAATTAATTTTCGGCTGGGGTCACACCTTCATTTTGTTCTAAATTTGAAAAGGAATCTTTTAATGTAAGTTTCAAGGTGGTATGATGTTTTGCACAAAACTGCTACTATTTTGCACGCAGGGGCATTATTATGAGGCTTGAGAGTGAATTCAGAAATAGAATTGATATATTTCTGATTTATAAGTCAAACCTCACCAACAACAAAAACGGAGTAGAACAATTGAAAATAACCTATAGGTTTCTAGACCTTTGGCCAAACATTGACAATACAGTGTGCACCATATAACCCTTAATCATCACTTCTTTTTCGCTTTATTATGTTGCACAATTGTACTTTGTAAAAGTATGACATCACATTTATGTTGACAAGCACGTAACAGAACAGATAGTAAAGTCATTAGTTAACTGGGCGGTACCACACTATTTGTTCTCTAACCAGTATATATAGGTAACCTCAATCATTTGGTTAGGTCACATTGATTACCACAGCTACCAACAAAATTTAACCAACCAACTAGTCAACCAATGAGTTCTATTTTCTCTAATTATTTTTCATAAAATTTATTTATCAAGATCACGGATATGACGACATAAGAGATTATGTGTGCTTGATGTTCTGAACCCGTCAAAACGATCCCAGCTAGGGTCTTTGCATTTGGGCAGAACCTCGATCTGGATCCCTGAATTTAACTGGCTTAGTTTTCACGCTTATTATACAAGCCATTATGAGATGAGTGTTGTAGTTGTAGTTGCACCCGGGGGTAGCTTCAAATTATTGGTATATGGGGACGTTCCAATTATTGAGGGTACCTTTTCATGGTCATTGAAAATTTTTGGGTTATTCTTACAGAATTTTCAAAATATTCTAGTAATGTTTTTAATGAGCAAAAATTAAGTTTGACCAAAACCCATGAAATTGTAATCAATATCAAAATATATTGATAAAAAAATATTAGGGGGTATACATTTTGGACTAAATGAAATATTAGAGGCATCAATTTTGGAAAAGCAAAATTAGCAGGGTAAAAATCTAAATTCAAATTGGCGCTGCCTCCGTCCTTGCTGAGAGAGGGTAACTGGTACACCGGGACGTATCAGTTTATAAAGGGGGTAATACGCAAGCTTCATTGTGCAATGTTTATTTGCATTTGAACTTTGAAATATTAGGGTTCAGATTTGAGATCAATGTAAGACAGGTTTTAGGTCCGTTTTAGGTGCACCTTTATAGCTATTTGATGGTATGCCATCATCGAAATGAAGCAAATTTTAAATACACAAACAGATTCTATTATGGGTATTTGGTGTTTTAAAAAATGTTTACAAATAATATATAGAATGATTGTTTGTTTTCAGTAAAAAGTCGAACTCGGTTAATAACCCCCATATTCAATTCTCCATAAAAACTCTCATATTCTTACCTCGCTTAATGTCCCGCTTTTCATTCGTACCAGAGGAGGGGGGGAGGTATTAAGCAAGTTCGACTGTATATATACTAGGTCGTGTTTTATATATTTCAACTTGATAATGGTAGTATAAGAAATTACCATCGAACTTTTGTTCAAAATATAAAAATATTAAACTGTTGTAACTGACATTTTGTTTGCAGATATTGGGGGGAAGGCATAAAAATTACGTCTTTGACTTTATTAGCAACTATGCAAAACCTATTACAATAAAATATTAACGGGAAACTCACGACGTCTTGATGTGAGTTAAAGGAAACAACTTTTCAACTTCGCGCATATAGGCTATAGATTAAATATCAACATTATACATTATACTCGAATGTAGTATGAATCAAGAATTCTACAAATTTAAAACGCGCTTGGAATATCGCATGAGTGGATCAATAGCCACACAAGAAAAAATAAACGTATCGGTTAATTATGAAGAAGTCCAAAAAATACATTTTGATACTGTTGTATGATTCTTTGATCTAATTCTTATAAGATTCCCAAAGAGTGTTCTTTGACATTGTAAATGTTCACAGATTTAAAGTTTATAATATTTAAAAAAGAGTATTCATTTCTATACTATTAAATCATTTATACTCACAGTAAGTTTGTCAGTTTCTTCATTGTAATCGTACAAGTTAATTGTTTCTAATAATGTTTGATGTGTCCATTGTCTTTGTCTAGGATTTGGTATAACTGATTTCAAAGTAGATGTTAACCTTGGTGGGAAATAAACATCCAATTCTGTTTCTTCGATTTCAGGAGTTTGCTGTCCGCTGTTTAAAAACAAACATACCAGATTGATATAATATATAAAAATAGAAATCCTATGAAGATATAAGAACAGAACCTATCAAGAAGAGTAAAGGTTACAAATAAAAAATCAAATGACGAAATTCATACGAATATTTATTCAAATGGTCTTCGAGGTGTTGCATTTTGCGTATCTAGCCTCCACCGTCCACATAATTCCAGATGTAATTGTAATTCCAGATTGTAATTCCAGATTGTTATGTTTGCAACTTATCAACAATTCCTGAAACTCAACTATGACAACGTAATCTTTTTCTTCAGCCAGTCTAACAACAACTCACCTAATCCAAACGTGTATACTTCTTTCTTCAAATCTTTATTTTTCTTTAATTATTTTAATCTTATCATGTTATAGTTATTATTATTATTATCCTTATTTAATTGAATAATAAATGATAACTGTAAATAATGAGTCCCCCAATAAACAAGCTGCACTGCTTAAGGGGTGACCTCAATCATTGTCTGTCTGTCTGTCTGTCTGTCTGTCTGTCTGTCTGTCTGTCTGTCTGTCTGTCTGTCTGTCTGTCTGTCTGTCTGTCTGTCTGTCTGTCTGTCTGTCTGTCTGTCTGTCTGTCTATCTATCTATCTATCTATCTATATCAAATCTTAAGCATATAGTAATATTCACGACCCGCATTACGGTTTAGAATTTTTATAAAGGCCGAATTTGTTCTTCAAAAACAAGAAGGGTTCCAGAATCCAGATACAATAGTTTATAAATAATTTAAAATCCTCGCCATTGGTGGGGCCATCAACATTAGCCAAATGGTAATATCAAGGTACTTGTGTTGTCTTTGCTGTTTCAATAGTGCTCGATGCCATAAATGCAGAGCTGTTTAATAATTAATAAAAACGAAAAAATCAGACATTCATATTTGCTAATATATGATAGCAATGATATGATATAATATAGCAAATATGAATGTCTGATTTTATCGTTTATTTATTATTATCAGTATTGAAAAATATACCAAAATAATAATAAAAAAAATCACAGTTATTATTATACCTTTTCATTTGCTTGTTAGACATTAACGATGCCTTAGTATCAGCTAAATTCTTTGCAATATCATTAACTTCTTTCCTGTAATGTCGTTGTAATACACACACTTCCCATAACTTTGTACAGTCAGCATTGCAATGTTCTGGATCAGGCAGTTCAGCACGGTAGACACCACGGGCAGCGGTCTCATTGTCAAACAATGACTGGGCTTTGGAATTGACCTGTAAGAATCAGCAGCAAAACTAGTTAAAATTCATAATTTGTTGTATGGCACGCTTCTCAATTCAATTAAAGTAAGGGCAAATAAACCTCAAAATGGCCGATTAAGAAATATTATTAAAATGAGATATCTTTGATTATGTAACACATAGAAGAAGGATGAGTTCGTGTTTCTTCTTATACCATCTTGATACGGTTTTCCTGTACTTTTTGAGTTTGCCCGTACTATAAAGCGTCATTGTATTTTTGGAAAATGACATCATTTGGGAAGCGTGCTAATTAATATACTTATGTTAAGTATTATATTATAAATATTATTATACTGAAGAATAATTGGGAGAAATGGCTTGGTTCGTGTAGCGGTGTGGCTCTTTACTGTTGAACGTTAGACTTATGTGTGTGACTGAAGCTCAGTTTAAATAATGATTGTCAAATTGAATGCAGTACAAGGCTTTAGAAACTGATGATTGTATGGAGGTTTTGGTCTTAAGTAACCTAAGCTTCATTGACCTATTATCTACTATAGGTATACATGTAGGAGTAAGTAAATAGGACGACTTATAATTGAGTAAATATATTTAGTAAATGAAACAGAACAGGTGATGATACAAAGAATACGCAGTAGAGCAACGAGTGTTCTGAATTGATATGCAGTGTCATGGCTGGAATCAACAAAGAGCGTTTAAAATTATTGCTCTCAGCAAAACAATCCACTCATCTAGAAATAGAGGAGTGGTATGGGTGCCTTTGGTAGGGAGACACCATCTATATGCAGTCTCGATCAGCTCTCACAGCAACTGCCTGGATCTTACATAGTTCATGAACAATAGTAATATACGATATTGGCACCATAGACGTCAGCCAATCATTGGCAAGCAGACACTTTTTTGTATATTGCTATTATCTATTATAATATGATAAGTGTTGCATCATACATATATACTTACCATTGCTATTTCTATAACAAGAGAAAGAAACATAATTGCATGTTGAGATTGCAAATCAACAGTAACTGTTGCAATTCTCTTTGAAAAGGCAAGTAATCGTGATGGTGATATCTATCGATCGAATAAAATCAATGAAATTAGGGAAATTACAAACACAAACGTATCGACAAATCTATAGCTTGTAATAAAGTAAGTAATTGAGATGGTATCGCCCTACCGAAGGCACGCGTACCACTCTTCTAATTCCAAAGGTAGGAACAATGATTGGGAAAACTCGTTATTGATCTTAGCCGCAGCACTCAGATCAATTCCAAAAAATTCAAGGCACATATAGGCATTGATTTTCAAAAACTATTGTTCCAAATATATTGTGTCACCTCCAATAAAAAATTGCAAAATCGTGCAATTTTGAAGTTGCAAAATCGTGCAATTTTGAAGGTATTACAGTAGTGAAGCTCCCAAATATGAGAATGTCGCACCTTTTTTGTGGGCAAAGTTCCCACTTCGTTGGGCGAAATTGACACAAAAAAAACCCGGTCAGAAGCGTATTGTCACGGCCGTGCTCAATTGATCCTACTCTCAGCTACAACTTGTAATGAAAATTCATAAAGATAAATGACAAACTTTTATGAACTTGTCGAGAACAGTTTATAATGCTTTCATAAACTGTTCATTGAGCTTTTAGGATGTTTTACCTGGTTTAGCCAGATCAGATAGGAATTATAATCTTGAAGTCATTGGTCAGCCAATGTGCACTGTACAGTAATATTAGCAAATTTGTTTCATTTGGTTTGTATCAAAAGTGTTTGTTTGAAGTGAAATATATTGTACATGTCCCTGGGGGAGTGGGTAACTCCCATATGACAGCTATACGGGGACGTGCCACTTTTTTCGGGTCCATATTCCAGCTGAGAAAAACATTTTGCGTATGAGATTTCAAATTTTGGAACTTTTGGGTATCCTATTTTTGACTTTTTTAAGAATTCTTGAAAAATGTTTGCATAATTTTTGTGTATTTACTTAAAATCAATCAACCTGCTGGAGCTTTTTGAGTAGCATTTTAAAATTTATCGAATTTTTTGGGTAGCATCAACAGAATTTTTGGAACTTTTTGGGTACTTCACGTTTTTCCAAAGTGGCACCCCCGTCCCTGAAGAGCTGGCTGGAGTTACCCCCAGGAAATGTCCACCTTTAAATCGTTTTTGTATTGCAAGAAGCAATCGCTTGAAATATTTCGAGGAGCAGCCTCAGGGTCGGACAAAAGTAGGAATCCTGGAATCCTAGATTCCCAAAGGTTAGAGCAAATTCAGAAGAAAATTGATGCTTTTATTGATTTATTGGTCAAACATCAACAAAAAAATTCAGAAGAAAATATGCTTTAGGATTCCAGAAGGCTGAACCTTTTGTTGGACCCTGACCAACCCTCCTCAACCCGTACTCAAATTTTAAAGACCTAAATAGACCAACCTTTAAAAATGCAATAGCTAGTAAATTATGAGTCATAAATAAATGTAACAGTAAAAATACAGACATCAAGAATCAGCCGCTTATATTAATGTAAAAAAACAAATCTGTAACCACTATAAAAATCTCATAACAAATCTTTGTATATCGCTGTTTATATGTTTATAATAAACTACAAACAAACAAACAAACATTGCGGACATAAATATTTTTGTTGTTGTTGCTCGAAACAAGATAATTTTCTCAAAACAACCCCTGCGAAAATAGTTTGGGAGTTCATGAACAGTTCATGAACTGTTCATGAACGTTAAATGGCCCCAAAATTTCATGAACTGTTCATTAACTGTCTATGAGGGTTCATGAACTGTTCATGAACTGTTCATGAACTCCTGAGCTGTTTTTCACAGGGGAAAACAAGCAAAATATTCTGCTATTCCTGTGATACCAATAATGCAGTATACCTACACAAAGTTAGCCTGCGCGCCGACCCAAATCTTTTTGTTGTTGATCAGTAGGCTACTACTAGTTGACTACTAATCAACAAAAAAAGATTTGGGTCTGCGCGAAGGCTAACAAGAAGTAAGCACCTGATCGAGTTATGTACATCAACATACCTGTCTACGTCTTTTAATAAGCATTATATCAAGGCATTTGATACATGATGCAACATCATCGGTTGAAGATGCTGAAATATAAATAGAAGGTAAGTACACACTACTGACAACGACCAGGTCGTTCAGTCCTCTGATTCTACAAATAGAAACTATCATTTGCCATTAAGCAATCATCAAAGATGGTTTGATTATATTACCAACCATTCGGAGGGGGAGGGGGCAAGTCAGGAAATTCTAGCAACGGAGAGAGGGGTGCCAATTTGAATTAAGAAATTTTCTTTCCAAAATTGATACCCTAAATATTTTATTCAGGTCGAAACGTATACCCAAAATATTTTTTATCCCATCCGGGGGGGGGGAGCAACTCAGGAAATTCCAGCAACGGGGAGTGCCAATTTGTATTCAGAAATTTTCTCTCCAAATTTTGTTCTTCCCAAATTGATACCCTAAATGTTTTATTCAGGTCAAAATGTATACCCAAAAATATTTTTATCAGATTCATATTCAAAATTGATTACAGCTTTGTAGGTTTACATCAACCTTTTCTGCTCGTTGAATAACAATACCTGTAATATTTTGAAAATTCTGAAATGGATACAGTACCCCAAAAATGTTTGAAGACCATGAAAAGGTACCCTCAATAAATTGGCATGTCCCCTTATACCAACCATTTGAAGTTACCCATCCCCTCCCGGGTAAAACATATCTGAAATTCTTATTAACTCATTACTCTCTATTCAACTGAACATTTTAAACTCCATTTGAATGAAAACCGTGAATTCTGCATGGAAAATCAATATCTATAGACCCGATCGACTAATAATCAAAACGTTTTCTAATAATGAACAAATACATCATTGAATGTTCCACCTTTCAATGTTGCTAAATTTGTAACTGGTAGCATTTTGAATAGAAAGGACATTCATAGGGAAAAGCCCGATGTCGATTTTTTCATTTCGTATGCACTTTGATGGCTCATGAATTGTCGATAACCTGTTATTGGACAATATATCAATAGTTCAGACATGAATAGTATCATGGCATTCATAAAAAAATCATGAAACTATGAATTGAAAAGAAGAGAAAGGCCTGCAATTCAAGAATAAAACAATATAGGATGAGCAAATTGTTTTAAAAATTAAGAATAAATTTTACTGAGTCAAATAAGGAACTCATATTTGTAAGAGAACATATGATCATATATAATAAGAGAGATAGGCCTACAAAACGATGGTGACTGAGTCAAAGAAAACACATTCTTAATTACTGTTGCTTAAGTTTAACGCAGTGTGCGATCATCAGACAGTTGTTAGTCAATTTCGCACACTGCGTGAAACTTAAGCCCCGGCCAATATGACTTTTTATTTCGCCAACATTCATCGGATTTTGTTGAGTTCTATTGTTCTCTACCGATGTTGGCGAAGTGGCCGAATGACTTTTTATTTCGCCAACATTGTTGGATTTTGTTGAAAATATGAACCTTCCTCTGATTGGTCAACAATGACGTAGCTTGTCTCAAGATTGGTGGGCTCGATTGACTAGCTTCCAAGCCTCACAATACCGACTGATGTTGACGAAAATGAACTCAACAAAATCCGATGAATGTTGGCGAAAATAAAAAGTCATTTAGCCACCCTCAAGATGTTGGCGAAAAAACGCAAAAATCCATCGGATTTTATCCGATGAATGTTGGCGAAATAAAAAAGTCATTTGGCCGAGGCTTTAAGTAACAGTCACCATCCACCATCCTTATGTATTATAGCTCTGCCATTGTCTAACTAGAATTGAGCATTATCATATTGGATGATAGATAAACCTATCTTTATTAATATAATAAGAGAGATATAATCAGTCATTTGTCATCAGTTTACATACCAATGTTAAAGTCAAGTAGGATGTTGTAGAGATGAACATAGAATTGATGAGGATCAAGATTAAATGCTTCACCTAGATTCAATTACAAAATTTATCACAGTTTATGTACATGTGCCTGATGATATAATTCTAAAACATGACTTGATAAATTGTCTTAGATTCGGTGATAAGCTTGGACAAGAGCCATCTATTTATGAGAGTCGGGACCATAGAGGTATAAGATAGCCTACATATACGTCTATGGTTGGGACACACGACTTTTGGGGCTTGAAAATCGCCCTTTTTGTTACATTGAAGACGAGGTTTTGCTTTTGAACAAAAATTTTTCAAATTTATGATATTATTTTCGCGCTTTGTTCAAATTTTACAACCTAGGTTTCACGGAACGGAAATGGCGGCTTTTATAAAATCATGTGACTGGTACTTGCCTAATGGGCTCTGAGAGTGGCACATGACAGAGTAAATAGCTATGGCTTTGGCTTGGACGACAGAGAGATACAGCAGTAGTCAGTAGTGTGTACTTATACCTCCTGTTATTTTTCTTATTTATATTTCAGGATCTTCAACCGATGATGTTGCATAATGTATCAAATGCCTTGACATAATGCTTATTAAAAGACGTCGACAGGTATGTTACACAATGGTATTGTTTGTCTGTTGGATTTCCATTTACCTAACTCATGGAGTGGGGTAGCTCGTTAATTGATAAATATTTTGAGTGTGTAACTGTATACTGTACAACAAAGCAAATTTGTACGCCACTCTCTGCCTGGGATAAACCTCAAGATCATATGCGTGAAGTTTATGAAGTATGTGAATTTGCTTTAGTGTCTAACGGTTTTATGTTTTGATTTGAGCTTTTGAAGAATCATTGCATTGACTTGCAGAAAAATTATAACGTAAATTTTGCTTTTCCCAGAATAAAAATAAGAATACTATCCTCAAATGTCCAACGACAAGGGAATACAGGCACAATATCTGATAGTAAAATCTTCAAGTCTATTGAAGGTCAATTCAGTTATGATCTTACTTAAACTTAAATGCTTAAAATGTTGTTAAGAAAATGGAATGGTCCCACACAATTTCAACATGACATTGATTAGATGATGCAAACAATAAATTTGAATACCTTGACCAGACAATATTTTAAAAGCTGTTAATAAACAGCTAAGAGATTCAGTCAGTGTCAGTTCCTAAAACAGAAAAGAGATAACTTACTATAATAGTTCCATTAAGTAACTTTTGTGACAAGTAACTTAAGAAAATTGATATTTTTATGATTTATCGTTCAAACTTCAACAAAAGAATTATAACAAAGTGTTGAAACGTTCTAGGATTCAAGAAGGATAAACCTTTTATCGGACCCTGGCAATTATATATAGAATATTTATGAAATCAATGAAATAGGGTCTTGAATCAGTGGGATGATTTAAATCATTATATGAGTATCATATATTGTAAAACTCGAGAGATTTTCGAATGCTGTTCTAGTAATTTGATTGGCTAACTCCCGTGTTTGGATCACGCACGCCAAAACAACTTGGACATCATGATAGATTAAACAAAAACCCCAAAAATTTCTAAATAATTGTAAATCAAAATTTCAATAACGTTAGCATCGTCAATGATATATAAATATTTCAGAATATCATAATTAAAAGCATTCTTCCTTTCGCGTCATTTTGTTTGGTCGTATGGCTATTCCTAGACAAAAAGGCCCTACAAAACAGGCAAAAATGTGCAAAACAGCAGAAATGAGAAACAAGACAGATCAAAATCATGGCGTTCGAATCGAAAATGGTTCGAAAGTATAACTCCAGATCTGTGATTCGAAGAAAGGCAAAATATGACGAAGACGTGAAGATTTATAGGAGAAAATTGATCTAATCAGTCAAATATTTTATGTTAAATTCGTTTAAAAATAGTAAAAATAGGTCTTGTTTTCACTTGAAAGCTGAAAAACACTCGCCCTACGGGCTCTTGTTTTCTGATGCTTTCTCGTGTCTCCCAACATCCCGCGTGTTGGTATCAGAGAACCCAAACACGGCTGCCGTGCAGTAACCCTTAATGATAGCGGATGGAATGGTCCAGAGGGAATTGCATTGTGAGTAGCTGAGGTGCATCGTTGCGCATTGACAATCGAGACCTACTTGCCATGAAGTCTGTTGAAATTGATCTGCAGTGTTGCGGCTGAGATCAGTAAAGAGCGTTTAAAATCATTGCTCTCAGCGAAAAAAGCCACTCATCTAGAAATAAAGGAGTGGTACGGGTGCCTTCGGTAGGGCGATACCGTCTCAATTACTTTAATCAGTGGGAACTTATGTTTGTACTGCTAGATAAGGGGTTGGGCAAGGAGCAAGGCAGCCATTCCCTTTCTCCAACCAATTCAAGCCGACAGTCTATCAGGTTCTACATCCATGTTCTCAATAACCCTAACAGCAGACATGACTATTAATATTACGTACCCCAGAAGCCATTAAAGTTTTCAATCTTGAGAATAAATCATTGAAGAAATCAACATTAATCAATTGAGCAAATTTTGACAATCCTCTCAGCGTTGGTGCCAACAATGGACTACGTGAATCCAATTTTAAAACACGAAAGTAGACTGCAAATACTAATTTTAGTATATCAGTTTGCTAGAATAAATAAAATAAAGGAATGCATGAATAAATATATTTTTTCTCTATCTAAACATTGTGAATTTTGAAAATCTGAAAACCTGCTGAAAACATACTGAATAGGCTACAGAATTGGGCTCTGATCATGATCAGTAGTTTCCAAATTTTAAGGTTAATTTCAGTAGTTTTTCAGTAGAATGAGAAGAATCTACATTTATAAATGTCTTGTGAATTTCAGTATGGTTTCAGTACTCAAACCCATATTCCAGTATGTTTTCAGTTGGTTTTCAGTAGAATGAGAAGAATCTACATTTATAAATGTCTTGTGAATTTCAGTATGGTTTCAGTACTCAAACCCATTCCAGTATGTTTTCAGTTGGTTTTCAGTAGAATGAGAAGAATCTACATTTATAAAATGTCTTGTGAATTTCAGTATGGTTTCAGTACTCAAACCCATTCCAGTATGTTTTCAGTTGGTTTTCAGTAGAATGAGAAGAATCTACATTTATAAATGTCTTGTGAATTTCAGTATGGTTTCAGTACTCAAACCCATTCCAGTATGTTTTCAGTTGGTTTTCAGTAGAATGAGAAGAATCTACATTTATAAAATGTCTTGTGAATTTCAGTATGGTTTCAGTACTCAAACCCATTCCAGTATGTTTTCAGTTGGTTTTCAGTAGAATGAGAAGAATCTACATTTATAAAATGTCTTGTGAATTTCAGTATGGTTTCAGTACTCAAACCCATTCCAGTATGTTTTCAGTTGGTTTTCAGTAGAATGAGAAGAATCTACATTTATAAATGTCTTGTGAATTTCAGTATGGTTTCAGTACTCAAACCCATATTCCAGTATGTTTTCAGTTGGTTTTCAGTAGAATGAGAAGAATCTACATTTATAAATGTCTTGTGAATTTCAGTATGGTTTCAGTACTCAAACCCATTCCAGTATGTTTTCAGTTGGTTTTCAGTAGAATGAGAAGAATCTACATTTATAAATGTCTTGTGAATTTCAGTATGGTTTCAGTACTCAAACCCATTCCAGTATGTTTTCAGTTGGTTTTCAGTAGAATGAGAAGAATCTACATTTATAAAATGTCTTGTGAATTTCAGTATGGTTTCAGTACTCAAACCCATTCCAGTATGTTTTCAGTTGGTTTTCAGTAGAATGAGAAGAATCTACATTTATAAATGTCTTGTGAATTTCAGTATGGTTTCAGTACTCAAACCCATATTCCAGTATGTTTTCAGTTGGTTTTCAGTAGAATGAGAAGAATCTACATTTATAAATGTCTTGTGAATTTCAGTATGGTTTCAGTACTCAAACCCATTCCAGTATGTTTTCAGTTGGTTTTCAGTAGAATGAGAAGAATCTACATTTATAAAATGTCTTGTGAATTTCAGTATGGTTTCAGTACTCAAACCCATTCCAGTATGTTTTCAGTTGGTTTTCAGTAGAATGAGAAGAATCTACATTTATAAAATGTCTTGTGAATTTCAGTATGGTTTCAGTACTCAAACCCATTCCAGTATGTTTTCAGTTGGTTTTCAGTAGAATGAGAAGAATCTACATTTATAAATGTCTTGTGAATTTCAGTATGGTTTCAGTACTCAAACCCATTCCAGTATGTTTTCAGTTGGTTTTCAGTAGAATGAGAAGAATCTACATTTATAAATGTCTTGTGAATTTCAGTATGGTTTCAGTACTCAAACCCATTCCAGTATGTTTTCAGTTGGTTTTCAGTAGAATGAGAAGAATCTACATTTATAAATGTCTTGTGAATTTCAGTATGGTTTCAGTACTCAAACCCATTCCAGTATGTTTTCAGTTGATTTTCAGTAGCAATTCATTATATTCAATATTCATAGTGAAAGAAGCAACCTCCAAATATCCAGGATACAGACTCTAAGTGAGTTACATTGTACTAGTCAACCTATCTAGATCTTAACAGGAGTTGTTATATACAGGTTTCACAGTTGAAGTTTTGCTTACTAGTAATGGTAACGGACTGCCGGCTATGATTGATTATAGACAGAAAATAATATTTTAGCTAGACTATGAATGATAGCATATGTGAAAACTGTGTAAAACAGTCATAAGAGTAGGTGAATTGACCGCTACAAGCAGGTGGTCATTATATACAGGGTTAAATACATGACAATTTCAGAACACCACATCACTTTACCTATGGCTTGTATAATGTTTTTTTTAGATAAACCAAACATTCTACAAAAGTTTAGTTTACGTTAAAGTTTTAGTATATATTATACTTACAGTTCTTTTCTTTTCTGACATATCATCAGCCGCTTCGACTTCTTTCAATTCACTTTCAAGTTTAACTGATGCTTTCTTTCTCTGTGAAACAACATATTATCCACACTTCACTTTTAGGAGATCTAGTTTAGGATACACAGGCTATATATAAAACTTTGGATTCTTTTCTGATTCAGGCTATAATAAGCTTTGGATCAGATTAAATTTTAATCTTGAAATTCGGATCAGTTTGGATTGCAGATGGTTTGTATTTGTTGTCAGTTTTATGACAATCTGACAAATTTTAGCCTATAAACTCTTTACAGGTATAATAAGCTCGCTCTATTGGAGACAAGTACTCTGATATTTGCTCTATAGGCTCACCAGACTGCTATGTTTACTCACAATCATACCAATAGCCTGCTTATTGTTTGACACCACACAAACTTCTTGTGATTTTGCTTCTTTCTTTGCAAAGATTTATCTCAATTTTACGTTCAATCTTTTTTTTTTTTTTGCTTCACAATAATGATTTTGCTTTTAATCTCTATCTTCACCTTGAAACTTGATTGACTTATCCTAGCATATATGCTACTTTACATTATTATTCAGTGTCCCCAGATAAACAAGCATTGCTTAAGGGGTGACCACAATCATTTATAAATGTGAATTAATCAATAATATAATATCATTGTATTTAAAAAACAAACAAGTTGCAACTATTGTTCACATGAGTGATTAAAATAAAAAAAAAATGATAAAAAATGTTCATCCACTGCATCTGTTTAAAATGTTTAGAACTCAGAACTGTCCACATATTTTTCATTCACAGCAAAACTAAAAACAATGCAAAATCTAGACCGCTGATGATCATGAAATGTCAATAGTGGTCAATAGTTCTACTCCTGCAAAACAATTTTTTGCGTTCATGAACTGTTCATGAACTTTACAAACACTCATAAACTATTCACGAACACCTTATACCAGTTCATGAACAATAAATTGCCAATTTGCAAAGACGTTTTCATGAACTATTCACAAACTATTCATGGCATTGGTCACTCAATATTCATGAACTGATTTCGCAGGGGAACTGTACCTTTCTCTCTTTCCTTGACAACATTTTTCTTTCATTTGAAATTCTTAACAGCCTCTGTGATTTTGTTTCTTTGTCCAGACCATATTTGAGCAAATCAGGGTTAATACGAAGACACAGGAAGGCTTCCAAGACCTGCAGGAAGAAAATATTGAGTTGGATGTGATATGAAAATTCCTGCAAAACAGTAAATTATTGAATATACATTTGAACTCGGTTAATATCCCCTCTTTTAATGTCCCGCCTTGCTTAATATCCCCACTTACAACTGATTTCCATTTTCAATTCTCCATACAAACTCTCATATTCTTACTTCGCTTAATATCCCACCTCACTTAATGTCCCGCTTTTGATCTGTACCAGAGGGGGGATATTAAGCAAGTTCGACTGTAATTGTTTCTATTCCCAGAAGATATAGTCAAAACTAACTGAAAAGTTTACAACACAGAACATTCTGGCAATACAACACCAGAAAAAGCTCAGAAATGTTCTAGAAACAGTAATTGTTGTTTGCGAAGTTCCCAACATAAAATTGCCGACATATCCTTGGGGAATGCAAAAGTGTGTCAGTCGTCAATGAAACACAGGGTACACAGGGAACTATGAGAGCTTTGTACCACATAACATTAGATCTTCCCTTCCGCTTGAACTAATATCCCATTAAATGTTTATAGAACTACAAAAGTCTACAGAGTTTATAGAACTACAAAAGTCTACAGAGTTTTCTGTTACAGTGTTTTCTGTGCAAAAAAACTAGCATTTATTAATTAGCAATACAGACTTATTTATAACTTACTTGAGGTCTGACATGTTCCAACTTTGATTTAGTCATCTTTGAAATAATTTGAGTAGCCTAAAGAAAACGAAAAGAAAAAGAAAGTTAATTTTTTGAGAAAATCTTACTGATAAGGGCTTACCAATATGTGATTCAGCCACACAAATCAAAATTTGATCAGCAACACATGGAATTTTCTATTGAATTGTGTAAACTGAATATATATAGAACTATTGCACTTTGTTTGCTGACCAATAATTCGATGTAACGAAATATTGAATCATCAACAGACTGGCAAGCTAATATCAATGAACCATAGTATACGCTCACGTTTCACCTCACTTAAAATATTAATTTTAACAAATTTGAAATATTCTTTTAATTTACTCAAAATGATTTTGTGTTCAAAATATTTTGATGATGATGTCATCAAGTGGTAACGATTGCAATCAATAAAATGGAAATAAATGATAAAAACTTGACGATTCATACTTAACTGATTAATTCTGATCACAGAAGATTCCAAGAACGTGTGTAACATTCAATCAGAGGTTTTAGAGCGCTAAATCAAATCCTTACAGGTCAAAATTGAACAAAAATGTCCAGAACATTATAAATAGACTTCATGGCAGACAGGATTTGATTGTCAATGCGCTCAGAGATATACCTACGCTGCAACTACAGATAATTAAACACTTTCTGGACCATTCCATCAACCACAGGCTAAGGATGGCAACTCATTTGATGTTTTAGATAAAGTCAAGGCTGAGTTGACATTGAATTGTTGTAAGATTCTGGAAGGCTAAACCGTGATCCAGGACATTACCTGGAAAACCCTAAGACCATACATCATAGCTAGTTAAAACACAACTCACCTCCAGGGATACATGTCCAGATATGTCTTCTCTAAACATAGTCTTCAAAGTTGAAACACAAAGATCACCAATCTTGAAAAATAACAAAAATACATTAAAGCATTAAAGAACAGATGTATATAATGAATAGGCTACATATCTTTGAATTACAGCCTGATAGTTGTAGAGAGCGCAGCTGTGAGAAAATAAGAATGGCATAAAAAATCAACAGTTTCCATGAGTGATTTTCTCCTCTCTAGTGTGCTCTGTGGCTTTAATTAGCCCCTATTTATTGTATGACGAATAAAGACTTAAGCAATATGCAATACTGTTGTCTGTACGTTTATGTATCAATGAAAACTAGGGAAGGAAACTTATTTACCTCAGCTAGATCATTGGAGAGATTTAATCTTGTTATTAGAGCCGTCATGATATTTATTCTGTAATTGAAATGATTTTTAGCCAATAAAAGTTCTGATAAGCATTTAGTAGCGATAAGAGCAACCTTCAAGTTCACCTGAAAGATAAATTAAAGGAGTTGAACAGGTTGTGATGATTTTCAAGTTGTTCAAGTTGTCAAGGGTTGATAATTGTGAAAGAACAACTCACTCTTGTGGCTGCTTCGGAAGCAATCTTTGCCTTATGAGATGTCCCAGTGCTTGCTAAAAAATTATAAATAGAACAAAATAATATATCTAATAGTGATGTCTGTTTTAGCTCAAGATAAATAGATATTTATTTCAAAAATAAATTATTCATAAAAAAAAGAAATACATGATTGAGTTAGCACGTATTAAGTAATTGGTGCACAGTTTTCTACGAGCTATTGATATTTGGCGCACGAGAGGAGAAAATGAGAAGGCATCAGAAAATCACAAGCGGCTGTGGCAAGTGATTTTCGCCCTCGAGTTTTCTCCTCTTCAATGACACGAGTAACAGCCCCTATAGAGAAGGTTCATGAGTTCATAACCAGAAGATTGCCCAGCTGTACAAGCTATTTTCATTAACGTTTTCAGAGGGGACGCTATGACACAAGTAATGACACAATGGCATTCTAACAAATGGGATGAATATGTTGGATTTATTGATGAATGGCATTAAAATATTTCAACAATACCTGTGATGATAGAATCAAGTAGTTCTAAATAAGCTTTGTAATGGAATAACAGAATGGTCTCAAACGATCTGAGATGCTTGACATCTTTGGATATCTGAAATTTAATAAGAAATTAAAATAATTATAAAAGATGACAGAGCATTATGTAATGAGAGACAAAGATGAGGCAAAGCCTTTTTCCGCTTTGCCTCATCTTTGTTTCTTATTATATAATGCTCTGTTTTACCCAACATTGAGCACTTTATATACATTATATGTGTATCTGAGTTTACACTCACTATAATTAAATTAATTTATTATTATAAAAGATCACAGATAAGCATAGTAGTTAAATCTGATGCCCAAAAGTGTCATTTTTCAATATTTAGAAGTTTATTTCAATTGTTTTTATTTGAAAACAGTTTCTTTTTAGTATCTAGTATCTAATTTAGAGCCAATCACATGCCAAAAATTACGAAAATGTAGACCGAAATTGGTTTTGTCAAGATTCAGTAGGTCATCTTGAAACACTAACGCGTAAGATCTCTTTCAACTGATTTTCAAAATTCTTTTTGATTCTGTTATCTTTGTACTGTTTCTACATTCACTATAAATCTACCACAAGTTTTCATCAGAAATGAAATAAAACGATTATCGCAATAAATGATGGCCACACACAAACGTTTACAATGCAATGCAGTTTCGAAATTGAATACAATTTGACAAACGATGCTTGGCAAATGTTGGTAGCCTACTTAGGCCTACATGTCCAATAACACAATATCCGAGTGCAACATATTACATTTGTTATATTTTTGACTAATTATTGTCTTCTTTAAGCCGATAGGGGTACTGCTCCAAATGAGCAAACATTGAGAACATATGTTAAGTCTTGCATTGAATTTTTTGTAATTGGATCTCGTAGCTTTTTTATTTGCGTCATCTTATTTCAGTGAGTTGATGATATTTGACATATGAATTTTGAAACGCAGCTTTTAACGCAATATTGCAGCTCGAAACACAGACAAACGAACGACTGGGCAACGGTCAGTAAGAATATACAGTTTGAGTTAGAATCATCAATCAATTAATCAATTCTGTAGCAAACCATATTATCCAAACAACTTATGCTTTCTTTAAACAAAATTCTTTAACGGTCTTAGCAAATCAGAAAAACGCTTCTTTGAATATTTTTACTGCCATTGAAACACTTTTCGTGATATATTCCAGTTACTAAGATTTCATCGCTATGAAAACTCAATACCGATTTGATGATGTCACAACTGATGTTTGAAAATGAGGTTTTAAAAAATACACTTTTTTCAAAATAATTATCACTGGTCAATAGCGCGCCTTTAAAACACAATTCTGAGTTAGACTATCTTGGTTCTATCATAATATCTTGATTGAACGTACCTTTGTAGATTGTTCAGCTTCAGTTAGAGGACGGATGCGATACCTGAGAACAACATATATAGAAATAATAGTTTGATTAATGATGTTTTTTGTTCAAGTTTACTTACTGCAATCAATGCATTACATAATTACCAAATACACTTCATTCAAATCAATTTAACATCATGTTAAATTTGAACTAAAGAACTCTGTTGGGTTGGAGTGAAGTGCTCAGAAAATGAGACAGGAACCCTGTTCATAGAGGGTCAGAAAAATTCAGACGGTTTTCAATTACGTTTAATTCAAAATGACAATGTTGTAGAATTTCAAATTTATACAAATTTATTTCATTTGAAACCGAAATGTCATAAGTTAGGAGTAAGTTTAATCTCAGAAATGTTGATATTAATTATCAGGTTCAAAGAGTTTCTTGACAGCAAACATTTTGATTACATCCTCGAAATGTTCAAATTTGAAGAGAAGATATTGTTGTTGAAGTTATCATTTTACCACAAACTAGGTAAGACAAAAGCTTTTTTACCAGAGATGATGCTTCTGTCAGGGAATGAATCAAATCACCCTGTGGGTAAATCTCCAAAGCCCAAGCCACTACACTAAGGCAGGCTCATAGTGTAGCAATTTGAAAGCTATAAAGTAAATAACGGAAACACAAACCTATAGCGTCTGGCGCTATATTAAAAGTATGTACCATCCAAGGCAGACAACTTTGAAAATATTGGGGGGAGGGGTGGCATAAGATTGTGCTAAAGTGCAATCCCTCTAGGGGGTTGAAGGTATGCTTCCCTGGAAATCTTTTGAAACTGTGCTTTGTATTCCATCATTTTTTCATTAATATACCTAAGATGTTGACGTGTTTATCAAGTAGCAAAACTATTCTTCTAGCTGGCATTAAAAAACATCAAATTTGCAAGTTGCAACGTATTCAAAATGCCACAGAATGTGTGCTGACATCTACCAAAGAACCAGATCACATCACAGAGCTCTTACTCCGTGACTTACACTGGCTCTATGTTGAGCATCGTATTATTTTCAAAATCCTCATCACAACATACAAAATTCTAAACAACATTGCACCATTATACCTAAAAGAACTGATACAACCATACATTACAACAAGAGCCCTACACTCAAGTGACAAAAACCTGCGGAACTGCTTTACATTAGATGATTTTAAATCAAAACGAAGACTTATCTATTTTTAAAGCAAAAATATATTATCTTAATCTAGCCAACAGTGACATTTTAAAAACAGTTTTCATCTATTAGTTCTATTTCTTATTCCAATTTTAGTTCTAAGTATATTCTAAATAGTTTTACTCTTAAATATATTTTTATTTCAATTACTGTATACTTTTAAAAATAATATTGTAAAGCGCTCTTGGATTATCGTTAGAAAGAGCATTATATAAATGTGGTTATTATTATTCAGGTTACAGATAGATATTCACAATAGACAATATATATTTGTAATTTTGTATACAATATAATTATAATATAATAATACAGTGAAACATGTATATAACGGCCAGCTACGAGAGGTAGATAAATTGACCATTATAGACAGGTGGCCTTTATATACAGGTTTGATTCAATAGAAAATACTATTTTAGACATTGCAAGAGTGACCCATTATAGATAGGTGGCTGCTGTGTAGAGGTGACCGTTATAACCGGTTTGACTGTAGTAGAATTGTTCCATGCCAGTTCTTGGTGTAGTGCTCATTTGAATTAAGCAATGCATGTGATCATCAGAAGAACTATTTAATTTCATTTTTGACTATCATTCTAAATTTGTATACAAACAGAATCACTACAGTTAAAGTGCACATGCCAGCAAAAAATGTTTTTTCGAAATCGAGTAGCCTATGCAAAATAAATAGTAATGGCAAAAATATTTTTTTCGATTTGGACTCTTATAAGCTGAGTTATTTAATGTTGAAAGCACAATATTTCAGAAATAGTGCTACTTCGGAAGTCGAAACTGATGTCGAAATGACAAGAGAGCCACTATGGAATAATAACAATGTCTAGACTTCAAAAATCGTAACTCTCTTTTTGCAAATAACAAATTGTCCACTTCCCAGAACAGATATACCCATATCCTTGTTGGGACACCTTGTTGGCCATATCTGATTGAGATAGAACGTGAATTGAAAAATTTAGAAAAGTTTTATTAGACTTCAATGGAATTTTTCTGTCGAAAAGGTGTTAAAACATTAAGGATTAACGCATGTCAAGGTGTTGAATACTTGAACAGCGGCAAAACTCTTCGTATTCACGGGAGATAGAACAAAATAGAGCAAGGAATTTTGATCATCATCCGCAGCGAAGAGAATACAAAGCGTTTTACCGCTTTTCAGGTCCAAATCGAAAAATTATTGTCGCCATTCTTATTTATTTTGCATGGGCTACTTGATCCCGGAAAAACAGTTTTTGGTGGCATGTGCACTTTAATCACACTATAAAAGACAATAGACAACAAGCAATCCACTGAAATTGTTCAAATGATACAGAATTGAGATATCTAATCCAAAGATATAAGAGAAGACATGATATATAGATGTACGTGTAGTGATCAAATAAAATTGACTACTAAAAGATAATTGAAACTTACCCAGGAATTATATCTTTGAAAATCTCTAAAAGAGATAGCAATGCCCGTTTACGGAGTAAAACACTTTCACTGTGTGATTGAGCAATTTGAAGGATTGTTTCTAAATTATCAATCTAAAATGTAAAGAAGTGTCCACGTTAACAAAAGCAGATCAGAATGGAGGTACTGTATACTGATAAAATGCAAATAAGGAAGGCCCTCTCAATAGTTAGAGAAAGATCAGATGATGATACCTCATAGCCTGATAGACCTATTAATCTTATTAAAAACGACCTCATTCCCATGCAATACCAGATGAGAGCATTATAAAGTTGAAGAGTAAAACGTGTTGTGTTCTCATTATCAAAGTTAGGAATGTTGGACAGTGATTGCAATCCTGCAAGAAAAATTACCGATGAGAAAAGTGATGTGAAAGCTGGCCCAAGCCTCGCTTTACACTGCTACGAGTGATGTTTGTTAATATAGCCTACATGATAATTCACATTACAATCAACAGTTGTTAGGCTTACAACTGTTAACAATTTTACAATTCTTCTGCACTGTCACAATTCACATTACAATCAACAGTTGTTAGGCTTACAACTGTTAACAATTTTACAATTCTTCTGCACTGTCACAATTCATATTACAATCAACAGTTGTTAGGCTTACAACTGTTAACAATTTTACAATTCTTCTGCACTGTCGCAACTCACATTACAATCAACAGTTGTGAGGCCTACAACTGTTAACAACTTTAAAGTTTAACTGTAAATTAATTATATGAAATTATTCTTATCAGAGAACAACGTCCATCTTGAAAATGACAAATGGACTTAGTTCTTTTCCTTCTTTCGACTTAGGCTTATCAAAAATATTTGGATTCTGCAATCTGAAATATTCTGATTCTGCGTTAAGAATCAATAATAAAATCCAAATCCAAAAATAAATCTGATCGGATCAGACTCGGGATCCGATTTGGAAACCTCTATTTTGAACAAACAAACCTGTTGGGTAGGGTTTTCAATGATACTTTGTGCAGCTTGCGCAATGCGAAATGTTTGACGAGCAATTTGACTTTGTCTCGACGCATACAACTCAATGACAGATACAGATGATGGTTCAGCCGGCATTTCTGGTTCTGGTTCTTCTACTGGTTCCGCATCTTCTATTTCCTTTTTCTCATCATTTGGTTCTATGAAAATAAATGGAGGTATTGTGATTTCACTAATATGGATAGGCTAATAATAATAAATATGTATTCTTTGACTCTTTCATCATATATTATTATTATTTATTTATAGGCTATATATACCGATGTCATGGTGATAGGCTTTATACCATATCTGTATATGCCTGATACACCATTGGCACTTATGATGCAGCTCAAAAGCCAACAAAGGGAATAGAGATTGATCATCATGGCAGTGCTTTACAACACATATGAATAAAGCAGTTGATAAACGATATAAATAACACTTGCATTAATTACAATGATCTCTCTGCAACTCCAGCTAATCGAGAAAGATAGTTTACATAATATTGTTTTACTTTTAAATTGAAGTCCTTAAGGAGACGCCAAAGCCCAAAATCCTCCTCTGTTTACGAGGCTTGATCAGTAGGGGAGACCTGGGTAACTTCGGACAGAACGGTTTTAGTTTAAATAAAAATACAATCTCTCAGTATGTTAAATGCAAAGGTAGAACCTACCTATTGCCAAAATTTTAGATAATTTCATCAAGTAATAAAAAAGTTATTATTGTTTGAAACTTTGCTATTAAGGTCCCGCTTTTGTTTATTATTTGTTCTCGAAGAAAAAGTTCGACGAAAAAAATCCACGCAACCAACATGTTGATATTTGGTACCATTTTGAAGCCAGTGACGTTGTGTGCCTATACTGAAGTTTCATGCACGTGCGCTTTGAAAATTCAACTGCAGAAACGATATTCTTCAATGTTTATAAACGGGGTGACTACGGTCAGAGCGTCATAACATAGCATTGCGATGAAGAAGTAAAATATCAAGCTGTGAAACAATGGTAAATCCGAAATTAAGTGGGTGTCACGCTTCTCATTCCATTCAAGTTTGAGGTGCTCCAGCTGTGATGTTGTGTAAACATTTCAGAGCACGCGTGATCCGTCGGCTTAGAATATATGGAAATAATATGATCTAGTTAAATAGAATATCAAATTGTGGATTTAAAATCAATTATGAAGTGCATTTAATTACAGATATGTCTCAATTTATATATGTCGAAGTGTTTGGTTTACTCTTGTTGATTTACGAGCATGTTTTGTTTCCGTTTGGGGTCGCTGTGAATATACGGTTTGCGATGACTATTTCGACGCGCTAAAGAAATTATAAATATAAGCATGGTTTGTAATTTATGAATAATTTCATCGATTTCTCTGAGTAGATGAATGATAAAGCTTTCGATTTATGTCAATAAACATTTGTTTTGTGCATTGTTGAGAGTTTAAATTCACTGTCCAGAGTCACCCCAGTCTGGCCGAAGTCACCCCGCTCAACTAGGGGTAAAAGAATGATTAAATACTCGGCACTCGAATATATTTAATTTTACAACAATTTACCCTTTTAAAGGAGCAAAAATGACCGGCAGGCGCTACGCACTTAGGATCACGTGCACGCTTATTGTTATAACACCATGTTCATTGTTGACATGAATTTTATTACAAGTTATTAGGCCTGCGTATAACAATTGTTTCAAAGCGAGACGGTTGAATTACGCTAAGCATAAATTCAACTTGTGCTCGCAGCGGTCGCCGGTCAATTTTGCCCCTTTAACATGGCACATTAGCTATTAAATGATATACGATTTATCTGTTTCGAGCGAAAATTAAAATAATTAGAAGTAAAAAACCAAAAACCGTCCGATGTGTACCCGGTCTCCTTTAATATTTAGTAATAATAATCTATAACGATTAATTGAATCATAAAAATTACACAAAAGATAATAATAAGACACCCAAAGTTACCGATAATTCTATAATGTTTGTGACTCATTGCCTACCTTTGGCAGGCTGTTTGAGCTTCTGCCGTTTCACAACACCATATTTATTTTTTACAGGCAGTAATTCTCCAGCGGATTCAATATTTGATTGCACTAAATCTGATGCCTCTCTTGGGGCAATTTCATAATCAGCTTCAGTACCATTGTTTGTTCTCTTTCTACGTTTTCTGCAACAAAAAATAATTGGTTTTCATAACTCATCGCAAAATTAATAAATTTCCTAGCTCTGATATTTTATTTAGACATAATAGCTTAGGTACAAAATCAAATTTATTCAATTTTCCAAACATTTGACAAAAATATGTTAAAGCCAGTGATGTTTTGGTGGGGGAACGCCGTTCCCCCACTGCTTTCTCCGGGGGAACAGCGTTCCCTTACTTATTTCATTTGAAGTGAACTTTTATATGTCTTGTTCCGAGTAATATTATATCATCAATATTATCAGTAATAGAAGTATTATTTCTAAGGCAGTAGCCAGTGGCAACAGTTTCCTGATTTTATACTTAATCTCAACGGCGTTTCGGCTGATATCTCTAGCCATGTTTAAGAGAATAAATTTTTAAATTGTACATAATATATAGGATTTTAAAATTTAAGAAAGTTTGTAATCTACACACCTATAATATATAGGTTTTATTTTTAAATTTCAAATTGCAAGAACAGACGGAGATGCTTCACCTCAACAAATTGTGTGGAATGTGTTATAATAAATATATCTACTACAAGTGAGAGTCAGTGTCATTTAATAAGATACTAAATTTTAATAAATATAACAACTTTCTAGTTAACTTAATTTTCTTACAAGAAAATAATTAAATGACCCAAAGGATTACACACTACAGATTATAATTTCGAAAACTTTCTGGGGGGTCCTATAAAATTGCAAGCCGTTCCCCCACCATTTTTTTGCAGAAAACATCACTGGTTAAAGCGCCCGAGATCTTGTCGAAAAATGCCCTTCTCTGCAAACCAGTCTGCAAAGAATGGCAATCTTGACGAGGTCGCAGACTTAGCGCCAGAGGGGCAGCAGCACCAAAAAAGTTGGGGGCATGTGCGGCAGCTAATCAAGTTTTACTTTAGGGGCGCCAAAATCCATCATTTCAGCAAAAAATTTGAAGAACATGACAAAAATTCATTTTGACCTGCTGATTTTCTGATTTTCGATGAAAACTGCAGCTTCAAATTTATTTGTTTTATGGTTATTAATAAAGTTTGGTTTCCAAATTGTTACTAATAGGTCTACTTTTGGTAAGTTGGGACTTGCTAAATAGTAAATACTGTAGGCTAAAAATACCCAGGCCAAGATAAAGATTTTAAGGTACTTGATTCTTACCCAGGGCCAGATAAATAATTTCCTTCATCGTCAAATTGAAGTGTTTCATTATTTACTACATGATTAAAGGAAAAACCTTCGTCCAAGCCATTCTGCTGGTTAGGTAGATTCTTTCTAACATATGGAGCGGCTTTTGGTTTTACTGGAGGACGTTCTGAAGTGCCAGTTTTGGAGCTTTTTTGAGATGATGCATTTCTCCGTACGTTTCCTTTTGATTTCTTAGTCTTGAACTTATTAGTGAGCTTTGCTTTTGATGCTTTTCCTTTCGCCTTTGGTTTAGCTTTTCCCATTGTATATAACGTCGTTAGATGCAAACTATCTCTAAAGTTTTTAATACATGTGCTCCTTTTCAGCAGCCATGTTAGTTTATCCGTAAAATTGACGGTTTTGTGCCGGATTGTGGAAAGAGCAGAGGCATTATCATAATGACTAAATTTTAGTTGATCTACGTAGTTATTGCACGTGGATCGTGGATTCATTTATCATTCATCGAAATTGTAGAAGAGTTTGGGAAAGATTTATTTAATTTTCTTGAACGAGAGTAAAGTATCGATTTATATATTTCCTTGATTGATTAAAATGACAGGAGTCAGAGCAAAGAAGTCACGTATATCGCGAAGAGCTAACACAACAAAGGCAGGAAAAAAACGCAAGAAGTTGAGCAATAAACCTACGATTTTAGAGTATGAATGACTTTGACCTGTCATTGCAATTGTTTTTATTATACTATAATAATATATGCCTACGCTATAAGAAGCATCACATCTGTCGATCCTTTCTTTTTTTATAATAATCCAAGTAAATAGGCCTAGTCAGCCTACCCATTGGCAAATCCAATAGCAGTAGGCTGACTAGCCCATGGATACAAACAGCACAACTAAATAAAGATAGATTTTGGACGATATCTAGGGCCTTGCTATAATCTAAAACTAGATAGGTAGCCTGCATATTAGTCAGATGAGTATGTAGATGGCAGACCTAGCCCTAGAAAGTATAGGCTATATATGTAGGGCTTCCTTCCAACATTCCTCTTAATAGTAAATAATAGTACATATGAATTTAAACAGGGCAACTGTGTGTTGTGTTGTAGCCCTCAACTCTGCAAAGCATGCAGCTGCGACCCCGCAATGAAAGTTTTTCTTGTAATTGCTGCCCCTATACCTTACTTGGAACTTGGAATCCTTGTACTTGGAACGCCAGGTATTTACACCAAATTAACGGGCCACAAAAAAACAGATTTTACGCCATGCCAAAATACGCCAACAATTAGTTGAAAACTATAGACACATCCCAGGATTTTAGAATCTGTACGCCAAATTTTCAAAAAATTGGCTACATTTTACCCCGGACGTATATCAGGTGTAACATGCCTGAAATCCACTATGGCCTCTGATCATGAAGCTGCAATTTTCATTGAAAATCGGTTGTTTAAAACAAAATTGTTTTCATTTTCTTCTTAATTGTTGCAAACTTTTCAATCTGGCCTGAGGCCAAGTTAGATCAATTACCACCTGGCAGGGTGTCACAAAATGTTTGATCTTGCGGGAACTGTGTTGTTCAATTGTAAACCTTCTGGGATTGAATTTAGAATACTTCATAGTTTTGAAGAATTCATCTTATGACGTGGTTAGCCGTCCGGTAGCCGGGCGCCATTTTCAAAATGAGAGCTGTCCGGCACTCAATTTGCGCATGCGTAATACTGTTCGAAGCAACGAAGATAAAATTTAATGAAAAGAAGATAAAATAATATTCAAACTTCAAACCATCAACAGATTATGAATTATCATATTTTTAAGTCAACTCTATGCTAGCCTGAAGAAGAGTCAAATCTAAGTTATAGAGACCTTGTTTATTTTTGTTGTTGGTCAAGGTTAAGCTTTGAAATTGCAATACTCCTCGTATTTTTCCCATCGACATCGGTTCGCTTTTGAGAAGAATCGCGATGAAATTTTTGTTTATCGTGTTTGAGTGTTAATTTCAAGTTTATCCCAAATAACAACAAAGACTGAGTGAAGTGATAAATACATCATTGACTTCATGAGAAAAGTTAGATTTTGGTGGGAAATGTTATATCGTTTGAATAATAATTACTTCATTATGATTTGCCGCCATAACTTTCTAGAAACCCTTCAGCTTTCGCGTTGTATATAAGTAAAATCAGTTCAAAGATTAATGATCCCCGAATAAGCATTGGAGAAATAACAAACACTTGTGGAATATTACTTGATTTGTGTATAAATCCAATGCAGAATGAGGACATTTTACCGTGAAATATTAATATACATTTTTGAGAAAACGAGCGCTAGCCTGCAAGATAGAACTCTAAAGCCAACGATATTATCTTGTCGCTGTAATTCATCATTCCAAAACAGGTTCTTTTTTACTTGGGAACAGCAATATTTCAGATCTTGAAGGTATTTAATCATCAAATCCAACGAGGAAAGCGCTTCTTCAGCTGGTACCGTACCTACAGTGAACGTCAACATGGATCAAGGTATGTCAGAACCTATATCTTTGCCACCATTTGTAAATACTTTCTCCTATCCGCTTCCCAATGGTGATGCCGTTGCAGCTGCCTCTGCCTTTTTATCGGGTACTTCGGTCATCAATCAACAGGAGAATACGGCCACCACCAGCAGTCCATTGCCAACATCGTCGCTAGTGTTTGCACCGTGTATCATCGGACCTGGGTACGCCCCTATTCCTTCAAAATTGGTAGGTCAAATTGTCAGTGGTCGTTTCGTAGACCTGGCAGAACTGTTGTCTCCCTCAGTGGTGGATGTCGAAGCTGAACCTCAGTTGATCATGGATGGTCTAGCGGTTTTGATTGCCAAGCCCAAATCAAACCGTCGTAAGATCGACGACATCGTAGGATGGATAGAGGCGTTCACGATTTATACGTCTATTATGACTACTCACTGCCCTGAACGCTGGAAAGACTTGTCGTCGTACAAACTGGTTATTATTAAACTCTTTCGACAATTCAGTGGCTGGGCATGGTTGTCGTATGACACAGAGACCGCTCGTCTCCCAGCAGACAAACTGGCCAACCTTCACTCCTTGATTCAATCTTGGGTTCTTAAGCAAGGATGCAATCGTAACCAATTGGAGTCTTTAATAGGTCATCTACACCACGCCGCTAAGGTAGTGTGGCCAGGCCGCACATTTATACGTCGGATGCTAGATTTACTCAGCTGTTTTCGATCAAGACGCCATCCAATTCGACTGAATCAGGAGTTTCGACAGGATCTGTTCTGGTGGCGTGACTTTCTTCATCAATGGAATGGAGTCAGTTTTTGGTTATTTCCAGGAATGCCTACTGACTCTAAGTTTGAAATGTTTTCTGATGCTTCAGGTCAGGCTGGGTATGGGGCCTACTACCAAGGAAACTGGTTTAATGGTCACTGGACTCCTTATCAAGCAAAGCAATCAATCGCTTATAAAGAACTTTTCCCCATTGTAGTGGCAGCACACACATGGGGTTCAGACTGGACACGCAGCCAAGTCCTGTTTCGTTGCGATAATATAGCAGTGGTTCATATTCTTAATTGCAGGACGTCCAAGGTTCCAATAATTATGCGTCTTCTAAGAAACTTATTGTTTGTTGCAGCCAAATTGAACTTTTATTTCTCTTCACAGCACATTGCTGGAGTCAACAACGGGATTGCTGATGCCTTGTCTCGTTTTCATTGGCAGGCATTTTACAACAGGGCACCCACAGCCAAGAACCATCCAATGCAGCTCGACAACCAATTATTGATGAAGTTGGCTTGAATCATCTGGAAAGAAAGTATCAACTTTTCATGGCAAACAGTTTGGCCCCTTCAACTAGACGCACCTACGCCTCAGCCCAACATCGGTTCATAGCATTCTCAGCGCACCTGGGTCATGCGACTCCATGTCCAGCCAATGAATCAATACTATGTTCGTTCGTGACACATCTTACAGACTCATTAAAGCTCCCTTCAATCAAGGTATATTTATCGGCTGTCAGAGCGCTTCATATTGAGCAAGATTTTGCAGACCCACTACTACATTGTCCTCGCCTACATAGACTATGTCAAGGAATCAAACGATCTCAGATCAACAAAACAAATCCTCGGGTACCAATAACGGACTCAATTATGAAAATTATTCATCAGTCATTAAATCTGCTCCAGGACGACCACATTATGTTTTGGGCGGCCTGTACGTGGGCCTATTTTGGATTTCTTCGGTCGGCAGAATACACAGTAACAAATTTGCTAAGTTTTGACCCTGCAATTCATTTACAGCCTGCTGATCTATCATTTGATTCACAGTCAACACCAACTTGCATGCGGATTCGGATCAAGGCGTCAAAGACGGATCAGTTTAGACAAGGTTGCTACATTCATATCGGCCTTGGCTCATCCAGTATCTGTGCTATTTCAGCAATGTCAGCTTACCTTCACAAGCGAGGTGATAAATCTGGACCTCTTTTCCTTCTTTCATCTGGTCATCCCTTGTCTCGTAACTACCTGTCCAACTGGCTGCGCTCCATATTAGTGGATAATCAAATTCCTGGATATTTCTCAACCCATAGCTTTCGAATTGGGGCTGCAACAGTGGCGGCTCGTAATGGGATTCCAGATCATGCCATCAAGCTTACCAGCTGTATACAAGGACGTCTCCAGCATCGCTGTCAAGCTTCTCCCAAGTCCTATCATAGATTGGGTTCTTAAGAAATTGCTGCTGTTTGGTGCTTGGACATGATGGGGTGGGAGTTACAGACGAGGAACCTGTACCTCCTCTCCAAGCACACTGGAGACAATGTTGGGGGAAACAGGTTAGCACGAGCTTAGCTGCCTAACGAACGAATGAGTAACTGCCACCAACCAAGCACCAATCCCAAAACCCCACCAAAGGGTGAGGAGTTTAAATGTTACTACATATCATTTAGTAGAAGTTGAACACCAGGCCTTTTTGGGGTCCGCAGTACGGCCCACACAGTTTTTCTAGTTTGCTGTTGCATTGCTTGGAGGCGTGGCGTTAGATACCGCAAGGAATGCATGCACGGGAATTGCCTCGTACGAAAGCTGGCATTGTATGGCCAATCTCTTGTCCATGGCATAGGGTAAGTCTTGTGACATAGTAGGGCGTAATCATTCTTGCATGTGCTAGCCTTCTAGTAAGTAAGACACGAACGAACGATAATCAATTGAAATTATTATTTAGTTATGCCTCGACTTTCACTTAATAGTCGCGATGCTAATGCTTCCCAGCCCACCCTCACCATAAGTCAATAGGTCATGTTTGTCAAGTTTACTTTAAGTAGCTACAGATTAACTCTTATTTCAACAGCGTAGTTGTAATTTTTCCACTGATTATCAGTGTGACGGTGCTTGGTTCGAGTGGGGGAAACAGGTTAGCACGAGCTTAGCTGCCTAACGAACGAATGAGTAACTCCCACCAACCAAGCACCAATCCCAAAACCCCACCAAAGGGTGAGGAGTTTAATTTTTGTTGTTGGTCAAGGTTAAGCTTTGAAATTGCAATACTCCTCGTATTTTTCCCATCGACATCGGTTCGCTTTTGAGAAGACTCGCGATGAAATTTTTGTTTATCGTGTTTGAGTGTTAATTTCAAGTTTATCCCAAATAACAACAAAGACTGAGTGAAGTGATAAATACATCATTGACTTCATGAGAAAAGTTAGATTTTGGTGGGAAATGTTATATATCGTTTGAATAATAATTACTTCATTATGATTTGCCGCCATAACTTTCTAGAAACCCTTCAGCTTTCGCGTTGTATATAAGTAAAATCAGTTCAAAGATTAATGATCCCCGAATAAGCATTGGAGAAATAACAAACACTTGTGGAATATTACTTGATTTGTGTATAAATCCAATGCAGAGTGAGGACATTTTACCGTGAAATATTAATATACATTTTTGAGAAAACGAGTGCTAGCCTGCAAGATAGAACTCTAAAGCCAACGATATTATCTTGTCGCTGTAATTCATCATTCCAAAACAGGTTCTTTTTTACTTGGGAACAGCAATATTTCAGATCTTGAAGGTATTTAATCATCAAATCCAACGAGGAAACCACCAAATAATTGTGTGACTTGCTTTGTTGAAGTTTAGTGTGATAATAAATTCTGGCACGAAGCAAAGCACACACATGCGCAAATTGAGTGCCGGACGGCTATCATTTTGAAAATGGCGTCCGGCAACCGGACGCCTATACACTTCGTTGATCTTAACATTTCAGAAATTTGACTTACTTTGAAGCAAGAATCATTGGTTTCCAAACATGAAATCCAAAAATTATAAATTTTGAATATTTTTAAGAAAATATTCATGATAAGATTGGAAACCTTCTGATTTTCTGCTGGCCTTCCGGAAACAAGGTTCCCAAGATCCCCCATTTTTTGACAGCCTGCCACCTGGGTAACCCTTTAAACACACATCTGCATAATAACAAAATTGATCCGTTTATGCTAGAGTGTATGCAATTGTATGTTAGGACACCAATTACCACTATGGGCAATGGACATACTAAAATCCTTTTCTCTGGAAATTGGACCATAGATCCATTGATGCTCCATAATTAATGTTGATATGTTTCATTTTGCATGTTATAGCGCAACCGTCAGAAAGAATTGGGATAAAACAAAAACATTGAAAGAGAACTTCAAAGATCTTGGTCTCGCTTACAACCCAAATGATGCAGTTAAATCTAAACAGGTTAGCATGTAGAACGTAAAATGTAAGCTACATATGAATCATTCAAATACAAGTAAATTAAATTTAAGATTTATACAGTGAAACATGTACAGTCAAACCTGTTATAACGGTCACCTCTATACAGCGGCCACCTGCCTATAGCGGTCACTCTTGGAATGTCTAAAATAATATTTTCTATTGAATCAAACCTGTATATAAAGGCCACCTGTCTATAGTGGTCAATTTATCTACCTCTATTAGCTGGCTGTTATATACAGGTTTCACTGTATATAATGTCATCAAGCTATGATAAGGGTTGATTCAATAGAAAATACTGTTCTAAACATACCAGAGTGATTACCATAAACCGTTGGCCTCTGTATAGAGGTGACTGTTATACAGTAGAACTATCTAAAACAACAAACATTATCCTACTTTCTCTGAGTACCAGTAAAATATTTCTTGTAAAGTACAGTTGTCAACACGGCTCAATAAATAAGTTTCTCACTTTCTGGATTTCTTCTAGCCTTACGGGACCCTGAGTCCATTAATCCCGTCCTGATTTATCGATCCCTGGTTGTCAAATCCAATAATGCCAACAATACTTGAGAAATTACCTTGGATGCTTTCAATTCTTTTAGAGATTACTTAGAGTTCTCAATCAGGGTCAAACAAAATGTTTTACCTTCCGCAAACCTCAACTTTCTAGATATAAAAATTTGAATTTTACTTTTTTGGGAAATTTGAGTTTGAGAAATTCTACAGACATTCAAAACGTTAAATCGAAATTCTATGTTTTGTATTTTTCTAATTATTTTAGCGTTATATTCAGCATTTTGTCTTTTCCTTCTGAATTCTGCTAGCCTTCCGCAAACCAGGTTTCCAAGTTTCCAGACTTTGTCTGACCCTGGTCTCAATCTCAGCCATACATAAGATTTTAAGGTTTTAAAAAAAATATTGAAATCACTGTACACTTAAAAGTCATTTCTTAGAAATGCTGCACCAAAGTTAAATAAATGAAGCTTGCACTAGTTGGCTAATTGTCTTCGTAGAACTACCTGAATTCTATTTTATGGTTTGGCTTACAGCTTTACAACGTGATTGTTTTTATAATTTTCTAGGAAGAGGCTACAATGGAGATAGAAACTGGAATTGTTTCTGGTATGTTTCGTGGTTGATATTTCATTAATTGTACTTGTGTCTATTATGCTTTGAGAATTGTAATTTTTACATTTATCCGTTGTTTATTAAATCACTTTATAATAATAATTAACATATTAACATTCTCAATTCTAAAGGAATGACATTCCAGCGTACAAGAAGGCCTTCTGTCCGTGTGATTTTGATTAACTTATCTTCTGATTTTCAGAACTTTTAAAGGAAGCATCCAATCCAAAAAAGACGGAAAGGTTTGTCTCAAGCGGTGAAGCAGATTTCTTAACAGCTATGCTTAATGATCATGGAGAAGACTACAAGGTATTAACTACATTTACAACAGATTTTTATTTTTATTATTCATGGTAGAAGTAGCCTGTAGACAAGCAAGGCCAGCCTGTTACAGAGCGTGGGATCCTGGTACAGTAACCTGTCTAACCTGTTTGCCGATGGCCGACGCAAATTAAAAAGGTCTTTCAAAATTATCAATTGATCCTTTGAAATTCATAAGATTTCAAGACATAAGACAAGGTTTGGATCACAATTCTTCAGAATTTTGAATCATTTTAAATTCAATTCAAAACAAGTGGTTAATCTCGTTGACAAAAATGTTTAGTTTCTTTCATGCATGGAAGAGGTCCCATGTAGGCTGACTAGCCCATGGATACAAACAGCACAACTAAATAAAGATAGATTTTGGACGATATCTAGGGCCTTCCTATAATCTAAAACTTAAAACTAGATAGGTAGCCTGCATATTAGTCAGATGAGTATGTAGATGGCGGACCTAGCCCTAGAAAGTATATATATGTAGGTACTGTTCCCGTCACAACTGTAAATACTCATACCCCCCCCCCAAATAAAATTAATATTCTTTATTCAAATTTTGGCAATTTTGAGACGAAAAATTGCATTATATCGTGCAACTTTAAAGGGGTTACAATACTGAAGTTCTCAAATGCATATACCCCGATACCCACCTGATGACCAGAAGCATATAGTTAAAACCGTATTCCTCGTCTATCAGTTTTCAAACTATTTTAAAACCATATGACACCTTTGCTTTGCTTTTGCATTTTCTCCTCTCATTTGACTAAACTTAACACTGACATAATTCCTGATGCCTATGTAGTTATCACTAATAAGAGGGACCACAGATTGCTCACTATCACTAGCATCCGCCTTATAGCAAAAGCAATAGTATAAATATTTGACAATGTAATGTTGTTTTAAAGGCAATGGCCAAAGACAAGAGAAATATATATCAACACACACCAAAACAATTGCGAAGAAAATGCGAAGCTTATATGAAATCACCTTATTTTGAAAAATATCAACAAAAAATGGAGATTGATTAATGAACAAACAATATTTACTGACCAAGTAAGATTTATCATGGAGAATTTTGTATTAATTGAAAATGTATAACTATTGTCCATGATTTATGTATATATATAAAGCAACGACAGCATATGAATGAAACTGTGAAGTATGCATTGTCAAAGTTTGAACGATTTCACGCTCAACTCAGAAATTATTTTTTTTTGGTTGAGAGACTAACATAAAATAAACGATAAATGAAATTTATGAATTTTGATTCAAATTTTTTGGTCTGTGATTATTAGTTGATCTTTTGGTATAAGTTTACGAAATCGTAGAATTTTTTCACAAACTGTGATTGGTTAAGAGAAAATTCCGATAAAGATTAGTGCATATTAATTTTGAGGTAGGCTATACATATTAAGTTGCTTCTATGGAAATGTTGAATAAATCAAATACAGAGCCGAATGCATCAAATTACATACATGAAAAAAATGTTTAGGGACTTGTAAAAAGCTATATACAAAAATTATCAAACCTTTAAATCTTCAGAATTTTCTCTAGCCTCTAGCCTTCTAGGATCCCAGGATCCCTGCTTTTGTTGGACCATGCTCATGGTGCACAATGTTTCTCAACTTTGCTTCTGTAAATTGATAGATAATCTGATTGTGCATTTAAAATGGGTTTTATTTCCCCCAATGTACAACACCTGACCTGGGGGTGACTTTAAATGGTTTGGAATACAGGGACGTGCCAATTATTGAGGGTACCTTTTCACGGTCTTCGAAGGTTTTCACGGTTTTGAGGTATCTATTTCAGAATTTTCAAAATATTCAAGGTGTTGTTTTTCAATGAGCAAAAAATATCGATGTAATCCCACGAAATTGTAATAAATTTTACAATATGTTTCGATAAAAAAATATTTGAGGTATACATTTTGGCCTGAATAAAATATTTAAGGTATCAATTTTGGAAAAACAAAATTTTGGAGGGCAAAATTCTGAATTCAAATCGGGACCCCCCGCCCCCGTCCCTGAAATTTCCTAAGTTACTCCCCCCCGGGTACAGCATTTCGTAATCTAGGTAATCTCTTTGGGCTTTTTATCTCCTTAGAGGTTTAAAACAACTTTATAAAGTTTATAATACTATTACTAATAATAGTCAGAGAATCAGAGAGTCATGTTTGCTACTTGAAGTTTCACGCCAAGACGATCATCAGGCAATCTATTCAAATACTCGGCGTGAAACTTCAAGTAGCAAACATGACTGTCTGATTCTCTGACTTTTATTATTTAAGCTCTGCTATTTTTTGCATTGAACCCTATATTCAATCAGTAAGACAACGTTTTACAAACAATACTACAGTATTACTAATGATATTATTTAATTACAGCGATGTTAATTAAATTAATATATCTTACATAAAAAAGGTTGAGGAAAACTTGACTACAAACATGAATTCACCTAAATAGATTTAGGTAGACGGTTTACCGTCTGATGATCGGAAAATAAACGCGTGAAACTGTGAGGAACGTAAAAGGCTCCAACTGTTGGAGAATTGGAGTCTTTAGATCATTTGATTGAATGCATCACTGTGAAAAAAATGACTAAAGACGAGAATAATAATGAGCCCATAACGATCAATGACATAGAGCAAGCAGATTTACAAGGCCTTCAAAGAGCAAACACTTGGATAAAAATGTACATAGAGATAAGAAACGGAAAATAACCGGAAAAAACCAAATTACCGTCTGTATAGTAGTAATAGCTCACTATATTGATTAAGTAAACTCACAGTTAGATTTATCAATGTACACATAAAGTTGATAAAATTAAGATATTATGTAAATTTTAGCCTTGTACTCATTTAAGATGTGCTTGCCATAGTATGGCAAAGAGGGCACGTGACAATACAATACAAAAACTGTTTACCTCATATTTTATTATAGATCAATGTTTTCTAATAAACCATGAATTTAAAATTAAAACAAAAATTAAAAAGTCCTTCTATATCAAAATAATAAAAGCAATTTAAAATTCATATATCATTTATATTACAAATTAATAGGTTATGGTATTACAAATGGATTTTTGAGAATGCCAAACATACTTCAGCTAAATTTGAGAACATTTATACGGATTACCGGAAAATTGAAATACCGGAATGATGGACCAAATCGTGACAATTTTTATATATACAATGCATCAACCTACGTCAAACACGGTCTCTTTTTTTGTCAATAAAAATCGTTCAAATGACCAAGCAAAGAAATATATAGTGAGCAATATTTACTTCCATACAGAATAAATCAGTATAGGCCCTGTGTAGAATTAATCTTGGTAAGGCGGAGCTTGGTTTTGATTGTGAGTATTGTTAATTTGACTATAGTTTAACGTAAATTGAGCATAAAGAAAACTTGAGAAAACTCAAAAACTTGAATAGCAGATTAAAAATGATTTCTCTGGGACCGTCAAAACATTTTTGCGGAAAATAACAAACTTTGTAACATTACTTTCTAAATATTATGTAATAACGTGACTAGAATTGATGATTTGCAGTTTGGCTTTTAGAAATAAATTACGTTTTTGTGTTATTATTAACATATCAAAACTGTTGCTACAGAGCGCACACTGATTTGAATTGCATAACCTGCTGCAGACAGACTTTTTGTTTGTATAGCGCGTACTGATTTGAATTTGTTTCTAGTGCAATTAATTATAATTGCTTTTGGAATCAGCAACACCCAAAAGTTTATTTGTAGACAATAAGGCGCTAGGGAACTATTCTATTGTATGTTTTTTTTTATTTTACCTTGTAAATAGTTGACTGATTCACACATTAATTTTGAAAAGATACAAGAAGAAGTCGTGGGTTGAGCATATTCCCATGGAAACTGTTACTATTGACAACGATTCAATTTCCTCTTTACTATCTGATTATGTTTAGAATTGATAAAGAGGCTTGACAAATCGATGTTGATATTTTAATGTGCTACATGAATAGATTAATTTTTCCAATATATATATTCATTATGTGTTTTGAAAAAAGAGTTTTCACAAGTTCAGCGTAACCTATTATTATGTTATTGAAAAGATAAATTTGGTATTGAAGTAAATGAGTTTTGTGTTGAATAGAGGTATGAGTCAATAGATTGTTCTATGAAGCAAGAATTTCTGATTTACAAAAGAACAAATTCACTCAATGGACAATTAAGTTGAGAGAAATCACAACATGAAGTTATGGAGTCATCATCATTAAATGCAGTTAATTTAAATGATTCCTTTGATGGTGGTTTTGTTAGTCGTGGTAGTAGTTTAATACGACCAAATCGTGTTTTTAAGAAAGATTATCAATCATATACAGCTTGTGGAGACGTTGAATATCGAACTGAAACTGAAGAATTGCGTGATTTATTAGGTGAGAATATAAGCAAAGATTTAATCAAGAATACAGTAAACGATCAAAATAATAATAATAATGATAATATTAATGATGATGATGACGAAGAAGAGAATCTTCATGTTGAAGGATATCTAGAAGATTTTACAAGATATTTAGAAAAATCATTTAATGAAATTGGAAATGAAATTCTTGTTGAAAAACAAAATTGGGACGTTTTGATGTTATCAGGTACAAATATTACAACTGCAAAGCCTTTGTGTAAACCGGGAAAAACGGAATTTCGTAGCTGTTCAAAATCTTCAGAACTAGAAAAAAACGTTATGGTTGAATTGAATGAAAAAGCTGCCGACAATAGACAATATAGTGAAACGCATGATGGATTTTTAACTAAATCATTTGATCAACCCTATTGTTTTAACGATGGGAGACGAAAAAATACGTCAGATAAATTTAAGAGCGAAGACATTCCATTGGCAAACGAAAATTCTTTAAGAACGGTTATGGACTCAAGAGGATATTATCATTCACAAATTATGGAAGATAATAATAGACAACAAGTAAATGATTATTCTTCAAATGATAGACGTACTTCATCAGATAATAATTTAGTAAATAAAAGAACATCATATGGTAATTTAGAACAAAATTATAATGATCAAGTTGCAGCAATGGCTTTACAACAACAAAATCGATTTCGACCAATTGAATCAAATTTACCAACACATCATGATGACGAAGAAACATTAAATACATTACGTAAAGGTTCGTCTTCATCTTTACAAAACTCACAAAATTCAACAACATCGTTAAGTCGTTATTTAAGACGAAGTGGTGGTGATTTTTTTAGTAGTGCAGAAGAATTAGATCAAATTACAGAGACTAATGGTATTTATAATCATCAACAAACTCAATATATGTATCAACAACAGCAACAACAACAACAACAACAAGGAAGGCAAAAAAATTCACCCAAATTAAGTGGAACTGAATTACAACGCCTTTCTATGTCGCGTTCAGCTTCTTTAAATTCGCGTACGAGTTCAATACCTGGTTCAATTGATTCTGGTGTACGTATGAGCAATGTACATAATTCATTAGTTGTTGTTGCTATTGATTTTGGTACAACATTCAGTGGTTATGCATTTGCGTTTACAAGAGATCCAGATGGTATACATATGATGAGAAAATGGGAAGGTGGAGATCCTGGTGTTTCAAATCAAAAAACACCAACAACATTATTATTAAAACCAGATGGTACATTTCATTCGTTTGGTTTTGGTGCTAGAGATTGTTATCATGATTTAGAACCGGCTGAAGCAAAGAAATGGTTATATTTTGATAAATTTAAAATGACATTACATAGTTCAGAGGTAAGTTTCTATTTTTATTTGTTTGATTTGAAGATTTTTGATTTGCGGGATGTTCATTCAGTCTGGGCCGGCTTTCGCTAACTTTAGAATTTACTATTTATTAATATTATGCTTTTTTTTTGAGATTTGAAAAAGTTTATTGGAAGAATTGAATATTTTTAATGAGCTATAAGATGTTCCGTCAGTGGCATTGAGGAAAAATATTGATATTTAAAAGTATTCTTTAGAAGGTTTTGATTTGTTAAAGACGGACTCCTTGCGTTCTTCTGTATTCATTCGCAAGCCGAGACTTATTTACGAGAAAGCGCTTTGATAGCAATATTATGTGCTTCGATCTTCTTTCACGAGTCCATGACGAGTCCAAGGCTTTGTTGATAATATTCAAATAACCCTCAATGATAATCTATTTATTTATTATTATAAAACTTTTGATTTGTTTAAGTTTGCGGTTTTCTACTCTGTTAAGATTCCAGTCTAGCTGTTCAAGCCATGTACATTTTGAAAACTCTCGCAAAAGATTACATGATGTTTTTGTGTGTGTTTATTTTGATCGGTTTATCCTTGATTGTTGTCAATGTAGTAGGTGATTATATAAGCCATTGCTCTTAACAGTTTTTTATCCTTCCATATTAGCAGTCCTACACATAATGTAAAGCCAATCATTTCAATTTCTCAAATATTTATTTTCTAATGAATTACACTCACTACATGTTACTACTAAAAACAAGATGACTGTTCGGTTTGTAGGAACGTTTTAACCAATGTTGTTTTGTTGCCCATTATCAGCATGGATAGACCCCATGCAGTATGTATATTCATTCTATACAATTTCACTACAGGAAATCATTTAAAACTTCGATTTCTCTCAAAAGAAAAAATATTTTAAATGAGGGTCGTTTATTTAATGATATTTTATGAGCTACGTTCATTTGGTGTTTGAAATGATATTTAATTTAGATGGGTATTTTAGAAATATTGCAAACTCTCTAACGATGACTCGCATTCGTTTATAACTATTCCAGTTTGATCTATATAAAAAAAAACTATGCTTCCGCCAAATGATTATAAACATTCTTCTCATTTTTATTATCAACAATCTTTGTTTTAAAAGAAATAAAATATTCAAAATATTTTAAACATTTGAGATTGCGCAATGCTGCCCGGACAATGTATCGTAATATATCGTTACTCGACTGTTTTAAAAAGCGTCGAATGGAAACCAACCAATAAAATATAATCCCTGTAAAATATTCAGCTTTATATGATCAGCTTATAAATACTTACGAAAACCCTCAAGCTATAATCTTAATAATGAACGTAAAAATCCTATAAATGTTAAGAAACAGTTAGTACAGTCTTCTCTTGGTTTTATTGGAAAATACGTTCATTAATAAATATAATCCAGCTATGATTATTTCCTTCTCCAATTAGGAATTAAACGTCAGTAAAAATTTGAAAGCTGCAAACGGAAAAGAATATGCTGCTATCAAGGTATTTTCTCACGCATTAAGATTTTTCAAAGACCATGTTCTTGCTGAATTATCTGACCAATCAACAGCCAAGATTCTTGAAGATGACATCACGTGGGTTCTTACTGTACCTGCAATATGGCGTCAACCAGCCAAGCAATTTATGAGAAACGCTTCTTATGATGTAAGTTTGAAATTCTGTATATTCTATTGTCAATCATGTTTGTTTTTAAACCTTATGTTAGAAATCATATAAATTAAATGATAGTTTGGATGTTACTGACAGTCAGGTTCCGACAGAAATTAAGATCCCTAGATTGTGAAGGAGTTGGCCACACCCAGAAGAAAAAGATATTTTTCTGATGTATTGGTCAAACCTCAACAAAGAAACAACATATAGAAATGCTCTAAAATTCGGGAAAATTTTGCCGGGCTTTTTGTCAGATACTTCTGACTCTCATTGAGGCAGTATAGGTTCTCCCACTGTAAATATGCTGGTTGATGCATTTGTTGATCGTCCTACAAAACACATTATACAATCGTAAATCCAAGGATTCTATTACAAAATTCATAGAGAATGCTAGATGTTAAATTCTCAAATTATCATCCATCGTGTCCCAAAGCTGGCGGTTCGTTATTAATCTTTACAACAATCACATACATAAAATGATTAGGTTTTCATTGTATTTACATCAAATGTTGTCGTCAAGCACCCTTATTAATCTAAATCTTGAAAACCAATTATGCTAGTCAGATATTATCTCTGTTAGAATTGACCACTATGTAGAGGTGACCTTTCTATACAGGTCAAATTGAACAAACTTTAAGAATTATTTAAATTGTCGATTACAGATTAATTATGCTATTATACAGGATAACCATTACAGTCATTTAAATCATATCTGAAATGACAATGGTTGAAATTGATAACAGATATGCAGCGTCCGACGACTGACGAAATTTGGAATCCTAAATTCCAGAAAGATATAACAAATTCAGAAAACATGGATATTTTATCACAAACAAAAAATTCCGAAGAACAAAATATAAAAGTCAAAAAGTATACCTCTAAAAATTTTCATGGCAAAGAATACCTTGAAAGTATTTTCAGAATTTTGAAAAAGGTGCCTTTAATATCTTTAATATTTGGCTGTACACTAGTAAATATCACTGTCCTGGTGCCGTGAAAACTGATGATAATAAGTTGGTCGTGATATTAACCGTAGTGAAATAATTGAGCTGTATAAGAGGAATATTTTCCATCTAGAGGTTAAACTGAATTTAAACTAAAATTCAGACAGGGAACGTGTAAATGACCATTGGACCAACAAACTTTGCTTCTTTGCATTGACTGCAGATTAGATTCATAAATTGAGAATATCCCAATATCCAATTATCCATGTATTGCTCAGTGAAAATTCTTATTGCTATGGCAATTCTTCAATATTGATGTTGTTGTTTTTCTGCAGGCTGGAATTGCCAATCCGGATAATCCCGAACGTCTTTTAATTGCTCTTGAACCAGAAGCTGCTTCGATATTTTGTCGGAAGTTACGGATACGAGATTGTATCTTAGAGGAAGATGTGAAACAGAAATCAGGCGATGATTCGTTGATCTCTGAAGATTTTCAAGGTACATTATTGTTAACAGTGTTTGTTTGTAGACTTTGTTACATTTCTGGATAATGGGAAATACTTAACGGGTATGCATGACCCTATAAAGTACTGAAATAGGACCCATACATCTCATTAGACATATTTCTATACAAAATATTCAAAAGCTGCAAAAATATAGCATGGAAGTCTTCACTCTCCTAGAATTTTATACAATTTAATATATTTTTTAGTTTAACATCTTTATTATAGAATTTAATAATTCCTAGAAATTTGGAAAGTATGTCATGAAAATTGTGTGTCCCATATGCGATTTGACAAATAGTTTGATGGTATGACCAACATGCGCTCATCCTGTATAACCGTCATTTGAATTACCTTAAATTTAAATTTGAATAACGTTAGTTTATATCTTCAACTATTGATTATTTTTTGTACGGTTTTATTTCAGGTGCTATGCAATATATTGTAGTTGATTGTGGTGGTGGTACAGTAGATTTAACTGTTCATGAATTAGATGTTGAAAGTGGAACATTAAAAGAGTTACACAAGGGTACAGGGGGTGCATGTGGAGCGACAGGAATCGATCGAGAATTTGAAAATCTTCTTAAACGTATCTTTGATTCTGAATTCATTGATCGATTTAAATTAAAACGACCAGCTGGCTGGGTTGATTTAATGATTGCATTTGAAGCAAAGAAACGAACAGCAAGACCAAATAATAATAGTCCATTAAATATTTCAATGCCATTCAGTTTTATTGATTATTTTAAAAAACATAAACGAAGTACAATTGAAAATGCTGTAAAGAAATATAAAAATCCAGATATCAAATGGTCATCTCAAGGCATGTTACGTTTATCACCAAAAATTATGAAAGAATTATTTGATCCTGTTCTGGTGAAAATTATTACACATATTAAGAATTTACTTAATAAAGCATCATTAAAAAATGTAGAGCATCTATTTCTTGTTGGTGGGTTTGCTGAATCGCCATTATTACAAGATCGTATTCGTTGTGCATTTAAAGATATTGTACGTGTTGTTATACCGCATGATGTTGGTTTAACTATTTTAAAAGGTGCTGTTTTATTTGGACTTGATCCTACTGTTGTTCGAATTAGACGATCTGCATTAACGTATGGTGTTGGTGTATTAAATAAATTCGATGTTAATAAACATGATCCTTCAAAACGTGTTGTTAAAGATGGTGTAACATGGTGTAAAGATATTTTTGATATGTTTGTTGTTATTGATCAATCAGTTGGTTTAGGGGATTCTGTTACAAGGAGTTATGCCCCAGCACGTGCGGGACAAAAATCAACTGTTATTAATGTGTATTGCAGTGAAAAAGAACACGTAATGTATACAACAGACCCTGAAGTACAAAGATGCGGACAATTAAGAATTGAAATGCCTGAAGTACATGATAGTGATATTCCAATTGAACGACGTGGTAAACCTAGAGAATTACAAGCTTCAATGATATTTGGAGATACAGAAACAAAAGTTAGAGCTATGGATATGTTGAGTGGAAAAGCTGCCAAAGCTAAAATTGATTTTTTACAGTATTAATCATTTACGAATGTAAACAATATCGCCGGATGAATTAGAATTTTCTAACATGGACAGTTCGGTATTTTCAATGGAAAACTATCATTTACAGTAATGTTTGAATTGTTAAATAGTAACTTGTTATATGCTCTCCATGCCATAAGAAACGAATTCTACGATCAAAGAATAATATTAGTAAATCATCCTAAATTGTAATAAAACATTTTTATAATAGACTTGCTTTAAAAATTTTAACTCTGGTTTTAGGGGAGGGGATGATTTTATTTAAATATTAACAACAAAACTATTTATTCTTGTTAAATATTTATTCTGAATTGAAATTGTAAAATTATTTCTTTATAATATTGAAATTGTATACAATGTGATTGTTGTTACAGAATAATTTAAAACTTTCTTGTAAATATATCTTTTTGGTGGAATAAAATTATGTTAAACTAGAACACCTGTTTGTTTTTAAAAGAAAATTTTTTACGTTAACTGTTATACAGCATTCATACGTTTAATTAATTGTATACAATATGGATTCTAAAATCATGGTGTTATTAACTTTCCCATATTTTATCAATACTCCTTTGCCGTTTTCCATCAACACTCCAAGATCACTAAATAGTCCCCATTCTTTTCTTAGTGAGGGGGTCGTACAGGGTTATTTCTCTAACGCGATATTTGCCTATTTTATTCCCAGCACGTTATTCTTGATTTGATTAATGTACTTCACCGTTGTTCTACTACTCGTCATTAGAAAATGTTGAAATATAGCCAAGGAGGAGTTGGATGGGAAAGATCAACAAAGTGATCAAATGACCAACTATTTATTTGAGATAACTACACCAAAATATGTATTTCTTACGTTCACATAACCGTCCTACAACCATTTAGTTACATAATTTCATTTTACGTGATTCGGGGTATTTCGTTTTTTTAGTCCGTTCTCCTATAAGGACACTCCCATTTGCTGTTGTATTTACATCGCATAACCCGCTCAGTGAAAATCAAAATTGGCAACAAATTTCATAACATTTTTCCAAAATTATTCAGCAGAGCTGACTTGACCAAAACGAAATTATTATTTCAATTTCGCAGAGGCTGCAGACAAGAAGGCACTTGAGGGGCAGGACTGTGCGGTATTATGGAATTTACCGTAGAGTATCGGAAATCTGTCCGCAAACCTCATAGTTGTCAATTTTCTGTCTATATAGTTGTTACTGCATTTCTCTTCAATCTGGTGCCAGCTATTGTTTATATGCAAACTATCGCTGATGTCGACGGAGATAGCCTATATAATGAAGACTATTAAATTGATTATTTAGAAGAACCAAAGCAAATTTTTCGGCATTTATCAAATATGCATCGATTCTTCTTTCATAGTTTCCTGAGCTGTATATCATTACAGTAGAAATCCCTATAGTAGAAATTTATTTGCGATATTTTCTGAATAGCATCTCTTGAAAATAGTACTGAGCATAATGAGTGTCATACCCACAAAGAATAATGAATAAATTCCAAATCATTCGTGGTAATCTCTCAGTGATGGTACTGTCATCAATCACCATAAATCTTACTTTGCGCTTTACTGGATGCCATGCATGATCATTTCAAAATGATCTACAGACGAGCAAGGATTTTGTAGCAGACCCGGTTATCCAAATTTTATGTCAGTTTTTATTCAGGCGCTACTTCTGAAATTTTGAATATAGACATGCAGCGTATTCGTACAGATTCGCTCCTGAAAATGTGCTTCCCCCAAGTAAATGTATCTTCCACGAGAGACACATCAAAACTGGTTGTGTTTTTACTGTTATATAGTCGCAAAATAATAATTCTCTCTAGATATATACATGTATTTTCTCTACAATTTACATCATGGTTATGGTAGCGTTTCATGCAACTAATTTAGGAGCTTGTTTCAAATTAAATCCACCACCTGTAAATTTTGGTCCGTCAGTCCTTTGTGGTTGAAAAGGAGGCAAGGCAGCCTGGGCAATCGTTCTTTCACGATCCCTAAAATAATAAAATAACAAAAAATGTTTAAAGATATTTATCAAAACCTTCCATTGATTTCAGTGCATATTAATTGTTGAATGGAAAAAGTAACTTTGCTATTGCTGCCGACGAGTATTGCTGGGTTCCGATTCCGAACTACGGCTGGAAAACAGCGATTCTATAATGGCATCAATTCAAATATCTTACTTAAAAAACCGGCCGAGAAAACAGCGGAAAACTGAACTACAAACACACACACGCGTTCCCATTGAGATGTAGAGATAGATTAAGGTCTGGTGATCGACAAAAGCTTGACACTATAGTAGTAGCAAATACGAATGTCTGATTTTTGCATTTATCTATTATTAGTTATCGATAGATCTAGATAAATCTATTGTCGAAAGAATCTGTTTATGTGATGTCCACTTTCACTACAATGGAACCGAATCGATGCACATATTGTGCATGACATTTAAAACTTCCATGAAATATTTTCCTCGTGCTTCAGCCTTTTATACAGAGCACGAGAAACTTGAAGCAATTAAATAAGTTTCAATAATATTGTCTTGCCTTTGCTGTTGTTCTTTCTTCTTTTGTAGAAAATATTTTTTCTTTGCGTCTTGAAGTTCTCTTGATAATCTCTCTATTTCAAATTTATATTCTTGAACTTGTGACTCGTACATATTCAACTCTGATGCCATACCCTATATACACAACATATACAAAAAATAAGATTTTCTGAATTCTGTGAATTTCCTTGTGATTTGAATTGGTATATTGTACTATCTCTACCTTAAATAAATCCGAAAATTTCATTACTATATAATTCACTGTAATGGTTCCGTATCGATTTTTGAATAATATCTGAATTATATTTGAATATTATGTTATGCATAAAATTGTTGTGCTTAAATTAAGAAAATAATGATTCTTAAAATTAACACATTCTTGCTTGAAACAAGAGTACACACTTGTCCGAATGGCTAGAAAATATTTTTTTATTTTAAAATTTTCTTGAACTCTTGTTCCTTTCACTGATTTCAAAAATCCTCAAACGAAGACACTATATATGTCCACTCTATTGGTTTTCTTGTTCGTAAATAAATATTTTGAAATGTCTGAAATACTTTAAATTTGCACATAAATTGTAGTTTTTTGACCTCAAACTACGAAAATATATCGACTTCAAGCTACACATTCCTGCAAGAATCCAACAATTGAAGTCAGTAAAAGGTTTTGAACTTTGTGTTTTGAATTGAAAAAATTTGGATGTTTTTCAAGCGTACCTTCATTTGTTTAGTTTTTTCTTTAAGGGTTTGTTGATAAAGACTTAATTGTTCAGCTACTTCAGGACCAGGTTGCCGTGCAAGAATTTGTTTCAATTCCATGTACAATTTTTCCCGTTCTTTAATCAGCAAAACCTTTTCCACGACCTGCGGACACGAACATAATAAGATCAAACGTATCGATATAAGGTCTTGGCATTCCGTATGTTACATATACCCAAGTTATATACTTTATGTATAATAAGTCTCTTGCCCAGGGGGATGTAAATATTTTGATTTGATCAATGCTTTCAGGTTGAAAGTAATATTTTAGAAGGGCTGTTTGAACATCGTTTAAAGAAAAAAAAGTTATAATGCTCATGATTCCGTGGTTTCGCAAAATATATGTTTCTGCAGTAATTTCCAATTACATTCCAATGGTACCCTATTGTCTATATATCCATCCCCAAACTCCTTGTATAATCCCATCATATTACTTTATTGCCAATCAGCCATGCACAGTACAAACCAATCTGATATAGTGGTCAACAGTATACATCAGCCACAGTAAGTAAGTAATGGGTATTAATGTCGTAATTTACTGTTAGGACATGGTTTAATTGATTGTTTATAGTAATAAACATGTTTTTTAATACAAATGTATATATTATTAACAGATATCAATTATTATATAATAAAAATGGGTAAGAAAAACAAAATAACTAACAAAATGAATAAAATTGATTGTTTAATACCTCTTCAGTTTTCTGAATTAATCGTTTCTGGAGTGCTTGAATTTTTTGTATCATTTCATACGTACTTGGATCACTGCCCTAAAAAACATTGTAAATCAGAAACATCGATATTGATACAGTCACAGGTTATAAAGGAGTTGTACGAGTCTAAGTTATGAGCTATGAGTATTGAAGTACAGCTACACATTTGCCCCAAAGCCATAACATAATCTAAGGAAAGTGGTATCTATACACAGGTGGTCTCTATAACCAGGGTTGTTTCAATAGAATATTAAATTTGAGACAAATCATTAGTAAACATTACAAAGAAGCGGCGCTGTATAAAGGTGTTGTCTTTATATCATCTTTATACAATTTCGGTTGCTTATGATTATTGCCAGCTCCATCCTCAAAGACATCATAGAAATCAAGCTTTCAGCTATGTAATTTCAACAGCCCGAATAAAATAGGGAACCTTATTGAATATGTTTACCCCATTTGTAGTTATGCTAGACTCTATGCAAAACACTCTTCCATTATCAATTCTACCTCAAGTTTTCGCCAGCGGTGAATATTCATTGGGTTTTCTAGCTCTTCTTCTAAAGCTTTGCACCGAGTTCTTTCTCGCAATAGTTCACGCTGCATGTTATAGACCTCGTGTCTGATAATCAACAAAATACATATCATTATATAATATCTGTAATATTATTATACTTATTATTTTTCCTATATGTGCAAGCGTCATATTGGATAAAAGCATTGATAATAATACTAACTTTAATTCATCCACATTCGAAACACTCTTTGATAGAATATGTTTGTCTCTTCGAAGCTTCTTGATTTCCAATTTGAGTAAGCGAATATCTTCTAATCTTTGACGGTATTGAATTTCACCTATTAGGAAATAAAACAAATAAAAATCCATCCTTATCTTTATGAGGGCAATTTTAGAAATCAAATGGGAAGTATTTTGAGTACATCTCCTTCTCCGTAATTGTAAATAATAATAAGCATTTCTGTTTCAAGGCTTGCTTACAGCATCTGTGTTTGGATGCTTCTAGCCTCGTTATTGATAATGAAGATGATGACTTGAAATTAAAAGAGTTAAACTGTAATATGCTACAGGCCCCCTGATGTAGTTGAGATTGAAAATTTATCATATATGATTGTTAGCGCAGTAGTATATATATGTTAGTCCTAAGACAATAGAAAGAAATGGAGTAAACGATAGGACTCGATAAAATTGATAAATATACAAGGGTAAATAAATATAACTATAAATCAAGTTTAAGCTAGTAAAATTATTACATGTATATTAATTATTAAGGCAGTGTATTAATGTGGCAGATATTCTATAGTGCTCTATGTTCCATTTGACAGAGCGGTTAATAATAATAATATATGGTGAAAGAGTAAAAATATAAACATTCTTTACTGTTATTATTATTGATAATTATCAGCTGTTATTGAATTTATTAGATTGTAATTAAGTCAGTTTTAATAATGTCCAACCATGCAGGATTACAAATTTATATAGAGTCAACGAACAATGCTTTTGCTTAGATTTGCTTGCTTAAATTTGCTTAGATGCTACTTAGATTCGTTAACTCACCTTTATCTAAAGTACTCTTTTGTATTTTAATTTTTTCATACAGAAGAGCTAACTCATCATTACGACGAACCAATTGTGTACCAAGGATATCTCTTTCATTAATAACCTGGTCTAACTCTTTTTTCAATTTCAAACGTTCAGCATCTGCTTCAGAAATAATTTTTAATAATTTCCTTTCTTCAGATTCTTGCTGTTCGATATATTGTTTAGTATCTGTAGCTTCTTTCTTCATTAATTGTAATTCAGCTTTTAAAGCATCTTTTTCTTTTTCAACTTGTTGATGTTCAAGATGTTCTTTCACTAAAGCTGTTTCTTTCGATGAAATTTCCTCTTTTAATTGATCAATTTGATGATTCATAATTTTTAATTTACGTTTCATCTCAGTGATTTCATCCTGATGTGACAAAGGAGAAATTTAATAATCAATTAAGTTGGCAGTGTGGCTATGAGAGCTTTCAATCAGTTTATCTTGGTTTCATTGAGACAAACAAACAAAGGGTTATCTACCCTCAGGCCTTGGTGTATCCATTTGAGAAATCTTTCTTCAAAATAACAAAATTTGCTTTAACAAGAATGAAAAAATTCATACATATGACGAGGAAAATATGTATTTTAAGGTAATATATAGTATAATACAGTCCAACCTGTTACAGCGGTCACCTCTATAAAGCAGCCACCTGTCTATAGTGGTCACTCTTGGTATGTCTAAAATAGCATTTCCTATTATATCAATTCTGTATATGAAGGTCACCTGTGTATATAGTGGTCGATTTATCTACCTCTCGTAGCTGGCTGTTATATACAGGTTTCACTTTAGTCAGAAAATCAAATAATCATGTTTGCTTCTCTGAGTTTCACGGTCGCGCGTTATAATGTCTATGTCATGATTGAGGAGCTATGTGTTATAGCTATATACGCACGCTCGTGTAGTAGTAGCTGTTTCCTCCTCCTCCTCTCTTTCCTAGTAAGTAAATAAAGTCAGTCTATGAAAAACAACCAAACGTGAATTATCTATTTCCGTGTATATATAATAACATTTGATGGCGCAGTTGCAACGTACCTAAGTGTCTTATTAGGTCCACAATTGTAAGACGCTGAGTGTTAAAGTTCTAGTGAAGTATCTTTCGAATTTTTAAACAAATTTAACAAAGTGCTTTGTACGAAAACTTTAATTAATCATGGCAGATGGTGATAATCTCCAAGGTGTACCCGAAGTGGAAGGTGATGCCAACAAAGTGAGAAGTGCCGCCTATCTTAAGGCCATCAACTCAGCACGTGCCCAGAAGGGGTGGTTGACTCGCAAGGGCAACGACCTCAAGCAAGCATGTCAAGAACTCCAGGACAATCCGTCCTCGTTCTCGTCAACGCAGGTTGACAGCGCATTCGACGTCTACAAGCACAGGATGGAAAAGTTGGAGGAAGCTTTTGCCACCTGTGTCCTTGAGGATAACGTGGGCGAGTATGCGAGATGGGAGAAGGCATACGACAACTTTGCATTAGAGATGTCGCAGGCCCGAGGCTTGGTTACGAAGATCATGGCAACTGCTGCTGCAGTTATCAAGCCCGTTTACCAAGCACCCGTCGTGAATGCTGGCGCTCCCAAGCTTCGTAACCCAATCAACGAAACCTTGAAGCCACCAGTTCTGAGTTTGGGAAACTCACCTATCGAGTTCAGGCACTGGAGTACCAAGCTCCAGTCGTTCTTCTCATCAAACCAACTCGCGGACGCAACCATCCCGGAACAACAGGCGTACGTCCGCCAGTTCATCGACGCCGATCTTGAAGTCAGAATTCAAATCCAGATCGATGATACTGTGGAGATTTTCGGGCAGAATGGTGTTCTGGCAGTTCTCGAAGGGGAATTCAAGAAAAGGTATCCGCTGTTCTCTCGACGTCTCGAGTACTTTCGGTACTCCAGGCAGCCCGGTCAGGCCGCCTCCAATTTTGTCGCAAAGTTGGTCCAGCTCAGTTTCGAGGCTGACCTCACCAACCTCACGACCGATCAACTCCAGGTCTACCGCGTGCTTACGGGCATCAAGGAGGACCAGCTTCTTGGGAAGCTATTGGACCTAAAGGAGATGAATTTCGACAACGTTCAGAAGAAGATCACTCAATGGGAGGTGAATCGAGCTTCCAAAGCCAGTGTTTCAAATCGTTCTGAATCAGGGGCCAGTGCGTCTGCAGCAACTCGTGTCAATCAAGTTTCTAGCACACGCCCCCAACAAAATCAATCCTCTCGTGGTCAAACTGGAGGCTGTTTGTCACCCGCCGACCTCCGTGGAAAGTGTGCGTGCTGCGGCAGCCCCAAGCACATGAAGGCCGCGTGTCCCAGCAAGGACAAAGCTCTTTGCTCCACATGCGGAAAGAATGGCCTTTGGAAATCCGTGTGTTTGCGGGATTTCTTTGCCAAACAAGGGCAACAAGGTGGTGGTAGCCAGTCTCGTGCCGGGAGACCCTCCCCTGGTACACCTGCTGCTACCCGTGTTGCTAGTGTATCTGATGCTTCTTTTACACAGTTCCAACAAGAATGACGCAGGGTCAGTACGGTAAGACCAACCCCGCTTGTACTTATACAGTTTCTAACAGAGGATAACAAGAGGTTCTCCTTCTCGACGATCCCAGATACTGGAGCGTATCGTTCCCTCGTTTCTTTCGACGTTGCTACAAAGTATAATTTACCTATTCGTCCTTCATCTGTGAGTCTCATAGCCGCAAATGGCACGAATATGGATGTATCCGGCTCAGTAGTGTTGCAAGCTTCGTGTAATAATTTTAAGTGTTTAATTCATGCCGTGATTTCAAAGGACATTTCAAATGAAATCTTACTTTCCTGGCATGATATGATAAACCTCGGCCTTCTCTCTAAACTTTGGCCCAAGGCAGGTGTTATCAATAGTGTGAAAAATGAATCTCTCAGTGCTGATTCCATTGAGAAGATAATTGACGATTTTAATGATGTGATCTCGGACACTTTGCCTGAAACCCCAATGAAGGGGCCACCCATGAAGATCAATTTGAAACCTGACGCCATTCCTGTTAAGATTACTAGGGCTCGACAAGTTCCCTTGCACTGGCAGAAAGAGGCCCAGGAGGTGATAGACGTACTTTTAAAGCAGGGAGTTTTAGAGGTCGTCGAGGGCGTCACTGAGTGGATTTCCCCTGCTCATTTCGTTCCCAAGGATGGCGGGAGAGCTGGCCTACGACTTGTCACAGACTTCACTCGGTTAAACAAGTTTGTCAAGAGGCCTGTGCATCCTTTTCCGTCAGCTTCTGAGATAATGCAAAACATTTCTCCTCAAGCAAAGTATTTCTGCTGTATTGACGCTAAAATGGGATATTACCAGATTGGGCTAGATATAGAGTCACGGAAGTATACTACTTTCCTGCTACCTACAGGGAAGTACTGTTATTGCCGCGGACCAATGGGCTTGAATTCAACGAACGATGAATGGTGTTCTCGTTCCGACCATGTCACCGCCCCATTCCCGTGGGCCCAGAAAATAGTGGATGACATATTATTTTGGGCTAGTACGATGCAAGAACTTTTTGAACGACTTCGCATCCTTCTTCTTAAATGCAGAGAAATCGGGCTTACAATCTCCAAGAAGAAAATAAAAATTGGCCAGGAACTATTGTTTGCAGGTTTTATTGTTGGCACATCCGGTATCAAACCAAATCCGGAGAAAGTGGAGGCACTTTCCAACTTTACTCCTCCTACTGATGTGACCTCTCTTAGGTCGTTCCTAGGTCTTGCCAATCAGTTAGGATTTTTTATTCCTGATTTGTCTCACAGCACAGTACAAATGCGAAGTCTTCTCAAAAAAGATGCGCCTTTTCTGTGGCTCCCTGAGCACCAAGTAGAGTTTGTTAAGGCGAAAGAAATTTTGACCTCTGATCTGCTTGTCCATCCCTTCGACCCAGCTCTTGTGACTGAACTCCTGACCGATGCTTCGCGCACGGGACTAGGTTACATGTTATTACAGCGTGACGTAGATTTAAAACCCAGAATCATAAAATGTGGGTCTTTTTCTTTGACTCCCGCTCAACATAATTATGCTGTCATAGAACTTGAATGCTTGGCCATAGCAAAGGCAATTGAGAAGTGCCAGTTCTATCTTCGTGGTCTCGACAGTTTCTTAGTTGTAACTGATCATAAAAGTTTGCTTGGAATATTTAAAAAGAATATTAGTGACATTTCTAATTCCCGGTTAGTGAGATATCGAGAGAGTTTATGCCCTTTTACTTTCGAACTCACATGGCATGCAGGAAAAACACACTTGATCGCAGATGCTCTTTCTCGTGCTCCTATTTTTCCCGCTGAACCTGAAGAGGTTGAAAGCCAAGTTATGTGTATGCGTATTATCGAGGATCCAGCTTTGAATGCATTATTTGAAGCAGCAGCTGAAGATGCCAGCTATTTAGCTCTAATTCACGCTCTACGAACTCGTCTTCCTGCTCATAAACTTCCCGCTTCTCATCCTGCTCGTGTGTATATACATATTTACGATGAACTGTCCCTACTCGATGACCGAGATGCGACATTAGTAATATGGGGGGAGAGGATTATAGTTCCCCAAAAAGCACGCGGCGAATTACTCCGGAAACTTCATGCTTCTCATCAAGGTGTAGTAAAAACGCGGAAAGCAGCGCAACAGCTGTATTTTTGGCCAGGGGTAAACAATGAAATAAAGTTATTAATTGACTCATGTGAACAGTGTCAATTATATCGTCCCAGCCTTCAAGCTGAGCCATTGCAGTCAGCAACTTCTTTAGTTACAGCTCCAATGCAACTTTTTTCATGTGACTTATTTGAGTACGCAGGCAAAACGTACTTATGCTCCGTGGACGCATATTCGGGTTATCCGTTCGTTAAACTCTTATTGAGGACAAGCACAGCTGATGTTACTACTGTTTTAACAAGCTGGTTCAGAATGTTTGGCTTCCCTTCCAAAATTAAGAGCGATAATGGCCCTCAGTTTCGAACAGAATTTAAAGAATATTGCACGACTAATGGAATGACACACGATACGTCGTCTCCTTATTTTCCATCGTCAAACGGGTTAGCAGAGTCAGCAGTTAAGAATGTGAAAAGACTTCTACAGAAATGCGGAACGACAGGGGATAAATTTGAACTTGCACTTCAAGAATTTAAAGCTATGCCGCGAGCGGATGGCTATTCTCCTAATCAGCTTTTTTTTGGCCGGAAATTGAGAGGTCTCTTGCCGAGCCTAGATACATCGTACGTATCAGCAATTTGTCCTGAGGGTAAGACAGCCAAGGATAATTTGCGGAAAAGCCAGGTTGCACAATTTGACACTCATACTGCTCCTCTTGAAAAATTAAATGTAGGAGCAGAGGTTTATGTACAAAATACAAAAACTAAACAGTGGTCAAGTAAGGCAATTATTTTAGAGGAATGTGAGCATGGTCGCTCTTATTTATGCGACAATGGAACACGTCATTTTCGTCTTAATCGGCGATTTTTGCGTCCCATCATGAGGGAGGAGAATGTGGATATTATGAATGAGACGTCTGAAAATCAAAGCGGCTCTTCATTAAATATTCATGGTGCTGAACAAGAAATGAATGAAGAGACAAGTAGTCCATCTGAAACTACTTCGACTTCAGTTGTTCCTCGGCGTTCACCACGACATCAGACTAAGCCATAAACTTCTCTGATTCTCCTTCTCCTTGCCCACTTACGATAAAACCGAGTCACATACAATGGGGACTACTGCATCAAAGAAAGTGCACCAGGGAGACAACGAGTCTAACACACTCGTACAAAATCCCAACTCATTCGTTGAAAAAAGCTCTGGGTTTCATATGATAGAAATCCATTTGCCTAGCCTCGGAATGTCAATGACGGCATTCATAGTGCTGCTTCTACTTTTTGCAGCTCTTTTTGCCGCTTATCGGAGATACGTTAGGAAACAAGAGCAACGACGTATCTTGCATGCCTACTACAGACGTGGACTGACGTCCGATGAAATTGAGTTTCGTGGTTCGAACACACCGTACATCCAAGGAAACCGTGTTATCCGACAACCAAATTTCGCCCCACCTCAGCCACCTCTGCCAAGATTACCTAGAAGAACCTTCCGTGAACAACGTGAAGAACCCCCGCGATACTCTAGGTCAAGTACAACTCAAGAAGGTCAATCAAGAGGCCGTGTCTCTTGTCCATGTTCCGACAGTGAAAGATAAACTCTAGTGCAACATGGCAAACTCATGCCTCTTCTATTGGACAATTGTTAGTGCTTAATTGTCATTTACAGTTGATGTGTTTATGGGTTTTAACGTTTTATATATTTATTATTTGTGAATCAATTTTCCCATATTCACAACTTGAGGGAGGTCGCGCGTTATAATGTCTATGTCATGATTGAGGAGCTATGTGTTATAGCTATATACGCACGCTCGTGTAGTAGTAGCTGTTTCCTCCTCCTCCTCTCTTTCCTAGTAAGTAAATAAAGTCAGTCTATGAAAAACAACCAAACGTGAATTATCTATTTCCGTGTATATATAATAACATTTGACACGGTAAGGTTATCATCAGGCATTCTATTCAATAAAAAATAGACCTTCTGCTTTTTATTGAATAGATTGCCTGATGATCACCTTGGCGTGAAACATGGAGTTGCAAACATGGCTTCTGATTTCTGACTATTATATATATATTTTCTTAGTTTGAGCACGAGTATTTCCTATGTAACCGTGTTGTGACCATCACTGCCCATCACATATATCCGAAGAATAACTTGAAAGAGATTATGAAATGTTACGGCTAATTAAAAAGTAATTTTGACGGTGATGCCCTACCGAAGGCACCCGTACCACTCCTATATTTCTAGATGAGTGGCTTTTTTCGCTGAGAATAATGATTTTAAACGCTCTTTGTTGACCTCAGCCGCGACACTGCAGATTAATTTCAACAGATTTCATGGTAGATAGGCCTTGATTGTCAATGCGCAACGATGCGCCGCAGCTACTCACAATACAATTCCTTCTGGACCATTCCATCCGCCATCCTTAGATGGTACTCATTTGATGTCTTAGATAAAGTCAAGGCTGAGTTGACCTCAGGGAGATTTGAACCAAACTACCGCAGTCGATCAGATATGATCCGATCTGAAGTTCGGTTGCTCTGCCAACTGAGCTATTCACCCCCATGGCTAATTATAGCACTTGAAAATCTAGATAATGATGATGATGATGATGATGATGATGATAGGATCCGTCAATATAATAAAGGAAAAAACAATTCCTTAAAATGTTACCATTTTGGCTCTGCATTATGCAACTTAAGCTTACCTGACATTCAATTAAATTCTTGCTGTAGAGATTTCTATCACTTCGAACAGCTTCGTACAAATTCTACATAAAAATGAATAAATTGGAAATAAGATATTAATCAATACATCAATATTCATTTCGGCAAGGCTGTCTGCCTAATTGGATGTATAGGTTTTGAGTTAACTTTAAGCTGTATAGATACATTCAGTTATGATACTATAATAATATTCCATAATACACAAGACTATGAAGTTTTCAATTAATTGCATAGATAATTGGAAAGTTTCTGACAAGTCAAATAAAGCCTAAACGTTTTTCGACAGACAAATGTACTTCTAAACTTTTAGTCCTGGATTTTTCTGACTTATTCCTGGGAATTTCAAGGTTGTCAATATTATATATAATCATTTGAATAGTTGGGTCCAACGTATGTTTTTCCTTCTTTCCGATTGTTTATCGAAAGACCTTTGCCTTACATCAAGTGTATAATAGTTATGCATGTAAGTTAATTAGTATAATAAGAAAATGCTGTATCATGGAAACAATTAAATGGACATAAATATATAGGTAAGGCTAGTTGCGTTTGTCACCGGAGTGGTTGGCTAGTTATCAGTATTTACCGTATTAAAAGCAGCTTCTTATTTGATTTATCAATTCAGTTTGAAAATATAAACGTAACAAGTGATTTCAAGACGATTTACCTGTTGCTGCTTGAGCTTCGTTTCCGCCTCAGCGATTTTCTTTTTATAATCAAAAATCTGCATTTCTCTAACTTTTACGTCATCCATATGCTGCAATACTTTCTGAGTTAAATCACTAGCCTCGTTTATATATCTATCTCGTTCTTTCTCTAATTGATAAATGATTTTGCGTTGCTTTTGAGCTTCCTCTTTGTAATTCTGCGGGTAATTATAACAACACAATCAGATACAGCTTAATAATAATACAGAGTAACCCGCTTAAGTGCAAGTCAAAATGGCCAAAGGTTTTAATTGCAGGTATCCGAATTTGCAGTTATCCGAAATAGATTTACCAAGGACTTGACCAGAAGATTGTTTAACGGGTTTCAAAGCCAGGTTGCATATAAGCGGGAATTTCACTTATCCGAATTGCACATAAGCGGGTTACACTGTAATAATAATAATATATAAAATATGAAGTCAAAAATCAGACAATCATGTTTGCCGATGTCAATTCGATTCGAGGCAAACATGATTGTCTGATTTTTGACTTCATATTATTTTTAAAGCTCTGCTGTGTAGCTTTGAGCCCTACGTTCAATCAGTAAGACAGCTTACAACACATTTTGAATAATAATAATAATATATCTTTTCATCTTTTCATCATCAAATCACAAAAGCTTGAAGTAAATTACAAATAGTAATAGATCATCTATATTACTGTCCTACTGCCAGATGTATTCTAAAAGGGTCTTTGGTTACTGCTTGGAATTCTGGTACCCTTATTTGAAGGCCCATGTGGTTTATCCTACGTATATCAAGCACAAAAGACTATCCGAGTTGTAGACGGGCCTTCAGCATATTTTATATTGTAAAGTATTGCTTTGAATAGATTTATTCCAGCCATATCATTATATCGTTATGCATATTTTTTGCTTAAAACGAATGAAACAAACTTGAATTAAACAAAATATGTTTGCAATAATTTAAATTCACACTGTATGTATATAGTCTGTACCATACGAGGAATTTTTGAATTCGTATGCCGTATTAAGTATTAATCATTTCTTCATATACAATTAACAACGTCTATTCATCCTGATATTGACGTACTATTTATAACACCATTGTTTTGCCACACTTTGACTACTGCGCTGTCGTATGGGGGAACTATAAAACCGAACATCTAGATCGCCTCCAGAGATTGCAAAACAGAGGAATGAGGACAGTGCTCCGTTGTAACTATCGCACTCGTGTCTCTGATATGCAAAGTCAACTAGGTTGGCTTTCTGTTAGAGACAGAATAACATCGCATCAACTAATGTTCACTCATAAAATTAAATTCAAACTAGCTCTCACGCCCACAATGACATTTACATCAAGTCGAGCCATCGTCATTCATTTCAAGATGCTGGTGCGCATAAGTGGAACGATCTACCGTCTGCAATGAAGGAAGTCCAAAGCAGGCCCACTTTCAAACGTCTCCTTGAGAAGCACTTACGTTCTTAATATACTTTATACTTACCACTCTTTCCTGTTATTTATACCTTTTTTTTACTTAATGTCTGTTTTCCTGTTAACTTAGCTATGTATCAGTCCTTTGAAAAAAAGTTATGTATAACTTAAAGGTTCTGAATAAATGATGATGATGATGATGATGATGATGATGATGATGACGTACCTGAATCTCTTGTTCTAAGTTCTTCTTTGCCTGTTCATGCAATTTGACGAGGCTTAGTTGTTTCTGTGTTGCACCAGCAGCCTTTAACAAATTCTATTGAAGGACAATAAATAAAACAAATAATAAAAAAAACCATCAACGTATATAAATTAAGCAAAAAACTGAAGTGAAATATTAGATATTTCGATATTACTTTATCTGTGTATCCAAATCCAAAAAAAAAAAAAAAAAAAACTTTATCTGTGTATAATACAAATACGTTTACTACGATTTTGATAAATATTATTGATTTTGTGTTGTTTTGAAGGTTGGCTATAATGAACAATGAAAAGGATGAGTTTGTAACGTTTTTAATATTGACTACATGTAGTGCCCCTCTACAAAAAATTACCAATCTTAAATGTTAGCAGCAACATAGCTAGATATAATAAAACTATAATATGATAAAATTTTATTAAGCTCACTATTTTGTATTTTGTATTAATACTAAAATTTACCTCTTATCTTTTGTTAATATTTTATTTCCTGCTATATATATTTATGTTGTAATGTATAGCATAATCAGTCCTTTGAAAAAAGTTTGATGCAAACTTAAAGGTTTTCTGAATAAATGATGATGATGATGATGATGATGATGTTTGTTTGTTTGTTTGTTTCGATTTAATACCAATATACCAGTTTACATAGATACAGGTGTGTGGTAAGTATTATTTAATATTATTATGTTGTTATTCGATATTTGTAAATATATATATATATATAGCAGAGTTGCTATAAGAGCCTATTTATCCCTGTTGCTTCTAAATAACAACATATTAAGATAATATTGATTCACTATATAGTTATAAAATTATCAAAACATGGGTCATTCTATTATTCACTATTGCAAATTATTATAGCGTTTCTGCAAAGATTCGTAAAGAAATCTTCCCAACAGTTTCTTTGTTTGTAACTCTGTTTGGGAAAAGAGCAGTTCCAATTTCTCTGTATCCGAGAATACCTGAAAGTTGTTATGCAACTTTTCTATTTTATTAAAAAACGCTATCCTCAAGTTAGGCCTGTAGGCCGGTCTGTACTCCGAGCTTATGAGCACTGATTCTGATCTGAGTTATTGCTATCCTAGACTTTTTGTGTGGAAGTAGCAAATAATTTTCAAATTCAAATTTATGTTTGATTGTTTTGTAGAATTTCAATTGGTTCGATTGGCCTGGAGTGTTAGAGTTTAGATTAGTTTGCTCAAAGTTGATTTTGTATTCGTTATTTAATTGATCTTTTATAGAGTTGATTAGTTTTATTTGATCAGATTTTTGATTTGTTTCTTTAGAGATCAAAAGCTGTAAATTGATTCCTATTTCGGACAAATGATGTGTAACTTTACCCAGCCATGAAGTTGATGAACTGTTGACGATTTGTTCACCAAATGCTTTGTACAGTAAATTACTTTTTTTGGAGTTAATCATTCTAACAAGGAATTTGATCATATTAATTTTAACGTCAATCTGTAGAGGGATGATCCCCAATTCCGCTCTAACAGCTATCTTACTGGAATTCTGATGATGATGATGACGGTCGTACAAGGAGACCCCAAAGACGAATCACGGACTAAAAAATGAGGTGATTCCTAAACACGGACAATGAAACTATGTAAATATGTTGATTGTCGGATTGTTATGCGAGCGTAGCGATGTTATTTTTTTTTCTTTAGGTTTCTCAACTAAGTGGTTGGTTTTCTGATGGAATCCCAGTCCCATCTATAGTACACAGTGATAGTGCAGTAATCAAATAACAATTAATGATTGATTTAATCTATGCTCTTTATGGGAGTCATGAATTAAGTTTCTCAGGAATCACGAGAAGTGGGTAATACCGTAATTACGAATAACGAGATAATAAAATAGGCAAATAGAGTTTACAGTGACTAATAGGATAATGTAATACATATTAGTAATTGTGAGATATTAATAATTATTATAAATTCTGTGACTGTAGTATGCCAAAATCCCATACTGTAATGTTCAATATCAATACTTCAATCGTGTGATCCGACCGTGGAAAATCTTCCTGAACACATTGTCTCAGCAAAGAATTTACAAACTTTGAAAATAAATTAAATAATGAAGATCTATCAAACTAGTGTTTAATATATTGTAATTCATTTTTAGTTTAAATCCAATAATTATACACATTATGATATATATCACATGAAAGTAAAGGACGGTATACGTAAATGGGAGCCTATTATAGGTTTCTGGGTTTTCCCTGTATTCGCCCATCAAGTTTTAAACTACTGACGAATAAAGCAGCAACAACAACAACAACATATGCTAATACATACTTCTAATCATTTCAATTCACCTTATGAGATATATCTCTTTCCCTGATGAGGTCGTCGATTGCTTTTTTGTCTGTTTCAGCTTGCTTTTTGCTCATATCAAGTTCTGAGAAAGAATATTAACATAACTGATAATTCTAAATAATAACAAAAGTTATGTTTATGTAATGTGGCAGATATTATAGTGCTCTATATGTCTTCATTTGACAGAGCAGTTAATAATAATAATATATGGTGAAAGAGTGAAAATATGCACATAATTTACTGTTAATTATTGATAATTATCAGCTATTATTGAAATTATTAGATTGTAATTTAGTCAGTTTTAATTTTGTCCCAATCATGCAGGACTATAAACGAACTGTGCTTTTCGCTTTAAGCTTTATTCTGCATAGAAGATCTTTTGAACAAACACACATAAATGGTGAAACTCCGATTAAATAACAGAACAATCGCGTAATCTTTGATTCTAAAATCAGCTGTCTTGCATAAATAATGAATTTTGCATTTGTTTTTTCTATGCTTCATTTTCGCATTACCACTTTTTATGCTCTCAAAAATTACGAAACATCCTCTAGATGTCTAAGATTCGATTCAGTAAGAAATTGGTGATAGTATAATAGTTTAACATTGAATATATTTAAATGTGTATACATACGATACCTCGTTCGAGTACGCTAATCTGATTCTTGAGAGTCTCTTTGTGATGTTCAACATCAAGCTTTTGGTCTTCCGTCGTTCTCAATTTTCTTTGTATAGCTTCTCTTTGACGAGTCAAGCGAACACTGTCCTGTTTTAAATTTCCAACTTCTTCTTCTTTTGTCTGAAAAAGTACAAACATGGAAGCTTTATTATAAATATAAATGCAAGGAGATTATGCGAAATAAATATGCATATTGTACAATCTTATATGCCCGGGGGATGGGTAACTTCAAATGGTTGGTGTGCGTAGACGTGTTGGAGCATATATTTCAGAATTGTATATTTCAAAAGGTATTGTTTTGCGATGATCAAAAATTGTTGATGTAAACCCACAAAGCTGTAATCAATTTCAACTGTAATATTTAAAGTACATAAGTCGCCTACAGACACAGAAATATCGAAATATAGAAATATAGAAATATAGAAATATAATGATATATAAACAGACAGTATTATATATATAAATGATAGGTCTGATTTCATATACATCATTCTTCTTCAATGGTCAATAACTATAAACACACATTGAGATGGAGGATGATAGAGCAGATATTACTGATAATAAAAGTACGGAATTATATCGGATATAGTTTACTATATTTCTTCATATAGCATTAATTACCTTCAATTCAGCTGATTTTTGGTTATTTTCTTGAGCAAACTGTTCAGCGGTAGCAAGTTGCATATCAAGATCTTGTTGTAATTTTAATAATTTTGCATTGAGGGTATCGGTATCTTTAACTGCTCGTTCATTCATCACTTTCTGGTCTTTAGTATGTTGTTCCAAACGTGATATCTCCTCTTGTGCTCCTTGAAGTTGATTTTGTCTTGATTTTAATTCAATATTTTTGGTTTCAATATCTGTTTTGACAGTTTTTAATTCTCTATCCATCTTTTCTTTTTTCCGTAATTCACGTTGTGCTTCGTTACTTCGAACTTGAATATCTTCTTTTAGCTTCAAAGTAACAAAATATTTCAGGATAGTATATTAAACGTATTCTAGAATCTTGAATGAATGAATGATTATGACGATGATGAATAACGATAATGATATAAAGTCTATAGACTCATGATGTCCTTAGAAATATTTAACATAAATTAATTGCTCCCTAGATTGAAGTATAGGTTCAATTCGAACGAATATATATATCTATATAAGCTTTAGCTCTTCAATAGCATCATAATTTAATGAACCACATGTTTCTGCAAATATTATATTAATATTCTATAATAATATCTACGTTTTCATTTTATTTAATAAACATTATGTACATCATTTTAAATTTTATTTCTACCTCTGATATTCTCATTTCTGCTTCAGTTTTCAAACGATCTGTATCTTGAAGTTCAGATGAAACGTCTGTCAGTTCTTCGCGTAACTACAAAAAGATCAACCAATTACAAATAATATCTTTCACTACGTGATCTGTTATAAGATAAAGATACTGAAATACATGAAATACATTATATTGAAAATAGATAATTATATTATGAAAAGATAGCGACAAAAAACCACAATTTAATTTGTTCTGACGTTTCGATGATGTTGTAAAAGATAGCCATAGAATATCTCTCCTTATAAAAGATAGCCATAGAATATTAATTTTTTTATCTTACAACATTTTACCAATATCTAACTTGTAATTTTTAAAATTATTTAGTAAAAATCTTGAAAAATTAAAAAAAAAATTATATATATAAAATATTCCTTTCTAACATCCATATCGATAATGACAACAGCGATATCGAAACGTCGGAATAAAATTAATTGGGATTTTTGTCGCTATCTTTCACATTATTATGCCATGTTATACTGAAATAAGTTATATTGAACATAGATAATTATACTGTGTATATGATAACACATACTTTGGCAATTTCTTTTAAACCTTCATCACGTTCATTTGTGAGATCGTCTTTGATTTTGAGAAGCTCTTGCACGCTAGAAATAGGCAAGAGATTCTATTTTATATTTCAACTTACTGTATACATCTATTTCACATCGACCATGTTGCCGTGTGGTTGTGGTATAGTAAAATATCCCAGGATAACTTTATTTTCAAAATACACCATCAGGGTTTGGGGTTATCAATCTTTCCTCAAAATAATAATAAAGATGACAAAATTTGGAGGAAAAACTTGAAATCTCATTTTCACTTTTTAGGCTTTATCTGAGAAGCGTAAATACGCGTTCTTCAAAACAATACAACACTGAAAGCAAAAGAACAGGGAAGGAAAGGTAATTCAAATACAAGGTAAACATTTTTTTGAAAATTCCCGTCGAAATTTGTCGATATAACTTTGTCAGATTCTCATAGCTGAAGAAGAATAGGAAACTGCAATGTATTACCAAGAAACAAGAAAGCTATTTCTCTATTTAAGAAAGGCTAACGTTTTGAAGTTTGAATTTGATCCAAGGACATTTAGTAAGTGACAACATTGAGCCTAAATTGAATTTTAAATCATTAATCCAACATTCAAGTGACCATCCGCAATATAAACAAACTTGATTCTCATAATTGTTTTATTTAAAAAAAGGGTTACCACATACCTTTGCCGTGTTTGTATTCATATTTACTACACTTGGAAATGGCGGAAGGCACTCGGGAAGTGTTTAACATTTCAGAAATGTGTACCCCATTATTTCAGGAGAGCCTTGTAAAATGTCAAGAAGAGAAATAGTACCTTCTCGTAACATAAGGGAATAAATAAAATATAAAAAATAAACTCATTGGGCCCCTCCCCTCATGGGGCTCTCCCCGCAAAAACAATACCTGTGATCTTGTCCCATTGTTAATCCTGATCCTTGCTCAACTAATTTGCTAAGATTTGCAATTTCTAATTTTAAAGATTGAATCGTTTCTCTTGCTCTTGTTTCTTTTTCGTGTGCAGCATCTACCATTTTCCATGCTTTCTCAATTTCCTGAAAATTTGATTCATAAGAGTATTGATTTATTTGAGCCCCGATGTAAAGAAAGGAGAGACATTACGATAAACTTTGCTGTGGAGTTTCTTACTTTCTGAGTCACACTACCTAAGGCCTATCTTGCTACGTGTATATTACCTTAAGCCTAACTTACTACACAACCACTACTATTACCTGTATTATTTGCTATGATTTTATATTGATATGAATCAAAATAAAATTTGCGACAACAACAACATCAGATACGCTTACGTAGACCAGCATGTAGGCCTACTACATATTACGCAGCCACTCTTCTAGAGAGGAGTAGCAATGTTTTCGCTACGAGCAATCAGTGCAAATTTAAAGTCGGATGCGCGTGTGGGGGATTTATAATTGTACTACAATAAACTGCGTAGATATCTAATGTCTAATGCAATGCACGTACCTTCTTGAGGGATGAAATTGTTGTTTGATCTTCTTGTGAAAGCTTTAATGCTGTTGATACCTTAGAAGCATTTGCAACTATTTCGGCGTTCAATTCTCTGCATTTTTGCATCAAACGTTTCTCACTTTCATGAGATTTTTTCAGTGCTCGATGTATTTTCTCATATTCAACACGAAATTTTTCTAGACTTCGATCTCCCATAAGCTCTCCAAGAACCTAGATAGAAACGGGGAAACAATATTATATTTACATGACCAAGTAAATTTCTGTTTCTTAAATAATTCGGGGTAGTATTTAAATATCTTGTGATTTTATACCTCCTGGAAATCTTTTTCCAACGCTTCAAATGCATTTTCTTCGATTGCTGGTTTCTCTTTCGATTTTTCAGCCTATAAAGAAATGTATATATGATATATTTCACAATTCGACATTATAAGCTCTGAGAAAATGATCACAGTAAATGTCTAATATATCTCCAATTCACGTTATTTCTTATTTATTAATACTGTGTGAATACAGCCAATAAGTACCTCCATTATGTCTTCTTAGATTTTCTATAGGAGATATATTATTAAAAGTAATAAAAGACCATGTTAAAAGGTTTAATTTTGTTGATATCCATCTTTATTTTCTCTTTTCAGTTGTTCTCTATTATTATTACCATGACAACGAGAATATAGTAAATGTAAACCTCCCTTGCAGGTCACAGTAGTCTAATATCTTCACAGTATTTACAGACAAACATGATCGATTATCTGAACAAAAATTATTTCCAATCTGATGTGAAAATAAGATTTTCGTGATGAATATCAAATATGGCCGGCAAAAATCGCAATGGTTGTTTTTGATTCTGTCGCTAAGTGAATTAAAAAACAACAGTTCTTCTCATCGAACTTCCATTCTAACTGCTATTTGATTCTATGAATAAAATGGAAGATATTTCAGCCTGAAATGGTCGTTTAAAATGTCTGATTCTGATGACGAAAGCCAGCTAGACAGGCAATTAAAAGTAACTCTTGTTGGAGATGGTACAGCTGGAAAGGTAACTAACAAAATCAATTAGACATTAATAAAATAAAAAGTCTTCTTCAAACGTCACTATAATAGACTGATAATATGTGTGTCAGTCTATTAAGTGTTATTTACCCTAATTCCATAATTATAGTCATTGTTATTTATATATGTTTCTGATTCAGTGATTCTGAAAAGTTTCTTCTAGAAGGAGTTCTAGCTCTATGATTCTAATTTTCTATGATTCTATGCAGACTAAAAATAGAGATCAAGATCAAACATTTATTTTAGTGATATGATAATGCCATGTAGCAAATTTTTCTGTGTCATTGCCTGCTTCTGCTTGCTTGCCTGTGACATAATTTGCCTTGATCACAGCCACAGGCAGTGGGCAGTGGGCACCAGGCTGCAGAGCTTGCTGTCTGTGGCTAAGAACTTACTGCAGAACAAGAATTTCCTTGTTGATCTTCGCCCTTTCTGGGTACATTTTTTTTCTTGTTTTTACAATTTTCTAAACGTTTTCAACTTAATCCAGCCGCAGAACCCAGTCTGCAGATTATGGCAATTACGCACCCGATATTCAACAATATTTAGATTTGATCATCGGCGCTATTTTTAGTAATCGAAAAATGATCGGCTTCGGCAAATTAATTAATTTTTAATCGTTGAACCGATTATTATTTGACAATGAAATTTGAAACAAAAGTTCCTAAATAGTCGCTTCTATTTTGTTTACATCGCTTTGTAATTCAAAACATTTGAATAATTCGTCATGCCACTTGACACCTTCTATTGTTATAGCGTGAAAAAGGTTAACACATTAGCGTTGATGAATAAGACGCGTGAGCACGGTTAAATGAATAATGTTATTAACAAGGAAAAAGCGGCGGTCGAGTTAAAATTTTGAGAAAATAATTTTCACATAAAATAAGTTGTTTCATATTTTAGCAAACTTTTTTGTGGGGATTATATCATGATTGTTTTGGTTGGATTGCTCATCAGAGCTGGAAGGATTTACCAATCAATTAGCCTAGGGAAAGAAAGCCTCTTCGTAATCTGTTGTGTTGATCAGCGACCATTTGATTTTGTTAAAAACTTACGCTTACTATTTACTAATACCAGTACTAATTTCCATTTGAATTCTCATTCAAAACAAATCATTTACGATGTCAGCGTAACACATTTAATGTTTTATTTCATCTTTGATTTTTGTGATGCAAATTTCTACGGTCTGCGTGTTGTCAGATGGCCAGTATTTTGTTTTAGTGAGAAATAATCGAAACATTCGATTAATCGGCCGATTACTATGACTAATCTGCTGATAACTAATCGGCTTCGAACTTCAGTAAATTTGGTAATCGTCTCATTCCTATCAAATATCAACAAAGTGTTAACTGTTACGCACACGAGATCTCTTTGAAAACTGCCCTTCCCTGCAGACTGGCGCAGAATTAGAGAAAAATAACAAAAGCGGTGCTTCCAACCGCACAAAAATATGACTTAAAAATAGATTAGCCACAGAAGTTAGGGCACGTCTGATTTACGGAAAACGGAAAGAAATTTACAGAATAAAATAATACGAGGTCGATTGTATTCTGCTTTCCTGTAAACGAGTGTACCGCATGGGAATATATCGTTGTGAGCGGTGGATTTAGATGCAGTGAAAATAACATTTTGCAATTTTGCCTTAGATTGTGGTTATTTTGTTTATTTTGTCTTGGCATCTGATACTTTTTATTTGCGAAATTATCATTGATAGAAAAGAATACAACATTGTAAGTGTTTTTAATTAAATATGAATGACAATCTGAACAGTGTTTGCAAGTAGCTGACAATAGTTTGACAAACTAGACATTGGAGTTTACCTTCACAATCAGAGTTTCAACGAAAGCTATCGATTCAATGTTATATAAGGCGAAGAATTACTGCAGTTACCATTTGTAGGCTATCCGTTTGGGAAGGATACCGTTTTTATCTTGCCATGGCTTATCAAAATTTTCAAGAGATTAGTAAAATTTTTAAAGAATCAGAACTAAAATTTAATCTTTGTTTTTAGTGAATTTAACCATAGAAATCAACAATAATGCAATAAATTACAAAGCAATGTGCCAATGTTGCGTAGGCGTAAGCCTATATGAAATTAACTAACGAAGATAACAGTGACACAAATACAAAATACAGTAAATAAATCAATCAAACAGCTCCATCAATCCATGATAATAACTACATAAAAGACTGGAGGAGAAAATTAAACAGAATATCAATAATATCGATAATATCCAAATGTCTGATGTCGAATGTCCAAACTCTAAACTCAAAACATCATTGCAAAATAGTTGTTGCTATATTCACTACACCTAAATCCATCGCTCAAAACGATGTATTTCCACGCGGTAGGCCTACACTCGTTTACAGGAAAGCAGAATACAATGGATCTCGTTTTATATTTTTCCGTAAATTTCTTTCCATTTTCCGTACATCAGACGTGCCCCAAAAGTTACAAACTTTGCAATCTGGTACATGTATTTATCGGTTTGTTTTCTATTGTTTTTGCCGGATATCGTTAGTCTTACGTGGATCATTTCAAAGATGAACTGAGTTGAAAAGTAGAAAAAAGTTGATCATTGCCTGCGCCTTCGACCTAGGCAAATCTGCTATGCAGAAACCAGGCTTAATATAGGCTTCCAATTTTGTTAATTGAAATCATATTATCAAAGTTATAAGTTACCAGTGTATATGAAAGTAGGGATCCAGGATCCCGAAAGTCTGAGCTAAATTGATCAAAAATCAGAAGTTTGTAATTTTTCCGAAACAAATTTAAAAGTAGGATTTCTATTGATATTCTGACTTTTAAAAAACTCTTGCGATTCTGAAGCTAGGTTCTAATATTATGTTTGTGACGTAAATTGGATTTTACTGACTTTGGAATTGGAAATCAACAATGTCATAATAATTCCGTATTTATGTCTATTTCGAGGATGGCTAATGTAGAAAAAATTAAAAGTTTCTATATTCAAACAAGTGCTGTATACAAGCGATCAATAGTCTTACCTCAAATCATTTTATTTACAAAGGTTATCACTGACACTAAGGGTTTCAAAAAATTATGTAAAGAAAGTTTATAATGTAAACTTAATCAGTAGGCTAATCATTTATTTTTTATGTATTGTAATTATTATTTTATATTTATACAGGCGTGTGGTAAATGTTACATGTTATACAATGTTTTGTTATATGAACAGAAAATGGGCATAAATGAAGAGTTGCGTCTGTTAAATGATGCCAAAATAAATTTATCCAAAAGTTTTATTACGCTGAACGACAACTGTGAAAACAGCATAGTTAATTATTCTTTTGTTTGAGAAGTTATTAGGCCTAGCTTACATATTTTTAGCCTACTATTTCGGAAGAAACTGGATTCTCAAAACAAGATTATAGTCACTAAAAAGGAGATGCATCTTATCATCTATTGTTTGATCATCGCAAAATGTACACATGATGATGACGATGATGATGATTACATTTTTATTTGTTGCAAATATATGCGTTTTTCTTCCTTCTACAGACTTCAATATGTGTTAAGTTGGCACAAGAACAATTTGGCAGCTCTTATAAACAAACTGTAGGACTTGACTTTTTTCTTAAAAGGATTTCTTTACCAGGTTTGTCCCACTGCATTATTAGATTTAGCCTATATATTATCCTCTGGACTCAAGACTCTGGAAATAATACATTATAGTCCTATACATCCTAGACTTATGATATCTTTCAAGATATTTTCTGCTAAAAAATGCAATACAATAAAAAATTGGTTTCAAACTATTGCCATTCAATGTTTTCAATCAATAAAATTCAGAGTCAATCATTTCTTTGAAAAATTGTTTTTCGGTATAATATTTTTTTAGTATATGTAGGCCTACTGTAATAACAAAATTGATTCGATCAATCTGATTAGTTTAGAGTTATAATCACCATATAAACAAAAAACAAAATCAGTTTTGAAAACTCAATTGATTTGCAAATTCAAACTTGACATCACAAATGAAAATTACCAATTTTTTCAGGAACATTAACTTATGAGTAAGCAGGGTCCGACAAAGTCCGGAAACTTGGAAACCTGGTTTGCGGAAGGCTAGCAAAATTCAGAAGGAAAAGGCAAAATGCTGAATACATTAATTAAAATTATTAGAAAAATACGAAAATAAATTTTGTTTTTACGATTTTCTGTCAGTACAGTTACTCAAATGTTTATCTAAAAAGTTGAGGTTTGTGGAAGGTTGAACATTTTGTCGGACCCTGTGAGTAAGAATGTCATGTAAATATTTATCAAGGTGTACTAGCTAGTATACAAAGAAATCGGCACACAGTTGTTTCTATAGTGCTCCCATAAGTTTTTGGTGCACTCGCGATGTGTGGGAGACCGGTGTACAATTCCTTGTCAGTGTAGACATGACACATGTTCTTTGTATTTGCCTGTACATTTGTTACATCCCACAAATAAACAGGGTGCTTTTGAGGTGACTATCAATCATAATCATGAAGGATTGAAAAGTGTAGCATTATCAAGTAACTCCAGGAGAAAACTTGAGGGCGAAATAAATCACTAACTAGGGAGGTTTAAATCTAGTACAGGACAGCTACGAGTGCAGCTTTCTCTTTGTGCGTCACTTCTGCGCATTGGAGGAAGTCCCTATGCTCTGAAACCTGTACTGACCTCCACGTTACGGAACGCCTTTCAGCACGAAACACAACCACGGAGTACATGTTTTGATCTCGTTGTTTTGTTTTGGTTTGGTTTTACTTTTTCAAATAGAATTTTATTGTCGCTATAAAATTTATACATATAATCAAAATGAACCCTGAACAAATTGTCAGAATTTTGTTTTTACCTAGAAAACAGAAATTGAGGTTTCATGTAATTGAATCTAAACGTCCTGTTTTCAAAGAACGAGTACAGGTATAATCCAGTCTTCTTATTGACTAAACATGCAAACTTAAGCCGGTACGGGTACTAAATCTAAACCTCCCTACTGCGGCGACAGCTTCATAATATTATGGCTAAACTGTGCGCCAATGGTTTATTGGTAGCCTTCAATTGTGAAATGTTTTTACTTAGGAAATGTCAATGCAACAATACAAGTATGGGATATCGGTGGCCAACAACTTGGTGGGAAAATGATTGATACATACCTATTTGGTGCCAAGGTATTATGAAACAAATAAAAAACTCAAATTCAAATTCAAAAGGACCACAGTACCTCTCGAAATACTTTGGAAACTGTAAAGGCCCACGCAAATAGGCTGTAATAAGTTACGGGTTTAGTATTATATAAGTGAGCTTGCATTTGATGACCATCTGGCTCCCCTAATGCCAACCAATAGTGTTACTCCTATCAAGGGTTGAGTCTGAGAAACTGTGAGTATGGTCCAAGCCCTAATATTGGCATTGTTTTTAGAAGAAGAAACAAAAGAGTATATATTTCTTAATTTTTGAACATCCGGTCATAGTCTTAAAGGAATTCCATACTCTTTCTACATTATATACCTACCCTAATGACCTGCTACTTAATCAAATGCATGCTTGTATTGGATTAACTTTAACTATTATTATTTTATATTTCTTTATATTGTATATCTATACTATGCATTATACTATTTGCATTATGCATTGCCCACTACTTCGGTAGTTTGAGCACTCTGGTATGGCACAGATGTTTTTTCATGTGATGAATTTTTTTCACCACATTTATAACTCATCTTGACTTAGGTGTATACTGAAGTCAGTTCCTTGTTCGCTCACTGAGCAGTACTGATGAAGGCTAATGGCCAGAAACATGTACTTGTCTGCTGCTATTGTATATCTATATTTATTTGGCCTTGACGTAGTAGTTAGGGCGTTGTACCTCAGGGTCTTGGGTTAAATCCCTGGCAGAAGCACTATTGGTAGGTGTCATGAAAGACATCCAATTATTTAGTGCACATAGCTTCAAATACTAACCAATTAACCAGACACTCCGGGTAAAACAGCTATCAGCTTACCCAGTTTATTGAAAAATGACAAATTTATGCAAACCTTCTCATTTATAGGCAATTTTCCTTGTTTATGACATCACAAATTTATCAAGTTTTGAAAATCTACGTGACTGGCTGGATACAATTCATAAAGCATATTTAAATCAACAAAGATTACCCTATCTTGTCTTGATTGCTAACAAAGGTAAAACTATCATAGATACATTAGCAATATTAACAGACTTGATAATCAATGAATTAAAGTTTTTTTTTATTGAATTAACCCTGTATTTAAGGTCCACCTATATGAAGTGGTCAGTTAAATAATATACAAAAAGCATTTTTTTCACAGGCGGTGAGTTCATAATCGTGAAATCGCCCAAATGTTCACAAACTTTTTGTGGAATGGTTTGAAGTTCATGAACAGTTCATATGTTTTTTCCATAAAGTTTATCCACAGAGGAGTTCATGAAAATGGGGTCCTTTAACGTTCACAGACTTCTCTTCACAGGTTTTATGATGTTTAATAGGTGGTACACCTTATTATGGTTTAAGCTTGATCTACATAAATTTGTGATTAATTATAGTTTTCTTATTTTAGGTAAAATGTCAATGTTTATTATCTTTAGAACACATTTTTGACCATTCAGACACCCATGAGAATCCATAAAATCCTTAATTGGTTTTTGATTTGTTTTACAGTTGATTTAGAACACATGAGAACAGTACGACGTGAAAGACATGTTGAATTTGCACAGGAAAATGCTATGGCTAGGTATGTAAATAATTAAGTTGACTCATAGAAAATTAAAACATTCTACTTAAGTACTTTGATTTCTTTGACAAGTTTTTTTTCGATAAACGGATAAGTACATTTTGGGAAATAAGCATTTGATAAAGTTGGAATTTCAAATCTTGAAAAACGGAAAATAAAAGTCAAATGACGTCATACTGTAAAAATTCCTATTACGACAAATGAGTGCGATAAGATCACCACAACTATCGAGCATTCGTCCATAACAACAACAATTGAATATTTCGTTCTTATGAACGATTTTTTATCTATTATTTTTTTTTTGGATTTATCATTTTTCCACAAACCGGGTAAGCTTGTAGCTTTATTTCACCGGGGTGGTTGGTTAATTTGTTAGTATTTTGAAGCTGGTGTGCGTTTAATAGCCGGATGCCCTTCCTGACGCCAACCTTGAACCTATAGCGCTTCAGACAGGGATTGAACCCGAGACCCTGCGGGCCGTGGTCCAACGCCCTAGCCACTACACCAAGGCCGCCCTATAGGTGGACTAATCGATGGTTGTGATGATCATATCGCGCTCACTCGTTGGTCTTTTTAGTGGTTGTTATCTATTGACTTCATTATAAAATTACAGTTTTCTTTAATCTTTATATCCTTCTATAGTTTTTCCTTATCAGCAAAGACAGGAGATCAGGTTTGTTTATAATTACTTATGATTTATTGCCATTCAAGAATGTTAAAATAACATAGATAACAGAATTCATTTAATGTCACTATGCTCTGTACATACTTGAAAGTGCCTATGTCACAAATTAACTGAAGCTAAATGATGAAGTAGGATGAAAAAAACGTTTGATAATTCAGAAAGTAGTATCTTCTCTTGTGCAAAATCTAAAATTTCTAACATCCAAGTCAGCTATTCCTACGCCTTTGCGACACCTTTTCTGCTTGAAACGAGTTCATTTTACCAAGAAACACATGAGATACAATCATACAGGGGTATTTCGTAGTTGAAATAATATTTTTGTACGTAACACAGCGGGGGCATAGCCCAGACCGCACACCACCGAGAGTGATTGACACGTTTTTGACAGAAAAAACATGCGTCTCGATGAACTGTTTATGAACTTAAACATTTTATGAACATTTCATGAACTATTATAAATAACCCATGATTTCACAAACATTTGATGAACCGTTCATGAACTTTTTGAAATATTCCATGGACACCAGAAAGATTACATGAGCCGTTTGTGATCTTTTTGAAATATGTTCCATGGACTCTACAAACATTTCACGAACAGCTCATGGACGTTTTGAAGATGTCATGAACAGTTGATGAACTTTTTGAAGATTTCTTGAACTTTACAAACATTTTATGGTAGTCAATGAACATTTCATTTGAAGGATATATTTTGTCAATTGATGTAATTTTTATTTTTGTTTAGATTGATTTCTGCTTCAAAAAAGTAGCAGCTGATTTATTGGGAATTAAATTAACAAAAGCTGAAGTAGAGATGAGTAAGGTATCTTTTTCATAGCAATTGTTTTGAGTATATTGCTCTTTCTGGCATAAATTTTACCCTAATTTTTAGAGCAAACTGTTTAAAGGGCTAATTATGCCTAAATTGAAATTGATTTTCAAATTGTATTTTCAAATTTCAAGATCGTAAAAAAAATTTCTAATTTTGAAACTTGTTGACATATTGAAAATGTTGAAATCCAACATTGGTAATTGTTAAGAAGGAAAATAAGATACATAATTGCAAAACCTCTAAATTTGTGTTGGCCAGGGATGTTAAAGTTACTTTTAAAATTTAGCTAGTTACAGTTACCGTCACTTGGACGAGAAAGTAACTACTGTAGTTACTTTCAGACGGTACTTTTCAGATAAAGTAACGATTACTAGTTACAAGTTAATTTTAATTCGTTAGCCATCAAAGAACTAGATACAGTGGCATTCTGCTTAGCATAAAAATCATTGAACAATAATCTGCAGAATTACAACCTCAACAGTAGCATCAACTATTATATATTACTAGTAATGTCGTACATGCGTTGCTCGGCTTATTTTGGCTGAATTAAAACTACGTTTGACGTTGTCTGATTGTCAAAACAAACCAATTAAATTATGTGGAAACTTTTCTGATTTAATTGGAGAACACGTGAATTTTAACCTGAAACAGTAGAAACACTAAGCAACCAAGCATGTCCTAACATTGCGATTGAAAAAGCAAAATCAATGCGTGAAATGACATTTTCTTTCAATACGCAAAGCAAAGGGAGAATTCGAAAAAACAAAGTCTCTTAGGTCGCGACACATATACACAAGGACATTCACATTTATATTCATATATATATTTGTAAAACGTTGTTTTACTGATTGAACATAGGGCTCAATGCAAAATATAGCAGAGCTTAAATAATAATAATCAGAGAATCAGACAGTCATGTTTGCTACTTGAAGGTTCACGCCGAGTATTTTAATAGATTGCCTGATGATCGCCTCCGCGTGAAACTTCAAGTAGCAAACATGACTGTCTGATTCTCTGAATTTTATTATTCACATATATATATATACAATGAAACCTGTATATAACAGCCAGCTACGAGAAGTAGATAAATTGATCACTATAGACAGGTTTGATTCAATAGAAAATATTATTTTAGATATTACAAGAGTGACCACTATAGACAGGTGGCCGTTGTATAGAGGTGACCGCTATAACAGGTTTGACTGTATATGTACTTATGTTGTCTGTACTGTTTTCATAGTGCTCAATGACATTGTTTAATGCAGAGATATATATAATTAAATTAATTGGAAAAACACAAAAAATCAAACATTCATTTTTGCTACTTCAAGTTTCACGCCTGAGCGATCATCTGGCAATCTAATCTAATCTATATATATATATATAATAAAAGGAGTCCAAGACTACACATTCATAATTGTTACAATTGTGAATAGTTTCATGCTTACGCAATCATCACACAAATAAATTTAAAAAAAAAGATCTTTATCTATAAGAACAAGTTTATTGAATGGGACTACGAATGGCAGCATTTTGTATAATGCAAAACCATCTAAATGATATTATACGATCTTCAATTCTTAATACAGTCGAACTCGGTTAATATCGCCTCTTTTGATGTCCCACCTTGCTTAATATCCCCACTTAAAACTGATTTCCATTTTCACTTATCCATACAAACTCTCATATTCCTACCTCGCTTAATATCCCACCTCGCTTAATGTCCCGCTTTTCATCCGTATCAGAGGAAGGATGTTAAGCAAGTTCGACTGTACGAAATTATAATGTTGTCGAATTGATTTTAGTGATTATTCTTAACAAAGTTTTCTTATACAGCAAGTTGTAAAAGCTGATATTGTGAATTATGGTAATCAAGAAGCCCCGCCACGTGCTGTTTCAACACACACTAAAAGTACATTTTGTTCAATACAATGAAATTTCATAATTTTATTTAATCCGATAATCTAATAATTTCATTTTTGAAATTTGTAAATATAAAATGGTTGTAATTATATATATATATGTATGTGAAGTTAAATCGTTAAAATAATATAATCGATTGAGATCCTCATCATCTTTCTCTGGGATAGAGCAGGAAATTATTGACAAACTCCAAGAAATCCAATGTCATATTTTACAGCAATGTTTACAAATGATTTTGAGCAAAACTGTCTCTCTCGATTTAACGTTTTGTGCTAACTTTAGCGTTTATGGAGACAGCTGGGGCGGAATATATTTCTCATTAATATTACCCTATGAACGCCTATGATTGCCCCTGTCAGGGAGTTAAAGATGGGGATCTCAATTGTCTGTAAGTCTATAAAGTTGGATTTTCACGGCATATTCATCGAGCGACACCTTTGCGAACGTAAGATGTCCAAATTTTTTTTTTTTAAAGGGCTTATCAGTTATCACATCGTTTAAATGCATATATGTTATGACATTGTACGTACAGAAATGTGAAATGCTGCCATCGTGTAATTGCCACATGGAAATCCAGCTTAAATAGATCAACTCATTTCTTATATGAGTAAATGGAATAAAAATATTTTATTTGTGAAATATAGCATGTTGTAGAATGGAATTGAAATAAATAATGACAATTGTGAGATAATTAATCTCGAAAATTAAAATAGCCTAATGATTTACTCCTGTTTTATTGTTATATTTGTGATTGTAATCATTTTGTAAGATATATTATAGCTGAGGCCCCCTTATGGGCATCTGATCATTTCATATTTCAAGCCATGTCAGTCAAATACTCAAATTTTTATTAAATATTTTATATTACATTCCAAAAATATGAAATCATCTATTACATATTTGAAAATGTCGAGAACAATTCAAACATGACCCTATTAAACCAATTACTCATTAATACATTTACTTTTCATTCGAAACTGATTAATATTTATATACAAACCGACAAGAGATCTTAATAATTATTAATTTTGTTTCATACTTAAAATTAATGAAGTACATTCTAACTATATCCAACCGATTAATTAGCGTACTTCCGAATTGTTCAGCTGCGTACGCAACTTGAGTCATCGATTGTCTTCACTAGCATTTAAAATGTTACAAAGCCGTTCCAAATCGATTCTGTTTAAAATTTGAGTAAATGTGAATTGTATGGTATATATTGCTTCATCGAATAAGCAACCTATTTATTATTTAAGGCTATCTACTCATCTACAGGCATATCTTTCTTTTATCGGAAAGGTGGTATTGGAGAAAGAGAAGTTTATGGTCCGTCGTTAACCGGGAACTTTTTCGATACGCTGTTATCCTTTGCGGTATAACTATATTATTACAGTATTAAGTAATGGAATCACAGAGTGAAGAAGAACCCTTACGCTTAATACTATATTTAAACTTGACAGCTGCTACACGCTATAAGCATATTAACGTCAATACGAACACCAATTCAAAATCTGAATTTTCCTATAATCTACGTTTATCAATCTGGATAATATCTTCAATCCTTTCAATTATAGGTAATGCAGTGGTTATGATTGTTGTTGCTAGGCAACATCGTCTACGTACCAAATGTCGTTTATTAATAGCACATCTAGCATTAGCAGATTTTATATATGGAGTATTTCAAATAATTGAGATTAAAACATGGTTAAAAGGTGATGAATGGCTCGGCTCAATTGGTTGTAAATTTATTGAGTCATTTTTATTCTTAAGTACATCAATATCTTGTTGGACAATCGTGGCAATTGCTTATGAAAGATATAATGGGGTTGTATATCCAATACAAACGACAAGAAAAGGTAAAAAGATTTCAATAAAAATGGTCATTTGTCTATGGTTATTTGCATTCTTCTCAGTTGTACCTTTGATTGAATATGCAGATGTTAAAAATGGGAAATGTTATGAAAACTGGTCTTATGAATTTGGACAATATTATTCTTGGTTTTTAATCATTACAAATTTCCTTATTCCTTTTACTTTGCTTTGTGTATTTTATTCCATTTTATTGCATACAGTACGTAAACAAAATGAACGTACACAACAAGCTACATTCACAAATACGGTATTAAAAACACGTAAACGCGAAGAGAAACGTTTAACACGATTATTATCAGTGATTATTATCTCATATTTTGTGTTTGTTTTACCTGATAATATTATAATTATATTAGGTACTGCAAATTGTATAAACGATTTTGATAAAACCACAAAATATATTTTATTTTATATTTCTTTAGGATATACTATTCATGTTTGTATTAATCCGTTTTTATATGGTATTGTCGATAAAAAGTTCCGTGGAGGTATGCTAGAAATATTAAAAGATGTTTCAAAATATTTATTTACTAGTAATAAAACCACCAATGGTATCTCAAGAAAGACAAAAGTTTCATTTGCAAAAAACGAAAGTAGAAAAATATCTAATACATCGAATATTGCCTTGACAACAATTACGAAGCCGAAAAGTACGATCAATAAGCTAGATGTAGAATTGACAACAGTTATATCATCTGAGACAGGAAATTGAAATGTACGATACAGAGAAATATTTATTTAACATAGAATATACATGCACACAGACAATAAATTGCCTTAAAATAGGAATAAATTAATGAAATCCGTGGTTATTCTAGATGTAGAAAATAGTCGACAAAAACAAAAAAATGAAACATTAAATAGTTTTAAATGAACTCTACAACTTAAAGATCAACTAACGAGTATTACCCTTCACCCCCTTCGTTGAAAACTTTGATATCATAGCTTTTAAACCAAATATCTGACAAAAATTGAAGGTTCTGAATAATTGATGTTATCATGATGATGATGACTAATTGATGACTGATCGAATCAATTTCGTTTTTATACAAAGTTTTTTTTATAACTTTTTCACCTAGAGCCTATAAATCAATACTACGTAGGTCTGCTTTGGGTTTAACATGGTCTAAACAATGTTTATTTAAAACAACAAGAGAGGATGTCTTCTTGTTTGTTATAAGAAATCATAATTAAATATTTATTGATCAAATTAGAAATTATATTCTTAATGATTATCAATGATGTTATTTCCGAGGCGCGCTATCGATCGCTCGATTTTACTTCAAAATCCATTTAAGAGGATAATATAATTTAAACTTTAATACAAATTTTTTAGGATGCATGTAAGCGAAAGCGGGTGGAATACCTTTTTTCCTTTGTATGCCTGTACGTATCATTTATTGATAATTTACAAATATCCCCTGCGAAGAAAAGTTCAGGAGTTCATGAACAGTTCACGAACGTTAAATGGCCCTAAATTGTCATGAACTGTTCATGAACTGTTCATGAGCTGTCCGTGGGGTTCGTGAACAGTTCATGAAAATCGGGGGCATTTAACGTTCATGGGATGTTCATGAACTGTTCATGAACTCCTGAACTGTTCTTTGCAGGGCATATATCAAATCGAATCAAATCAAAGTTTAAGCCATCAGATTATTCTGGAAATCCAGGTTATGAATCCATGATAAGTTTTCCATATCAGCGTTCCCATGAAACAAATTCACCGAAATGTTTACATCAAAGTTTCTTAACAACCTCCATCATAAACCCGTATGTTTACTTTTGGATTTTGAGAGTTATTTTGCTGTAAAGATCAGAAAAGGGAAGTTTTTCCATGTCTTGAATTCTAATTCTTCTCGTGTGGCACAATATATACGAAATGAGGCTAAAGATTGGGATATTTCTATGTCCCGTTTTCGAATCTGGAAAAGGTTGTACTATCAATCAATAAAATAATAAAATAGAATCTAATTAAATGCAGTTAAAATTTGAATATTCGTATTTTGTCTGATGGTTTTACAACACAGAATGATGAATATCAACAATATTATTTCTTTAACCTCTGAATACGTTACGTGGGCTCTTAAGTTAACTTTCGCCTACTTTTAAGCGGAGTATTCTTTGTCCCATATAAATAAATAAACCTTTTTAAATTGTAATTTCAATCGGCAATTACTCATTGCATTTACTTTTCAATCGAAACTGACTAGTTTTTGTATAAACCGCCAGGAGAGCTTAATAATTATTAACTTTATTTTATACTTTCAATTAATGAAGTACGTTCTAACTATATCCAACCGCTTAATTAACGTACCTCCGATTATACTATCCTCCGATTTGTTCAGCTGCGAAAGCAGCTTGAGTCATCGATTGTTTTCGCTAGAATATAAAATATTACAAATTCGTTCCAAATCGATTCTGTTTCGAATTAATCGATATGAATTGTATCGTATAAATTGCTTCATTGAGCAAGCAAACTATTTACTATTTCAAGGCTATCTACTCGTATGCAGGCATATTGCTTTTGTATCGGGAAGGTGGTATTGAAGAAAAGGAAGTTTATGGTCCGTCGCTAACCGGGAACCTTGTGAATATTTTAATAGAATATCAATGACATTAGTGTATTGCAAGGTTACCATTGGTCTTATAACATAGCTACATCATCTTCAGTACAATTATATCAATTAGATGTTACAGTAAAATAATGGAAGAAGAACCCTCACGCACAATAGAATATTTCAACTTAACACTCGCTTCACGCTATAAGCACAACGCAAATATTAACATCAATTTGAAATCTGAATTTGCCTATAATCTACGTTTATCAATCGGGATAATATCTTCAATCCTATCAATTATTGGTAATGCATTAGTAATGATAGTTGTTGCTAGACAACGTCGTATGCGTACTAAGTTTCGTTTATTAATATCACATCTAGCATTGGCGGATTGTATATATGGAATATTTCAAATAATTGAGATTATAACATGGTTCGGAGGTGATAAATTTCTTGATGCAATTGGTTGTAAATTTCTTGAGTCAATTTTATACTTAAGTACATCAATATCTTGTTGGACAATCGTGGCAATTGCTTATGAAAGATATAATGGGGTTGTATATCCAATACAAACGACAAGAAAAGGTAAAAAGATTTCAATAAAAATGGTCATTTGTCTATGGTTATTTGCATTCTTCTCAGTTGTACCTTTGATTGAATATGCAGATGTTAAAAATGGGAAATGTTATGAAAACTGGTCTTATGAATTTGGACAATATTATTCTTGGTTTTTAATCATTACAAATTTCCTTATTCCTTTTACTTTGCTTTGTGTATTTTATTCCATTTTATTGCATACAGTACGTAAACAAAATGAACATACACAACAAGCTACATTCACAAATACGGTATTAAAAACACGTAAACGCGAAGGAAAACGTTTAACACGATTATTATCAGTGATTATTATATCATATTTTGTTTTTGTTCTGCCTGATAATATTATAATTATGTTAATCACTACAAATTGTGTAAAATATTTTGATAAAACCACAAAATATATTTTATTTTATATTTCTTTAGGATATACTATTCATGTTTGTATTAATCCGTTTTTATATGGTATTGTCGATAAAAAGTTCCGTGGAGGTATGCTAGAAATATTACAAAATGTTTCAAAATATTTATTTACTTGTAATAAAACCAATGGTATCTCAAGAAAGACAAAAGTTTCATTTGCAAAAAACGAAAGTAGAAAAATATCTAATACGTCGCATATTGCCTTGACAACAATTACAAAGCCACAAAGCATGACCGATAAACCAGAAGTAGAAAGAAGAGAAGATAAAAATCAAACATCAAATAGTGTAAATGAACTCTACAACTTAAAGATCGACTAAAGAGTATTTTGCGCCCTTTGTTGAAAACTCGTTTTGAGATTGTTTTTAACGGATACTTTGGATTATTTTGGATGACGGTTTATATTTAATTGAATTGTTTAGCTTGGATTGGAATAAAACAGGATAGATTCCGCAGCGGGTTCCGCAGTGCGCTTCGAAATTGGTAATCTCCGTAATTCCATTATTTTTATCATTATTATCAATCTAAGCTTATATTTTCAGCATTTGCAACATTACATGATATCCCTCTCTATCTCTATATATATACTTTTGCATATAAATAATTGTACTATAATAAATGTGAGTGCGATTAAATCGATAAAAATGTTGTTTCTTTTTGTGTTGAATTAACGTTTGGTACTTTTGAAGTCGCAACATAATAAATATAAAATATACTGCTTCTTGCAGTTCTGCTTAATTATATCTAGCCGTAGATAATATGTTTCATAATCCATAATAAGAGCCAATCTCTCTTTCTCGGGTCTAAATCTGTCGCTGAGAAATCTCTTCAATTGACAATTTCTAAGCATCTTCTAAATCAATTGATGATTGTGAACCCATACACATGCAGCTAAATAAGTGATGGGAACACATGTTACTAATTCTGTCGTTGAGAAATGTCTTCGATTGGCAAATTCAAAGCATCTTCCAAATCAATTGATGATTGCGAACCCATACACATGCAGTTAAATAAGTGATGTGAACAAATGTTACTAATTCTGTCGTTGAGAAATGCCTTCGATTGGCAAATTCACAGTATCTTCCAACTCAATTCATGATTATGGACCCATACATTGGAATCTAATAAGTGATGTGAACAAATGTTATCGTGTAGCCTTCTGGGTATATAGCTGTCAGGGTAATGCCTGATATTACATCATTGCTTTCAACATATAACATCTTGAATTTCCGGATCTGTTGTGAACAGCAGCAAAGGATTTTTTGCACATTTTCTAACAGCAGATCTTCTGAAATGTCTTTAATAAAACTGTCCATCGTGATGTTTGCCTGATAAATAATAAATAATTTGAGTTCGAGCATTAATGACCCCCGGGATGGGGGTAGCTCCAGCTCTTCAGGGACGGGGTGCCACTTTGGAAAAAGGTGACTAAGTACCCAAAAAGTTATAAAAATTCTGTTGATTGCTACCCGAAAAATTCACAAAATTCAATAATGCTACCATAAAAGTTCCAGCAGGTTGATTGATTCTAAGTAAATACACAAAAATGATGCAAAAATATATGCAAAAAGCTGGAATATGGAGCCCATAAAAGTGGAACGTCCCCGTATAGCCGTCATAGTAGAGTTACTTCCGCCGAGTAATGACCCCATCTAGAGTTACATGTTAAAAAACTTATGGGTTTGTTTATTAGTTTAAGGGTACAGTACACCCTGAATATAACAACCAGCTATGAGAGGTAGATAAATTGATCACTATGTACAGGTGGTCTTTATACACATGATTGACTCAATATATAGAAAGTTCCATTTTGGACCTTGTAAGAATGACCACTATACACATGTGGCCGCTCTATAGAGGTGACTATTATAACAGGTTTGAATACATTCAATGGAATTGTACTCTGCCGTAAAAACCTTTAAAAATTTCAAACTTGGCAGAAACACTACTATGGAAATGCTTGGTATTAAATAATGATACATGTAATAAAAAATCATGTAGAGTTTATATCTAATGCGGGCAGTAAAACGTGATTTCTCTGAGTGGTCGTCTATTAGAGGTAACACATTGAGTGATTTTCTTTAAAGAGGTTTGGAATAGTAGACACCATTTTGAAAAAGAAATAACGCCACGCTCTATATTTTTCAAAACAATGTGGCAGAGAATAGAGAACTAAGTTGTTGGTGATAGCTCAAGATGATCTGCATTTGACTGCCTTCACTTCCAGATGCAATAAAATTCCGTTTCTAAATGCTAAACAATTTGGATTAATTAATAAGCAAATTATTTATTGGTAGTGTCGGCTCAAAAATAGGTTCGGTAAAAAAGTAATGTAGACGGTGTCGCCCTACCGAAGGCACCCGTACCACTCCTCTATTTCTAGATGAGTAGCTTTTTTCGCTGAGAGCAATGATTTTAAACGCTCTTTGTTGATCTCAGCCGCGACACTGCAGGTCAATTTCAACAGATTTCATGGCAGATAGGTCTTGATTGTCAATGCGCAACGATGCACCGCAGCTAATCACAATGCAATTCCCTCTGGACCATTCCATCCGCCATCCTCAGATGGTACTCATTTGATGTTCAGGTAAAGTCAAGGATTTGAACTACAATCGATCAGATATGATCCGATCTGTAGTTCTGTTGCTCTGCCATCTGAGCCTAATCCTCACCGATGAGCCTCATTTAAAGAGTTATATTTACCAGAAAGTTTTCATTGCAATCCCAATGAGAGGCAAAGCCATCAGCATTATGGGAACTTTGAATACTCTAGTTAGTTCTCTAAATTACATCTATGCTTTTTTAAATGTATATAGACAGTTGTAGTTAGTATTATTTATAAGTATGGTAGGATTTAGAATTTTGAATGCTTTTGTATATAAATTATGGAATGGAATAAAAATTAAATCAAATAAATTGTTGAAAAAGATAATAGCAAATATGAAAATGATAATTTACCATTTGATGTTCAGGCTTTAGTGTCGATAAACAATCTTTCCTTTTTTCAACTGTTTGATTTTTATATATAATGCTATACCACGTCAATCCAAGAACATTTTCAATGTTTGAAATTTGGAAATCTTTCAAAGTTTGATGAAGATATATCTTGGATGATTCTTTAATATCATATTCTAAAGAATAATAAAAAAAAAACATTATGAAGTCATTATTCATTAATTTTCTATATGAATTTGGATAACCGAGAATGTTATTCTAACAAATTGCAAAAGCTTTAAAATCTAAAATCTAAAATGCAAAAAATTTAAAATCTGAACAGGGGCACCGGATCTGGGGGGAGGGGCAGCTGACCTTCCTTCCCTTGCGGCAGAGGGGCGAAGAGGGCAGCAGGTGCCCTGTTGTTGATTATCATGAACTTTCCAGATCAACCACGTTAAATAAGATGAAAAGATATGCATGAATCAGCATTGAACAGTGTACAACGACAACGGTCGATACGATTTTGCCAAGTTTTGTTTCAAAATTGCCCGAAATTTTACTACGAAAACATTTTTACTATACTGCAAGGTGCCCCTTGTGTAGGGTCTGCCCCTGTTATCGTCGTATGGCTCCGGCGCCCCTGAATCTGAGTATGATACCCTCTTATGCGTTTTTAAAGATGTGATAAGCCAAAAGTACTACGACTTCAGTATTCAGTAACATCTATTTTTTGCTTCTACGGGGTTGTGTTCAAATAGAGTTTTGGGAGGATAAATCATAAAGATCCTAAACAGACACCCCAAATATTATTTTCAAAAGGAAGTTTATTACCCTAAACAAAATTGAAAAAAAAATTATGCAAAAAAAATGTAAACATAAAAATGAAGAAATTTGCACTAGGTTACACTGTATACCTCAAAAAATGTTCTGGTAAAGCATATTTACCATAAACATTTTTTGCTCAATTTTGAAAAGGTACCTCTATAATATTTGCCACGTCCCAGTATACCAAAAGTAAGGAAGTTATCCTGCCAGGGCAAAAATTACACCTCATTAATTGATGAAACAACGTTATCAAACGAGTTTAAACGCTGTCCCCAAACATATTTTAAAAACCAAAACTAAATCAAAGATTCCACAAACAAATAGAATAAAACAAAACATAAAATCAATATAAATACTGTATCTGTATATTCAATTTTATCCCCATTTTATTTTGTTACTCCATTTTCCATATCAATTTCTTGCAAAAAGGATCACAAATTTGTTCAAAATGCTTACCTTCAATTTGCTTTAGTCTGCCCTTGTAAACTGAAGTGAAAGCTACCGATGAAGGAAGAGATGTTTTTCTATCATCAAGTAAAAGTTTCACAATTTGAAATGGTCTCTCATCAAATAAATGAGATGTAGATAAACCTAAATGAAAAAGCAAAGGATGTCACTATACAACAATGAATGTATGACTATATCTTTATTATGTAGACAAGCGATAGAATAGAAGTATTTTTGCAACGTTTGTCTTGTACTAATATGACATTTCACATTTTCAAACATTAAAAGGCGTAATATGTAAGGCGTAAGAGGGACGGCACATTCCTATAATGTGACTGTCTATACTACTACTAAACATTAAAAGGATGGAAAATTAAAATGCATGAATATTTATTTGTTTTAACTTAGAATTGAAACGCAAACCTTCAATCTATGTATAGTAGTAAACCATTGTATAGTCCCAAATAAAAAAAATCAACCACTCATATGGATGGTGGACGCTTTGACTATCAGATAGTTATTGAAAATAGTCTAGAATTATTCACCCTGATATATCCATCTGCACTAGTTAGAGTAAAAAAATATTTAATAGATGCACTGAAATTAGTCCAGGCTCTTATCGTTAAAACTCAGAAAAAAATAAAAATAGCTTCGTCTAGTTCCGGTGCACATTTGAAAATATTTTTTAAATTCTATAATCATTTCAGTGTATCATGGTCAATAATTCTAGACTATTTCCAATAACTCCCCTGGGGGGTAACTCCAGCTCTTCAAAGACGGGGGGTGCCACTTTGCAAAAAGGTAAAGTACCCAAAAAGGTCCAAAAATTCTGTTGATGCTATCCAAAAAGTACTAGCAGGTTGATTGATTGTAAGTAAATACACAAAAATAGAGCAAAATGTTTTCAAAAATTCTTGGAAAAGTCAAAAATAGGATACCCAAAAGCTCCAAAAATTGAAATCTTATTCCCAAAAAGTTTTTTCTCAGCTATAATATGAACCCAAAAACAGTAGTTTTTTTTCAAAGTAATACTCAAATCTCAACATTGTTACACAATGGCATGCATCCATAGTTATAGAGTGCTTACAAGATCTCATCAACATTTATGCTGTCTAAATATATCTTATGACAAGGTTAATGATTATATTGATGATGGCAATCTAAAACCTGATTTGTGGTTATTGAGATCCTTTTTGATACTCGAAAGATTGAAAGTACAAATCTAGGACACGCCTTCACCCCCATTCGATTGTCTAGGATGCCTCACGCCTGTGACTCAATTATACACATATACATTTTCATAGTAATTAGAAGATGAACAGCCCTGAGGAGCAAGGACAAGTGAAAATAATGCAATATGAAAACATGGCAAGTTATCACGACAAAAGCTGCATGGTTATGCATTGACTATTAGTACATAAATGCAACCAAGTTGTCTAGACCAGAGCCATCTATTTACAAGAGTTGGGACACGCTTTCATGTGCCGCTATCGTCTCCAATTGGACAGATGCCAGTCACGTGATATTTGGATGCCATCTTTGTTCTTTTGGAAACAGGTTCTCAATCATTTCAAGTGAAACGCGCGAAAAAATACAATACAATATGGCTGAAAAAACACACAACATTCTCCTGCACATGCGCACTGTTAAATACGTGCTCGGGTCCAGGCAAAAAGATACAAAAATGGCAGAAGTGTCCCCCAACTCTTGTAAATAGATGGCTCTGGTCTAGACGAATATAACTTATATCTTTTATGTCTTTTTGTGGTTTTCATTTACATATTCAAGAATTATAATATGTATAAAATTTAAATGAATTTAAATTTTAAAATATTGGCAGGTGAATAGTGCTCAATGCTTATAAAGAGCAGAGCGGTAAATAATAACAATAATAGAGTCAAGAACGACACAGTAAAATAGTGTGTCTTTCTTGACCCTATTATTATTATTATTTACCCAAGAATTATATACTTTTATTTAGAACTGAGAATACCTGAGAAGATCAGGGACTACATCATTGTGATTAGTTTTAGTTGACGGATTCGATTCTATCGATAATCACATACCTGCAAAAATTTCTCGTTTCTTATTGGCAAACAGAGGTGAAATTTTGGCACAATTCAGTGAAATTTTTTTTCAAAATTCTTTCAGTGCAAAAAGCGCAATTTAAAAATGATTGGAAGATAAAAAAGGCGAATTGAGAAAGCAGTCAACGATAATAGAATTCGAAAAATGCGAACCACGACGTAGAATTGAAACATGGTCGTTTGGAGTAATACTTCATTTGAGGGCGTGATCATTTCTTTGTTTCATTTTCACAAACATTATTCCATACTTTTCTAGAGAATTTTATGAAGATTAATTCATGTATAAAATATGATCAAGTTTTAATACTTTATGAAAAACCGCTCGTACAAATTAATTTCGAATTTAACTCGAACTCGTATGATTATACAAATTTGTAATTATATATAACGGATTATTTTACACAGCCAGTCAGTCATAGTTTTTATTTCGATTATATTTAGTATCCGTTTATAAAATGTTCTTAGCAATATGTTTTAATATATTAACGGTTTTCAGTTTTATAATGTATACGTACACTATTCAGGTTACTATTTGAAATAAAAATATATATTTGAAAAAAAAGAAATAAGAAATCAAACCTTCTGCAACAAAATATGCCTACTGTTGTATTTATGCTAAATCAAAAGCAGGTCTCTTTATTAACTGCAAGTTGAATAGCCTGAGTACAGCCACTTTTTTCAGTTTTTTGAAAAATTTAAAACAACGTGAGAAGAGGCAGAGATATTATAGCCATATGGAATTTTGTTTTTTTTTGTGGGGGGGGGGGGGCGGGCTCCATACATCGGCCGTACGTGAAGTTGACATTTTTAAGGGGTGCCTTTTCCAGATTTTTGTGAAATTCTACGGTTTCAATTTAGAGATTGTCAAAAATTTTTAGAACTTTTTCTTTGTTTTGCTCGTAAAAACATAAAATTTTAGGGTCTTTGTTCTCATTTGCTGTTTAATTATTTTGCCACCCCCGTCAAAAAATTACTGAAGTATCCCCCACCGCTATGGAATTATTGATCTAAATTAATCTTATATGGTTGAGTATGGCATATATGTCCTAGACAAGCCTAATATACCCTTGACCCAGCACCCGTTGTATAATGGAATTCAAGTTTTATAGAATTCAAATATTATATTTTTATTATCTACTGCACATGCTGTATTTATGATTAATTATATATCATAAAAAGTAAGATTAAATATTTGTAATAAGATTAACAGTTTTATATTGTTTTAAAAATAATGAAATATATCATATATGAAATAATGTTGATAACGATTAATACCCTAAATTCTATAAATCTTTTTAAAATAGTATAAAATGAGCAAGTATAATAAGCAACTTAGGTTATCTTTATAATATACTGATATATATATATTATTAATTTATTATATATATATATTATTAATTTATTGTATATATATATTATTAATTTATTGTATATCATATTTATGCTCTTTTATTCACTATTATTGAGCACTATTCAATTGCCAATATTAAATTTTGATATTTTTAAGATTATTGCTATATATATTTATATAATGTATATCATATTTATTGAAAAGTATCAATTTCTCAATTAAGAACTTTATAAACTTTTATTTGACATCTGCAACGATTTATCTTCGTCATAATTAATTTACCAAAATAGGTATATATATATGTCATTTGTGAATAAAAAAAAACATAAAAATGAAAATAATTTTGATAGACAATAACACTCCAAGTAAAAAGTGATTAAAAATAATTTTTGCTACATGAAAATAATGTAAAATGATGACTCTGTATGTTATATTGGATATATGTTATCAGCAAACGACTTACCTTCAAATTGTCCGATATAAATCAACAAATAGCACAACACGAAAAACAACATGTTTCAAAATTTAGATGTGGATTTACTTTGAAATAAAATGTCAAACTTTTAAAAGAAAACAATTTTCATCTGACAGCAAATATTTTCTTCACAATTAACCAAAAAATATAAGCCAGATTATCTGAAACGTCTTTTATAAGTAAAGATATTTAAAGATATTAAAAAAAATTCACCTTATCGAATTGGCTTATACGTTTGGTTGCCTCGTGTTCCTTTTATATAAACTGAATTTAATTTAACCCACATGCCTGACCCCAATGAAGGGGGAATTAAACGCAGCATACTAGGGGAAATAGCGTATTTTCGATGTGATATCTATAGCTAGGCATATCAGTATACCGGGGAAGTTACAAATTTGTAAGGACAGATCCTTTTCTCTTCTAGCGGATTGAAATTAAAATAGATTATATATCAAATTTATTTGCAGCCCAGGTTATTTTACCGTGATGGTTTATCTATGGTGTGAATGTTAGAAAGTTTTATTTAATTCCCGGGTTGTATCAGTGTGTTGCTCTTGCTTCGAAAAGATATCAGACATTGGGTTCATGGATTGATCAGTGCGTTATGTCAGACATTATGATTGTTGCCAATGGATACAATAGTGATGTTGTCTAGCTTCGACTTGGACTATTAAACATTATTGTGAATTATTAAATTGTTCAACTTTCCAAAACAATGATAAATGATATGAACCAATTTTATGGTTAATACAACAAATAAAACCAAACATTAGCTGAAAATTTTATAATCAAAGTACCGTGTGAAAATCTAATTCTTGAAAAAGTTAAAATACATTATTTGGTTGTTTTATACTCAATGCCATTTTAAGTTATTCAATTAAGATATGGACTGTAATACGAATTTAGCCATGCATAATCAAAGACACATAGCACGTACAAGTTTTTTTATTTTTAAAGGAAGTGACTCGCCAGTATTGAAACCGTCTTAAAATTCCTGATTTCACTATCCAATTAACAAGTTTCTTGACAGTTTTCTTAACACTTTATTCTTCTTCAAATACCAAATATAAAGGTATAGAAGTTTAATTTTCAATTTTATTGAAAGTTTTTTTTAAGAAAATCAATATTTCAGTACCCAAACTTTCTTGACTTTCTTAACACTTACTTCTAATACAAATAATACCAAATAAATAGGCATATACATTCAATTAGATGTTAATTGCAATTGAAAGCATCTAGTTACTATAAAATGTCATCAAATGATCTTTCGTACAAATATCAAATATGTGAGGAAGGGGGGTATCAATATATGATCAAAATATATTCAAGAAAATAGAAACACCGTCAACCAACAGACAAAAAAACTGATAAAAATTTTACTATGTTGCTGACCTTGTTTGGATTATTTTATTCTATATTTACGACCTTGTAATCTATCCAACAGACCCTAATATTGTACAATCAGATCTAGACAAGCTTGACGTATGATGCAAAGAGAATGTCCTAGAAGTAAACCTGGATGAAACCAAATCTATGAAATTCCACTGAGGTGGACGACTAAGTCCAAAAGACATACATTATTTAGGAAATAGACCTTTGGACTATAGCCAAGTATTATGCTTAGCATTTTTAAGGTCACCTTGCCAAAGTTCTATTCTAGCCATGAACCCCGTTGAAGCTCAATGGAGCTTACCCCTGGGGTTACTTCTAACAGGCCTAGCAATTCTAAAGGCGTTATAAAATACAATTATGCTCCTGGAACTCCAGTCATTTGGAAAAATTCATTGTGATGATATGATGAAACTCTTTCCTCTTATTGTACCTTCCGATAATGACGGTGAAGAAAGAGGTTATAGAATTGGAACAAAGATGAGGCAAAAGCCTTTTTCGTACTCGGAGTTTCACGCGTTTATTTTGCGGTCATCAGACTGTTTTTGAAGAAGAATTTATGAATCTAGGTCAATAGCCTCCAGCACAAGGCCACTGTTTTGAGAGTGAGGCCTTGAGAACATGACAGCCGATCGTTCGTGAAATCGTGTTTTAGTGTATAACATAACAAATTCATTACAAATGAAATTGCAATTAAACCCTTGGAGAACGCTCTCACAATACTGAACAAAGAAATAATTATCAAAATTTAAAACTGTCTACTTTACATTCCTGATAATTGGTATATATGGCGCTACTGAGAAAGAGATTACTTGACTAAATATGGGTGATAAGTTTTTTCGTCTTGGCTTCTCGCGACTATTCCTAGGCCTACCGTTTTATGGGTCAAAACCTGTATATAATAGATTTGGCTATATCTTGAAAAATTCAAGATCAATTTCAGCCTGTTATTGCACGTCAAGTCGAGGGGAACTTGGAAGTAATTTACCGGGAGCTGAAAATGTCATTGCAAATAATTTTGAAATTAAAATTTCTGAAAAACGTAGAATAGCTGCAGATGCATTCTACAAAAATAAACCTATTTGTTCGAGTTGCGGCTCGTCAATTCATAAAAGTAATCCATCAATGCCAGGATATCTCGATTCAAAAGTATTATCAAAATATATTGATACTAATAGTGATGTAAAAGACTGGGTGGATTCTTTAATTTGCAAAAGATGTTTTGATTTGAAAAATCGTAACATTATACCTACTCTTTCTACAAATCCTAATTATGCACGTGAATTGCTTTCATCTCGTATACCAAATTCTAAAGGTTTGATAATATATCTTGTGGATTTAATGAATATATATGGTAGTACTCTACCATCAATAGAACAATTAATTGGTAGTAAAAAACGTGTTATAATTGTTGGAACAAAACTAGATTTATTACCTATGGAAGAAAATGGAAAATTTAATAAACAAATAAAATCTACAGAAAATTATCTCAGATCAAGATGTATTGCAGACGGACTCAATGAAAACTTGATTAGGGATGTTTGTTTAATTAGTGCCAAAACTGGTGGAGGGATTGATCGTTTGGTGTCATTAATTAATGAACATCGTGGTGAATATATGCCTGTTTATTTTGTCGGTTGCACTAATACAGGAAAATCAACTCTATTTAATACTATACAAAATTTATTTTCAACGCATAAAGATGATTTATCGCTACCAAGCCAAGCATTAACACATTTTTATCCAGGTTCAACTATTGGTTTTGTAAGACATCGATTGACATTTTCTAGAATTGAACGACTACGATGGAGGTTGAAAAAACCTCCGGGCACTAATAATCAGGTACAGTGTTAACTAATCAATTGAAACAATATCACCCTACCAAAGTCACCTGTACCACTCTTCTATTTCTAGGTGTGGTGGGGACTCTTTTCGCCAAGAGCAATGTAGGGCATCGCAATGGCAATTTTTTTTTTATGAATTTTTTCTTTTTTGACACGTTATATTTAATTAAAAAGTAGTTTGTGAAGGTCTTTTTTGCTAATATATTATTTCTATATTCACCCTATTTGTGATAATTGTATTGCTGTTTAAAAAGTTTTAATATAGATAAAAAGCGTTTAAAAAAATGTACTCAACATAAATTGTGAGTCACAACATTTGATTAATACTACAGTGTAACCCGCTTAAGTGCAAGTCAAAATTGCCAACGTTTTTCATTGCATATATCCGAATTTGCAGTTATCCGAAATTGTTTACCAAAGACTTAACAGAAAATTGTTTAACGGGTTTCAAAGCCCGGCTGCAGATATGCGGGAATTTCACTTATCCGAATTGCACATAAGCCGGTTACACTGTATTCAATTTCTATTGTTCGAGAACAATAGAGGATGTGCTTTTATAACAACGCAATCAAAGTTCATGCTCCTAGTCGAATGAAAATTTGAATTATGTGGAGTGGAAAAGACACGAAGAAAGCGAGAAAACTTCAACCATTGATGATCTATTGATATGATTATACATTGATGATTATTTAAATATGTTTCATTATTTATTCTTTCGAGTTAAAATGTTTTCAGTTTGGCTAATTTATTATACATTTCTGTGTAATTTAACATTGAGAAAACCACATGGTCTTTTAAGTCGGAGTTTGCTGACTGTCGGATTTCTATTTTTGATTCAATTTTGATCAATTCTTTACCGACTCATTGGAGAAATATTATTATTTAAAGCAGTAATCAATGTAATGAAATACTTTCGACATCAATAAATATAAATCAAATAGAAAATAATGATTTTTTAAACATAAAAATATGAACTTCACAAACTTGCTGAGTTCATGAACATCTGATAAACAGTTTATGAACAGTTCATGAACGTTAAATGGCTGAACATTTCACGAACACCTTATAAACAGTTCATGAGCACCTTAAAAACAGTTCACGAATAGTTTATGAATGTTAAGTGGCTAAACAGTTCATGAACATTTTATAAACAGTTCATGAACATTAAATGGCTCAATTTTTCTGATTTTCATGAACTTTTTCATGAACTATTCATGAAAAAATTTGGCTATCAAACGTCCAGGAACTGCTTTCACAACAGAAGCTGTTATTTAAAATAGCTCTGCTCTAGGGGTGACTCACTGCCAACTAGTAGTGTTCAAGTCACATATATTCCTTTGCATCATGACTATCTTTCTAAAAATTGAGTATGATTTTAATCTTTAATTCTTATTTCATTTAGGAACTCTTGACAGGGGCAGAGTTACTTGATGAAAGTTTTATCAAAGAAACATTTGGTGAAAAAGATGGATTGAAAATAGTCAATAAAATGACCAAAGATGAACCTATGTCAGCACAGAACTCTATAATACCACAATCAAGAGAGATGGATTCAAACTTGAGATATCAACTGATTGATGATACATCTCGTCGTAGTGATTCTAATTGGATGTATGATACACCTGGCATTATACGTTTGGATCAAGTATGTTTTTATCTGATACTATCTTCTAAATCTTTTATACAACTTTCAAATTTATTTTGTTGGTGATAACCTTTTTCTCAAGATTCAACAAAACATACACAACAATTCTAATTCTAAGGATCACTCAAATTAAAACTCAAAAAATTCCTTTGAAAATACATTCAATTCTGTTTGAAATGTTCCTTGAATGTCAACATTTCATAAAACAGAAATTATGGCATGAAAGTAGAAGAGTTGTGCTTGATCCAAATCGGATTTATTAATATCCCCTGTCAAAAAATCCATGAGTTCATATCGAGAGGATACTATTTTAGCTTATGTATTTTTCACCAGGGTATATGGCAGGCCTATGCTAGAATTAGATTGTATAGTTTAAACCCTGTTAATATATATATATATATTTTTTTTGGATTAATCATTTATCCACAAACCGGGTAAGCCTGCACCTTTTTCCACCGGGGTGGTTGGTTAATTTGTTAGTAGTATTTTTTTTTTAAGCTTGTCTGCGTTTAATAGCTGGATGCCCTTCCTGACGCCAACCTATAGTGCTCCGGCCAGGGATTGAACCCCAGACCCTGCGGGCCGTGGTCCAACGCCCTAGCCACTACACCAAGGCTGTACCCCGTTAATATCATTACTGGTAATATCACAATCCATTTAATAGGGCTATCACCAACTTTTAAAAACAGGTTTCAATCAAACTTCACTATTTCACTCTGGTTAATATCACAATCCATTTATTATCACAATTTTTGGCTGCAACAAAGCAGTATAAGCTTCACTTTATATTCAGTAGCCATCTTGACAATTTTAGAGCCAGCATATCCATTAGATGTCTTTAGATATCCGGTACATTTGATCCCTTTTTCGTTTCATTTAAACAAGAGTGGAAATCTTCCAGTGATATTAACGAGGTCACACTGTAGCCTACTAGTATATTTGGGTTTGAGTATTTACTATTTATGGAGCCTTTCTGACACCAACTCCTTGCTGATATGCTGATATGCCATTCTTTTCAACTTTCATATGCTACTTCATCATCATCATCATCATCATCATCATCATCCCATAATATGTAGCTCAAACGAGATAGACGATGCAATACATCTCCTCTTTTCTTGTTCTTCCAATTATGACAAACATACTGCTTTTTATAAAGCATTATATATAATTTACATAAAATATAGAATATATATAGTAGGCTAGTAAAAAGTAATTATGTAAAATTGCAAGAAGATATAACAAAAAAACTTGCTCTATATCATTTTATATGCTCAAATTTCTTACTTGTATTAATAATGTTCAATAATAACATTATGATTGCTTTTAGGTAACAAAATTTCTTACAGCTAAAGAATTAAAACTTCTGCAGCAGACAGATTGGATTGTGCCAAGAACTGCTGTTTTATCTCCTGGGTTAGTCTTGTGTCTTGGCGGACTTGCCCACATTCATTACAATGATGTAAGAACACATAGTTTTTTTAAAGCATTTATCAATCTTTTGGCGGGTTTCAGTATTTTTGTGCCTCTTCAAACTAAATACAACTTGTCTGTTTATAGTCTATTTTCAGTCCATATCCATAATTTTAGTCTATTTTCAATACAGTGAAACCTGTATATAATGGCCTTCTACGAGAGGTAGATGATTTGACCACTATAGACAGGTGGCCTTTATATACAGGTTTGATTCAATAGAAAATACTGTTTTACAGGTTTGACTGTATTTGTACTTTCAAGTCTGATAACATGCTTATTTTAACTTTAAGCTATACGTTAGTTGATACTAGAGTCTGAAAAGTATGGACCCTGCATTCCTAGATCTCTTGGAACAAATTTAGAAGAACATCGACATTTATTTAATTTTTTTGAGAAAAAGATGTTGAAAATATTCTAGTATTCAAAACGCTAAATCTTTTGTCAAACACTCATTAATTATCGAATTAATCAGTGTCCGGAAAAAGGTTCAGCCTTCTGGATCAATCCTAGAGGCATTTCAACATTTTCTTCTGAATTTTTTTGTTGACGTTTTACCAATAAATCATAAAATATGAATTTTCTTCTAAATTTGCTCTAACTTTCTGGAATCTAGGAGTGTAGGATTCCTACTTTTGTCAGACCCTGGAGTTAATGAATAAGAAATTTTGAATTACAGCCAGATAATTGCACAGATGGCATCGTAGTGAAAACGCAAGAAATGAATCAGAAAATTATCATTTTTACCAGGTTTCCGGGGCATTTTGTTGGCAGGCGGCCTATTCTAGAATTAGATTGTACAGTGTAAGCCTGTAAGTATCATTACTGTTAGTATCACAAGCCCATCCCTTAATATCACTAAATTTTGAAAGTTAATTGTAGGTCAATTACAGGTAGAATTGAATTTACTTTTCGAGTGTTCTCGCCACCGCTCAAGTATGTTGAATTGTTCATGTTCATATAGTATATTGATCTTATTGGCTAATTAATTATTATATAAATAAGTAAAGTAATTGTAATTGTTTTCTTATCGCATTTATTCGTATTCAGAGAGATTCCTAATAATTCAATCTACTTTCTAATTTTAGATCAAGCGTCAAAACCCAGAAACGTTTATTGATGAAGAAGTACCAAAGGTTAGTGTAGCTTTTATGTTCCAATAATGATTATAATTCATAAACAATTATTTGAAAGTTTATGAATAGGAAGTGGTGCATTCTTCATGAATTTATTTCGCAAGGGATATCAAATCGTAACCTTGTGATCAATCACCAGGGAAGCGTACAATGGCATGGTATCAATGACGTAGGTATATGTTTTCATCATAGCAGTTCGCCTATTTAATACCGTGTACCTTACACATATAGATACTGACTTCAGCCCATTACACGCAGGGCCTTAATGTAGTGGTTAGGGTTTTGGACATCAGGCCGCAGAGTCCTCTGTTAATACAGTATAAGCTTAATCAATTTCAAGTCAATATTTTCAAAGATATTTGTTACATTTATTATAATTGCACATGTGCACAATTGCATATGCTGTGCTTGATTGTATTTTCTGCTTTTTGATATTCACTTGTGCAGCTAGCTGAAAAATTGTGTGAATAGAATTACACAATAAACAAATATTAACAAACACAAAACAAGTTGGGTAGTGACATGTACCACATTCTGTAACTTATATATTAATTCAAAATTAATCCAGTAGAAGCAATTGCTACATGTTTGGCTAGTCTGTTGTCTTCCTGTTCTAATATCAATAGCCTACTGATGTTACATGTGGGGCCTTATTTGTAGCATTGACATCAGATGTTTTACCCAAAAGACGATCTTTTTCAACTGGTATGTAACAGGTCAGGAAATGATCTAGAATCAATGAGTATTTGATTTCGATTTATCAATCAAAAATTATGAAAAACGCGCACAGCAGCTAAGTCCTGTGCTCTTTTGTCAATATTTAGTACAATATATAGAAGAAATAACGTGTAAATTCTGTTTCGGCTGGTTTTCAAAACTCTTTTTGCATCTGGTAACTTTGTAGGCTACATTTACTACAAATCTACCGCAAGCATTTTTTAAAATAAAAATAAATAAAAAGTTATTTAACTTTTAAACCGCACTTGATGAGGAACGTTTTTGTTTGACTAACATTTATTGCAATAACTTTTTTATTTTCACTCTATTTAAAAAGCTTGCGATAGATTCATAGTAAATTTACAAAGGTATTAGATGCAAAAGGAATTTTGAAAATTGGTTGAAACAGAACTTAGATTAGTTCCGATGCGCATTTATTCATAATTTTTGCTGGGATTGGTTCTATATCAGATAGGCCTACTGATTGATTCTAGATCACTTCCAGTCCCGTCATGTACAAAATGAAAAATGCCTCCTATTTGGGTAAGAGATTTGATGACTATGGTACACTAAGGCCCTTATTTCATGATACATGACAACTCATCAGTGTAGTGGTTAGATTGATCTGCAGGGGTTTGGGCTCAATCACTAGCATAAACACTAGTGTCAAGAAGGGCATCCCAATATTAAGCTCACATACACTCACCCAGCCACTCAGGTGAATAAAGTTACTAGGTACCTAGCCTGCGTGCAGACAGACTTTTTCTTCATATAGTTCGTCTGCTCATTAGCGCCAAATTTAGCGTACTGATTGTTCTTTCCATTGCCATTTTTTGGGCAGTAAATTGTGATTATTTGATAAAATATATGAACAATTGGCCAGTATTTTAAAATAAGGAAATTGAGTAATAACAGGAAACCACACTAGGTTAATATTCGATTTGATATGAATTCAGTACAAACACTTAGTACGCGATACTCGACGCCAATACGCAGACAGACTTCACAAAGGAAAAGTCTGTCTGCACACAGGCTACTAGCTACTTCTTTTAAAACTCTAATTCACAATAATACTTTAACTTCAGGCAAATCAGTCTGTGTTTTTGACAGTTGTCTGCCCACGTAACCTACCAATTCATATCACAACTGTCAAGAAAATGGACTCATTGATGGAACGACACCAAAAAGATTTGATTCTTGAGGTACAAATAAATGTTTTAATATATTTTTCTCGTAGTACTGTAGCCCTGCATACTATTTGAAATGGAAGCAGTATGTATCTATGTATTTTACCGATTCGCATATTAGGGGAGAGCGGGGTGAAATGGAACGGGGGTGAATCGGAATACACAACTTCTAGAGACTCAAAAATTACAAAATTGCAGCAGAACATTGTTCTTATATGGTCTAAACATTGTGTAAAGTTTCATTTCGATACATAAAGTAAATAAAATATTATAAGCCTTTGAAAATTTGTACGCGTGATGCAAGTCATTCGCTTTTCACATCGCGTTTGATTTTATTTTCATTTCTTCACGCATCAGGTGTTATTGCATACCATTGTGTAGAGAATTTCCGTGTTATGACGTAGGCAGTTGTTATTTTCGTCTTTTCCAGCAAACTTTCTAGTAAATAGTGTTTATGTTGCAAGATTCACGATGGGGTTGAATGGAACACCGCGGGAAACATTTCAATCACAGTCTGGCTTCACACTGCATTGCTTTGTTGTTGCTCCGCCTTTGATTTCACACCAAGAAGAAATCATTCAAATTAATCCATTAAATTGGTTCAATTGCCTCTTTTCAATAGTACATAGCCTTGTATTATTTCTATGAACCATTAACCTTTTTGTTGTTTTATTTTCAACGTAAAATTAATGAGTTTGTATTGTCTTGTTTTGACTTATTATTTCCCTCGTGAATCAATGTGAATTATAATGTAAACAAAACATTTGCATGAGCGGTTTCTTTGAATTTGACACCTTCGGAAGGAAAGCGACTTTTTCGAAGGACTGCATGAACTTAAATGTTGTTTTATTCATATTATATTGGTTAAATCTAATTAAAACCCATTTGAATGATTAACCTTACTCATATTCTCTCAATTATAACTGAAATTTGAAAAATTATACTGGTACGGGAAAATGTTATCGTGTTTTACGGAGACGCATTTTTTCGAATGGAAAATAATAATCTTATAAATTTATATTTGGAAGTAAGTTTCTTTATCTATCTAATTTATTATTGTTGATATCAATTTTTAAAGGCTCAATAGCTATGACACTCAATTTATTTGAACAAATTCGATGGAATAATGGTAAATTTGCGATCATTCCGTTTCACCCCACATTTTCGCAAAATCGCGGTTTTGAAAAAATGTCATTCTTCCTTTAAACATTGTTTCAACTTTAATTTGACAATATTCAGGTATTTTGCATTATAAACTTCAGACAATTTCCTACAAATCGATACCAAAATTGTGAGTTTTGCGTGAGCCGTTTTGGAGCAATAATTTTTTTAAGAAAATTTGTTCCAATTCACCCCGCTCTCCCCTACCTATATACCAGGCAGCTATATAATCTGGACAGTAATTGACAAGTGATAGATGATCTATTGTTTTTTCCTGTCATATTCCCTGGATGGTAAATAAATGAACTGCCAGCTATGTAATTTAGAATGTAAGGTAGATAAATTGACCAATATATGCAGGTGGCCTTTATGTACAGGATTAATTTCAATAGAAAATACTATTTTAGACATTGAGTGATCACTATAGACGAACACGTGGCCACTGTATAGAGGTGACCATTATGACAGGTTTGACTGCCCAGGAGATAAGGGTCAACCATACATGTTCCATACACGAAACATTTGGAGAGTTGGGACACTCTTACATGTGCTTCTCTCAGCTCCGATTGGACAGATGCCTGTCACATGATATTATTGACACCATTTTCGTTCCATCAAACTCAGGCTTGCAAAATTTGAACAAAGCGTGCAAAAATAATATTGAACAAAGGGTATAAAAAAACATCATGAATTCGAAAAACTAAAAGCAAAACCTTGTTTTCCATGGAATGCATATGGCAATTTTTGAGCCCCAAAGTTGTGTGTTCCAACTCTTGTAAATAGATGGCTCTGGTTAATACAATGTATATACTTTGCAATGTATACTTGTACAATCTGATTTAAAATGTGAGTTGTTGTTAATTTGTAGATCCCATTTGATTATGACAATAGAGGCTTTGATATGCCCTCAATGGAATCAAAACAATATGAAATTGAAGGTAAAGGATGGGCAATTTCTGGTTCAGATATTGCAATTCATGGTATAGGATGGGTTGGTGTAACCGCTGGGAATGGTTCAAAGTTAAACATCAATGTGTTTACACCTGGTGGTATTGGACAAGATGTTTATTCACCATCGTTTATGCCATATGCTGTTAAAAATAGAGGTAAATTCATCATCATCATCATCATCATCATCATCATTTATTCAGAACCTTTAAGTTATACAAACTTTGTTTCATATTGCATTTTGTATCCTGCAGAAATTATCTAATCATCTCAAAAGCAATTTCTTTTCTAAAAGCTCTAATTGTATGTTCATAAAATACTCTAAATATCATAACTTTTTGAGAATAGAATGAATATTTATGTGATTTGAACTCCTACTTTTCTAAAATAAAATTGCATTTCAGGTTACTGAGCTGTGTTGAATTAAAAAATGATTATGTGACAGTCCAATACGTTTCTCAACTAAATAATTAAAATTTGTTTCTAGTTTTACGTCATAAAGCTAGATCCAGTCTCTTTCTTTTTCAGCAAGATTTATCCTAAAATACCCCTGTGATGGCAGGTTACACCAATAAGGAAATCCAACATGAAAATAAAAATTACGCCATTGCTATTGCCTACTTCAAGTTTGGCCTATAAATGATCAACATATCAATTTTCTTCAGAATTTTCTCCAGCCTTTTGGAATCTTGGATTGCAAGATTCCAACTTTTGTTGGTATAATTATATTTAGTCATTGACGAATAGGTCAATATGGAAATCAAACATAATCAAATGATTTGATTGAACGAATTTGGTCAAAATCGATTATAAACTGTATTTATTGAACACTCTTATGCTTTTGACCATTATGGTGAAAAGAGGCAACAGATAATTGTTTTTTTTTGTCTTTTTGATGCATAAAAATATATTAAAATTCTTCTTATGTTCCAAAATTGAACTGTTAAAACAGTTCTTGATCCCTGGCTCGATGAATAACTGTTACAGTCAAACCTGTTATAACGGCCACCTGTCTATAGTGGTCACTTTTGCAATATCTGAAGTAATTGTTCCTATTGAAATAGCCCTGTATATAAAGGCCACCTGCACATAGTGGTCAATTTATCTACCTCTCATAGCTGGCTGTTATATACAGGTTTCAATGTACATACATTTATTTCGCTAGCATGCTTGCATTCTCAAATTGTTTCTACGCAAAACTGTAGAATCTACTGTACGCATAATGTAAATTGTAGTACCCATAGTTTCAATTAAAAACATTAATCTTTGATCATTGTAGGTCGAAGGGGAGTTAAAGACCTTGGCAATACAAACACTGCTTTATACCAAGGAACAAGAAAAAACAATCCTCAACTTTTAGCTGATAAATTTAATATGTCATTTACTGAAGAATGGACAAATCTAGCAAATGAGAGATTGGTTTTACAAAAGAAACTATCAAAAATGCAACGAAGTAAATATCTTTTGCAATCTGGAATAAATCCAGGAAGTAAGAAATTTGCAAATATTCATAACGAACGATTAACAACAAAGTGAAGTTAATATAATATGTTTATAACATTCTCTGTTTCTATGTAGATTACCATTGTTATTTTATTTTTGCTTATTTTTATAATGATACAGTAGCTCAAAATTACAGACTGATATCTTGTAAAATAAATTTAATTCCCAAAACTCTACATCTTGGCAGTCTGTTCTGTTTTTGTTCATGTTAATGTGCATTCATTTTTGATATCAGTTTATGATTCTGTAGATGATACTGTTTTGGTTTCTGGTTGTCTGCTTATGATATTATTGTACATTAGTTTCGTTTTTTGCCAAATTTCAGTTGTCGTACTTCTTAGACCATAACTTATTGAAAGCAACCTGAAAAAAAATTGTTTCAAAAAACGTTTCTTAGATTATTATTGCCAGATACTAAAACATATTCATGTAGCAGTCCTAATTTACAATTCTAGGAACTGGTATTAGCAGTTAATATACATTTATGCATGCACACCACAATGGGATAGGTACTAGGGAGGATTAGCTCTCAGATGGCATATCAACCGAACTTCAGATCTGGTCATATCTGATCTGATCGACTGTGGTTCAAATCCCCCGGAGGTCAAGTCAGCCATGACTTTATCTAAAAACATCAAATGAGTACCATCTAAGGATGGCGGATAGAATGGTCCAGAGGGATTTGCATTGTAAGTAGCTGTGGTGCATCGTTGCGCATTGACAATCAAGGTCTACCTACAAAGAAATATGTTGAAATTGATCTGCAGTGTCGCGGCTGAGATCAACAAGGAGCATTTACTATTATTGCTTTCAGCAAAAAGAGCCACTCTTCTACAAATAGAGGAGTGGTACGGGTACGGTACCTTCGGTAGGGCGTCACTGTCTCAATTATTCACACACATGCAAACAGTTCATGAGGTAACAAACGTGAAATAGCTTAAATGTCCATTAACTGTTTAAGTTAATCTAAGTTATCCATTAAGTTATCTAATTTTCATGAGTTGTTCATGATATTTGGTTTTAATTTGTAGGACTCAGATCTCAAGAATCAAAAGTTTTGACTTCAGAGTCAAGATATTCATATGACTAGCCAAATTATATACCAGTCAATGTATTGATAATATATTGACATAATTGATAATATATTGGTGTATTGTATACCATACATACCGCGATAATGTAAGAAGAAGATGTAACGAATCAACTGTGATTGTCTTTGGCGATGCTTTGCGTAACTCAACAAAGTCATTTTGTATCAGCTAAAAGCAACAACAACAAAATATCAACATTTTACTACTTTTAATACAGTCCATTTCACTGTTACTCATCACATCAATTTCATATGAAGGGTAGGGGTGGCACCAGAGGGAGCAGGGGCTACAGCCCCAGTCAGGAAAAACGTTTTGACTGTCAGGGAAATCTTTGGTACTTTTTCAAGCGTTTTTTTTTAAATCTCTCAGAAATCTTTACCTGGCCTTTGCCATAAGATATTGATAATAGTGTTTTTTTAAAGTAACTCAATCAAATTAGAGGCATATGGCATTCGTTACGAACTTCTACAATGGATTTCTCAGTTCTTACTAGATAGAACGCAATGTGTCTCTGTTGGTAATTCGCTCTCTAGTTCTATACCTGTGCCAAGTGGAGTTCCTCAGGGTTCTGTACTTGGTCCATTATTATTTATCATATATATTAATGATATCACTTCTTGTGTCGAGCCTGGTTGTGACATTAAATTATTTGCAGACGATGCAAAATTTTCAAGCTCAAGAAAGGATGATAACCATGAAACACTATCTAATACTGTTAAAAATTTAACTCACTGGTGTGCAACGTGGCAAATGAGAATATCTCTTCCGAAAAGCTACGTTTTCTCATTTGGCAAGAACAATATCTCTGAACAAGATTATTTTCTTAATGGTCACAAGCTCAGTAACACCATCAAAATTAAAGACTTAGGCATTTATCTGACGAGTGATTTAAAATTTTCCAGTCACTGTGCCCATTTGTCAGCAGAGGCTTCATCTATGTGCTATTTAATTACACAAATCTTTACGTCAAGAAAACCTGAATTACTGCTTAGAGCATTTAAAGTTTACGCCAGACCTATACTCGAGTCTTCGACACCTGTGTGGAGCCCGCATCTAGTGAAAGATATTGACTCTATCGAGCGTGTGCAACGGAAGTTCACCCGTCATATCTGTATTGTCGTAAATATTTGGAGCCATTTGCAACTTCGTCGAGTAGAGCAAGACTTGTGCCTTGTATTTAAAATTTTAAATGGCCTAATAGATGTAGACTTTACAGATATGTTTTCAATTAAGTTATCCGAATATGCCCTTCTTGGCCAATCTATGATGCTGCAAAGTAACATCATACCTCGTCTTGAGATAGTGAAACATTCCTTTACCTTAAGAGTCATTCCTTGGTGGAATTGTCTTCCAGACTCTATAGTTCTCAATAAAAATTTAAATAAATTTCGTACAGATTTGGATACTGTAAATTCCAGCACCTGTTGCAAATATTCCTAAATTTTAGTTTTATATTAGGCTGTACATAAGCGGTATCACTAACCTTTTACCCTGTATTCTGCATGTCATGGCATTTTTATTTATTTTTTGTCATGCAAATTAAATCTATCTATCTATCTAAATATTCATAAATATAATATTTTTTGCCTTTATAAATAAATATCAATAAGGTGGCAGTACCTCTAAAATACCCCCATAATTCATAATAACCTACCGTTTGTACTTCTTCGTTTATCTCTGTGTCAAGTTCTCGTATGATAGTAACATATGTTCTCATTTGATCAAGAAGCGCCACAGGCAGTGTACGTAAAAGAGACAGTGCTGTTGGAGATGTCGTTGTTGTATTTCGTATAACAGGGATATGACAGTCAGTCTAAAATGAATTTAATAATAACATTAGACAAAAAAACATGAGTGACGAATCAGCCTCAACTGGGAACATCAAGCAAATAGTACAATACAACAATAGTAAGTAAACAATAAAATCTGTTTATTCGTTTCCTACAAGTTGCAGTTGTTGACGTTTAGGCTTCGAAACAAGCTATTTTTGATTCTCAATATCTACTGTAGTTGCAAAAAAGTCACAAATACAACAGTTTTATTTTTATCAATATAGCGAGAATAAAACTAATTAAGCCAAATGAACCCAGTGGAAACAAAAACGATAATATCATTCCGATAGCTATACAATACAGTAGTCGCTGACTTTGCATCGTTTTCGTGAGCACTTTAGGGTTAGTTTTGCCATCCCAAAAATAATGAGTATCAACTACAACTGATGCTCAATTATAGCAGGCATGGAATCAACACCGCAGCTAAAAAGTCACTGTTACTGCAGCTAAATAGATCATTATCGCAGCTTATTGACTGATAGTCGCATCTATCATTCCCAGCAAGGCATTTCTCCGCCACAGCCAATTGTCTAATAAACGCACATTTGAAAAATCTTTGTAAACTGTCGTTTTAGCCGCGAAAATATTTCTTTACAGCTGAAACTAATTAGATGCGATAAAGGGACTAAAGGGTAAATTGATTGAATAGCTGCGACTAGTTAATAGTGGTAAATTAACTTTTTAGCCGCAGTAAATTAACTAAAAAGCTGGAACTGATTAGCAAATATATCTCATAATACAGTCAAACCTGTTATAACAGTCACCTCTATACAGCGGCCACCTGTCTATAGTGGTCACTCTTGCAATATCTTAAATAGTATTTTCTATTGTATATGAACCTGTATATAAAGGCCATCTGTTTATAGTGGTCAATTTATCTACCTCTAGTAGATGGTCGTTATATACAGGTTTCACTGCATTAGAAAATAAGGATGTTCAAATGTATTTGTAACATTGAATGTTTTAACATGATCCAATTCTTGAATGGTTAATATTGTTAGATATCCTGTTACAAAGTCAATTTTACAGAGCTGCGTGCAGACCAGGTCTCAAAACCACCCTAAAACCATTAGAAAAATAATTAAATTTGCCAATGCTTACTTACTGGTAAAAATGACTTTCCTTCTGAAATAACAATGATTCCCTGTAAGAAATCAATACAAAGTATTTACAGTATGATAAGATGTTAAACCGACAGTACTTCTCAACAATAAATTCAACAACTCATCTGCAATTAGAATTTCAATTGAAGAGACAAAGTTTAAATAGAAAAATGAATAACTCATATTTTCTTAATCTGATCTGACATTAATTACATATTGTGTTTGCTTCTTACCAAATCTGTATTCATTTCTGTCTTGTGAAATTGAAAATCATATTCGACTTTTTGAAATAAAATCACTTTCTCTAACGCAGCAGCATTCTTGACACCTATGTTGAGCAAAGAACAGCATCTCAATTTATTATCAAATTATAACATAACAACAAAATAAAGAATTGGATGAAATAGTCATTCAACTAAATATCATCACACTAACGAAATGAAAAAAATTCCAAAAAGGGGCAACATTCAATATTTGGTATATTCCTCTAAACTTTAGTGTTATAACCATGACAGCTATTTATCGCATACATATTGAGGTTATTCACCACAAACCGTTGACGCAAGCAGTATCTCTTTCAAAGCGCTTTTTATTTTGCCGGTGTCGAGAAGGGCATAGAATGCTTTTGGCTATAAATAACAATTATTTTACTCCACTAGATGTTCATGCGCAGGTTAAATAATAGGGCAGAATTAAACGTTATTGTGGGCAGACATGACACTTGCATGTATGCTTTCAAGCAAAGCCGTTATGTAAATAAAATCGGGTACCTTAGTCAATCGACTCAAACAGTCAATAGAATATTCATATTACAGCAACTGATGGAAATATGAGTGGCTTCTGTGCATAGATGCATATGACAAGGGTTAAACAATATACTAAAATAATATACCAAAATAATAATTTTTGTATATTACTGGAGTGGTCACTGCAGGTAGTTTGCTGATAAAAATGTTGAACAGTCAATAGAATACTCATATTACAGCAACAGATGGAAATATGAGGGCTTCTGTGCATAGATGAGTGACAAGGGTTAAACAATATTTTTGAGGAGAATTCGCCTGGTGATACACCCCCTGCTCTCTCCATCAAAAAGACAACAAGACACCACTGGCTCTATGTCTATGTGAACTCATCAGGTCCTGAATAAATGATAATGATGATGATGATGATGTTTGTGTGACTGCTCTTAGTGAATCCATGAACTGTTCGTGAAAGGTTAATGAAAAGGTTCATGAACATTTCACGAGGTTCCTGAATAGCTCGTTTATAATCTTAATCAATTGACTACTAGGGAAATGTGGATTACATAGACATGGTTGGTTTATCAAAATAATAATTTTTCCATATTACTGGAGTGGTCACTGCAGGTAGTTTGCTGCTAAAAGTATTCCTTCTTACCGGTATCTTCTAGTTTTCCAGATGCTAAAGCATTTTCATCCATAATCAAGTGTGTTCCTTCGCAATAAAAAAAAAAAAATTATCAAATTTATTTTATCCAAGTGATCAATAACTTCATCATTATCTACATGTTTCCATTTATTTGACCTATGGGACATACCCTGTTTAATAGACCACCTATCTGCAATGGCCAATACCATAGACTACCAAAACACATCTGTACATATTATTATTTATCAAATATAACACAGAAATTTAGCAAGACAAGGGAAAAGCATAACAAGTGTCTCACTAACAATGTTTTGTGCATTATTTTCTATAAAGATCGAGTGCCGATGTTATATTTGAATTATAGAATAATAAATGTATATAGTATTGTTTCCAAACAAGACATTTTTCTTCACGATAATAGTTTACGTGGTTTGTTTGAGTGTTCGAAATTCTATTTATCAGAGTGTTTGTTCATCAGAGCTTTCGATATAATAATCGAGGCTTATAGATGGAATGATTTCAAACATACCCATATCAAACTGCATTCTAAAACAATCAAATTACAATTTGATAGATTGATTGAGCACACAAGATATAAAGATGAAGGCACTAGCTAAACTTGAACAATATTTCTGATTAACCCCCTAGCAAATATCAAAAATAACAAAAATATGGGCAATAACAACATTTTCATTTGTACATATGATATTATATGTGGAAATATTTAATATTAGAAAGGCGTTTATGCAAAGGTATTTACGTGATCTGTCACAAATTCCTGTGCATTCGTTCAAAAAGTTCATGAATATTTGATAAATTACCACGGAATATTCAAAGGTGTTCGTAGTCGATATACAGCAATACACTGTAGCTACTCATAACACAAGTCCCTGCGGACCATTCTATCCTCGATCAAAAGATGGGAATTGTTTTAGATAAAATCAAGGCCCTATATTGAGTACAGTAAACCTGTTATAACAATCACCTCTATAAAGCTGCCACCTGTCTATAGTGGTCACTCTTGCAATGTCTAAAATAGTGTTTTCTATTGGATCAGACCTGTATATAAAGGCCATCTGTCTATAATGGTTAATTTATCTATCTCTAGTAGCTGACTGTAATTGATAAATTTAAACATGTTGCTATCAGTTGATGTAAATTAAATTAAACACGAGTCATACCATTTGCTAGTTGTAATCCACCAGAACGTAGTCTATTTGCTGTATAATCTTTTGAGGGGCATAACAACCTTTTGTTCAAATTCTCTAAAGTCATTTCTAGCAGATCAGACTATAAAACACAGATTAATGAATTAGATTTGTCATTATCAGCATCATCATCGTAAACATCAAATTTTTAACATCAAAACATTGAAAAGTGGAAGGCTTTAAATTGCTTTAATTTAACTTATTCATGGTATTCAAGTTCTTTGTTACATCAAAGGTATGACATTATAAACGTGCTAATAGAAGGTTGTTAATTGTGGTTAGGGTTAACACCAACACCTACAGTCATGTTAAATAACTTTTTAAAGAATGTCTGACATATAGAAAGTTGTCATCTATTCAATAGCACATACTCAATATAACTATATACCTTGGTCGTAACTGCTTCAATTATTGTATAGAGTTCCCTTGATAGAATGAGTTGATTTTCAATCGGTGAACAATTCGATAGATTCAATGTGAATTTTCCTAAAGCCAAACCATTTGCTCTTCCATATCTGAAAAAAAAAATACTGAGTTCAACCTATATATAACAGCCAGCTATAATAGGTAGATAAATTAACTATTATATGCAGGTGACCTCTTTATACCAAGATATTATAATAGAACCAAGATAGTCTAACACAGATTTGTGTTTTAAACAGTTTTAAACAGGCCATAATATTATCTTACCTTTGTGAAAATCAACCAAATGAAATGTATTTAACATCCTCAATTATTAAATATAATATAATTCAAATTTAAAAACAACATCTTTGTCTGACATCAATAACATCCTCAAAAGTCTATCTTTGTTGACCCAATATTGATCATTTCCAAACGTTTTGATCTGTTTTACCAGGGTAAAATCAATGAGAATTGGGCTGAAAACCTATTTTAAAATCATTTCGTTTTGATGCGAAAAAACTTCCGGGGATCAGATCATCCGATTATTATTATTCCTTTTTCGATGTACAACACTATTGCTAAAGGAAGGGCCAAAAATGACCAATGGGCTCTAAGCGCTTAGAGCCATGTGAGTGTTTGCCGTTGGTATAATTCTGTGCCAAAAACCATGCAAAAAACTTGAAATTTGAAGCCATGCCGAAGCCATGACTGACATTGATTGCTGAATTTACTCTAAGCTTAATTCAAGCTGAACCCGGTCAATGTTTCTCCTTCAAAACATAAGATTTACTTACACTCTAGCTATCAAGTTTAATATAACTAGTTCAGCAGCAAGATCATCTCCAAATAAAACATGACTGAATAGTTGTTGTAATGATGAACGAACATCTTGGATATTAGACAAGATTGAACCTGAAATATAATTTCATTTTATGAAAAAAATAATAACAACGGTCAAATGAAAGACGTATGTAATAATCACCGTATGTAATAATAGTAATAATAATAATAATATATAATAGGCTCAGTTACTCATAATGAAATTACTGGCACCTTCATAGAAATAAGTCTGCCCCCTGTGAAAAACAGTTCAGGAGTTTATAAACAGTTCATGAACAGTTCATGAACGTTAAATGGACCCGATTTTCATGAACCGTTCATGAACCTTCACAGACAGTTCATAAACAGCTCATGAACGTTAAATGGACCCAATTTTCATGAACTGTTCATGAACCTTTACGGACAGTTCATAAACTGTTCATGAGTTCATGAACTGTTTGTGAAATGTTTATAATATGTTCATTAATGTTTTGCTAACTGATCATGAATTTGATAAACTTTTCAATGAAGTTCATGAAGTTTTTCAGGGGATAGAGTTTGTTTATGACAGACAGAAGCTAAAGAGCCAGAACTCAACAAGAATACAACACAGAACAGTGAATGTCAAAATATCCTACAATAGCTACAAGTGATGATTACCGGTAGACAAAGGTGAAACTTAAAAGCAAATTTACGCGTAAATCTCAATCTGAGACCATGTGTCATTACCTTCTTCCTGTTTTGATGATAATGTTTGAGGTACTAATGGATTGGTATGGTTAAGCTTGCGATGAAGAAGACAATGAAGGCGCGGTACTAATGATGAAGGCGGACAATGGACAAGACGCTCTTCCTTTGTTTCCATCTGCGGCCATCCTGTTTGATCTTTATCATCACTAAAATGTAAAACAGAAACTCTGTTTATAATTGAAGTACAGTATAACCTCATCAATATCATAATCTTGCTTGTGATAATAAGGGGGTTGTGATATTAACCTGAGTAAAATATTATAAAACCTGTTTTAGTAGTCACCTGTCTATAGTGGTCACCCTTGCAATGTCTAATAAATTATTTTCTATTGAACCAACCCTATGTGTAAAGGCTACCTGTACATAGTGGTCAATTTATCTACTCCTCGTAGCTGGCTGTTATAAACAGGATTCACGGTAATTTAACCGGTTTTAGGAAAGATGGTAAATCTGAAGAAAAACAAATTAGGTGGCCCACTATAAAATACAGTGTAACCCGCTTAAGCGCAAGTCAAAATTGCCCAAGGTTTTAATTGCATGCATCCGAATTTGCAGTTATCCGAAATTGTTTAGCAAGGACGTGACCGGAAAATTGTTTAATGGGTTTCAAAGCCAGGTTGCAGATAAGCGGGAATTTCACTTATCCGAATTGCACATAAACGGGTTACACTGTAGATGATTCTCATTTTCATCTTTTACCTAAATTCCGTTGTTGCAAATGCCGAGTCAATGTCTAATACCCCAACATATTCAACAACTTCATTTAATTTGACAGCTTCTGCATCAGGTGTATGATACATCTATGTGATAAAAATAAGATGCAATTCATAATAATGAATGTTACTATTTCCATAATCATAGAATAATCTCATCATCATCATCATCATATCTTGAATATTTTTGGTGAAAACTATGTAGATTCAATTCCAAGGGAGCCGTATTTTCATTTCGATATTATTATAAATTATCTCATTTTCTCAAAATTTTCTCATCATCATCATCATCATATCTTGAATATTTTTGGTGAAAACTATGTAGATTCAATTCCAAGGGAGCCGTATTTTCATTTCGATATTATTATAAATTATCTCATTTTCTCAAAATTTTCTCATCATCATCATCATCATATCTTGAATATTTTTGGTGAAAACTATGTAGATTCAATTCCAAGGGAGCCGTATTTTCATTTCGATATTATTATAAATTATCTCATTTTCTCAAAATTTTCTCATCATCATCATCATCATATCTTGAATATTTTTGGTGAAAACTATGTAGATTCAATTCCAAGGGAGCCGTATTTTCATTTCGATATTATTATAAATTATCTCATTTTCTCAAAATTTTTACGAGCTCTTTCATGAACTTATTTCGAGGGAGGAAAACATCAATTATGTTTTGATTTACCTGCCAATAATTTGTCAAGGAAAACAAAATTTCATTTAAAAATATGCTGCATATCCTACATCATATCTTGTACTGAAGCTCAATACACAACATACAACCCCTCCTGCCAGGATGTAATGCATGCATTTTAGTAGTTTGCATTTGAGAAAAACATCATCACAAAAATGATGGTACAGTGAAACACAACTAGGACTATGTGTCTTAAAGAGGCCATTGCATAGAGGTGGTGCTTATAACAGGTTTCAGGGCCAAAGTATAGTATGGCTCTTAAAATTTTCTCTACCTCCATTCGAAAACAGTTTTACAAAGTATAATCTCATGTTCAATCAAAATGTAACAACAAAATCTTGGAGACCCTACAATTTTCTCAGATCTTGAAGAAAATGCCCTCCTCCCCCTATTGGCAGCCCTGACAGAGGTTTAATTGTGCAATGATATTTGAATGAACAATCAAAGTATATCCATAGTGAGTTACCTTGACAAGACATGGCATTCTAGTTTCTGTAGTCAATGGGAAATTGAGATCAAGTGCTTGGCTATTAGAAGTTGTGCCTGAAAAACAGAACAATTGATTTAGCATTTAAAATGTAAGACTATCAAAAAGTACAGGGCCCAACAAAAGTGGGAATCCTGAATTCTGGAGTAAATTCAGAAGAATATTGATATTTCTATGATTTATGGGTCAAATTGTAGTGGCTTGCGTAAGACGTGTTATATCCGTTTCATAATCATGTAAATGTTCATCTTACGTCTCTGTTCTTTGTCGTGTCAACATGTGTTTAGTCCAAAAATGTGTATTGGTTATCTCTATTCGTTATGTTCTATGTGTCTCTCTGATATTTTATCAATATCTACTTGATAACTGGCATCAAAACTTCAACAAAAAACTTCAATCCAGAAAGCCATTTTGTTGGACTCAGATCAAGTGCATATATTAACATGAACCCTTTAATTAATAATAATAAAAAAACAATTATAAAATTTAGATTTACCAGTTGTTTTCGCATCGTGCTTTGTTCGTTTTGATTGGTCAAAATCTGAAAGAGATAAATCTAATTCATAATTCCCATTTTACCTATCAGCTAGATAGCTAGTCCTTAAGTATTAATAGAGAAAAGCTGAACTCAGTACAACGTCGTAAATATATCACATCTACAATTGGGCCTATTAAAAATTCGTTATTGGCCCAGCACTTTGTCAATGTATTATTGCCTACTAAATATAAAAAACTTTCCCCTTGCCTCTGCTATTGCTCATCAATGCCAGATGTCATGTCAAGAGAGAAAAGTCGAATGCTCCACGACCACTGTGCATAATATCCTTCACAGGCAACCGAAGGAGACGCTGCAATAAGGGTATGGTCAGCTAGTATCTTATGGTAATGCATGACGTTGTGAATTGTCTTTTTACTGAGTTCTTTGTCAGCTACGTCTGACCGTGATTTGTGGAGTTCCTTGCGTAGAAAATATGTTGGATGAAAGAAGGATGACACATTCCTGTAAAGTAGATGTCTATACTACCGCCTACAACACCTTTATCCGGCATATAATATTATCCAATCAAATAAATTACATTCTCCTTAATCATAAAACCCATATATCTTATTTTTTTCTGCTTGATGCCAAATTGGGTATACTCAACCTACTTAAACCAGATCCATCTATTTACAAGAGTTGGGACACTCATGCCATTTTTGTTTCTTTTTGCCTGGACCCGAGCACGTTTTTTCCGAAATAACACAGATGGCGTCCAAAAATCATGTGACTGGCATCTTCCAATTGGAGACGATAGCGGCACATGAAAGCGTGTCCCAACTCTTGTAAATAGATGGCTCTGACTTTAACAGCCGACTGTTTATAGCAGCCACTTGAGTAACATATAAAACCGTTATGCTATTGAATCAACCCTGTGTATAATCACCACCTGTCCATAGTGGCCAATGTTTGGATCTCATTGGTGGAAGTTATATACAGCTTCCAGAGTACTGCCAAGTTAGAGGTCCATTATCAACAAATCCGTTATACAGTGGTAACTTACCTGTTGATTTTGATTCTTCATCTGTGCAGTCCATCATGTTTTCATCTTCTTCCCGTTCACGTTTCTTAACTACTTCTTTTGAATTATCAATTATCTTTGTTTTGGTACTTGACTGACTGGCTAATTTCTTAATAAAAAAGTAAAAATTTGTTTATAGATTTTCTGTGATAATGACTGGCAGATGTCAACTCTAGCTCAAAATTTCCCAAGAACATCAGTAACACAGATATCAATTTATACATGTCTATAGTGGTCAATGTTTATAGATTTAAATTATTTTGTTAATTTTAATTAATTAGGTTGTTATATACAGGGTTTATCAAAATCCAATTTTCAAGATTTGAATTAAGTGTGCACTGGTAGCTCAGTGGCAGAGCTTCCGCACTTTATTGTCGGGCGGGGTTTGGCTCCTCGTTGGTGCACACATGTTTATCGTAATATTCAATTGGTTGAAATTTTGTCAAGGTCATCCAATAGACAAGCAGTTGTGCTTAAGGGTGACTCTCAGTTATTGACTGTAAAATGTAACATTATAAATGGTCTTGATCTTTCTTTGACAAATCATACCTCTTTTACCCACGATGCTTCACCAGGAATTGGTACACAATAAAACGGTTGTCTTTCCATATATTTATTATTTTCTGATTCTGTCAACACAGTATGACTATCCTACAAATGACATTTGAAAAAACAGTTAAGTTAACAAATTTAAGTTTATTTAATTTCTTTTTTTCAAGTCTTCTTATCTTCTCAATTAAGTCTTGTAAATGTTCTTAATTACGATTGTTAGTGTAACCTTGGATACATCTAAATATGTATTATTAATGTAATTCATTTTGTGTCAGTGCCATACAAAGAAGCATCACAAATACCGGTTTCTGAATAAACGTAACAAACAACAAACAAGTTAACCTGTAGTGATACTGTGCGTTTAAGGTGAAAAAGGATGTTGAGAAACACCCGGTTAATACCCTTACTTTCAAACTTTTAATATCACAACTTGCCTAATATCAATGATTGTAAACAATGGGATATTACCACTGGTTGTTTCAGCAATTTCTTAAACAACAATATTCTATTGAAATACATCCTGTATACAAAGGCCACCTGTTAACAGTGGACAGATTATTTCAATCATATAGTTGGCTATTATTTAAAACGGTTCAGGAGTTCATGAACAGCTCATGAACGTTAAATGGCCTCACATTTTCATGAATAGTTCATGAACGGTTCTTCATAGGGATATGCATTGGTTTCCCTCAACTTACATTACAAGGTGGATGGTCTCTCATCATGCCAGATAATAAACTCTAAAAAGTATATAAATGTTATGCGTTATAATCATTATACCACTCCATAACAAGCAGAATAACGTTGTTGGAATTAAATAAAAGAAGATAAAATTCAATACCGAAAATGAAAGCCATACAATTTATACAGCTGAAAGAGCAAATTTTTTAAAATTTAAAGCATGTCTGAACCACGACTGGAAAACAGCGATTCTAATGATATGTACAGTCAAACCTGCTATAACGGTCACCTCTATACAGCGGCCACCTGTCTATAGTGATCACTCTTGCAATGTTTAAAATAGTATTTTCTATTGGATCGAACCTGTATATAAAGGTCACCTGTCTATAGTGGTCAATTTCTCTACCTCTCCTAGCTGGCTGTTATATACAGGTTTCATTGTATATAGCCTCCAGATCAATATATGATTATTTTTTCCATATTGATTGAATATTTAATCTACATTAACTGAATTACCTTTTTTTTATCAGCATTATCTTCAGTTTCAAAAACACCAAGAAAATATTCAGGATCATACATGTCTTGTACCATTCCGCGGAATTTCACCAAAGAGAACGGTTTCAACATTCCAATTGGAGTAGAGTTCAATGAGGGGATCTAGAACGAAAATAGAACAATCAAATTTTACATGGTGAAGGAATTAGAGTTGTGCGTCCAATCAGATTCTACGGTAATTGATCGCAGATACGAACTATCTGAAATCCGTAGCTGATTCGATCTGAAATTCAAGATTAAAAATGAATCTGATCTTATCCAAATTTTGTTATCCTTAATCTGAAAAAATCCATACACCAAGTTACGTGTTGAGATGATCCAAATGTCAAATCACAGCTTGACAAAGTTACTAGTTTTGCGGTCAAAACCTTTTTTATATATCCGATTGAATGGAGCGACTTTTTCTCACAAGTTTCGTTAGCCTGTATCCAGTCTGCAGATTATGGCAATAGCGCGCCCAACATTCAACGATATTTAGATATTTTACGGTCAAACATCAACAAAGTATTTGCTGTTGCACACCCAAGATCTCTGCAAAAACCTCCCTTATCTGCAGACTGGGCCTGTATGACGCAGGTCTGACGTATTCACAAAAGGTAAAGGAGTTTGCCTACAGATTCGGTTAACGGCTTATGCATTTGCAGATTTTACACGTTGAACTATCTTGATATATACATAAATAGTAGCAATATATCATACACAGTTATAAACATCAATGGCTTAGCGAGTGAGTGACGTTATAGTTTTTCTTTTACCTGAGACCATTCTTCATCTGAATTCAATCTTTCAGCAAAATATTTGCTGATTTCAATCATTTCAAAATTATTTGCATCATGATCTACAACATAAATTGATAGCTTAAGCTCAAAGAGATGTAAAATACAATTAAAGAGTATAATTGAACTCTACATACAGAAAGAAATTCAGAATGAGACATTAATTTATTATTATTCATTATTTATTATTAAGCCACATGCAAGTGAACATTTACTTTTGTCTGTAATTATTCAATTGTTACATATTTTACAAATACATCAATCAATCAATTATTAGACCATCTCATCTCAGTTTGTAACTTTGTTGAATATTTAGGCAAAACGCCGCATAATCAGCCCTCAAAAACAGCTGCAAAATTTAACCAAAAACTGAATAAATGATACCAATAATTACCTAACATTCCTTGGATTGTATCCAGAGGTTTTTCTAACCATTCATCTAAGCTAGGCATGGCGAATGTTTGTTACAAGTTAAGAAAATGTGCTTTTAAATCTTCTTTCTGAATTTTACAATGGCGAAAAACACATGTTAAAATCTTTTCGCGGGAAATGTTTCTAAAAGAGGCAAGCCTCTATTTTACTTCCTTTGTCAACAAAAATCACTATTGACTTGTCATTCAAAGGATTACCATGGCGAAAGTGTTTAGCATTTACACTTTTCTGTGTCTAAGTTTGGTTTGTGTTGTTAATTCAAATGAATTCTCTTTTACTCGTTGTCGCTTTAGTGGTAAATTTGGCCCAACTGAAGAATTGATGTAAGTTTTAAATTGTGTCAAATTCGAATTGTAAACTTAGTTCTGAAGGATTTCAGTATTTGCCTTTGTCTAAAAAAAGTCACGGGACTTTCGTATCGATTCTTTTATTTTTAGTAGGATTCGCAGAGATAATACTCTTCAGGCTAATATGAAAACATTTATACCTTAATTTATGTTGCCTGATTTCTCAATAACATCTTAAATTCTGATTAATAAGGTCTGACAGTAGGCTAAATAAAAACTAAATAATCAGGAATTTATAGTTGTAAAACTAACTTTATTGATGGCAACACCTCAATAGAGTGCTCGATGCGGATATGCAGAGCAGTATAGTTTTACAACTAGAAATAGAGTCGAAGACTAGACGTTGTCTCCGTTAATCAGAGTTTCGCTCGAACTTTGGAATTTCGGATTTTTGGTGACGCAGTTATAGTTTCGCTCGAAAATCTGAGTACCAGACCCAACGTCTAGTCTTATTCTGACTCTATTTCTAGTTGTAAAACTATAACTGCGTCACCAAACATCCAAAATTCCAAAGTGTTGAAATTCTTAATTTGGGATGTTGTGCCGGGCCCTGTATATTATATATTACATTCAAGAGTTATTTATTGCTTAATAGGACCTTGGGAATCCATTGAATATCCAAAAAAACTTGTAACCATAGTAACTATTGTAGCCAATCTGTAAAATTTCTTCTTTGTATTGTTCCGTATTAATCCCCACAGAATATCCCCAAGACCTCACAAAGTCATCCCGGAAAGTTCCTTACCAAAATCATGGGATTGGGGGAATATGAATGGCACATCATTTCTCAGTGTGACAAGAAATCAACATATCCCAATCTACTGTGGATCTTGTTGGGCGATGGGATCAACCAGTGCTTTGGCAGACAGAATTAACATTATGCGGCAAAATACCTGGCCTTCAGCTTACTTATCAGTACAGCACGTCATCAACTGTGGTAAGTCTAAATAAATTGCAGGGTTCAAAAAAATGGGGACCGTTGGGACATTTTGAGAACAATAGAATTTCGCTATACTGGTACAGATTTTTGGATGCGAATTAATATTCAAATTTATTCTGGATTAATAACGTGTTTCATCGAATGTTTTTGTCAATAAAATAACATCCCTTCATAAGTCAGTAACCTAATCAGCTTGCAGCAACTTTAATAGGGGAAAATTCGGTTGAAGGCACAAATATATTATACAGGCCCCCGCTAAATGGGATGTCTCTGTTTGTCTATGTAAAGGAAGAAAAACATTTTATGTAATAGCTGCCTGGTGAGAGAATTTAGCCCTTGTCAGGGACATGCTGGTGTCACTCTGTCTGCCAGTAAAAAACTACTTTAAATCTTCTCTATGGTCCATTGCCAGATTGTTGCGTACGTTTGAGCTCCATCTGATGGAAATGGTCTAGTATGAGGTATTTATTTTTCATTTAGCTGGTGCAGGCAGCTGTCAAGGCGGAGATGAATTACCAGTTTACAAGTACGCTCATGAGCATGGAATTCCTGACGAAACATGCAATAACTATCAGGCAATAAATCAAAATTGTAGTGCTTTCCATGCCTGTGGTACTTGTATGCCTGGTAGTTGTTATTCCATCAAAGATTATGATGTCTGGAAAGTTTCAGAATACGGTAAGAATCCCATCTATTGTATACATTAGAGTATACCTAGAATTTGCATTATTTTGTGACATATGTTCAATCAATAACATATTAGACAGATAACATAGCTCGTGCAAGATAACTTTATTGCACTGAACTCTTCCTTCCTTAATTACTTCTACTGCCATACTCAGATGTGGGTGAAAAATCCTGTAAATATTGTAACCATTGCTGGTTATCAAGTTTTTCAAAAAATGTTCCCTACAGTGTATATCCCTACAATGAAATAGTGTAACCATAACAGATGGCTTTTTATACAGGATTGACTCGATATAGTAGATTAGTAATGGTTTTCATATAATTATTACTGAGATGGTTGATGTAGTAAGAATATACAATGAAGCATATTTGTAACAGCTAGCTATGAGAGGTAGATAAGTTGCCCACTTTATGTCGGCGGCCTTTATATACAGGTTTGATTCAATAGATATATATAGACATTGCAAGAGTGACGACTATATACATGTGGATGTTTATTTTGTCTCCAAACCTTGCTCCGCTTTTAATGACCGTATCTTGGAAAATACGATTGATTGATTCATTAGAAATACGATTTTAGACATTGCGAGAGTGACCACTATAGACAGGTGGCCTCTCTATAGAGGTGACCGCTATAACAGGTTTACTGCATATGAAACTTGTCACATTTTTTCTCCAAACCTTGCTGTATATTTAATGACCTTATGTTGGAAAATACGATTGATTGATTCAATAGAAATACGATTTTAGACATTGACTGTGAGAGTGACCACTATAGACAGGTGGGTGGTCTATAGAGGTGACCGTTATAGCTAGTTTGACTGTATCATGAATGGGTTTCCATGGATATTTAATAGATTGAATTAGTAATAGTACTACATCATGAGAGATCCAATTATTTGAAAGATTGGGCCTTCCCCCATTTGTTTGAAAATACAGGTGCCGTCCGCCAGCACTCCCAATTAATTGAGTACTATAATTGAATATGTCAAGATTGAATAGGTCTTTATTTCGTTGTATAGTATCGATATCGATCGATTACATTTGTCAGCCCACGTTCGTAGCAGAGTGGATTTTACTTCGGTATAGTGTAATTCGAGTGTTTATAACCGGTACGAAAATCACTACGCTCCAATAGCTATCCGATATAGTGGAATCGCAGCCTTAACCTTTACAAACGAATGAGATGTTTTGACAAGGCTATGATGGGCAAGTAGTATCTTTTCATGTTTGTATCGTGAATTGTGTTATTTACAAGTTTCTTTGTCAGCTAAGTCTGATCGTGATTTGTTGCGTTTTTTGTGTAGCAAATATGCTAGGTGTAAGAGGGATGGCCCTAATGTGACTGTCTATACTACTACTACTACTTACTTTTACAAAATTGGGTTTTTAGGTGCAGTGAAAGGTCGACATGAAATAATGGCAGAGCTCTACAAGCGTGGTCCGATAGCATGTGGTGTTATGGTCACACAATCGTTTCTGGATTACAAATCAGGTGTTTTTGCGGAATATTCAAATCATATAGAAATTGATCATACGATTTCAATTGTTGGATGGGGAGTTGATGATGATGGCATTGAATATTGGAATGTTCGTAATTCATGGGGTGAACCATGGGGTACAAAAGGATTCTTCAAAATTGTTACTAGCAAATATAAAGGGGGAAAAGGAGCTTCATACAATTTGGGAATTGAAAACAATTGTTTTTTTGGTGTTCCGATTCCACGTCAATTTAAAGTTGGACAGTAATATGTAATATTATTGATCTATTTTAATTTTTTAAGGTTTTGCTGTTAAATTCTGGACTGTAATAAGTATTGCTATTTTTTCCTCAATATTAACTTATTTTTAATTATAATGAAAATATTTTTGATTTATTCAATATGGGATTCTGATAAGATTATTTGATGTAAACAATGAATAAAGGCCTGTCTGCTTTGTAATTTACGTGTAATTGATAAGAGGCCACTATATTAATTAAACGATGGAATATTTTATAAAATTAAATTAGCAAATTAAATTAGGATTCTTTTGTTTCATTATTTTTGATCGGATGAGATTTCGCATCTTGAATCCGGATCGAATTGTCATATTGCTTTGCACCGTATTTCATTATACGCTTCTATTGAAGTTCACATTCCACATTCTTTTTGTAGCAATTTGAACCTTATTGTTCCTATAGTCAAGTATGTTCTTATAAAATAAGTGTACATAGGCCTACTAAAGGTGTGCGAATTCAACCTAAATCCGAACAGATTTTAGATTTTCAGCGTTCAGATCGGATTGGATTGAAATAATTCTGTCGGATTAAATCGATCTGATATGGAGATTATTTTACTTTTTAACTGCATTAGTTATCACTAGATCTAATCAAACGATATCATAGCCACCTGATGATTAAAAACTGTAGTGAATATATTAATAATAATATCCCCTTCCATGATAGTAAAAACGCTGGGAAAAATGTCGGATTTATAACAAACATTTTCGAATCAAATCGGGCCGGATTAATTTTGAACATTCAAGCTCAGATTGTATCGGATTTGGTTTTTAGATAATTCGTATCGCTGGGCAATTTTCGGAATTACATTCAAGAAATTGACCATAAACTATTGCGGCTAGATATTTAAACTAAAGAAGATATATTTATATTCAAATTCGAACCAATCGGGTAAATAAGGGTTTCAATTTGGAATTTGTTATTCATGTTTAAAAATCGGATTGCTGAAAATATTTTTCATAAATGAGTTAGAGTAGATGAAATTTTAGAGGCAGAAGGTATTTAAAGATTATTCAGTTTATCACTCAACAGTTTAGTATAGTGTTGATGATGCTCTTTAGTAAAAAATAGATACTTGACATTAATATCATGATGGTAATTTGCGATAAAAAACACATAATATAATTGCAAATTTTCGAAATAATCTTATTTCATCTTCAGTCAAATTGTAAAAGGGAGAGTTGAAAAGTTTACATGAGAATTTCTAGGGAAACAAATACTCATGTAAACTTTTCAACTATCTCTTTTACAATTTGACTGAAGATGAAATAAGATTATTTCGAAAATTTGCAATTATATTGTGTGTTTTTTATCGCAAATTACCATGATGATAACATTTGGATTGTAGACAATTTACAGAGTCACAACTACATATGACCTCAGACAGCAAAAATAAATAATATTAGATTACAGGTATATACATTTTCAAATTCCATTAGAATATTTACAAATTATAAAACTTTTATCATTTTTATTTGGCATCTTCACTCAAAGATACTTTGACAAATTTGAGTAAGTCTTTGTATCGTGGATCTTGTTTGTTGATTGGTTTACATGTGTCCACGTGATTACCATCAATGTCAATCTGTACGCCACGTTCTAGTTCTACAATAGAGCATAAAATATGCATTACATATTTGGTGCAGTTTAACTTATTTTTTACTTTTACGTTATGGTAGCACAAGCACAGATTCCAGCACATTGAATAACATAAATTATTCTTCGTGCCCCCGCTTGGTGCTGCCATCCCCGCGAAATATATATATATACATATATTTAAAGCTCTGCTATATTTTGCATTGAGCCCTATGTTCAATCAGTGTCATCAGTAAGACAACGTTTTACAAATATATCTATATATATATATTTCTTTTTTCGATGTATAACTTTTATTGCGTCAATATTTTACGGTAATCTATGATATGATATATGATATGTCATTTTGACCGGCAAATAAAGGACACTTTACGCTATAAAAAATGTCACTTACATACAGCTTTAATATTAATGAAGAACTAGATTAAATAAAGGTTATTAATTTAAACATGAATATGAATTTACAGGTTCAAAATCTGAAATAAATTTAAACTTGATAAAATTAAAAACTTCTAAAATTTGACTATTTGACTTATTTTCTTAATTTATTTATACTTTTCGGTGTTTGCTAAATTTTGGGTTAATAAACTAGATCAATTTTCAGACTTTTCACAGAAGTTTGTCTGAATTATTTAGAGTATAGTCATATAGTTAGAGTAATTTTTATATTATCAGAGTTAGATTATAGAAGTCAAATGCGTCTACTGTATTGTGGCTGATTTAATTCTGACTCTTTGTAACTTTGGTGTGGGGCTCTATTACTTTTATACACTTAAATACTCTAACAAACGTTCTAATTAAAATCGATAGAAAATTTAAATACCTGACGAATCTTTTGGAACGATGATAGTTTTAATGCGTAAGTACGGTATTGTAACTGGCTGCAACTCATTGTATGTTAAACAACGTATCGAATGATGATCAACGATTTCCAAAAATCGTTCATGAATTTCTTGTAAGACTTTGTTACCTACAATCATGTAGACATGAAACGCATGTAGTTGAATGAAGCATACAAATATCTTCTTGTAGAGATTTATAACGTAATAGGGCACACAGTCGCTAGCAACAAACGGCCAGTAGCAATATTTGACCGATTATATCCTCAATTTTTCACTACGGTAATAACAATTACAGTGAAACCTGTATATAACGGCCAGCTGCGAGAGGTAGATAAATTGACCAATATAGACAGGTGGCCTTTATATACAGGTTTGACTGTAACTAGAAAGTCACGGGATGAATGAGAATCAGCCATTTTCAAGATGAGTGGAAGAAATTTTAAAGATAAGTTATGCTAAGTTTTATACCTTAATATAATAATTTATACGTCATTTAAGCATAACTTGAGCAGTAGTGAACAATAAAAATGGTTTTAAATGAAAAGAGTATGACTTTTCTAATTAGGGATTTGGGATCTGATTGAACTTTCAAATTCGATATTTCGAGATGGATCAGAGATCGATTATGTCGCCGAAAATCTCAACATCATTCATTCAACGTTTCATTCATTCAAGTTTTATCATTCAACGGTTTACGACAGAAAATTTACAATAACAAAAAGTACAATCATTTTAACATTTTCTGTTTGTGAGAGATTTAAATACCTTTGCGTAATTCACTGACTTCGACAGATGGAAATAAAAGAAAACGTCCTTTCACTGATATTTTCGCTCCCATTGTTCCACGATGAGGTACACTATAGAACGCAACACCTCTTGTTTGCTCGTAAAGACATCTAATAAAAAAAATATACAAACCAAATACAAGATCAGATTGAACAAAAATTACATACAGTCAAACTCGGTTAATATCCCCTCTTTCAATGTTCCACCTTGCTTAACATCCCCACAAAAAACTGATTCCTAGTTTCAATACTCCATACTAACTTTCATATTCCTACCTCGCTTAATATCCCACCTTGCTTAATGTCCCGCTTTTCATCCGTACCAGAGGGGGGATAGTAAGCAAGTTCGACTGTATTATATGGGCCACATGTATTGGTAGCAAATCATCTTAATTTAGTCAGATAAAACCATCCTAGTTATGCATGATTGTTATCAAATAAAACTATTTGTGTAGTTTTCTTTTATTTTTAACTACTGCAACTGCAAGCACGGCAGTAACTACATGCAACAGTCTAGGTGGATGGGGGGGGGGGTGTTAATTTTTCCCGAAAAGGGGGGTATTTGCATATTTGGACTCTCAAGTAAACTGTAATAAACTGTGTCCAAATCGATGATATCCTCATTTCTAAGATTACCTTGCTGTTCCACTTGCAAATGAATCGATAAGGATTTGCTTAACAATAATACCTATAAAGAAAATGACATAGAATTGAATAGCTGTTACACATTTTTGGGGGGGGATTTATCATTTTTCCACAAACCGGGTAAGCTTGCAGCTTTTTTTCACCGGGGTGGTTGGTTAATTTGTTAGTATTTCGAAGCTTGTATGCGTTTAATAGCCGGATGCCCTTCCTGACGCCAACCTATACTGCTCCGGACAGGGATTGAGCCTGTTATAACCTAACGGCCACCTATATACAGTTGCCCCCTGTCTATAGTGGTAACTCCTGCAATGTCTAAAATAGTATTTTCCATTGAATCAAATCTAAAGGCCACCTGTAAATAGTAGTCAATTTATCTACCTCTCACAGCTGCTGGTACAGATTTCAATGATATTGAAGGAACCCTGTATATAAAGGCCACATGTATATAGTGGTCAATTTATCTACTTCTCGTAGCTGGCCATTATATACAGGTTTCACTGTACAAGTTTTTATTGAGCATTTTCACAGGTATGCAATGAGTTCCTTGATAATTATTAAAAAAGAATGATAACCCTGGTGGGGTGCATTTTGAAATGGTCCTGACCCTGGGATGTATTTGCAGAGGGAGCACAAATAAGGTTTCTGTGAAAAATCCCCATAAACCACTACATTCCTGTACATAAACACCACCTGTCTTTAGCGGTCACTTTGATATAGACCTTTGTGGATATTACATAGACAGGTTTCACTGTATAAAGAAAATGCAAAATAACAAATTCATGCCAAGAAGAGATTGTGAATTCAAACAAACATATTGTGAAAAATTCATGAAATTCATCTGCAATATAGCAGATCTGTTGATTCATTTATCGTGTGTATTCACTATGAAATAGAATAAACATCATTTTTAGTGTAACTTACCTCCAAACGAATGCGTTACCCAGATAATCGGTCTTTCACCAATTCCCATTGCCAACAATTTCGATTCGATGTCAGCTGATCTTTGGACGATTGTTCGGCTAATCCAAATAGATAAATTATAATTCATGTATAGTGAATTATGTCCATCAAATGATATAAATCTCAGAATATTTCAAAAATTTCAAAACCATTAATATGCATAAGAAAGTTATGTAAAAAGTTGACAAAATAATTGGCAAAAAGTTTGTAGCTATGTCTATCCGTTTGTTTAAACAGGAAAATTCATACAGGAGATACACTACATGATGTAAATTACTGTTATTAATAGAGAGGTCTTACCAAGTTCCAAAATAGAGGTAATTTCTACATAAGCCATAGTTTTATGGCACGGACACGAAGGGAGGGGTGAACATGAAGGCAAAAATCATTCTTCGCGGCTGACGATTTCTGATATGTGTCTTCTCATGCGTCATAAATATATTGATATAAACGACAATCATTCTCCAACTGCTAATTACATCATCAGACATCATCAGACATCATCTCACCTTTGTTTTGAGAAAGGGCATGTTTCTTTCCAATCGGATAATCCAGTGTCATACTTCAAACAAATAATCCGCCCCAATGGAATATCTTGACTGAGCCAACACTATATAATAATATAGTATATTATACAATAAAGTGAGGTCGGATAAGTATAAAGCTTTTTCATAGGCTCCAATGAGTCAATTGAGAATTATTTAAAGAAGATTGATAACGATGTGAAAAAGCTCTATTGTGACAATCATAAACACAATTTAATATGCTACATATTATTACCCATTTTGATTGATAGCTTCTTAGGATAGATTCAGGCAATCAGCCAAATAGTTCATTCATTATTTCATAGCGACACAATTAATCAAATGTCTAATAGTATAGTTAAGGAAATCCCACACTATGCCTGAAACCTAATTATGGCATTAATCTTAGTAATAGCCATGCAATAATATCATTATCATTACGTTATAAAGCATTTTGTAATATCAAGAAGTAGATTTTATCAGAGCGGTATATTGTCTATCGAATTTGATCTGCAGCGTCATGTCTGACTGACATCAGTATTGGGGATTGAGCGAGGAGAGCCATTTCTCTGAAAATAAGAATAATAGACTACCACTCTCAGCCCGAAAGTAACTTTAACATCAGCTACATGGAGGGGGATTCAACTGAGAATATTTCCAAAAAAATATATTAAAAGAATCAAAACCTCAAAAACATTTTCTCAGACCTAAAACCACACCCTTGTTGAACAATACAGATGTTTATATTATACAAGTAGTTAAATGGGTGCATGGTTATACCAACTTCCTTTTTATAGTTCTTCAAGTTCTACTGTTAGTGTGTGACTGTGTTAGAGACCAGTCGTTGATTACAATATCCAGTACAACTCACTACATAATATATACTCAAGTGTTTATTGTTTCATTATAGCTATGATATACAGAGCACTGACTCTCCAATAACCCTTTAATTAATATTTTAACGCCCTCGTATGCCGAATATATATAAGTTACCCATCGGAACCAATTACTAGTATAGTAGTAGTATTAAGGGGAACAGTAGTATAGGGAGATACACCATCTGAATTGCCTTCACTAATACTGCCTGAAATACAAATTCCGTACGGAAATTCAACGTGATCATTAATCCATACCTTAGGCCAGCAGTAAGTACTGATTGGTTGATCATCATTTTGAATATTACGTTCTTTCCCTTGCCTCCACGTTCTAAACGGACTGCCTCGTAAACCATGAAGAAACACGATATCATATTTGATAGGAACATTTCTAAAACGAATTGATAAAATGCACGGTTTACATTTGGAATATGTTGCTACACTCAAACCTGTTATAACGGTCACCTCTATACAGCAGCCACCTGTCTATAGTGGTCACTCTTGCAATGTCTAAAATAGTATTTCCTATTGAATCAAACCTGTATATAAAGGCCACCTGTCTATAGTGGTCAATTTATCTACCCCTCTTAGCTGGCCGTTATATACAGGTTCCGCTTTATCAAAGATGGATGAAGCATTTGAACGAGGTTGCACGACTGGCAAATTACCAAATAATTGTAGAATTCCCGTTCCCTTTTTATAGAAGGTATACACAAAACATTGTAAGTCATTTCAGTAAAATTCGGATTAAAATGAAACCTTGTTGTGTTTGCAATTAGACTTTGGAACTCCATTAACTACTTGGTGGGTCAAGTCATTGCTAAACAATATCGGACACGTACAAATTGGAATAAATGCAATGAAATTCTTTGCCAATTTTTATTTCACTTAATCATGCTATACAACAATGATAGCATACAGCTTTTTTATGCGTGCCAAGTGAGTCTCTTGAGAATCATCTATAATATTTAATATAATTATATGAATATGAATTTTTTCACCACATTGATAAGTCATCTTGACTTAATTATATACCGAAGTCAGTTCCTTGTTCGCTCACTGAGCAGTACTGATGAAGGCTAATGGCCAGAAACATGTACTTGTCTGCTGCTAATGTAATTATACATATAATTATTATTATGTTCTTATATATATTATTATATTATTATATTATGTTCACAGGAGTATAGTGGTATGTTTTTTTAATAATTTAGTATACCGTCTGATGATCTTGAAATAAACAGGTGAAACTCGGAGTTACGGAAAGGCTTTGCCTCATCATTGTCTCAGTTTAATATTATTCTCTGTTTTAACAAACATTGAGCACTTTCACATATATGTGTTTTACCTTATATTACATTATTATATGTATATATAATATAATTCGTAATATCTATAAAGGTTTTAATAAATCAATTAACTCTTGAGATTCATTTAAAGAAAAAATTGATACCCTTCATGGCTGTGTGTTTTGAAAAGACCCTTCCATTCAATAATCTGGGATGTAATATTATGGAATACCAACATTGCAGATGCAATAATGCCGTATATACAGACCATGGTATAATATACCTCTATGATACAGATATTAACCTCTTTACCATGTAACCTCGTAATCGTTAAGTATAATAGCCTTGTTACTAACATAACTTAGACTGAGTGTTATTCAAGTAGTTTTGAATGCTGCATTGTATTGTTATATCAATTATATCCTTTCCAAACGGTAATGTATATTTTTTAAATATTATATATACCTTGAAGTAGGATGTAGCACATATACTCCATCTTCGAGAAAATGTCCTTTTTTGTCCATTACAGAATCCATATTCTCGAGCAGACGATGGCTTGCACTGCTCAATGAAAGATCCTATATGATCATTTTATGAAACATAGAAAAACAGGAATTATAATTACGATATTGAAATTGATTATTCAATCACGTTGTTATTCAACCGGGACTGCGCATGCGATATGCACCGAGGTTGTCACCATCTCTACAATTCGTTAGCGGGTCTTCAGGCGCGATGCCTGACGAGCTACGACATCAGAAAGGTCTCTGATGAGTTCCTTGGCAGGAACGAAACACGTGTCAGACCAGCCTCATCAATTGATATTGAAATTCATGAAAATATTTATCAAAAACTATAGAGATGAAGCGATTTGGTCGGCAAATAATTGAAACTGATCCCAGTAAAAGTTCGTAATGAAAATATTCAGTTTGTTAATATCATCGGCTGATCGGCTGATCGAAAAAAAGATATTTTTTAAATTATAATTGGCAAATGATTAGAAAGACAAGACGCATATTGGTGCAGGAGTGTGAACTATAGAAACATTAGCCTCGTCATTTATAATTTGGAATTTTTTTTTTTTTTTAGAATTTATCATTTTTCCACAAATCGTGTAAGCTTGTTGCTTTTTGCCACCGGGGTGGTTGGTTAATTTGTTAGTATTTTGAAGCTTGTGTGCGTTTAATAGCTGGACGCCCTTCCTACCAACCTATAGTGCTCTGGACAGGGATTGATCCCCTGCGGGTCGTGATCCAATGCCCTAACCACTACACCGACGCCGCCGCTTTGGTTCCTTAATATAAAGAAAGAAATATAATTGTAATGAATTGAGCGTGATATTTACCTCACATTGAGTCCATTTGAAAGCTTTCTCGATAAAACCTGAATCATAAATAAGAAATATTTTAATAGTAACAAGCAATAACAAAAATTAGAAGACATTGGAAGCTATGAAATATAGACTTGATATCAAATATATTTTATCAGGCTCTCAATGTCGTTATATATGTTTGTAGCCTGGGACAAAGGGGTCCTCGTGGCATATTTATATTCCTATATTCACTAATAATAATACAATAATTTTAATAGTGGGATTGTTCCACACCAGTTCTTGGTATAGTGCTCAATGAAATTAATCAGAGCATTCTCGTTAAAATAATCGCCTGATGATCACCTTCTGGTGTGAAACTTGAAGTATAGCGGAAATTTAGAATGTTTCATTTTTGACTCTCATTTTATATTTATATATTCATGCACAAATGACGGCCGTGTTAATAGGATATTCATACTTTAAACTATCGGGTACAATGGGATGCAACGTAAAGTCTGGTTTCTACATAGAATCGGGAGGCACCGGCGAGAATCGAATCCGGTGCGATCTATTGGATTGATGCTGATTCGTTTGACCCATTGTTTTGGCAAGTCATACACTCACTGAGATTTTGTTAGCGTTGCTGGAGGAAATTAACAGTTTAGGTCTTCAAGCAGGCTAGTGCATCCCGATTCTAAATGGAAGCCAGGTCTAAGAGCCGTAGGTAATGGAATTTGCTAGTGCCTCCCGTTGCTTGCTGATCCCATAGCCAATTCAAAATTTAAAAATGAATATTTACCTGATTCAAAAATTGCATCTTTATCATTATCACTGCGTGCAATATTACTAACAATATCAACACAAGGAAGCAACAACGTGAAGTTTTTAGGATATGAATTTGTAATATTGATTAAGGTTGGTAATAACTTGATTACATCATTGGATTTTGACGGTGCCTGTAAAAATAGACATTTAATTTGAAATAGAAATTATGATTGAATTAATAAGGCAGTGGTAAAGTAAATAGTTTCTCGTACACCAGTGAACTAGTCTGCTATTGTTCAACTAGCTTTTGCCCTTTGCTGCTAACCTCCCACCAACAAAGCGCGTATCTATAGTAGGCCAAAGTATCGAGATGAGATTCGAGATTAATTATTCTGAATTATTAATTCAATTGGAAATTTGGGATGGGTATGAATAAATTGTCAGGGGAATTAATTCACAAACTACAAAACTGTTTCCAATGTTTTTATTTGTTAGATCAAGAAGATTCTGTGGATGTAAACTGTACACCATCCGTTCCTGATTTCATATAACCAATCAACTGGATATTATTTTATAATAATAACTTGGCCTAATAATAACAAATTAAAATATCCTATTCATTATTCTTCCTTATTTAATTTCAGCTACTTAAATATGTGTTGAAAGTTGTTGGTGTCATGTATACTTCAAGAACATCTCTTTTATAATAAGCTTGATTAATAGTCACCAACGTGCAATTTTCAGTCACAATTTTTAAATATTATGAGCATGCATATTCCTTTTTTATTTTCGCTTTTTACAAGTTTTCTTCATTTAATAAGCAATTAACGTGAATGATAAAATAGCTGTGAGATTGACATTTCCACATGACTTTTTTCATCTTCAGAATCAAAATTTTGAGAACGATTAATTATTTAGATAGATAGATAGACATATAGTGTAATTAAAGACATATAAACAATTTGATACAGGAAAAGACTACGCTAATTCAACTAATGACTTTTTAAGTATATAATACAGGCAAGGCTATTGTTTCTTGATGTCTGGCAAATCCAATTATTGTTTACTGTTACATTGTGACTTTATTTATTTCGAAGAAGGATGTTTTTAACTTGTTGTTTATATTTAGATTATGGGTCGGTAATTGAGATGATATCGCAGTACAGGAGGCGCCCACCTATGACTCTTCTATGAACTCTTTAGAGAAGTGGCTCTTTTTCTAAGAACAGTGGTTGTATAAATACTCTTTCTCCAATCTCAGCTGCGACATTGCACATCAATTTCAACATATTTCATGACAAATAGATCTCCATTGACAATGCGCAATGATGCGCCGCAGCTACTCAAAATGCAATTCCCTTTGGACCATTCTATCCGCCATCAGAAGATGGTACTCATTAGATATTTTAGGAAAGATCAAGGCTGAGTTGACCTTCGGGTGATTTGAACCACAGTCGACCAGAAATGATCAGATTTGATTTTCAGTTGCTGTTGACCAGAGACAAGACTGCTGGTCATTTTCAGCCTGCGCGCAGAACAAAATCTTTTTTCTCTCTGTAATCCTAAAAACAGATTGGGTCTGCGAGCAGGCGAGTCATGACACTTGAACAAAGTGATGACAGCATTATTCATACAGGGTGATTTTCTAGTTTCTTCGACATCATTGTCACCGAAAAAATAATATTATTCAAATTTTAAGGATATCTAATTCATTCCTGGGCCCCCTATTTCCCGTTTACCTTAATTTTGTTAAAGTAAAATCAATATGGCAACATGATGTTTTAATTATTTGAATTCTAGTCATTTGGATGATGAACGTTTTGGAGCAGTAAACAGTTATGTGTCTGTCACAGTTTGTGTGTCTGTCACAGTACGGGAATCTGTATAGGTGGTGCGAAACTAGATTATGTTGGTTAACGGAATAATGGCACGAATGATAGGAATAATGGATCATTTTGCTGACCTGTGAATACTTCTCTAAAGCAGTTAAATATCGGAGTAAACGTTGTTCGATTTTGTTCTCTTTTCTTTCAGGCTGTGGGTGTGGCTCTATGTTATCAACAAAACTCCAAAATGAAACCTACAAATGAAATACACATAAATTATTTAGAGGCTACAAGAGCATGAAGCCCAGTTTCTCGTTAACTCGTGTCCACTTCATTAGGTTAATACCTCTATCCCGTGTCGGGACTCAGCTGTTGACTTCACCTGAACATCAAATGAGTGCTATACTTTGGGATGTTAGATGGGAAGGGCCAGAGGGAAGGGAACCAGATAGAGATTTGGTGTGTATAGCTGCGCATTAACATTCTATATGTCAACTTAGGGCTCGGGTGGTAACTTCCATAGCACTTCAACGGGGTTGTTCAAATGGAATTTGGCAGAATGATCACCCTCGGGACCTAGGATCAAACTGCCACGAAATCAGCAGAAATGGATCGACATTCTACAGTGTCGCAGATGAAATCAAAATACCGAACATTCTCCTGAGAATGAGCGGATGCAAAACAAATGGTTAGTTCATGAAAAGGGGATACATGTGACAGCTGCTACCCATATTCATAAAACAACAGTATACCATTTTAGCTCGGCCTGGGCTCCCGCCTAGCGCCTGTGACATGACTTTTAGCATGGGATTGGCTTGAATTAGATACTGGATAATTCTAAATCATTTCCAGACCAGTGACACTATATATGTTGAAAATGGTCACCCTTTGGGCAAAAGATTTGATGACTACGTCTACTATGCTAGCTAGTTTGGATATGATGGCTCGATAGGACGATGTTTCACAGTGTTTAATATTTGTATAATAACACATTCATTATGTTTTCTACACATAATATATTCAAACGGCGAGTTCCAGTTTAAACTTTAAACGCAGTTTTATATGGGATTGTATGACCTTGTTAGCAAAACTGATAAAATAAAATTATAAAATGTTTGAATGTTGTTCCTGAATCTGATTGGTTAAAAAAACATTCTAAAAACAAGCAACGTGACTTCTAATGTTCCAATTCTGAGGGTTCAATGAGAGAAAGAGCAAAGCCATCTATTTACAAGAGTTGGGACACTCTTTCTTGTGCCACTCTCGGCTCCCATTGGACAGAATATGCCAGTCATACGATTGCCGCCAATGTGGACGCCATTTTCATTCCGTCAAACCCATGCATGCTCGCGAAATTTGAACAAAAACGGCGATTTTCGAGCCTCAAAAATTGCGTGTCCAAACTCTTATAAATAGATGGCTCTGATCACAATTCTCAAGAGCCGACTATTTCTTTCAAGATACTTTCATAATTATATTTAACTAATTGTTATCATCATATAGACACATGATATTACATTTCCATGAATTTTTTTTATTATGTCTCAAAGTTTATCTTAATCAATTTACATAGTCCCATCCTCTATTATTGTAAAATCAGCATGTTCATTATGATTTATCAGCTATAGCCCATCCCCTCATAGAGATACCACGTGCGAGGCGAGTAGACATAACATTTCATATTACTCATATGAAAATATCTATATATATATGAACAAATTAACAAAGTAATATTATAAAACGTAGAAGTATACAATTGCCTTCTTAATATAATTTCTTATCTAATTCACAAGGAAGATATTTCTATTTTTTCAGTTTTCAAAAATAGTTTTGATCTATTGTGCCCGTACATATAGCCACGTTTTACTGATGTAATTTGTTACATTTGTGTTATCAAAGATTACATGACCATTTGTTTATCACGTTTTAATCCTATTCAAACGACTGGCCATTTAGCTTGCTTAAGCCTTAAAGTCGTTTTTCTTATTATTAAAAGATAGCAAAGAATTAATGTTTATTATCATGACCTTACAGTAATTCAAAAGCACGTTTTGTTGTTTCGAAATAACGATACCGATTAAGTGTTACTTTGAATTTATTTGCGTATGCGTCAGATATTACGGACTTCAAAATCTTATGCTATTTTATGCGTATGTTATAACGTGTCCTATTTGATTCATTGGTGTGAACATATGCGATATGCTAGCATAAATAAACAAAACAAATCAACTAACTAACTAATTCATTACGAAGCATTTTCCCCTACATCAATTTCATAAAAGATAAACGTGTGTCAGCTCAATACAGTTTTTTTTCTGTTGTTAGATCAGATTATCCCATGTTAAAAATTTTGAAAAATTGCCACAAAATCCGAAATGGATCCGAGAAAGCAATATATTACGAGTCAACATAGAGACTAATTTAATCACATAACTTAAGAGATAGTCTGGCAATGAACAATATAGGGCCTTGTCTTATGATTTTCTTGAAGTATCTGGGCTTGTACCCATTATCTTGCGTGAGTCAGCTTCACTCGTAAAAGACTTCACACTCTTCTCATTGAGTTGTGATCATAGACGTATTATTACGCCTATGGTTGGGATACGCAACTTTTTGGGCTCAAAAATCATCATTTTCGTTCCATTGAAAACGAGGTTTTGCATTAGAACAAAACGTTATTCGATTTCATGATATTTTTTTCGCGCGGTTTGTTGAAATTTCGCGAGCCTGGGTTTGACGGGGAACGAAAAAAAACACATAAAATCACGTGAATGGCATCTGTCCAATTTGATCTGAAGCGGCATAAGGAAGAATGTCTCAACTCTTGTACATAGATGGCTCTCGGTTTTTAGTCTTTAAAGGTCGTTCTCAGTTCTATATACTAACCGTTTCCTGGGGTTTAACAGGTGCTCGTGATTCAACAGTATCGGTCGCATTCTCAATTAACCAAATCGTACAAGGATCGGCTGAAGATCGATCAAGCGATATGAGCGCATCATACAGGTGTTGCGCCAGTGTTTCAACCGAGGAAAGCTACGAAGAAAACAAAATGACACATGAGATCGGATAACATGCACATATTCAAAAAAACAATCGCTATTAATCGAAGAATGAGCTTCGAGATAGGCGAACATGATTTCCTATAGGAGTCTATAACATCATTACAATTTCTAAAGGTGTAAACTCAAAGCCAGATTCATAATATGCATTTCCTAGTTTTATTCGTCGAAACGATTAGTTAACCGCTATATAGGGAATTATATTTTGAACTGTAGGTGTATATCCCAATTCAAAATTAATATTTTGATTAATTTGTAGATTAGTTGAAATGTGCTAATTCATGTACAATTTTACCTTGAATTTAATTTAATAAATGAATCTCTTTATAGGGTTAGATGTATATAGCATATGAATGCTTCTAATCAGTGTAAGATTGAATGGAAAACATTGTACGTACCCCTCTGAACTTCATAGATGAATTCCTTACGCTGACTTTATATCAATAAATTTCTTCTTCGTGAAACAGATGAACAACTGATGATTAACAGATCATTCTGCTAACAACCCCTGATAGACACTGTTCCCGGGGGGGGGGGTAACTCCAGCTCTTTAGGGACGGAAAGGTGCCACTTTGGAAAAAGGTAAAGTACCCAAAAAGTTCCAAAAGTTCTGTTGATGCTACCCAAAATGTTCTAGCAGGTTGATTGATTTACGTAAATGGCACAAAAATGATGCAAATTTCTTGAAAAAGTCACAAATAGGATACCCAAAAGCTCAAAAATTTGAAATTTCATACCCAAGAAGTTTTTCTCAGCTGGAATATGGACCCAAAAAAGTGGCACGTCCCCGTATAGCCGTCCTAGTTGAGTTACGTTGAGTTACCCCCCCCCCGGGACACTGTCGATACACTTCAGAAGCATTTCGCGCATTCAGATAAATAAAGAAATGAAGGCAAATCTCTGTTTATATTCATATTTGAACTCTTTTAAGCTGTTTAAGACATTTTAGATAAAAACGACCCAACACCTAACAGACACACCATGGGGTTAAAATGGTCTCAGTATTGTATCAACATTAATGGCGTGAAACTATCCAGTTCATATGACGTAATACTGGCGATGATGTCCCATTCAGAGTGCTGTGCATGACCCAGAGATTTTTCAAAGGTTTATATATTAAACAATAACTATAGGATAAAGATAAAAATATTCTAACTTAAAAGTTAAACGTCCTGTAAATTTCTCTTAAGAAAGATCTAGATCTTTTCTATCGTTAGCATGGTCCTACAACTGTACTCAAATGTTTAACATTTTCTACTGTAGTATTTGGAAAAATGTTATTAGAGAAATCTTTATTTAATAAATAAAATGTAGTGCAATATTTCACCACGGCAGCGTCACAGTTGAGTAAATAAATTACAAAACATGGGGTGGGGGATTGACACAAAATTACCAATCTTATAGTATATAGCTTGAGTTGTGAGAAACTGTTTAACAAAAATTCAAGAGATTCATGCAAGTGGTCATTCCCAAAATCTTACACATCTCAGATTAACATGCATAAAAATCAACCCCGGGTTCGTCAGCGGGCAAGAATCAAGACCCTAAAATTTCATGTTTTTACGATCAGAACAAAAAGGAAAAGTTCAAAAATTTCAAAAATCTTCAAAATTGATACCGTAAAATTTTGTTGGAATCTATAATAAAATGCAACCCTTGAAATTGGAATGTCCCTGTATAGGCAAATCCACGATATAATGACCCCTCTTCTTAGAGGTCTTCCATAAAATGTGTCGTTTGTTAATACTATATCTACAAAATCTCATGTGTTATAAAGAGGCTTAGAATAGTTAAATTATATTTGATCTATTTTAATCATATCAATTATGATTAACTTTTAGATCGTTGTAAAAACTATTATATACTATTTGTAACATTGTTATCTTCCACAGTTATATAACAATCTAATTAACTAGTACATTTGAGTGTTATATTATTTTATTGGCACGTGTTGTTAAAATATTCTCAATAGGTTATGCTATATTTAAGGTAGACTGGCAGGGTCCGACAAAGTCTGGAAACTTAGAAACCAGGTTTGCGAAAGGCGAGCAAAATTCAGAAGGAAAAGGCAAAATGTAGGATATAAAGCTAAAATAACTAGAAAATATGAAAAATAAACTTTCGATTTTATGTTTTTACATCAGCAAAATTACTCAAACGTTTATCTAAAAAGCTGAGGTTTGCGGAAGTTAAAACATTTTGTCGGACCCTGGTCACCAGACTTGCCTCAAAAATTTCTTTGATCTGCCTCAGTTTCATGATTGGAAACCGAAAATTGGAAAATTGGAAAATGTTTTAAGACAAACGACGTAACATCAAGATCGGCAAAAAATTATAGAAGTGAGACTTCAACATTTACGCAAATCTACAATCTGTGTCAGTAGTATAGTCCCATTGAAAAAATCAACCAATAATACGGACACTTTGACTATCAGATAATTATTGGAAATAGGCTAGAATTATTCACCATGAAATTCTCAACTAATTAAACTCAAAACATATTTCAAAATATGCACTGGAACTAGTTCCAGGCTCTTATCGCTAAAACTCAGATAGAAAGGAAAAGAGCCTGGCATTAGAATTTGAAATATTTTTTGATTCTAATTAGCTGAGAATTTCATGGTGAATAATTCTAGCCTATTTCCAATAATTATCTGATAGTCAAAGTGTCCGTATGATTGTTTGATTTGTTTTATGGGACTATACTACTACACGGATTGTAGATTTGCCGACATTTACTGCCGTTGTTTGTTATAAACTAATATTGCACATGAATGAATTAATGAATACGTTTATACAACCTTCAAAGTTTTTCATATGTGATACCATACTCACCATCAAATATCTACAGTAAATTTAATTTTTTATTCAAGAAGAATTCATTTTAATAAAGTCCAAAATAATCATACATTGATGATAGCTTTTTATTTAAAAATAAGATAATATTTCAAGCAAATTTATTTCTGGATGTGCAAAAAAAATTCCACCTACAGACACCTTAGATTGTGTTTGTTAAAAGTAAGGTATGTTATCAATTTCAACAAACATGTTCTTGTTTTAAGTACGAGGATTATTTTGTACTTAAAGCTATAAATACCGTGAATTCAAGATTATGAATTTCAAAAGAGAAAAAAAATTCGTGACTATTCTACAAGCAAATTCTAACAATATTTCTACAACTTTTCTTTATAAATTAACGATATTGAAATTGAAAATATTCATTATTTAAGTGCAAATGTAGGACCATTGACGTGATAATGTGAGTCTACAATACATTCATATGTATCTGTTTTTACAACCACTTACGGGACATTGGACGCTGACGAACTGAGCTAAGAGATTTTCCGACATATAAGTTAAAATCCGATAACACCGGTATGCTAGGGAAGAAGACAATTTATATATACAGTATTACAGGTTTTGACAGATTCCGTTATATATAGCGATAAAAATATAGAACAAAGTTCAAAATTTCGTATCAAAATCAAAATTTATATCAAAAACAGAAAATGCCCTCCAGAATCAAACAACTATATGTCTGTCATAAGATAAGCTATAATTCCATATGGCAGATCAAAGTAAATTTACGCAATAACATTTTTATCTAATTTTAAAATTGTCCTATCTCGGATAAACCTCTTTTTGATACATTATTAAACGACATTACAAAACGTATACCGTCGTTCGAACATAATCTGAAAAAATTACATTCTATAGAGAGTACAATTTTGTAAGTATTTGCTGCGGCAGAGCTGCTTTTCTCAAAAAACAAGTAATTATTCAACTTAAATTGACAAGAACGTGTTCTTGAAAAAAACCACATTGCTATTTTAAATACGTGTCTCGATAAATAAATGAAGTATTATTTTTGCATCTGACAAAGCTTTTATCATGAGCAATGTGTAAACTTTATTTTTCGTATATTGTAAAAATGCTACGACAATTTTAAAAAAAAATATATTTTTTTTTGTTCATGAACGAAAATCAAATAAAATGTAAAAAGATTAAATTGAAAAGCTATCAAAATCAAAAATGTACGTTCCTTCATTGATTTGTCAATACTCTGTTATTAAATATTGATTTAAATATAAGCACGTATATCTATATCTATAGTTTGAATTATTAAGCGGCATGATTTCAATAGAACACACGAATAGTTATATATATAACCTATAGCAAACACGTGTGTGGGTTCTAAACATTAAACATGCTTTTATTTGATCGTTGGCGCATGCCCCATTTCATATAGTCTCTTGTATAAAATATTGCACAAAAGAAATTCAAGAATATAAAGGCTCTATATCTAGACTATCAATAAATCAAATGTAATGAGGGTGAAATACTATGTAGAATTAGAGTCAAAAATAAAACATTCTAGAATTACGCTACTTCAAGTTTCACACCAGAATTGATTAATTTAATTGAGCACTTTATATACCAAGACACTTAAGCTGATTGATGGGCACAAACCAGCAATTTTTTCAGCCACTTTGATATGGTAATTCTAGGAACCATGTTATCACAGAAGTAGTATACTATGAAAAAATATTGAATGCCTGATGTAGACAACTGAATTATAGAGGCAATCCATCAGCAAAAGGAGGATTAGCTCAGATGGCAGAGCAGCCGAACTTCAGGTCGGATCATATCTGATCGACCGTGGTTCAAATCCCCCTAAGGTCAACTCAGCCTTGACTTTATCTGAAACATCAAATGAGTACCATCTGTGGATGGCGGATGGAATGGTCCAGAGGGAATTGCATTGTGATTAGCTGCGGCGCATCGTTGCGCATTCACAATTAAGACCTATCTGCCATGAAAATCTGTTGAAATTGATCTGCAGTGTCGCGGCTGAGATCAACAAAGAGCGTTTAAAATCATTGCTCTCAGCGAAAAAAGCCACTCATCTAGAAATAGAGGAGTGGTACGGGTGCCTTCGGTAGGGCGACACCGTCTACATTACTTTTTTAGTATACTTTATTTTAGCTCAAAACAGTCGTTGGGTGTTGAGGCATGCCTTCATTATATCTCAGCACATTAATAAACTTTTGGTACTAAAACCTATCAAACTTGAAATTAAGTATTAATCTTTCATCTGGTTTTCATGTAAAAAAACTGCGCTTATACACCCCGGGGGTGACCTACATTGTGCTTCGACGGGGGTCACGGCTCAAAAAGAACTTTGGAAGGAGGACTATAAACATATTTCAGATCATGTGAAGATACAACAAATATTTTTAAAAAGGACATTAAATTAAATTAAATTAATCATGATTAAATTTGTTTCGATGTTTCGACATTGCTGTTGTCATAATAAATGTTGAAAGAAATATTTGATGAAATTAAAAGTATTAAAATAGATTGTAGGCTGTCTATCAAGAAGTTTTAAAATGTTCCTTATTTATTTGTTTAATTTGCGAGAATTTCAGCTCAATGTTCTTATGAAAAGAGTTTAGTCAACGTTAGTTAGTTATTTTCCTCTTACTTCAATAATTGATAATCAAAATTAGCTTCATCTATAATTCTATATATATTTCAATGTTTACAAAGAAATATAAACAGCTAAAGGGATGATTAAATTGTTAAATTGTCAAAGCTTTTGAGAGACATTTAAAAAATTTAAAAAACTTCTAAATATTGGCTGCATGCAAGCATTGATGTTTGTATTTCTTCATTGAAGGAAAAAATGGCGCAAAATAATAAATAACATGCTTATGAGTGAGTAAGTTTGTACTTAAAATAAGATGTAACATTTCAGCAAATTTGGAAACATATTTTCTCACTTAAAGGAAATTGATGCCTGCGTGTGAAAATAAGTCCACCAATAATGAACCAATTAAATCGAAATTTAGCCAAAACATAGAAAACAACGTTACAAGAAATATCTATATTGATTCTATTTTTAAAACATTTTATGACGTCATAATATGGTAATTTATTGAGCTATAATTATTTTATGTATGAACATTTGAGAATATCAGCAAATTTGATTTTGAAGTGTTTCATTTAGTTAACAGGTTGAGAACTATATTACACAATGTGCTGTATGATATGGCGTTGACTTTAGAGAAACAAAAATTCCGAGCTATAAGAACAGCTTAAAAAATTCCAGGGCTCAAAATCATGAAAAAATTATGAACATAACGTTACTGCATGGTTCTTATATAAAAAAAGTTTAGGCCCGTCTACAACTCGGATAGTCTTTTGTGCTTGATATACGTAGGATAAACCACATGGGCCTTCAAACAAGGGTACCAGAATTCCAAGCAGTAACCAAAGACCCTTTTAGAATACATCTGGCAGTAGGACAGTAATATAGATGATCTATTACTATTTGTAATTTACTTCAAGCTTTTGTGATTTGATGATGAAAAGATGAAAAGATATATTATTATTATTCAAAATGTGTTGTAAGCTGTCTTACTGATTGAACATAGGGCTCAATGCTATCAAGCAGAGCTTTAAATAATATATAAAATATATGATTTGAATAATATGATATTTGATTTCATATTTTATATATTTAAAAACAGTTTATTATAAACAGCAAGATAATATTGTTATAATTTTTTGATAACTGGAATAATATCAAAATCACAATAGAGATCACACTATAGAAAATACTATCAAGGTATTTATGTTGTCTTTGCTGTTTCTATAGCTTTGTGATGATTTGAAAAAGAACACAACTTCTTAGATACGTTATAATAAATAATTGAAATCAAACGTAACATTGCATAACCTTTGTATAGTTAATATTTCAATGTGATATAAATATCATAGGATTCTCGAATAAACTACAATATAAGCTATAAATATGCTTTTCAGATTTTTCAAAAATGGTAAAATTGACAAAATAAATTATATATATATATATTATTTGCCGCAAATCAAAAATTAAAAAAAAAGTTTTTTCTGGATTTTTGACTAAATGATGATGATGATGATGATGACTGTGGCTTATCTCTCTAAAAATAATTGATAGACTTTTATACTTTTATCTTCCATTGCATGGTCACACGTTGACGTAAAGGGATAAATTCTATAGAAAATATTATATCTTTCAGAAAGCATGAGCTATCCTAGCCTGCGTCACAGACCAAAACATTTTTAGAACGTTTAGAACCTAACGTTCTCAAAATGTTTTGGTCTGTGACACAGGCTAGAGCTATCCGTGCTCTTTTTCTGCATTTTATATCAACGTCTGCATCATTTTTTGGGAGGAAATAATCAAAATATATATTGAAAGACTAACTGATTGAATATCTTAGCCAAAAAATAAGCTGGATAACATCAAACGATTATTCGAGTATATTTGTATATGACCTATATCCCAAAATATTAAATAACGCAGAGTAATTAATAGTAGTACTACAGTATTTAAATATTTTATGATACGAAGAAAAGACATTTATAAATCCTATTTTCTCCCAGACAATGGGAAGGAAGTTATAAATATATTGATAAATATTTTTCAAAGTTATATCTTGATAAGGAGGCCCTGATAGTAGGGAGCAAGGGAGATAATTTTTCAAACCTAGCGGGAACAATGAGAAAAATGAAATAATTTAATCCTATTTCTTGCGCAGATTAATCTTTATTTTGAAAGAGTCATAAAATATTTCAGATGTCTTGACGATTGTGATCATATTATTCAATGTCATCCCAACAATAATGGTGGAATCTGTTTTGACAGAAGTATAGTTATGAGCGAAAATCAGGGAGCATAATCAAACTTTAAACCTGGAGCAATGGAGATCGACAACAGTTGTCAGGATGATGGTTCTATATTTCAGCATTCAAAAACTGATTTCGTAGTATAAACAACAGCATTACAGGACGCTGTACCCCAGTTATCATCATCATCATCATCATCATTTATTCAGGGCCTGGTAAGCCATACTAGGCTTGTTTTCACAGGCTTCAAACATCAAAAAACACTCACCCGAAATATTCTTATAATGCGCAAACTTTTACCTAGAGTTTAATATCTGAGCACCCAGCATGCCTCCAACATGTGGAAGTTACTCCCCCAGGAAAATTATAAAATAAATAATTTCTATGTTCATTTAAAGATATTGAAATTGGTTAATGGAATGGGGTCACACGTTACTAACCATTTATTATACCATAATTAGTAATGAAGCCACGTGCGATTGAACCTATGTATCTTGCTCAAATAAAAAGTAAACAAGGTGATTCAAAAATACTGATACCTAGACTTCCCTATACAGTGTACATTGCAAGACTCTGTTGTTCATCAAAAACAAAAAAAATAAGGACATCACCCACTCCACATTATATAGATGTACGTGATTATTTTCAGATATTTATTGATATCAGAATTGATATAATATGCAATTCACAAAAACTTTATATACTATATGTGATGTTTTAACCTTTTTAACTGTTTTTTAATGACTTCAACTCAGTCTTTTTGGTTCTCATGATAAAGAAAAGGGTCTGCATGCATAATTAATTACTCTGTATCATTTATACGACTCATTTATTACTAATTCGATACGAATGATGACTCTGTTTTGATACGTCATGTCTACAGTTTATATGCGATATATATTGTTATAGTATGCTATATTCTATGCTATATTTTATGCTATAAATATAATATAGATCTTTTATATATATTAAAAATTTATTAAAAATTTATTTTATAACTATATAATAGTTCAAAGTTGTTGAATATTTTTGTTACTTTTTCTTTTTAACATAATAAAAGACGAATAATAGTCAACAACACCTTTTATAACAATATTATCACTATAGAAGTCAACAAGTATATAATTGATTTTAGAGCTCGATCGCTATACTATTTACATAATGTCCAAAGTGTCTACTAGATTGGCAATATTGATTTTTAATGAATACGGGCGTATCTCTACCAAATAAACAATGATTCACTATGGAGATTATTTAAATCAATAAAAAAAGACATGGGTACAAGAGTTATACAGAGCGCGATCCTAATGGCGCGCGGTTATTAACTGTAGAATTTCTCCATGGAAAATCAAAATTGCTTTATGGAATTTCAGTTAATAAATGACACCTTCGTGTAGTTATAAAAACATTATCTATAAGGACTTAATTATATCCATGCCTGTATGGAGTTGATTGTTTAGGCGGAGAGGTTGATAGACTAAATGTAGTTATAAAATTACAATAGATTTGTTCTTAAAAACAAACATTGTATGTGGTGTAGCGTGCAATTCATTATACGGAAAACCTACATAGTCGCGTGTCAGAGCTTCATGTAGCACGTGCAGAACGCAAGTAGTTAAATATTCGTATTTTAATATTATTAATAGGAACAAAAATTGTAAAGAAAATCTTGGACGATAATCATAACAAATTTAATGAAAGATTTATGAAAAAGTCAATACAGAAATTGAGATTTCATTAAATGTTCCGAAAGTCTCCTTTCGAATTATAGGCCCATGTCTATTGTTTACTTCTTTAGTTAGATACATATATATATATATAAAAGATCTATATTATATTTATAGCATAGAATATAGCATACTATAACAATATACATCGCATATAAACTGTAGACATGACGTATCAAAACAGAGTCATCATTCGTATCGAATTAGTAATAAATGAGTCGTATAAATGATACAGAGTAATTAATTATGCACGCAGACACTTTTCTTTATCATGAGAACAAACAAGGCTGAGTTGAAGTCATTAAAAAACAGTTAAAAAGTAAAAACATCACATATAGTATATAAAGTTTTTGTGAATTGCATTGCGGGGTATGGAGATACCTAACTGTGACGTACTATTGTTTAAAAATCAATCTGATTTACATAACAATAGATCATAGAATCTTTATAAAAACTGATTGAGTCTTTTGATACTGTCTATGTTCTAATAAAGAACCGGTTTGGTAAGCACGAAAAGAATAGTCTTAAGATTAAATTACAGTTAGTATATATATTATTATTCATTATGATTGACAATCGTAGTGATACAAATGCTGCAGAAAATTTATTATCATTTGTTAACACTGCATCTTCAAATGTTAAAACTGTATTAGCAAAGCCAGGATGTTTTAAACGAAATACGAATCACAGGAGATTTCTGCAAAAACAATTAAGACTCAATGGTCGTACAAATCAAACAGCAACAAAACGAGAAGTAACAACAAAGAAAACCATACCTATTATTACTCCATCAACAATATCAACAACAACGAAAGGAGTATTTAGTATTAATAAAGGAAGAAAATATAAAAGAACATTAAATAAAACTGATACAAATATGGAACAATCAATTACTGATACGAATTCATCAAATCTTGAATGGCCTGGTATTAATTTAACAATTTATAGTCCATTGACACAATTAACAAATAAAAATGATTTTCAACTTCATCATAATAATAATAATAATAACTTTCTTCAAGAAAATGAATCACAATTCAATACAGTTGTTGATCAGATTGTTGATAAACTTTTAACAGCAAACGCTGAACCTAGACGAAATTATGATTTTGAAATGAATAATAATAATAATCATAATAATATGACGCATTTATATAGTGGACCAACATCGCCTGCTCATTCATATACTTCATCAACAACTAATTCAGAAGAAGACGATTTACTTGGATTTTTATCTGGTGAAGAACTAATGGAATCACTCGATATCGGTGATTTATTTAGTCCTTGCGATGTTTCTGATCGGGATTTACCATCACCAGACTATTGCAATGATAATTTTGTAACAATTGCTGCAAACGATGGAATATTTCCGACTTCAAGTTTAGAATCAGTATTACAAAGACACATGTTGTAAATAGAAAATTCAAAAATGATTTATTATAATGAAAATTACAGATTTATATATAATATATTGTTAAATAGAGAAACATCATGTTTTCATTAACATATTGTGCTCAAATATATTACAAAAATAGAAAAGATTTTTTTTTATAAATATTATACACAGAAAAAGTTTTATCAATCAAACGTTATATTTATTGAAATACATATATATTCAAAATTAAAATTAAGAATTTGATTTGTTTTGGTATATATATTAGAGACCATATTCTTATAAAGAGAATAAATTTCTTATTAATCTTAAAAAATTTATAATTTCGTGAACAAATTATAACAAATATATATTTCGCAGCATGGTATATGAACTATCAAGGCTAGACTGCATATATACTAAATACCAGCGGGGTTACATTTATTTTGATTCTACTTGTTTAGAAAACACAAACGAGACACATAGGAGCTGATAAAAATTTACAGAACATTTGAATCATTATATATAAATCCAAAGTTAGATTAAAAACAACATTTGGTCGAAATAAACAGGGAGAAAGATATATCATTTTAAAATCAATTTCACCATCATAAATAATTAAGTGGTTTTATTATAATTTCGTTATTCGTGGCTTGACTATATAGTTTTTTAATCCATACACTATCATGCAAAGGGTCTTACAAAAACGCTACCATTTTATATTAGCGGGTGTCCCCTATATATCTTTTAGAGAACATTTTGAAGCGCATGAAATCAACAACATTAAAATAATTAAATTCAATCATTTGTAAAATAATTATTTGTATTACATAAATAAAATTATATATATTGACTACATATACATATAAATATAGAGAGAGAGGGTATCATTTTGTTGTGTGTTTTTTTTAAATTATAATAATAGCAAGTGTTTCTCTTCAAAATAGGATCTGATCATTTAAATCGGTTCGAAATCTTGTTATCAGATTGAAATCAGACTAAAGAAGCCTAAAGAAGCGATGGTGAGATTTATTATCAGTTGTTAAAAAACAATACGACAGAGCTACATGAGGCCTGACGTAACTGATTAGAGGTATATTCACGCACGTTAAATCAGAATCTATATGATCGATTATATAATTATATATTAAATCAAATAATATGTGAGCAGTCAACAGACAAAAGCAAATTTAAAGCCATGTTGAAACATTGGAACACAAGCTTCTTTTTATTCCATTATTGACTAATCAGTTCTTTTTTTCTGAATTATAACTTTATATAAGCAGAAAATCTTTGTGCTACAACTCAAAAACCTTTTTTGAAGTAGATCAATTTTACTGGATATAAACCTAATACTACTGACACTAAAACCATGAAAAAAAATCGTGAAGATTCACAGATTTTTCATGGCATTTTCACATTTTAATAACTTGAATATGCATGTTTTCATGCTTTTCAAACTTTTTATGGCTTAAACAATGTGTGGGTCTCATTTCTTACATTTGCATGGTGCTTATGGCATTTTCATGATTTTGGCGTTACTAGTGTTAAGGAGATGTAGAAAATAGATCTACGCTATAGATCATATACTGTTAGATCAAAGCATGCAACGTTCAATATAAAGATATTACAATACAGTATAAAGAAATATTGCAATGAAATACTCAAAACTTATATGATCTAATATAAAATGAGAGTCAAAAATGAAACATTCTAGATTTCCGCAACTTCAAGTTTCACACCAGAAGGTGATCATCAGGCCATTTATTTCAACGAGAATGCTCTCATTAATTTCATTGAGCACTATACCAAGAACTTGTGTGGAACAATCCCACTATTAATATTATTGTATTATTATTATTATTATGATCTAATATACATAGTACATATATAACTTTCATACGTATAGAGACATAGAGACAAAAAAGTATATAAAAGATTTATAATATGAGACAACGATGAGGCAAAGTCTCTTTCCGTTACTCAGAGTTTCACGCATTTAATTGCGATATTCAGACGGTAATTCATATTATATAAGCACTTTACATTATATGTGTATCTGAGTTTTCACTCTATAACTAATGTTTTTAATTTATTACAATAACTGATATATAATGATTTTAACCTGACAAGCAATCTGATTCTAAAAGTCTATTGTTTTAAAAGATACATTTTACTTCAAGTCTTAATGCGTATATATATTAATGAATAAAATCAAAAACCTGCTAAGAATATATCTGTTGTCGGTATATGCAAAGTTATTTTCTACTGAAATTCATATTCTTTCTATAAATGCTCTGATTAATTTCATTGAGCACTATACCAAGAACTGATGTAGAACAATCCTACACTATTAATATTATTATTATTATTATTATTATTATTATTATTATTATTATTATTATTATTATTATTATTATTATTATTATTATTATTATTATTATTATTATTATTATTATTATTATTATTATTATTATTATTATTATTATTATTATTATTATTATTATTATTATTATTATTATTATTATTATTATTATTATTATTATTATTATTATTATTATTATTATTATTATTATTATTATTATTATTATTATTATTATTATTATTATTATTATTATTATTATTATTATTATTATTATTATTATTATTATTATTATTATTATTATTATTATTATTATTATTATTATTATTATTATTATTATTATTATTATTATTATTATTATTATTATTATTATTATTATTATTATTATTATTATTATTATTATTATTATTATTATTATTATTATTATTATTATTATTATTATTATTATTATTATTATTATTATTATTATTATTATTATTATTATTATTATTATTATTATTATTATTATTATTATTATTATTATTATCATTATTATAATTGAGAATTTAGCACTATTATGACAATTAATGTTCAATCGCTCGAAGAAGTAAATAATTAAATGTAATTTTTGAATATAGGAAAGATTTATAGGCTAGAAATTTATTTTAGATAATTATACTGCATAATTTGTTAATTCATTCATTTTAATTTCAATTGTAAAAAGAAAACATTTAAAACAAAATTTTATATGATTATAATAAAAATTGTCAAACATGGATAAAAGGGGTAAAAAAATCGATTTCATCATCTTCATTATAATCATCAGACTGTGTTGAAATTAAAAAGAGGTATTGGTATACCACGGTACTTATTGACAAGCTGCAAATGATAGTCTGGCTTCACCAAATATTCATTCTATGTTCATAGCAGAGCTGGTGTATACGGGAATGAACATTTTTAGACTCCGAATCTTGAAATATATTCCTGATAGAGGAGCACGATCAATCCGAGTCCGACACCGGACATGTAAAACAAATAAATTCCAACTCCGGGTTAATATATTTCATACAACAATAACTCCAGTGAAAAGTCTAGAAATTTAATCTAGTCTATAATCAGCGAACACAAAATGTTCAATTAAAATGAAAGTAACTTGATAGAATAATGAAATGAAAATGATCTGAAATACATGCCCGCAATTTAAGTTCTATGCAGGATTATACAGATGATTGTCAAAGTAGATGTGTATTTTTTGAAATTACAAAAATAGTATCCTTGAGTAAGGCTCTGACTGTTACAGCTCACTCAATTGCGGTTCCTGATTAAATATGGAAAATCCTACTGCAATCGAGAGTTTGATTCCTGCTCCAGTAAACGTCTGCCTGATAGTTAATCGGGAGTTAATCGTCCGTCCCCATCTGGACGAGCAAAGCAGATTACCAAGAAAACAATTTTAAATAATAATTGCTCATATATAGAAAGGATTAAGTCACAAGTCACGAGGTCACAAAGTTCCATGTCTCGTATACAATTCATGAATCAAATACAAACTAGATTTTTATTTGATATTTAAATAAAAATATCAAAATAAAATGATATACGTATCAACTTCGATTTTTGGAATCCGGTTAAAAAGTATGCTGATGATAAACACTCCCAATCGAATATTTACGTTGATGATAAATAATAGAATATAAATTTTAATGACGTCACAGATGTGACGCGTGGATTTTGCATGTTTTGCACACCAACTGCAAAACAAGGATGTAATCGAATATGAAAATCTATAGATGATATTTCTACCTCTACGGGGGTGGCACGCCAAAGTAAACTACGTATAGTAACAAACGTTATCATTTTAACACGTTGCCGAAGGCTTCTGATAATCTAAATATATACCTTTGTCGTTATCAAAATATGACACTGTAGAAGTGACCGCCTTTTCTCGGACATACCCGGCAAGTAGCTGTCGGTAGAATTGTTCAAAAAGTAGCGAAAAACATGTGTTAAGTTACACGGGATCTACCGAACAAGATATATTTTAGCTTCGTCTTCACTGCTCGTATTTTACATCCTGGATTCGGAAAAATTGCTTATATAGCAGCGAAAACCATGCTCAAAGTTACACGGGATCTACAGAACAAGAAATATTTTGTTTAAAAGATTTGCTTCTACCGAACAAGAAATATTTCGGCTCTTTACTGCTCATATTTTACACCTCATAAGTGTCGATATAATTGCTCAAAAAGTAGCGTAAAAAATGCTCGAAGTTACACGGAATCTAACGAACGAGAAATATTTTCTTCAGATCATTTTCTTCTACCGAACAAGAAATATTTCAGATTCGTCTTTATCTGCTCGTATTTACAGCCTGGATGTCGGTAAAATCATGGTAAGATTGGCACAAAAAGTAGCGAAAAACATGCTCGAAGTTACATGGGATCTACCGAACAAGAAATATTTTAGATTCGTCTTTACTGCTCGTATTTACAGCCTGGATGTCGGTAAAATCATGGTAAAATTGGCACAAAAAGTAGCGTAAAAAATGCTCGAAGTTACACGGAATCTAACGAACGAGAAATATTTTCTTCAGATCATTTTCTTCTACCGAACAAGAAATATTTCAGATTCGTCTTTATCTGCTCGTATTTACAGCCTGGATGTCGGTAAAATCATGGTAAGATTGGCACAAAAAGTAGCGAAAAACATGCTCGAAGTTACATGGGATCTACCGAACAAGAAATATTTTAGATTCGTCTTTACTGCTCGTATTTACAGCCTGGATGTCGGTAAAATCATGGTAAAATTGGCACAAAAAGTAGCGAAAAACATGCTCGAAGTTACACGGGATCTACCGAACAAGAAATATTTTCTTCAGACGATTTGCTTCTACAGCACGTAATTTATCTATAGGATTTTTTACCGTATATAATCTCAAAATCCTCTTATATTTCCATAAAGAAGCATCAATGTGGGTAAAACATTTAATAAAAGAATTATACATTAAAGGTGTTTTATCATACATCGAATTGTTCGCGAACATCAATTTGTATAATCCAAATCTCTGTGAGCCATGAGGGTATAGTTATTTCGGGGGAAGATTAAATATTGAATATATTAGAAGATTAAATATTGAATATATTAGAAGATGAAATTAGAATTAATCATGAGTTATAGGAGCTTATAGCTAATACCGGAAAGGTTATTATATGATTAATTAACCTAAAATATCATATTATTAATTAACCTAAAATACTTTTAGCTGACGAATACAGGTTCTGCCGACAAAAGGTTTTGTTCTACTGGAATCCCGGAGGGCTATAATTCAATACTACTGTATTGGTATACGATGGGGAAGTGGAAATATTAAGAGTACCTTATTCAAAATTTTGAAGAAAAACATTAGGGTTTCTTTGCCATGAACATTTTTTGAGGTGTAATTTTTTTTAAAAGTTTATTTTTTGTTTTAAAAATTATTTAGGGAAGTTATGTTCTTTTTAAAATATTATATTTGGGGTATCTTTTTAATGACAAGATAATTTTTAACATGTTGTTGCAAATAGAACAGTTGTAATTTGGCCTCGATGTGATTTCTGATATTTCTTTTTCAAATAACGGTTAGCGACGAAAATGTAAAAGTAGTGGTTGGCGAAAAAGTTAACAATGATGTCGAAACGTTTTTATCAATCACTACCTACATGGTTTTTTGTCGCTAACCTTCACTTTAAAATGTTTTATAAAACACTATATAGAAGGAAGCTTTAAATCAATGTGATTTTTATGTAATAGTACTTCATTCTGTTGCACAAAAAGAAATGAAATAATTCAATGGTGCCTAAAGCCCCGGCCAAATGACTTTCTATTTCGCCAACATTCATGAATTCAAAAAATCCAATGAATGTTGGAGTAAGTAAAAAGTCATTTGGCCACCCTCAAGATGTTGGCGAAAAACTCAAAAACACGTTGGATTAAATCCTATGAATGTTGGCGAAATAAAAAAGTCTTTTGGCAGGGGCTTAACAAGAATACATTCAATGGCTGCAACCAAACACTGAAACATCACAGAAAAATAAATAAGAAATAAACTTGGAAAAAGGAAAAGCTAATATAAAAAATTATAAAATAAAAGTGTAAATTATAAGCAATATTGTGTATCAAATCATATGCACATACGCGGTATAATACATTTATCATATATCTTTTAAATAATTTGAAAAATTACAGTAAGTTGTTTTGAAATTAATATATTATTTATCAGGAAATATAGATGATTTAAATTTTGAATCATTAACTTTTACTTTAAAATGCTTTTTTTAATTTTTTGCTCAAAACTTTAAATACTGTATTCTAATAAAAAGTGTTTTTATTAAAAAAATTTAAAAAACATTATTTTACAATAAATCACTCGATCGACGTACAAAAGATTTACAAGAAATCTTTCAACGATACAACGCATTGAATTTAAAATGGTTATCTATAATATGGAGATATCACAGACATTATGTTAATCAGAAGTCAGTGTGGTGTGCCTTTTATGATTTTATAACGTGGTATAATAATGAAGATAGCAAGCAACATATATAATTGAAAAGAATCTATATTATGCAAGCATGGGATATACAAAATACCACGTATACAGAAATATTTCATTCAAGACGCCATTATCTATAGGTAAAAAGATAACTTTCTATCGATACTAAGACAAATTCTACAAAGAAAAACTGTATAATCATGTTGCTTTGTTTGCTATTCACTGGGACATCTTGCTAAAATTCTAAATTAAAATTAAATTAAATTAAATTCAAAAATTAAACTAAAATTAAATTCAAACTAGCTCCTCCTTTGCTTTCCGACTTTTTCCAACTGCCGTATTCCACCAGAACAAGATCTCGCGCCCACAATGACATTTACATCAAGTCGAGCCATCGTCATTCATTTCAAGATGCTGGTGCGCATAAGTGGAACGATCTACCGTCTGCAATGAAGGAAGTCCAAAGCAGGCCTACTTTCAAACGTCTCCTTGAGAAGCACTTACGTTCTTAATATACTTTATACTTACCACTCTTTCCTGTTATTTATACCTTTGTTTTACTTAATGTCTGTTTTCCTGTTAACTTAGCTATGTATCAGTCCTTTGAAAAAAAGTTATGTATAACTTGAAGGTTCTGAATAAATGATGATGATGATGATGATGATGAAAATAATGTTTTGTTGTGAGTGGCCGAACTTGGCGAACTTGGCGACATTTGACAATTTAGCGCGAATAGTATTCGAATGTATACGGTTCACCGCTTGGGTGGAGTTTAATACCGTATATCCGTCAAAATGATCAAAAAGTCATAATGTTTAAGTTGCAATTACAAAATGACTTATTAATCTTGTACGTCAATAAATCCACGTGTACAAAATGACAAAAAAAGCAGACAAAACATTAAAGATAACAGTAGATCAAAAATGACTTAGGATTTAAGCCCTATTCAATATTATTTTAATTATATAGCTAAAATGTTTCTTAATTACGATAGTAATAAATTGTTTAGAAATGTATCATTTGTGAGTATATTTGATTGCAAACATGAAATACTGTATGGAAAAATGGCATCTGTAAACAAGTTATTGTAAATCCTATCAGATATTCTCAGAATGGAATGATGATGATGATGATGACGACGATCAGTCAATACAAGCGCGTCATCATCATCATTTATTCAGAAAACTTATATGTTTTACAATAACTTATTTCACAGGACTGATTTACGTAATAAACTAGGGAATAAAGCACGTGGATTGGACAAAATCCATTATTAAAATCCTTATAAAATATAAATTTGATTATAATTTAGTTTATGTAAATAGTCTATAAACTTGTCAAAAATACATATATATTTTCAAATAAATAAATGTTTTGTTGTATATCAATCTAATTTGTTTGTAATTCTATTAGAATATTTCTAGTCCATGAATTTAGTAAACTTCATATATTCATATGTTATATTTTGAATCTAAATCTCTGTAAACGAATATTATACATACATGGTACATTGGTACAAGACATAAAACTGTTTGCATGAATGGAAAGAGTACTTGGTAAATAATGATTTAATATTATTTAATCTATTTTGCATTTAAATATAACTTATAGGCTTACAGCAAAGTAGACACTTGAGGAACGTGTAAATAATACTTAGTAGATATAAAAAACATGAATTATTAGTCCACATTTAAACAAATAAAAATTGATTAATTGGTTTCTCAAAGTTCTTAGTTACGGTTAATTCATTTATTTTGATATACTTTAATTAATTTACTATTGCACGTGGGAGTCTGACTCAGACAGGATTATCCGGAATTTAAAATTAACCGGATTGTATTATTTTTACATTTTCGTCGGAGCACAGTTCGGATTCAGGCTATTCTATTGTGACGTTTTTCGGATTCGGAGACTAAAACTTCTGACTGCTTAAATCTACTATCTTGTCTCACACTATATACACGTACTGTTTATAAGAAACTTAGTACAAAGACTTTGCAGCTTTTAAGAAACTTATTTAAAATCAAAACGTTTCAAAACGAAAGACATATTTTATTTCAGTTGACTTATTATCATATACGAAAGTGTCAAAATGGCAATATTTCCATTCAAAACTATAAATTTGTGCTTAAAATAAGAAAATATAACAAGCAAATTTGTTCTAGGGTAGGAATATTTGCTTCCTATGTAGACAAGTACATTTATTCTTATTTCAAGCAAAATTCCACGTATTCCAATAATTTTTTTCTTAATTTAAGCACGCGGATCTCCTGTGGTGGTTTGATGAACTGTTTGTTTTTCTGTTTGATAAAACTTTTTTTCCACACAATAAAAATCGATGATGGAAATATTATTATTGGTCAATTCTCGTTACTTCAGCAACCAAGCACATGTTGCGTACAGTCATACACATACTTAAAAGTCGTTATTATTAAACAGTCAATTCCAGAAGTTGTTTGATAAATAGGTACTTAAATTGAACTCTATCATGTTAATTAAAGATAAGAAGAAAAACATTTCTCATGAATTCAAATAATTTCAAAAACACATTTTATAAAAATATTGATGAATAGATATTGATTTTGGCGTCAAAAGACCTATGCGAAAATCCCGGAGAGCGGTTTGCATTCAAGAACTTAATATTTATGCCAGTAAGCTTAATTGCTGTAGCTTAAGCTTGCCTTAAGAGCTATGCTTAATGCATTAATTGACTTACTTATAATTAAATACTAACTACTATTTCTCCATGTGAATATTGTCATGCTACAGCTAACTTGTACGCACTTGAATAGGAATGGACTTGATGTCTTTATATTATTTCTTGATTTTGTAAAGTAAAAAATAGAAACAATCATAGCTGCCTGTACTGCAATGTACACGGGAGTAGGGCAACTCCCTAAACTACATTGAGGTAAGCACTGTTAGATAAATCTACGCATTGGAAAAAGTTCCACAAAAAAAAAAAATAACACTATGAAAAATGTCCTGCAAATACTGCTGCATCTTAATTTTATCACTATTTTCGGTCTATTTGCTTGAATTTCATGCGGGTACGTTTTAGCAAAATATTGGCAACATACTTTGGAAATTTGAAACTTCGATTCAGTTTTATATATAGAATGTTGGATTCTTTATAATTTCGAAAAATAAATAGTAAAGTTTCTTTAAATGTACTTGAATAAAATATACATGAATATAGTGGCATGTCTGGTTTCTAACTCAATGAAATTTAAGGACGGAGGTGTGCCAATTTGAATTCATATATTGGCATGGGGATTACACCCCAAATAGTTTTTATCGACGCATATTTGAAAATTGATTACACTTTCGTGGGTTTACATCAACCTTTTTTGCTCATCGAAAAGCAATACCTCAAATATTTTGAAAATTTTGAAATAGATACCCCAAACATTTTCGAAGACCAATAGATACACCAAACATTTTCGAGACCAATAGATACACCAAACATTTTCGAGACCAATAGATATACCAAACATTTTCGACATCAATAGATACACCAAACATTTTCGAGACCAATAGAGATACACCAAATATTTTCGAGACCAATAGATACACCAAACATTTTCGAGACCAATAGATACACCAAACATTTTCGAGACCAATAGAGATACCCCAAACATTTTCGAAGACCAATAGATACACCAAACATTTTCGAGATCAATAGGTACACCAAACATTTTCGAGACCAACAGATACACGAAACATTTTCGAGACCAAACAAAACCATGAAAAGGTACCCTCAATAATTTGCACGTCCCTGTACACCAACCATTTGAATAGTTAGCCCTGGGTTAGTCATCAAATTATTTGAAATGTAGATCAATTATCAATGGATACAACAACATGAAAGTAGCATCTATAAAGCATATTTTCAGAAATTAAAAATAATGAACTGTTGCATTTTGCATTTTGCAATTTGTAATAGGATACATAAGCATAAATAACATGCATATTATCATCACAACAAATTAACAATTTAAATAAAATAAATTAACTGTAACGTAAACTTGGAAATCTAGCTTTTATAATAAAAGTGTTTTTGAAATAATTGTATCGTGTAAAGTGTGTCGTTGTCTATGGCTTCCGTCACTACTAACTCCAAAACAATGAAATACCATGAAAGTGTCGTGAAAACACCATGAAAATGTTAAAAAGTGAAAACCACAAATTTTTAAACCATGAAAAATTCATATTCACGATATTAAAATGTGAAAATACCTTGAAATGCCATGAAAACGCAATCAAATTTCACGATTTTTCGTGGTTTTGGTGTGAGTAGTGCGTGCAGGATTTAAGATCATATAATGCCATTAGAAAGACTACCAAGCAATATTTAAAAATATAAGCCCTTCCCACTTACAAAACAACAAACAAATGTTTATGTATTAGCTGCAACGATGCCTGATTATAATCATATTTTCAATTCAAGGGCGGTCTTTCAACGTAAGATTAACATGTGTTAGACAATGGAGATACAGTATAGCAAACTAGCTATATATATAAACAAGGTATTATTTTAGCTGCAATAATATCTAGAAAAAATTATTAAAAATCTCTACATTATTTTTATACATAGTATATATGTAGATAATGTTTATCAAATTAAAATAATGCATTTTTTTAAATAAAATATTTGCATGATGATGAAGATTGGAAATGAGTAATCGAAACGTCAAGCATATTTAATTAATCATTCGTGCATGACATTTTGATGAAATTAGCAACTATATTATATATAGACCAATCGTTAGGGTCCGACAAAAGTAGGAATCATGTTATCCTAGATTCTAAAAGGCTAGAGCAAATTCAGGAGAATACAGATGTTTTTAATGATGTACAGGTCAAACATCAACAAAAAAGTTTATATAAGAAAATGTTGAAATGCCTCTAGGATTCCAGAAGGATAAACCTTTTGTCGGACCCTGCCAATTGTACATAATCACTTAAAATGTGTACTGTAGCAATGTATTGTTTGTAAAACACTCACTAGGCATCATGATAGCAAGATTATATCAATTCAAATACCAATTAACAAGTCAAGTCAAAAACTGTAATATACGTATACATCCCTATAAATATCGTCAGACAGTAAAGCGCAACTGCTTTTAAATTCGGGAGACTATTTATGGTATGTTACAGAGGTGTACTGAGTCAGAATTTTCAGAATTCGAATCCAAAAAATGTTCTTATAGAAATGTTTGACTCCGAATGAATCTGGCTTCGAAAATGTGAGAAAAATAGATTCTGACTCCTGCTCCGAAATATTTCAGATAAACTCACGTAAAAAGTTTGAAAATGGATTAATTTATCACTCCCAAATTAAGCAAACATATAAAGGTACAAAATAAATTAACATATTCTGAAATCCCTAGCCAATCCAACCTCTATATACAATTTTCAACTACCAGGACTGCATACTGAAATTCCTGCTCCTGACTGGCAAAAAATTCATCACACTCCGGCTCCGGTTGAAACCTGGATACGCCGATACCTCTGATGCGTTGTGTTCAGGTTAAAGAAATGTTACAATGATATACAAAGTGTAGTACTGAGGTAGAATCGAACCATGGAGAAAAATAATACACAGAAAATATTTGTGCTTGAAATTAGTCAATATTTTCTCAAAATGAATACATTTCTACTTGAAACAAGAATATACAGATTTCAAGTAGCTGAAGCTATAATTATGAAGAAATGGTGACAAGGATTAATTAGTTTGAACGCGTCCGCCAAAAGTCTGAAAATTCTCATGTCTGAATAGTCGACGTCATCTCGTAAGTATGGAAATCTCTCCGCCCTCATGTCAACAAACTGGCGAGTAAGAATCCATAGACATTACGTTTAGCAATTACATGAATGCCTCATGCAAGCTATAGGTACAATGTACAAGCACGTACCGAACGACAATGTTCCACGTGATTATCCGCATAATCAATGATTGAGAAAGGTGAAATTGAATAAAATCGCAGTTTTGATTTCGCTTCCAAATCGATACAATCTCTTATCTCAGAAGTTAAAAAAGATAACAATGCTTTCATTGGAAAGTTAATTTAAAAACAAAACAATTAACGTCATGGGTATACCTAGTAAAGTACAATTATAATACTATAAATAAATGCAAAAAATGTTAAATAGTCGTGCGTTTGTGGCATCGAGCACTAATAATACTTTTATTCTTATATTACTTTTGTATACCTGAGAGGACTTGTACTAAAAATGTACGAAATAACGCTATGAGATAAAGTATTCAGACTTATTTAACCTGCAAGTAGACTCAAGCTCCCCAGACTTAAACTCAGAATGAGACCCTTCATTTAGGTCTACAAGGAGGCTATAGATACATTCCGAGAATGAATCTGGGAATGAGAAGCCTGCTTGAAGATTAAATATCTCATTTAAGACAAATGACTAGATAATAATATAATAATAATATAATATTAAATTTTCAATCATATATAATTGTGATTAATAGTCACGTAGTAAGCGCAAGTGCATGTTTATTTGATAGATATTCAAGATTTCAATCTGCTGGACACACGCTGGGAGTTATACTTATCAGAAAATATATTGTTGGTTTACTAGGAGTGGATCAATATCAAAATAGTAAATATACCTTCACTAACCTCATCCTTGATCGTTTTAGCAGTAAACCAACTTGAGCTAATCCCTTTTGACCGTGCCAAAGCAACCATAATTTTTCGATTGCATAGATCAATCATACTCTCAGCATCGGTAGCATTAGCTGAAAAACATCCCAAAATTCAATTATATATCTCACAATCCCTTTGATGCATTTATGATTTATTAGTCAAAGCATAATATAACCTGTATTTAACAGACAGTAATTACACGATAGATAGATAGATAGATACAATTGTATATACATTGACCACTAAAGACAGGTGGTCTCATATAGGGTGGTCGCATAGAATATTTGTGTTTTAGAAATTATTGACGTGAGCAATGTGCACAGGACAGAGGTGTACGGAGTCATAATGTTCGGACTCCGAATCCGAAAAATGTCTTTATAGAAGCGTTTGATTACGATTCCAGTTCCGGAAATGTAAGAAAAATAAACTCCAACTCCGATTCCTGATCCAAAATATTTCAGACAAACTCACGTAAAAAGTCAGAAAACGGATTTTAATTTGTATGCCTTTCTGTATGTCACAATATGTAGCAGCCAGACATGTACATTGGTTGTTAAGATAGATGGTCTTGTATTGGGTTGCTATAACATTATATTTATCTTCTGTTAATTCTTGATGTGACCAATGTAGACAGGTGCTCACTAAATAGAGGTGATTTTGATTCGAAGTAGCAGTATTGAAAGCATGTATGTGATAACTTACCTAACTCTAACCGCATTGATGCAAGCATTGAAAGTCCAAAGTTATGCAAATTATTGTTGTCAGAGTTTGCTAACCAAATAAATGATTTTGGGAATGGGGTTTGATAAAACCATTGTCGTTTAGAATCTAGAATAAGGAAACGATGAAGTAGATGAAAAGTTAAGAATCATACACGCAAATAAGTTTTATTTCTAGGGAACGATTTAGCATAAAAAATGTTTGAGGTATACATGTTGACATTTTAACCAATTATATTTTTTATGATTATTTTTATGGTCCTCATGCTAAAGTTCTATTTGAACTACCTCGTCAAAGCGCAATGGAAGCTACCCCTTTGAAAAAAATCCATGAGTTCATGAACAATTAACAATCTTCATAAACAGTTCATGATCTTTTTTTGTGAGTTCATGAACAGTTCATGAACAGTCACGAAGAGTTCATGAACAGTTCATGAATAGTCACGAAGAGTTCATGAAGAGTTCATGAATAATCACGAAGAGTTCATGAACAGTTCCTGGATAGTCACAAAGAGTTCATGAAGAGTTCATGAATAATCACGAAGAGTTCATGAACAGTTCATGAATAGTCACGAAGAGTTCATGAACACAGGTTATATCAGAGAATATATTTTATTGGGACATGAAGGATATCAATTATCAAAATTATTCAAGAATAAATATTACTGAAATATTTCGTTTACATTCAATTGCAACGGCTTTGTTTGGAAATATTAAATAGATGACTTTTATTACAAATTTCCATCATCAGACGTGAATTGTTGTTTAAAAAAATTGTGCCTTGCAAGATTGCATGGAAATATGATCTGGACATATTTCTGGAAAGGATGGGACATTTACAAAAGCTGCTAATACAAAAATTATGAAATCATTGATAAAAATTGCACAAAAAGAGTTTAAGAGATGGCATTAAAGTGTGAATAAACCCCCAGACTATCTTTACATATGTAGTAGAACTCGACGTGAAAAAAACAATGGCGTAATTTTTTTTTCGATCTGAAAATTATTTCTTGGTGAAAAACGCCTTCAAAGTGGTGTTTTGACCCAAATGTCGCTGAGAAAAAAAAGAGATTGGATCTAGCTTTATCTAACAGACTTAAGAGTGGGCTGATCACGCGACGTTGTATTTGAGGTGATCTAGCTCCAAGAAGTCACACAAAAAATTTTTCTGACAAGGCTGAGCCATGAACAAACATATAAACTCGCGAATTACGTAAAAAAGATACAATTTGTGATTTCAGGAGCAGAATAAAATCTATTGAAACGCTCAGTCGAAATAATTTCTCGTAGCGTCATTAAGCGCGATGAATCTGATATAGATTGCGGATTAACACAAATGTCAGGCGGTGCGAGTGTTCCTTTGTGACTAGTCTAGTGACACATATTAGTTACGTATTCTGTGTGACTGCAGTACTTCTCAAATCTTAATTAGTAGACACGTGCCCTTCGAAATAGCTTCATCCTACGCTATATAAGTTATAGCTATTTTTAACTCTATCTACAAGTTGTTCTTGAGTAAATTTTTCTACAAGATATCCTTTTCATGATCTAGGTGTGAATGTAGCCTGACTCGATTTGCACAGTCATGCACAGACGACTTTTCCCGAGATAGATGGTACTGCAAAGTATTAATTGTACTTTTTCGGATTTATTTAAGTATTACTAAATTATTAAATAGACATTTTTCAACTATCATTTCAACGTTTAAGTTTGAAATTGATGTTCGTCTAGTAAAACTTAAACCATGTAATCGTATAGTTTAAATACGACTGTAGATAGATATATTATACTTAATAGTCTAACAAAGTCTTCATCATTCATTCACCAAGCATTCAATTATTATAAAACCATCGAAAATTCTTCAGTACATTACACTGTAAATTCTATAAAATATCTTGCTAGCCGTTGAGAACGCCGGTTCGCTTTTCGGAAAATAGTACAAAAATGATACGAGGGCTTGGACGTTCTTATTCAAGTTTACAACCATATACTAGAGCTACAGTAATGCATATTCTATCACTTTTCTGTTTTGCAGTATATCTTTATTGCATAAATTGTTACCCTCTCCATCAACGTTATCTGATTAACAAAATTAGGGTTTTGCAATGTGAAGTCTCGTTCCTGATTATACATACGTGACCAATTTTTTTACCATAACTAGCTAGTATTCATTCATTTTGCTAGAAAGTAGAACATGTTAGCATCATGTCACAATCCGTAGTTTATAGGATGCGGTAATACAGTGGCAGAAGCTACTTTGCACAAAATACCTTTCTACAGAGACGATAAATCAGATGGACAGATTTCGTTTCTGTGAAAAGACGACTATAAACCAACGGTCATTTTGCTTTTTACCCTCAAAAGAATACTCCATTTTCAGTTCAGACATATGCTTACAACAATAAATTCTACTTAGCTAGCTATTGTGGTCACCAGAGAATCTTTTGATATGTGTTAAATATGTGTGAGAATGATATGTCAAAATATAATCTGTATAACGCGCGCTACGAATGAAACATTTGCTGGATTTTATTTTCTTCAAATTCGTGAACTTTAAAATCATTAAATCATCTGGAATTTTGCTACTCTTGAGTTTATATGTTCTTCCTTACCTCAGTTTTGTGGGAGAGAGAAATAGATTGCCGTTACAGAGCTACGCCATCTCAAACAAAACATCGCGTGATTAATCCGATCTAAAGTCTATTAGAAAAACCGCACGACTTGTGACTTTGTCGTCATAAAGCTAGATCCAATCCCTTTTTTTTCCTCAGCGACATTTGGGTCAAAACACCACTTCGAAGGCTTTTTTCACCAAGAAATAATTTCCAGATCGAAAAACAAATTACGCCATTGTTTTTTCACGTCGGGTTCTACTACATATGTAAAGATAGTCTGGGGGTTTATTCCCGCTTTAAGTGTTGATTAAACTCTTCATGAGCTGCTAAACAATTTACTATTTTTGTTTGTTGCTATTTTAGCTATTCATGAACTGCATTTTCAGGGTCCAACAAAAGTAGGAATTCTGAATTCTAGATTCCAAAAGGTTAAAGCAAAATCAGAAGAAAACTGATATTTTAATGATTTATTGGTCAAACATCAACAAAAAAATTTAGAAGAAAATTGATCGTTTTAATGATTTATTGGTCAAACATCAACGAAAAAATTTAGAAGAAAATTGATCGTTTTAATGATTTATTGGTCAAACATCAACAAAAAAATTCAGAAGAAATGTTGAAATGCCTCTAGGATTTCAGAAGGGTGAGCCCAGGATCTGACAAAAGGTTCAGTCTTCTAGAATCCTAGAAGTAATGCAACCTATTCTTCTGAAACTTTTTGTTGATGTTTGATCAATAAATCATTCAAAAACCATTTTTCTTCTGAATTTTCTCTAACCTTCTGGAATCTAGGATTCCAGGTTTCCTACTTTTGTCAGACCCTGGCTGAACCTTTTGTCAGACGGTGTGCATTGTCAAAACCTTGCTAATCGTTAATTTCAGGACCATAGACATCTACGATAGGCAACAGTGTGCATAATAAGAATCTGAATGAGGATACTTACAGATGTCAACATTAGACTTGCAAACTACTTCAAATTTATTGGTCAGACAATCAATTCTAGAATGAACAGCACCTAGACAAAAGAAGAAAGCAATACAGTGAAACCTGTATATAACAGCCAGCTACTAGAGGTAGATAAATTGACCACTATAGACAGGTGGCCTTTATATGCAGGTTTGAATCAATAGAAAATACTATTCAATAAATTGCAAGAGTTGCCACTATAGAAAGGTGGCCGCTGAATAGAAGTGACCGTTATAGCAGGTCTGACTGTATTCAGAATTGATACTGGTCAATATATCCTTCTTTCAACTTTCAAGGATCTCGAAGATGCATTGGATTTTCTTCCCATCATTCTGTTATTTTATTTCGACCACTTTGAAAGGATGCAATTACTTTTAGCTAGCAGCATTTGTATATCAGTAGGTAACAATACAGGTATGAATTCTATCCGCGGGATTAATTTGCATGAGTAGATTATTCTAATAGAGCAGTTTGCAAGAGGTTGCAGGGCTAGTACAATTCAATTTGAAAAATACACAAGGGTAAATATCCAGAATAGAAAGAGAAACCATATTATGACTGTTTATAATCTATTTGAAAAAATTATTCATCATCATCATCATCATCATCATCACTATAAGTTCATAAACAGTTTATGAACAGCCAAGAACAGTTCATGACCACTTTGTGTTGGTTCATGAATCGTTTATGAACAACCATGAATAGTTCATGAACCGTTTGTGTGGGCTCATAAACAGTTTATAAACAGCCATGAACAGTTTGTGAACATTTTATGAACACCCATGAACAGTTCATGAACATTTTTTGTGGGTTCATAAACAGTTTATGAACAGCCATGAACAGTTCATGAACATTTTGTGTGGGTTCATGTACAGTTGATGAACAGCCATGAAAAGTTCATGAACAGGTTCATGAACTAGTACATAAACGTGAATTTGTCCAAAAGTTTAGGAACACCACAAGAGTACTTCATGGGCGTTTGGACAATTTCACATTCATGAACTGAAGAACTATTTTTAAAAGGGAACTTCAAGAATACAATCAAACGTGAATATAACAGTCAGCTATATGAAGTAGATAATTGACCGCTATATGCAGGCCGTCTTTACATACAGAGTTGATTCAATAGGACGATGGTAAGGTAGACCCGGGTAGACCAACTAGTAAATTGAGTCCTCCAGTCTTGAGTCAAGCTACATCGTTGTCAACCAATTAGAACACGGCTCATACTTCACCGACGATGGCAAAATATAAAGTCAGGTTGCCGGCACATTAATAATTTTGATAAAATAGAACTATTTTCATTTATACCTTCAATCCATTCCAAATATGTATTGACTGATTTATGTGATTCTGTTAATGGAAATCCTGACCATTTCAATGCAGCAAGACTCCTACAAAAATATGCCAGTAGGATAATTAATCATAATGCAGGAACAGATTTTAGTAATAACTGGAATGACCCCCCTCGGTTAACAACTCAATTTAGCTATCTGTACTGTTCATGTGATGTAAACATTTGATGAACGTAAAATGATATTTTTTCACAGGTAAATAGAAATAACAAGAAAGTGCATGGCTGACTCGCATAAATATCCTAATATAGATACAGTGAAGCCTGTATGTAACAGCCAGCTACGAGAGGTAGATAAATTGACCACTATAGACAGGTGACCCTTGTAGACAGGTTTGGTTTAATAGAAAGTACTATTTTAGACATTGCAAGAGTGACCACTATAGACAGGTGGCCGCTCTATAGGGGTGACCATTATAACAGGTTTGACTGTAACCATGACTTCAATCATAAATAGTTAGTATTTCATTTTGAACATTCGCCTTAATTCAAGTATGTTTCATGAACCACAAGATTATAGTTGATGGCCATCCAAATGATTAATGGTTCTTAACTTATTCTTATAGTACTTCTTTGACTTGCTCAAGTTTCACTTCTGTGTTATGCCGATCTGGATGGATTGGGAAGTGAGACTTATGTCCTTTGAGAAATCTATTGTCTTAAAACACAGAGAAACCGCCTCAGTTTTCAGGAAGTAACGCTCATAGTCTGCTAGTGTTACAGTGAGTCAATGTGCAACTTGAAATCCTTCTCTCATCATTCATAAATATGGCGCCTGAACTTTGCGAAGCTATTCACTTTTTGTAGAGTTCTGAATGATTACATTTATTACAGGTTTACTTATAAAGAGAGTGACTGCAAATTATAGTGATTATTTACATGTAGGCCTAGAGCAAGATGTGATACAAACAGAATTAATGTTAAACACAACAAACAACCACAACATTGCACAAAACGTTAAAACATTTCCAAATCATCAAGTTGACACCGTCGAAGCAGTTTTCAATGACAGAGAAGTTCCGTAGTCAATTGTCTCTGGCATTTCTTTGATTGATATCATTAATGATCAATTCCCATTCCTGAAAAGCCTCACGAAGTCATGATTTCTGAATATCGTAAATATTTTGTTCTGACTTCTAATCATTTGTCATTTTGACGAAATACCAAACTACTATTTAAAAAAACAATTACTTGTCTTACTTCCCCTGCAGAAACAGTTTAGGAGTTCATGAACAGTTCATGAACAGTTCATGAGTTGTTTTTTAGTTGTTTTTCAGAGTAGTAGGCTATCAAGCAACGCCCCATTTATCTAAAATTTGTCTTAGTGCCTCTTGATGATTCTCAATCTTAAATGAAAACCAGACTGTTACCATAACCCTACCATAACGAATAATGCAGATGTATGCTGCTCTTTTACTACCCTTTACCAAAACATTCCTAGACAAACTTTAGTCTTAGTCTCTTAGTCTTTAGTGTAAACTGGGATCCTTACCCTGCAAAAATCCCAGAAGAGGCCAATAACGTGCCTGAAAACAACAATAGAAACAGATGTATTGGTTAATTAATCTGATGCTGCCAATCAGCTTAAGAATCTTCCAGTGTAATTCAGAAGGCATTCTCCTACCAAAGGCACCGATAGGCTACCACTTTTCTATTCCTACAAATGTGGTTCTTCTCCCTCTCAACGAAACAATAGACACCAAATGTATGGCGCCGAGGGTAGCCTAATAATGAAGCTATTATTGTAGGCCTACATTCAAACCTGTCCTAACCGGGACACCCAACAGACTGAAGGATTTTGTCCGGATTAAAGGCAGGTGTCCGCTTAGGAGAGGTGTGACGTAAGACGTAATATGACATAATCAACTAAATCAGCTTGATATAAGTTTCTCAATTATCCATTTCATACCATTTTAACTGCAGAACAGGAAGTTGTCCGCTTACGACAGGATATTTGATCGCAACAAACTTGAAAAGGTGTCCGCTGTCCGCGTTAGACAGTGTCCGCTTACGGCAGTTGGTAAACCTATTGAAATTGTCAACAGCAGACCTTGAGATGTCCGCTTAAGACAGGTGTACGGAAGGACAGGTTCGACTGTATTAGTGAAGCGGTTAAGGCCACAGTTCAAGTATTGATCTATAGCTAACAGTCTGGGCGCATACAACACTCTCTGCAATCTGAGAATAAACCAGCAAATTTTCCTGTTGTAGAACTATCGTCACACACCAAAAATAGTATCAGAAAATGGTTTATGATACAGACATACTGTATGTACTTTTTTTCTTTTTGTAGACGTGTGGCCCTACCGAAGGCATCTGTACCACTCCTCTATTCTAGACGAGCGGCTTTTTTCGCTTAGAGCAATTATTTTAAACGCGCTTTGTTGATCTCAGCTGCAACACTGCAGATTAATTCAACAGATTTCATGGCAGATAGGTCTCGATTGTCGATGCGCAACGATGCGCCACAGCTACTCACAATGCAATTCCCTGTATGTACTTTGTCTAAACTATATTGTTCTTTTCTGATGACACCATGACACTAGACCTAGGCCCAGCTTACCAGGTTTGTGTCGGGACTAGCTCAGATAGCTGTAACTATAAATTACAATATTTATTTTCCTACCATTGACCAGTTTGCAGAGAAGGGCGCTTTTCTGCGAGATAATCTAATTTAACAACAAAAGACCAGAAGTCAATGGCAAAAGTCAAAACTAGATTTTGATCTTTGTTCTCAAACGTCATAATTATCCCACAAAGATTTACTTCACAGTTAACATTGCGTACAATAGCATATTTTGCCCTTAACTTGAAACTTACGTAAATGTTGCTAGGATAGGATTTTTGTAGCTGATTAGAAGATTAGGCTAGCTTAATTAGGAGGTTAAGTAAGATTATAAATATTTCCAAATATGAACATTATCTATAGTATTATTACAATATTTCCTGGCCTGCCTATCCTTAGACTCTAGACTTTCCAGTTGTGACTACCTAAGTTCCTACCTACCACCTTCATTTCCACTTGAGTCAAGTGATTTGCCCCTACCTGAAATTTTCAGAAGCCTTTTGCCCGAGGAAGGAGCCATGAATCCTTGAAAAACATATATAAATACGCAGGAAAGAATTCCAACCCTCAATGTTAAATATGAAAAACAATAGATAGATGCATTGCCGGTCCTAACTCAAACAAAAACACTAAGCAAATGAGAAGAGTTGATTGAAAAAGTAAATCGGCTTCAATCGTTTGATTCCTTGATTTTTTAACCATCTTTGTTTTTATAGCCTCGCTTACAACGATTATCTTTTCGAGGTTTAATTCGATTTACGTCATCAACGTGTCCACTGTTGATCAGCCTTTGAACTTTCAAAGTAACACTTTCATTTTTTATTTTCAGCATAATGCATTCGCTAGAATGTTCAGCATATCTTCTTCTGATTATATCAATTTTATATGCTCTTGCACTAGTTGCTTTCGTTGTTATACCTGCTGCGTTTAATATATCTTTGGACTTTAGACAGCCATATATTAACTTTCTACTCAAGGTTTTTGAGGTGAGCTTTACAAATGAACACATTTTATTTGTTTGTACTTTGCTCTTTTTAATGTTACAAAATAATTACTTGCATTCGATTCTTATTTGGTCTTGCATACGGTATTATTCACATATATAATTCTATCCCATTTAGCCTCTTATCATGCGATATGTACATTTATTGTTAAATTGTTGTTATGGTTGGATTAGTCACTTAAATTGCCTCTGTCCACTCTAATAGGCTAGTTTAGTGATGATTAGACGTATAACTGTTGTAGGTCTGTATGTCTAGCCTATCTATTTTAGAAACTCACCTAATTTATTCCAATAAGTTAGACGTTGCTTCAAAAACGGGCTATATTTATATCGCCTAACACATTTTTGTAGAAACTATAGGCTACTAAGTCACACGACTGAAAACTTAGCTTCAAAATGAAAGAGAACTTCTATAAAGCCTGCTCTGCTTCTAATAAAATTAGAAACACATTTTTATTCAAGGTTTATACCCTGGATATTGGGAGATTGCTTCTTTAGATAGAAAAATATTCCTATTTGTACATGTTGTTCTTGTGAGTTTACCCTGCGCGATCATTAGGCTACACCCTCAACTCCTCCAGTCTGGAATAAATGAGCTCTGACTGGCAAATCACTTTCACAGATGAAATTAAAAACGCTGCTCATTCTTTTAATTGTATTCATATTTTCCAAGAAAATGGCATAATTTCCATAATTATTTAGACGTTAAAGAAGCAATAATGACCAACAAGCGCTACGCACTTAGGATTACATCTCACATGCATGTTTATTGTTTAAGTTCAGTGTAATGCCATTTTTTGACAAAAGGACTTTTTTGGTGTTGTCTTTAATTACAAATTAGGCCTGCACATAACAGTTGTTTCAAAGCGAGACGGTTGAATTACACTAAGCGTAATTTCAACTTGAGCTTGCTGCGGTCGCTGGTCTATTTTGCCCCTTAAAAGGTATACCTGAGATCTGCTTACACATGATCCATCTGCACCAAATTGCACCAGAATTTAGCTTTCAACTGCACATTTTCGGAGAAAAAAATACTATCACCACATTCAGAACTGTGTGTTCACACATTTTCTTCAAGAGGGTTTAAACAGGAAAAACACTTTTAAAAATTTCAAGTTTAGTTTTTTTGTCTATTATATGAATAAATGAATATATATTTTAAACAAATAATTATTAGACATAATTATATGATTGTAGACACCCCTTAAGCACAAGTGCTTGTTTATTAGGGGGACTATACTATGCTAATTTACACACACTACCAACACCAAAACCATGAAAATGCAATAAAAATGTTGTGAAAACACTATGAAAATTGAAAAAATGAAGATCACAAATTTTGCAAGGTTATGGAAAAGTTTGAAAACCATGAAAACATCCATATTCACAATATCAAAATGTGAAAATGCCTTGACAATGCTAATAAGCTATGAACCTTCATGCATTTTTTCATGGTTCTGGTGCCAGTACTGAGATCTGTATAGAATTATTGGTTTTATTTGTTAGATAAATATCAATTTAGCAGGTGGATTTTGGCAACTACTAGTATCTTTGATATTTATCATTGAGCACTATACATACGAAAGTGTGGATATTTAGATAAATTGACCAATATAGACAGGTCGCCTGTGTATACAGGATTGATTCAATAGAATAGAGCAAAACTTGTATATAGCAGCCATGCTTAGACTTTAGATACATTGACCACTATAGACAGGTGGCCTTTATTTACAGGGATGATTAATATAATACTGTGAAACCTGTATATAGAGTATAAAATATCTAAATAAAAACACCATGAAAATGTAAAGAAAGTAAAACTGATCAATTTTTCAAGCCATGAAAAGTTTAAAACCACGAAAACATCCATATTCACGATATTAAAATATTAAAATGTGAAAATGTCTTAAAAATGCCATGAAAACGCAATGAAATTTCACAATTTTTTTTCATGGTTTTGGTGTCAGTAGTGACATGATATTGTATAGGTTACATGTAATTTATTTTATTAATTTACATTTTCAATTTGTAAATTTTGTGCTGATTGGTAGTGTGAGTGATATTTTGTGGAAGAATAAGAATCATGAGATCAGAAAAAAAGAAAACTCAATAATAATAGGATGTAGGTAGAAAAACTGTACTTGCGATGGTGAATGAGAGGTTAATTGGAACATATATAGCATTGATCTTGTTTTTAAAACGTTGTCTTACTGATTGAGCATAGGGCTCAATGCAAAATATAGCAGAGCTTAAATAATAATAGTCAGAGAATCAGACAGTCATGTTTGCTACTTAAAGTTTCACGCCGAGGCGATCATCAGGCAATCCAATTAACTAGATTGAATAGATTGCCTGATGATCGCCTCGGCGTGAAACTTCAAGTAGCAAACATGACTGTCTGATTCTCTGACTATTATAACATTTATCTTGTCAGCATATAGAAGAAGAATATTGAATGAGAGATTTTTTAAAGTGTTTGATAAATGAGTTTTTTGATGCGTTGATGTTGAATGAGAAGGAGCAGTTGTTCCAGAGAGTATAGGGAACTTATACATGGGTAAATTCTGAGGATCTGTGATTCTGGTTACCATGAAATTAATACAAGATAATACAAAGGTTAGCAATTTAGCAAATTAAAACTTTTATCCTTAGAAATTGCCAACTTTAAGCATCTCCTCAAGAATCAAATGCATGTCAATAACACATTTAACTAATTTTTACTCACTTTTATATATATATATATAGAGTATAAAACAGAGACGAGGCAAAGCCTTTTCCGTAACTCGGAGTTTCACGCTTTTATTGCGATCTTCAGACGGTGATACTCTGAAGTAGTATATACTATGAAGGGGTATCACCGTCTGAAGATCGCAATAAAAGCGTGAAACTCCAAGTTACGGAAAAGGCTTTGCCTCGTCTCTGTTTTATACTCTATATTATGCTCTGTCCTAAAAAACATTGAGCACTTTCATATACATGTGTGTATAAGAGTTCACACTCAATACAATTAATTTTTTAATTAATTATTATTATATATATATATATATATATCTATTATTCTCTCTGTAAATAATTCTCTTTTCTACTATAACTGATTATAACCTGTTAATATATTTTGCTTATTATTTACAATCCCGTGAAAAAAAGCTCCAAGCTTATCGGGTTCTGAGTAAATGATGATGATGATGATGTTGAATGAGAAGGAGCAGTTGTTCCATAGAGTAGGAAAGTTATACATGGGTAAATTCTGAAGATATACAGTTTTTACAAATGGCACAAAATTTTTTTTATAAAAAACCGCTGTAAAACCAAATGACTATCTGCTTTCAGAAGATCAATTCAACGTTTAGCTCAAGATGTTGATATATGTTAATTATCAAGATTTAAGATCAACAATTAGGATAATGCTATGAAGTAAAAAAAATGCAAATTTAAACTTTTATCAAGCAGCTACACCTCTTTATGGATTAGCCTAGACAGTATTATCGCCATGATTTTAGGGTTTAATAAAATATTTCATGTCTGCAACTGCAAACAAAATCATTATTGATATTTTTCACCATTATTTCAATCATTAGTATGGAAGAAAAGTTGAGCAAAGGAAAGCTGAAGAAGCCAAAAAGAAACAAGAAGGTAAAGGTTTGATTTATCCTTTTGTCATTTTATTTGCTTTTGATTAATGAAATTTCATTCTAACAATTTTGTAACTTTGATTCTAAGTAAGCAATTTTTAAAAGGAGGGAAAACTTTTGAAACTATAATTTAATTGTATTTGAGTTTGAAAATTACAGATGGTATAATTTTTATTTCAATCTGGAATATCCTTGCTGGTGTAACCTACCATCAATGGGTTAATTTTTTTGTCGACAAGCTATTGATTAGCCTGCGTGCAGACAGACTTATTCTTCGTATAGTCCGTCTGCGCATTAGCGCCAAATTTAGCATAATAATTGTTCTTTCCCTGCCACTTTTTTGGTAGTTAGTTTTGATTGGCTAATAAAATATATGAACAATTGGCAAGTATTTTAAAATAAAGGAAATGGAGTAATAGCAGGAAACAACAATAAAATATTTCTTTTAATATGAATTCAGTACAAACACTTAATACGTGAAACGTGATACTCGGCGCCAATATGCACACCGACTATTGTTTTTGTATCCAGCAATCCAGCTTCATATAAGTAAGCAAATCATGCTGTATCGTATTCTGCTATTTCCAGAAGGCCTACATTTATCGGTAGTAAACAAACCAAAAAAATTCAACGCAATTTATGTTCACATGACTACATCAAGGATTTTGGAAACTAATCTGATGAATGGCGATTGACATTCTTGTGATGTTATAAGTTGTATTATAGACCTTGTCGAGCCTAATGTAGATAATGTTGTACAGCCAAACCTGACATAGCAGCCAAATCTCTACAGCGGCGACCTGTATATAGTGGTCACTCTTCCAATGCCAAAAATAGTATTTTCTATTGAATCAACCCTGTATATTAAGGCCACTTGCAAATAACTTGGTCAATTTATCTACCTCCTACAGCTGGCTGTCATATACGGGTTTCACTTTATATTTCGCTAATTTTATTTTCAACAATATTTAAAGAACTTAGTATGACCAACAGCCTTTGCATTGCCACAGCCTCAAACATAATTCTTTAAAAATTCAACAATGAGTCAATGATCAAAGTATCCAAATTAAAAAAATAAAACGAGAATTCACCTGGTGTTATAATTATATTTTATTTCGGTGATAAATTTCAATTCTGAATGCTAACACACCTCTTCCTGTTCTTTCAATCCTCAATATTCTTATATCAAGTAAACATGAAATTTTGAATCAGCAATAAGTTCAGACTGTTCAGTCATAGTTTTGAACTCTGTCTTCCATTCACAATTTGTATGACGCTGGTCGCAAATGAATTGATTTTCGTTGTACAAATTTCTTCAAGCGTCAAAGCCTTTATAGTTATAAGGTCCACCTTTATAACTTCCTAAACCAGCTTGTTGATAAATAACTTGGCAGAGATGCTTCCATGTTCGTTTTACAAAATGATTTCTACAAAATTGCGTGTGTGTGCAAAGGAGACACAAAGGCGGACCGAAAAGACAAAATTATGCAAAAACTGTTGGTAATTCTATGGTCTTTAACATGTTTAGAAAGATGAATGAAATTACTAGATTTTGTTTTTGATGTTGTTTGTTTTTTATTCCTTAGAAGATGAAGAAAAACCATTAAGAAGTCCTTTAAAATCAGTTTGTTCTTTTGAAGATTTTGAAAAAACATTTCATGTATCAGATGCTTGTGAATTCTTCTCATGTGGCATGCAGGTAGGCCTATAGAAATATAGACGTAGACCATTTTGTATATAGCAGGAAAGTTGATCAGATGGACAGACCTTAATTATTGCAACTCGCAACACCAGTTCAAATCAGTTCAAATCTGTTTACGATGCCCTTGTGTAGTGAGTGGGGATGTTGACCTCAACCTACAGGATATTCAGTTCAATCCCTGGCCAGAGCACTATTTGTTGGCGTGAGGAAGAGCATTCGGTCATTGAACTCACATATGCTCCAGAAATACTAACTAACTAACTAACCAACTACATTGGTGAAAAAAGCTACCAAGTGTGTCAAAACTCTTGAGTTAAAACGTAACTGTCCAAGTAGGTTCATGAACTGTTCATGAATGGTTCATAAAAATTGTGGCCATATAGCCTTCATGAACTGTTCATGAACTCCTGAACTGTTTTTCAAAGGGGTTGCTTATCACGAGGCTACATAATGTGGCTGCACCAGAGCAGCCCATGATAGTGATAATAACAAAGTTACACTGTAGGCTACATCCCAAAATGTAAACAGTATTTATAATATGAATAATGGTTATATCTCCTTAGCATTCCATGGACATTTTGTAAAATAGTGAATTTCGTAAATGTTCAATGTTAACTTTCATACCAGTCTGAATCAAATTTCAAAATATTTACTAACACTTCATGAACATTTCGTTAACTGCTTGTTAGTTGTTGTTAATAGACTGTTTGTGAAATGTTCATGGAAAACTACGCAGATACCACTCAAACTTGTATATTTTGTATTTTTTCATCTGATCATCTGTCATTTGTTTGTTTGTTTGTTCTGCTGAGTTCAGATTGTATTGGCACGCATATCTGAAAAAGCTTTATCTTAATCATTTTCATATATTTTTATCAAGGGATTAAGATCTGGATATGTTTGCAAGTGAAATTAATGTTGTTTATTCCCCTCTATAACAATAGACTTGAGAAACTCTGAGTGTTCTTATAATATTATTCCATGTTTAGTTAACTACATGATAACTGATTGTCACTTCGTAAGCACAGTTCCTGCAAAAAACAGTTCATGAACATTAAATGGCCCAAATTCTCATAAAATGTTCATGTACTGTGTGTGGAGGTTCATGAACTATAAACTCCTGAACTGTTTTTTGCAGGGGAAATTGCTTGCTTATTGGGGACATAAGTCACACATTTACAAACAAATACAAACATGTGTGCACCAACTAGGAATCGAACCCCAAACTCAAACACAAAGTGCAATAACTCTGCCACTGAGCTACCAGGACACTATTTGAACTATGCTTATTGATAACTTTGCCAGAAGTTCCAGAACCCAGGCTATAATTGTATAACGTTCATAAACACTTCATGAAAATTGAACCTTCTAACATTCATCAACTGCTTTAACAAGAGATTGTGAGTAATTCTTACAGAAAATTGATAAATAAATGTCTTTTCCCAGGAAATTATTGAAGATAATGTAACAAAAAGATTTGATGCTGAAGGTATGTGTTTTTTATGAACAAATTAATTTTGCAATACGTAAAACGTGATACTCGGCGCCAATACGCAAACCGACTATTGTTTTAGTATCTAGCAGATCAGCTTCATGAAAATAAGCAAATCATGTTGTATCTGATTTTGCTATTTCCAGAAGGCCTACATTTATCGATAGTAAACAAACCAAGAATGTCGAAACAATATAGATAATACTGTTTTTTGTGAAATATCAGCATTGGTATTGATTTCATCTCTAGATGCTTTGTTTCTATTCTCTGCGGATGACGATCAAAACTAACTGCTGAAATTTGGTCGATCTCCAGTGAATAAAAAATGTTTTACCGCTTTTTAAGTACTCAACACCCCGTTCTATGACATGCGTTGAGCCAGTGTTTTAACTCCTTGTTGACAGAAAAACTCCATCGCAGTCTAATAAAACCTTTCTAAACTCTACAATTCACATTTAATTTCAGTCATATATGGCTGACAAGGTGTCTCAAAGTTATGGGCATATCTGTCCTGGAAAATAGACCATCTCTTTCTCGCGAAAAAAAAAGTTACGATTTTTTTAAATCTAGACTTTATTATTTTTCATAGTGAGCTCTCTTGTCATTTCAACATAATTTCCGACTTTCTAAGGAGCACTATTTTTGAATATGGTACTTTCAACAATAAATAACTCAGCTTATAAAGAGTCCAAATCGAAAAATTATTGTTGCCATTCCTATTTATTTTTCGTGAGCTACTCAATTCCTGAAAAACATATTTTGGTTTCATGTGCACCTTGAATTCAATCACTCGAAAAGGTTTAAAAGTGTTTCTTTCCCCGGCGAAAAACAGTTCAGGAGATCATGAACAGTTCATGAACGTTAAATGGCCTCAATTTCATGAACCTTCACTGACAGTTCATAAACGAACAGTTCATGAAAAATTGAGGACATTCAAGTTTAACGTTCATGAACTGTTCATGATCTCCTGAACTGTTTTTCTCAGGGGCTATTCCCAAGTGTTTGCATCTTTATCATCGTTATTGTTTTGTTTTTACTTTAGAACTTGACTCTTGGAATTTGTTAACAAGAACAACTACTCATTATCATTTTATAAGTTGGAAATTAACTATTATATGGGCTGTTGGATTCTTTTTTCGTTATTTCATTTTTCTACCTGTCAGGTAAGTCGTTCTAGTTTATAGACCTATGTGTGTATATCTAACGTTTTCAATTATCACAACCCATAAAAACTTGTTTCATCCAGCTGGTTAATCATAATTAATTATTCTCAACACATACGTTACCCTATCTGATAGCAGCCATCTCTCTCTACTAGGGTTAATTAGATACTTTAATAAGTTTTTTTACTGGAGCTTTCCTTCCAATTCAACATTTTTGTTTATAATTTATAATTTCCGTTGCCTTTCGCAAATGCAGTTTTGAGGTTTCAGGATTATACCGAACCTTATCAATAATCAATAGCAACAAGTAGAATATCTTATATCACAGATTAACTTGATATCTTATTCTTTTTTATCAATTTTCCTTGTTTTAGGTTCAGTTTGATGGCAATGGCCCTTGGTTTTATTTCATTCTGTATGACCATTCTCCCTTTCTTGCCAGAAGGAAGGTAAATCAGAATCTCAGTCATTGACAGTCATTGTGTCATCTCAAAATGTTTGTTTGTTTGATGGACGTAATGGATATACAGGGAAATGCAAATGAAATATTATACAATTGATGAAATCGAAGTGAAGACACCGTAGGGGGCAGGGAGCTACACCTCCTGTCGAGGATTCTCAGCCCCCCCCCCCCCATTGTTGGAGAAAAACATTCTGATTCTGATTGAAATTCAAATTTTCGATAGTTTTTCAATCATTTTTACAACCATTTCCTATCATTAACCCATTTGTTTGGTGAGTTAGCCCTCTTGTGGAGGAGTTTCTGTTGCCACCCTTATGTGATTCAATCACTACAGTCGTATGACTGCTTTCACAGGGTGGACACTATAGCAGGTTAACTTAATGTGGGTTCTGTAATGAGACCAGAGTTTGATAAAAGTTGTGATCCTGCGATCCTAGATTATAACGGAAGGCTGCGGAAATCCGAAGGCAGCAAATAATCAACTTTTTTAATAAGATTACTACTAAGAAGTAATTATCTTCTTTGTATATTCACAAATCGATTATCAGTGTTTGTTTATGTTTACAGCAAGCTCTGAAATGTTTTTTTACAAATTCATATCTAAACTGGATGGAGCATTGACAATATATGAAACCAATAGCAGACCGATTTTCTCATTATAATTCGGGGAATAAGGTTTCACTTCGAAAATCTTTGGATTTCGGAAGGCAAAATCTTTGATCGGATCCTCAATGAGACTTATTATTTGCTTACACTAGAATGCAGAACTGTGGTTTCAACTTCATTTCACCTATAATATATTGTTGTATTTGTTTAGATTCCGACGAACGATATGTAATCAAGGTACAATGATTTCATTCAGGATTATGGCAAGAGCACTTTCAGCGGTTATTCGATTTCATGACAAGTAAGAACAGATCTTTAGATAATCATTGTTTTGAATCTGAAATGTTGGAGATTACCGAATAAAATTAATCTCAAATTGAAGTTTGCTCCTTGATTTTCTCTTGATACATTGTTATCACGACAATAGATATATAGTAGCATTCGAGATTCATAATCTTGATTAATTCAATAAAGTTAGAATTGAATTTATGTCCTTTCCTTTCTTGTAAATTGTAAATCACGATCAATGCTGTCTGAGTCTGTCTGGATGATGTGCATATTTTAGAAATATAAAACCAAGATAAAATAAAAATGATCGTAAAATAGCTCTCAGTGATTTTGCCGTGGCAGAAGCGATCAAAATGTTTGAAAATGATCGATATTGGGTCAACAAAGACTTTTTAGGATGTTATTGATGTCTGACGAAGATGTTATTTTTAAAAATTTGAATTATTCAATACTTTGATTTGTCACAAAGGTAAGATAATATTATGGCCTGTTTAAAACTCTTTAAAACATAAATCTGAGTTAGACTATCTTGGTTCTATTATAATATCTTGATAAAACCTATCAACTTGAAACGAACATGCTATCGTTTAATTGGTCCGTCGAACCGTATATTAACAGATAAACGTGATATTTACATTCCATTATAATTTGAATAGATATTGACATACGAAACAATCGTTTTTATTCTTTTCTAGACAAAACAAAGCTAAAGGTGGTGGAATATGCGTAGCCAATCATACCTCGCCAATCGACGCCATTTTTCTTGCTTGTGATAACTCTTATGCTCTGGTAAGCTCTTAGCTTCTGTATGATTATGCTTATGTAGGCTAGCTATCTGTAATTGTTGTTTCACTTTATTTTAAATCGATAAAAACAGAACAGCGCTAAATAAAGTTCTTTCGATTACGGATTACATGAAGAAAAAAAAGAAAAAAGTTTGCTATGCATGGGTGTTGAAACTAAATTTCGTTGAGAACGAGACTAATTTGCGTTTTTGTATCTGTCCATTTACTGGGTTCGATAAACGGGGGTTTCCGGGACTGAGGGTAAGCCAGCCAAAATTCAGAGGGGAAGACTGGGAAATAGGTCTATTCAAGTTTTTATAATCAGAAGAAAACTAATTTGCTTTCTTTTCTATGGAAGATATGTAAAAAAATACAATTTTATCATGATTTTTTACCTGAATGACCCCTAAATAATAAGTTGTGAAAACGTTTACTTGATGTAATCACTCAGAAAAACTTTGGAAGCAATTATTTGAATCCCGGCAGCAAAAATATTTTATCGGACCCTGCTGTACGATAACTATCAGACAGTTTTGTCTTATAAGTACAAATCGGACATAAGAATATATTTTTCTTAAAGCAAGAATATTTGCTCGAAAAAATTAAAGCAGACTTTGGAACAAGCAGAATATTCCTACAAGATTTAAAATTTTCCTGTGTAATGTTAACATGATTTTTAATTATTCATTTATTTTAACATGATTTTTAATTATTCATTTATTTAAGATTGGTCAAATGCAAGGTGGAATAATGGGCTATGTACAAAAGATTTTACTCAAAGCTCAAGATCATATATTCTTTGAACGTTCTCAAATGAAAGACAGGCAGCTAGTTGTACAAAGGTAATTATTTTTGCTAATAAATTTGTATGTTGAAAGAATAAGTTATATAGTAATCTTTGTTTCGATCATATTTTGTATGTATTAGTACATACAATAATACGATTGTCTATGTAAAGGACGTTTTATTTCGAACTAACAATTAGATGGAATTTCGAAAAATGCGTGGACACCGACAAGGAATCGAACGGCAGCCTCCCGCATGGAATGTGGACAATCTACCACTAAGCTAGCAATGTACACTAAATGCATTTGACCATCAGGGTATCCCAGCTTCCAGGAACTTTAGCCTTTAGCCTAGTCAATTAAGCCTGGTTTCTATTCAGAATCGGGAAAATAAATCGAATGCATTTATCGCAATTCCTCTCCCGAAAATCAAACATTTTCAATATTCTGGAGAAGACCAATGACTGTCGCCTGTGCCTCTTCATTCTAAATTGAAACCAAGCTCAACAAAGACTATATGATATAACATACGCTACACACTGACAGAAGATTAACGTTTTGACGTCAGACTACAAATGACGTCATAACCATCTTTGATCCTGTAAAGATTGTTGTCGATTACAAATGACGTCATAATCATCATGAAGCCTTGAAAAACGGATTGTCGATGTTACTACTCGCTAGCTGAAATGGCATCAAACGATCATCCGACTTCAGAACGACGTTTAGTCACAAACAATCAAAGCAATAGCAACATTCCATATAAGCAATCACGGTTACGTCGATCTTTACACGACCGTTCATTAATATTCAAAGATGTAGCTATTGATAGCAACAGACCCTCGTCTGAAATTCTACACAATGCGTCAGCTGAAAATATAATTGATGGAAATTTAACTATTTTAACATCATTTGGTGAGGATTTAGATCGGAGACGTAATACAATTGAAGAAGAATTAAAAGAAATTGAACACGAAATTAAACAAAATGAAGATGAGATTAAATGTATGCGGCGACAAATTAGAGATATTACATTACAGGATAAAGAAATTATATCTAAAATCGATGAAATAAAAATTAATAATGAAATATTAGATGATAAATTAAAATGGGAAATTTGTATATGTGATGTTATTGATAAGGTGACTATGAAACGAGAAAAGGATTTCAAATCCAAACTAGCAAAGTTGCAAGAAAATACTTTAGAGTTGAAGAAAATACATAAAAAGCATATTATTTCTCGAAGGAAACGTTTAGCTAATATAATCGTTGATGAAGTAATTAGAAGAGCAACTACTGACATAAAAATTGATATTCTTACCAAACAAGCTAGAGTACTATGTCCTAAACTTATAAATTCTGAACAACTATTGGAAGAAGTTAATAATAATTTATCAAAAGTAGATAAAACGATCACATTATTAAAAATAGAAGAACAACATTTAAATGCGTCGGAGATATCTCAAAGATTACGTATTGAGTCGGCGATGTCTGCGATAAGAGACGGTGATGATTTGTTATACGAAGCAAATGCTGAAATCGAAGGGGATTTATTAGAACAAATCAATGCTAATAATGAAGAAATTGATGAATTGCTAATGGGAAAGCAGGGATTTGTTGTGAAAAAGTCTACTCGTCGCTGGAAAAATATTTGTGGATTCGGATGTTTTAGATAAAATTTAATTATAAAATGATTTTTTACAAATGGTGAATTTTTAATTATTTAATGATTTATTCCATGCGTTTTTTGCACATAAATATTTTATTTGCTAAAATTTGTATAAAATAATAGCATTGTAAAATAGATAATTTTGAGATATATGTAATTATAGAGTTTAAAACTCTAGTATATTTGTATGAAAAAAAATGATGTGTATCTTGTAATTTATGATGAAAAAGTCTTACTCGTCTGGGATGAGGCTTAAAAGTTGGGTCCTGTTGGCTTTCTTTTTGAGTACATCTTACAATTGCTTCAGTAATGCTTCGTGGCTATAGTTGATTAGAGGTGGCACCAGATGAGACCCCCCTCGCCATAGATAATTTGATATAACTTTTTCGAGAATTATTGAAAATATCTACTTTAAATAGCCCCTTAAGGGGAGCCCCCTTGTGACCTAGTCGGTGAAATGCTGATGCCACTTCTACTGTAGGGTCAACTCATAAAAAATAAAACTCAAAATGTTTACCTTAATTTGTTATACAAAGTGCCTTGATTAGGTTGCCAACTTTTTTGATAATCGGATAAGTATTTTTTGAGAAATTAGCATTTGAAAAAGTGAGAATTTCTAACCGGAAGAAAATTACTGGTGCGGTCTTAATGCGGTTTATATTATGTTTTAAGTACAAATAATAGAATCTGAGATCACATTTTTAATGTTTAAATTAATTTTCTTTGCAGAATGATGGAGCATGTGGAAGATCCAGACAAAAGTCCAATTTTGATTTTCCCTGAAGGTAAACCTTCGATACTCAGGAGTCAGGACCATCGATAGAGATCTTAGCTAGATGACTGGCATTTAACATGGAAATGCGCCCGCAACAATCTTCAAGACTAAAAAGAAGAAAATTCATTTGATTTGTTGATTCTAAGGCTCGATAAAATTGGGACTCTCGACCACAGGGACATGATATATATCTATATATACATACAGTATATATGTGTCTATATTATTTGCGATATACATTGCCCACTAAATCTGTAGTTTGAGTACTCTGGTATGACACAGATGTTTTTTTCATGTGATGAATTTCTTTCACCACATTGATTACTCATCTTGACTTAGGTATATACCGAAGTCAGTTCCTTGTTCGCTCACTGAGCAGTACTGATGAAGGCTAATGAAACATGTACATGTACTTGTACATGTACTTGTCTGCAGCTACATACAGTATATATAATCAATCGATTGAAGTAGAATTGCTGCAGCCACAACTTCACAAAACTGCACACAAATTCAATATTTGGAATGGTATTTTGTTATCACTGAAGTGATGTCTATTCAAAGTATATTCCAATCAATTGTTACCAGGGTGTCACAAAGAAAGTGCGGGATCCTGGTTCCCAGAAGGCCAGCACAAAATTAGAAGGTTTCCATTATTTTTCTTCTGTGTTTTCTTATTTAAAATTATAATTTTTGGATTTCATGTCATCATGCTTCAAAGAAAGTCAAATTTTGATAACATTTCTTCAGATTTACGAAGTATTTTAAATTTTATGCGGAAGTTTTTTTTTAATTTCGCTTTGTGGTTCCCGGAAGACTAAAACCTTTGTGACACCCTGATTGTTACTCTCATCAAAACGATGTCCTTTCTTGATTAAGTCAGTAAAACTTATAAAGCTGAATGCACTTTTTGTCGTACATGCACAAATATATTTTGTATATTTTTTTAATAATATTTTTGGGGAACCTGTGTGATCTCAGGGTTACCGTATAGAGAACGCATTGTTCATACATGTGTGGCGATCCTACTAGTCGATAACCAAAAGTCAAAATCTTGAATTTGAACTAACTTATGACAGGAATAAGAATACGTATCTTTTCAATGATTGTTTGTGTTGAGACGTCTCAAACGCATCAGTTCTAACCAAACGCCAGATTATAGATTGACTGCCTCTTGGCTATTATGTAAGAGTATTATTACACCTCCAAGTGTATTTCCAACATCAGGTATGATGGGTCTTTTGGGGGTATTTCCCTAAAATATGTTAACAGGGTATGTCTCTTTTAGGGTAATACGGCTTTATGAAGAAGATAAAGGTTCGGTTTAATTGATGTCATTTTGAATATGTTTTGTATATGATAGGAACATGTATCAACAACACCTCAGTTATGATGTTTAAAAAAGGAAGTTTTGAAGTTGGTGGAACAATATACCCTGTCGCCATTAAGGTTAGATTAATCATTTTATAAATAGTATGTTGTTGATGATAATGATCTCAGCAAGTTTATTGTTATTAAGCTTTCGTATAAAGCCTGGCACTGAAGCCTCGCGGAAGCATAACAGAAGCAAGCAACCACGGTTGTAACTACATGCTTCTAAGGGCGTTGCCATTTTTGTCCCACGAAACAGGCATTTTCCCTGAAAAATAGCCTGGCTGTTGCATATTTGAAAGCTTCAGTACTGTAATAAGTACAAAATTGCTCGATTTGTGCCATTTTTTGTCTCAAAATTGCTCGAAATTTGACTCCAAATTTTATTGGAGGTGTGTCAGATATACAGCCGTGGGGGCAACGGCAGTCCACGATCGATTGCTTTCCCTGAGGATTATTTAAAGAAAAGATTATTTAGCGTTACCCTGGCATGAATTGCTGAGGATTACCAATATTGGCAATGCGAAGAAGCTCTATATATACGCACTTTGTGTACATGTATTTAACTGAGCGTGTTTGATGGAACATTCTTCGCTTTCCACGGAGTGAAAAACTGGGATGTACCAGATACACGATCCATCCAGGTATCCGATGGAATATTTCATATTTGATTGCTCCGATGGTCATACCGGAGAAACCCCTTGTTCTGGAAAAATGAGCATATATTTTCACAAATAAATGTTTATGATACTATTACTAATGCTTGTGAAATTGTATCAGAAATGTTATGGATGTATCAGATATTGTTTATTTTTATTTGTTTTATATTTAGTATGATCCTACATTTGGAAATGCATTTTGGAATTCATCAAAAGAGCCAATGTTACAATATATAATTAGTATAATGACAAGTTGGGCGATCGTGTGTGATGTATGGTATCTTCCACCAATGGAAATCAAGGTAATTGTCACGCGACGTAACGTACAAAATAATAATAACACTTCTTTAAAGGGGCAAAATTGACCGGCGACCGCTGCGAGATCAATTTGAATTTATGCTTAGCGTAATTCAACCGTCTCGCTTTGAAACTATTGTTATACGCAAGCCTAATTTGTTATAAATTCATGTCAACAATAAACATTGTGCTATAAACAATAAACATGCACGTGATCCTAAGTGCGTAGCGCCTGACGGTCATTTTTGCTCCTTTAACGTGAAATAAATTAATGCTCATTATATGTTGAAGGTTGGGTGAGAAAAATCAACTCACCGACTCACCAACTTTTCAATTTTTGTTACCGTTTTCTTTTTGAATTAAAGGCAAGTTTCACGAATGTTCTGAATTATTTAGCCTCTATATGAGATGAAGAAAGTCTTTGCTACATGTACTGTGAACTTCAATCGAAGGCATGGGCATCAAAATAACTCAAAAATGTCAACAAGTTTTTGAGTTATTTTGATTTCCAATGAATTCGATTGAAGCTCACAGTACATAGCAAATACTTTATTAATTTTAATGGACAAGATTGAAGAAAATTAAAAATGTACATATATTACTATATGATTAGGCCTATTATTTGAAATTATTTAACACATTGCGCATCGATACAACCTCGGTTTCTAATAAAACATGCCTTTATGGCAAGTGTATATAATTTTAATCATTCAGAAACAAGGAGAATAAATAAAATATACAGATATAAATAACATCCATTTGTTTCGGACAAAATTCTCCCAGTTTGGAGTAGGCAGAGCCATTTGGGAGTAGGCAGTTATATACCATGATATCCCGTCTCAGTTACGTTTTATAATTTTTGAGGGGCCTATAATCTGCCACATTGTTTTGAAAAATATAGAGGATGGCGTTATTTTTCTTATCCAAAATGGTGTCTGCTGTGATAAACCTCCTTAATCAGTGACTCTCAAACGAGGCTTCAGTTAATCAATGACTTTACAACGAGGCTTTAGTTAACCAATGATCCTCACATGAGGCTTTGGTTAACCATGACTCTCAAACGAGGCTTTAGTTAAACACTGACTCTTGTTTCTGCGACTCGTGACTCACAGTTACGATCTCGTTTGATTATTTGTTGCTCTTATTTATATAGGAGGGTGAATCTTCTATCCAATTCGCTAATCGTGTCAAAAAATCAATCGCAAGACGAGGAGGATTAGTTGATCTCGTTTGGTAAGTGAATAATTCATTTCTCATGTAAACAATCGGATTCCTTTTTGCTATTTTATACACATTTATTGATCCTCATTTATTTTGCGCCAAAACTGATTCAAAGGTGTACACGAAAACGATGCAAAGGCAACACCTATTGCATATAGCTTTCTCTCAAACGAGATTTTAGTTAACCACTGACTCTCAAACGAGGTTTAGTTAACCACTGATTCTCAAACGAGGCTTCAGTTTATCAATGACTCTCAAACGAGGCTTTAGTTAACCACTGACTCTCAAACGAGGTTTTAGTTAACCACTGACTCTCAAACGAGGCTGTAGTTTATCAATGACTCTCAAACGAGGCTTTAGTTAACCACTGACTCTCAAACGAGGCTTTAGTTAACCACTGACTCTCAAACGAGGTTTAGTTAACCACTGATTCTCAAACGAGGCTTCAGTTTATCAATGACTCTCAAACGAGGCTTTAGTTAACCACTGACTCTCAAACGAGGCTTTAATTAACCACTGACTCTCAAACGAGGTTTTAGTTTATCAATGACTCTCAAACGAGGCTTTAATTAACCACTGACTCTCAAACGAGGTTTTAGTTTATCAATGACTCTCAAACGATGCTGTAGTTTATCAATGACTCTCAAACAAATTTTTATTGACGCTCTGTATAGGGATGGCCAATTGAAACGAATGCGTGTACCCCAATCGCTACGAGCAAAAGAACAAGCAAATTATGCGAAAAAGTTAAAAGTAAACTGAAAAATTATCAAACTTATCAAGTATTTATTGTACCTGGTTGTTGGGGTCTATACATCAATATTATAATTATGATAATAAAATGTAAATAATTTGTGATTCTCAAACGTCTTTAATGGTATGAAATTAAAAAAAAAACATAGACTTATACAATTAAAGAAAACAATTAAAGTAAACACAGATTATTTATTAGATTGCTCTCTGTGATATAATCATTCACTAAAAAAAATCCCATTCTTTAAAATCTGATAAAATAAAATTGATTGCTTTTTTCTTTATATATTACATAAGATGTTATGGAAATTTATTATAAAATAGATTCTATTAGAATATTATAAAAAATAATTTTACTTCTATTTATATATATCAGATAATCTATATGTGTACGGTAATGATTTTTTGTTTGTGTGATATTAAAAAAAAAAACTTGTGACAACTTACTATAAATTAACACTTTATAAAATGTCCTTGTTTCTATAATTTTGTTTTAAAAATAAAATTTAATGAATTGCTTATTTTCTGAAAATTGATGTATTCGTCTTAATGTATTCGTCTGTTGATTAAAAGTTATATTTTTACTGCTAGCTTCTTGTAGCTTCTTGTAAGAGATGTTGTTGTTAAACGAGTTTAAATTGACCAGCAACCTTTGCACTTGTTTCATCAGGGAAGAAACTATACACAGGAATATTTAAATTATTCTAAGAAGATGTTGCTTGTTTCAAGTTAGGTTCACTTGTTGTGAGCCAATAATTTCTTATTTTGAGCAAAATCCGTTGTAATATCCAACTTTTAAATGTCTCTGCCTTGTGAGTAGGCCACCAATCGCTTAAAAACTATAAGTTGCCCTCCAAAATTGTGTCTGTTGAATACACAGGAATATTTAAATTATTGTAAGAATATATTGCCTGTTTCAAGCAAAAATTGATTTCTCATTTCCACTTTTTAAGCGATTTCGAATTGCAATGACAAAAGTGCTTGATATTTGGACATGCGCAATATCATTTTTTCAAAACAAGGAATTACAAACTTCAATCAAGTAAAATAATCTCTTAATTGATAATGAATCAAGTTGGAAATAGAGAAGGGTTGCTTATAATTTCATGGAATTGATCGAGTTTGAAACATTTCCCCAGGCTTTCACGTTTCAAGGTTTCTGTTATATTTAAATACCATTTATCGTTGAATATATAATCGAATTTGCTTCTATCTTTATCATCTCTTTATCTAATTTATCCACCTTAAAACTCTGTTTCGCCATGATTTTCAAATTTTGGCGTTACAGTGTTAGTAACTGGTTTCAAAAATCGATGAAAATTCCGATCTGACAAAGCGTAAACAATAGGTATAACAGCAAAACTGAAATATCCAGTTGTATAAACAACATTATAAACATGGTAAATAGCATCTTCAGGTATAAATTTCGCTACAAACGTAACACCAGCAATTGGAATCCACGGCGCAAGAAATGCAGCGGCGTAACCAAAGCTTGCGTTTAGACGTTTTATCGACGTTTCATGTATAGCTGAAGTCCGACGCCATCCCCTTGAATTCATAAGATGTTTTTTAACTGAACGTAAAGATGATACCATAGCTATTGCACATATAATCCCAATACAAGCAATTTTGACAGATTCAACTAACCCAACGTAATAATAAGATTCGACGTTTTTACCATAACTCGGTCGACACGCCGTAATTCTATCTTCTTGATAAATCGTTGAATAAGCAATTAATCCAAGTGTATTAACACTAATAACCACCAACCAAATAATAATTAATTTTTTATTTACCCTACTATTAGTTAGTGATATCGGTATAGTATTTGGTTTGGTTATATGATCTTTACGATACCAACATAATAACGTTAATGATAATAATGATATTGACGATAAAGTAAATGTGACGTAATATCGGCCGATACAAGCCGATCCACATAATATTGAATCGGGATATCCTGAGTTTATTATTAATATTGCATGCAATGGATATGCAATAAAAGTAACTATTATATGACAAACAGCAACATTACTAAGTATTTTATTACCAACCATATAACGAATTCGTTTTCTTTGTACTGTAAATACTAATAATGAGATATTTCCAACAAGAGTTATTAGCCAAAGCAAAAAGGTTAATATTCCGAAACATATGTAAAATACAGTTGCATTCATCTTTTAAATCCAATTTTATAGACTTGAATTAAAGACCTCGTGATGTTTGAATATTCTGTCTTTCGATAACATATTTCTTGCTTCCATTCTCTGTGTAGTCAATGTAAATCAATACAAATTATGTTTACATTGACAAAATTATGTTTACATTGACAATTTAATGGACAAATGCTAAATCATACAATACGTGAATAGTCTTTTTATCATTCGACTTGCTAGTTTAGTTAGCGGTATATTACAAACGAGAAATAAGAAAATCTCACAATTGGATTGTTTTGCAAAATGTCTGAATTTTCTTCGAAAAACAAACATGGTTTTTTATTTACTCAAGATTCACAATAGTAATTTAGAAGATATATTTAGCAAATGAAATTTATATTAAATTATTATTGAAATTCTGACTTAAATGGTTTATGGGATCATCGAGGTTTACAAAAGTCTTCAAAAGGTGGTTATTTTTGAAGCGGGCACATGTATGTGTCGCAACTGACGAGTGTAGTAGAAATATATGAAATTCCTCTTTGATCTTCCGCTAACTTGTAGAGTGTACATTGTGCACCAACCATTTCACAGTATAGAGCTATACCCCTCATCGAAATCATTTGATTGAGAGAAAAGTGTTGTGAAATCTATGCTATGCCATCTATGAGGCCCGTCTAAGGAGGGGTGTTTGATGTAAGAAATATCTATCAGGCCTAAAAACAATATAAATTTGAAGAGATTTCTACGATGGAATAGGAAATAATGCCGATTGTTGTAACGTCATGAATATAAATATATACAGTGAAACCTGTATATAACGGCCAGCTACGAGAGGTAGATAAATTGACCACTATAGACAGGTGGCCTTTATATACAGGTTTGATTCAAAAGAAAATACTATTATAGACATTGCAAGAGTGACCACTATAGACAGGTGGCCGCTGTATAGAGGTGACCACTAGAACAGGTTTGACTGTATATACATTAAAAATCGAACATTGAAGCGTGGGATGCTCATATAGGGGCGCCTTCATTTACATTTGTTCAGATAGAGCATAGTGATATTTTCCTTTAGTGATCTTAATGCAGCTGAACAACCAATCATATACACTATCAATTTTGAATATATGAAAACCTACTGAGAACATACTGAAATTTAATTTATAGACAACTGAATTAGACACTTTTGATTAATCATAGCTATACCAAAAGATTATCTTGAATGCAACCAAGTACAATTTATTAGGACAAGGGTTCATAGAGCTCTGATGAACTCACAACGCCTTCCAACAACACAGTACTATACTTATATATTACAAAACAAATTACTTCCATGCACACTAAATTATGTCATACAAGGCTAATGATTAACCATATTAAATCTAATTACATAAAAATGAGGCTACCTATAATACAAATACGAGATTATACAGAAACTACTATAATAACGCTATTGAAGCATACTGTTTTCGGCGCCAACAGATGACTTAAATGGATGAGATATAGATTGTGTCTTTACATGTTTGATAAAGCGGCTGGTCTGACACGTGTTTCGTTCCAGCCAAGGAACTCATCAGAGACCTTTCTGATGTCGTAGCTCGTCAGGCATCGCGCCTGAATTCCCGCTAACGAATTGTAGAGATGGTGACAACCTCGGTGCATATCGCATGCGCAGTCCCGGTTGAATGTTTGAACTTTACATGTTTGTTCAGCTTATCAAGCCACACAACAAAGATCTTGCTATAGTATGACATAGAAATAGCTACGTTAAGCCTCCAAGATGTCATTTGACGCACATAAAACCTTGGACAAATGATTTTTTTCGCCAACATCAGTAGGATTAATTGTAAGTCATTTTTGTCGACACCAGTGATATTCTGAGGGTTGGTGACTAGTCAATAACCCCTCCTCACCAATCCTGAGTCGAGCTACATCATTGTTGGCTCAAAATATCAATTTGAAAATAAATTATATGACGTGTAGTTTTTGATTATTAATCTGAAACTAAACAAATGCCATTCTAGTGCCTGGTGAGAAACATGTCTCAGCATTTTTAAGTGTAATTTCATTTAATATAGGCCAATTGAAAGTACAGAAATTTTAATAATGCTATTTGACATAGCACTTTACCGTCAATAAGAAGACCACTCTCTGTCAATTATAAATATACCGTCTACATAACATCCAATAATTATTCATTTGACAATGTTGATGAATACTAAATGTTGACGACAAGTGACGCAATTTCAATAATTATAAAACTATTTTCACAGGTAGCAAAATATTTGTTACGACTACGATGAAACCATTGTGAAAACCTGCAAATTATTTGAAAGTTAATTTTACAATAGCTGCATACAATATCCAATTACCTGAAAAATATAAATTATATATACTGTATTTACAGTATTCAATAGTAAATATTCTCAGCAATTTAGTTATAAATATTTAGGATTTTTGCTTTGAGTTCAATTATATTTAATACCTGCAGTCGGAAAGCCTGGGTACAGATTGTGCATATATTCAATTATCAGCGTTTGTTACTGCAGAGCTTAATTGTTTTTATTGAATACAGAAATTGTCTAACTAAAATAGTTACCGCCTACTAAAACCACATGCTCAATACGTTGTATTTCAATCTGTAATTAAGATGTATGTCTACTTAATTACTATCTGAATGAGATCAACGAAGCGATTTCGAATTGTTAGTAGAAGATTTGTAACATAAATGAGACGTCGCAATAACCTTATAACATTATTTTGATATTTGCACGCTTGTGGCTTCCGATAGCAACATAATATAAATGTCTTGCCTGCTATATATATATAATATGATATTATTTTGCGATAATGTATTGATCGTTTAAATATACTCTAATAGAGGCAAGCCTCTACATAGTAGCCTGTACAATGAAGGATCGATGTTGACATGAGCTAATATTAGTTACTTCTAAATTTCGCCTAAAACAAAAATAAACCCTTCTGTAGTACATATTTACATTAATCTCAGGCACTTTAGTGATGGGCGGTATATGTGCTACATTAAATATACACATTTTTACAGCATATATGAGTGTTTCGAGACCCATAATTTTTGAAACATGTAGTAACACTGAATCCATTCATATTATAGTACTTTCTGAGTTGTGAATTGTGAGTAGTATGAAGAAGAGAGTACTGGCACACTAGATTACAAAGAAATAATGTTACAAGATCGAAATTTCAAAACTCAGGACATCCACATGATCCCTAACTTTCAGAAAAAGATATAGTATATATTAACTTGACAACCCCAAAAATATGTATATTATATATAAACGCTTTATATACCGTTAACATCTATAATCGGATATATACATGACCGTACTGGCGTACTTACTATAGGGTATTATTATCATCGCTGTTGTGTAAGAGTTTGTTGATAGTTGAGAAACAAAGACGGGACTATAGAAATGATCCTAGCAAGTGTACATTGTCCTATCGTAATATAATTATATTGATTTCCATATATTATACCCCGTACACATGACTTATTGATTATTTACGCCATACTCACAATAATGAAGTGTTTAATTTTCTTTGAGAAATATCTGTTCTTATAAATATGGGTCAAAACATCGTCGGGTGTACCATCAAATTTCAGGCAATATTGTTTTTGTTACATATTTATTGGTTTTGAATACGCCGGCAGTATCTTGATTAATCATGACAGCCAGTTGTTCTACGCAGAGCCATCTATTTACAAGAGTTGGGACACGCCCTCATGTGCCGCTATCGTCTCCAATTGGACAGATGCCAGTCACGTGATTTTTGGATGCCATCTTTGTTCTTTTGAAAACAGGTTCTCAATCATTTCAAGTGAAACGCGCGAAAAAATACAATACAATATGGCTGAAAAAAACACACAACATTCTCCTGCACATGCGCACTGTTAAAAACATGCTCGGGTCCAGGCAAAAAGAAACAAAAATGGCATGAGTGTCCCAACTCTTGTAAATAGATGGCTCTGGTTCTACGTGATAGCGATACACGGTGTTTTAGAAGTATAGGTAGATTCAGAGTGCAAATACCTAGAGGGTGGTATGAGCAGAAACACATATACACTGATAAAGTTCGGTTGTATAATTTAGAATAAATGATCAAAAAACAATTTCTTGAACAATTTTTAGCTTTGTCTTACATTTTTTATTATAATCTTTTTCAACATACACGTAATGACGTAGTATATATAATGTCCCATGGGAAGTTCCATTGCGTTTAGTAGAAGGATGGTTTAAATAGAAAGCTCAAATGTTGTTAATGTCTATAATAGTGCTACTAAGCAACTGGCACAGAGTTTCCTAATTTATTTTATTTTTCTTCTTATTTTTTAACTGATAATATTTGATTTCATATAACTTGAATAGTTTATGTACGCTATAGTAAAACCTAATTCCTCATTTTCGTTGTAATGAGATTGAATACAGTATTTGCCTTGAAACTCTTGAAACATTTATCAGTAAAGGAGGCAATAAGCCAATAAGGGCAGAAAATTTCATCTCAAAACAGAAAACATTTTCTCAAAACATCAATAATTTGCGTAAAATAATCAAGAAACATTTGCTTTGATTTAGAGTTTATCATCATGTTTTAATTGAAATAAGAAACTGTTTTGCATTCGATGATAAGAATTACTACTTGAGCAAAAAATAAAAGATATATAATCAGATAAGCCAATACTGTATGCGAGAAACAGTTTTGTGGAATTAAAATAAATTCGGAACTTATTTTTTAGTAAATATTTCAGATGAGATATAAGTGTTTTCCGATCGTATCAGTCATGTTGTTATTGTTATTGTTGTTGTTGTTATTGTTGTTGTTGTTGTTGTTGTTGTTGTTATTGTTGTTGTTGTTGTTGTTGTTGTTGTTGTTGTTGTTGTTGTTGTTGTTGTTGTTGTTGTTGCTGTTGTTGTTGTTGTTGTTGTTGTTGTTGTTGTTGTTGTTGTTGTTGTTGTTGTTGTTGTTGTTGTTGTTGTTGTTGTTGTTGTTGTTGTTGTTGTTGTTGTTGTTGTTGTTGTTGTTGTTGTTGTTGTTGTTGTTGTTGTTGTTGTTTGTCAATATTCTAAAATATGATATGATATGATATGATTTATTTTGTCAATGGAATTTGACGGGTAAAGAAAGGGAGACTTGATTAAATTAAAGCCTCCACTTACATACAGCCAGTAATAAACACAAAAAATATATATATATATATTGACTATACATTTACTTTTTACATGGTTATTATTTTTATCATTATTACTTATATTAATTATTCATAAGCGGCTTGTTTATACAATTTGCAAAAAGATGAAATTTTCTGCTTTGTTTAAATGATGATTGAATGTCGTTAATGTTTTTGATTCTACAAAATATGTTCTTTTAATACATTCCACGATTGGATGGTACGAATGGAAAATCGATGCTTGCTGGACTCAAGGCGTGATGAATTGCTCGATTTGAATTTAAATCTATGTCCGCATAGCGTGTATTTAAAATGCTTGTAATGTAAAGATAAGGTATCCAGCGTTAAGTCTACAGGTCATGTGATATTCTATATAGCATTATCAGGTCTGCTTTTAATTGACTCGTCTCAGCTCTAACGAGTCTAGTTTTAGAATACGTAGACGATCAGAGTAACTTTGATATTTTAATCTTCATATGAGTTTGCAAACCCTCCTTGTGAATGTTCGCTGGACGTTTTCTATTAAAGGAAATATCTTAAGTAAGCCATGGATTCCATATTGGAGACGATGATTCTAGTATAGGACGTACATAAACTTTGAAACCTCGAATATACAAATCAGTTTGTTTAGAAAGAAAGCATTTAAATAATAAATGTAATTTACACTTTGCTCTATAGCAGCTGTCATTGAACAGTGCTTCGATGACTTCCAATCAGGAGTTAGTATGATTCCTAGATCATGGACACTTTCAAAATCATCAATTTCATGGTTATCAATTGAATAAGATATTTGCGATACCTTGAGATTCCCTGTAGAGAAGGAGGAACATTTCTCGTAAGCGATGTGAAGCGATGGGGTGAATGATGGGGTGAATACATGCATACGAAGCTCACATTTACGTATACTGCCCTTGAATTACATGCGATACATACGATATACTAATTGAATTAAAGCTTAAAAATATAGTGACAAGTTTTGTAACAGTTTTGTTAATATTATATCGACGAATATAGTTTGTCTTTAGGAGGATTGTTCCGAGGCAGTTTAGCAGGACTTAAGCATTGATGTTTTCATATGATTTTATTTGAGGAACACTGTACAGATCATAATAAGCATCGTTTGTTACAATAGACATTGTTTATAACAGCACTCAAAGGGAACTCTCAGAAAGTATGATATGAGAGATGAGCCTTGAAGAAAAATACCAATACTACTCGTGTCGTCATAAATGGAATGCAGTGCTTCGTTGTAACTATCGCATTGGTGTGCTCTGGTATGCAAAGTCAACTTGGTTGGCCCTTTGTTAGAGACAGAATAGCATCTCATCAAATAATATCCGCCCATACGATTACATTAAACCTAGCTCCTGCTTTGCTTTCCAAAGTTTTCCAACAGCGACATACCACCAAGACAAGATCATGGGTGATATAACTTGCTTAGCAAACGTCTCCCAAATGCCACGGAATCAGCACTTGTGCCTCGAGTGACTTTGCAACTGTATATATTGATCAGTTAATATATGGATAGAAACTTCAAATACATATACATATTGCATATTAGGCCTTATATCAGAGCATATTTTATGTAGAAGGCTCGGCATTATGCTTACATACAATTGAGCTTTATTACGATCACTTCTGGTATTTCATTGTCTTCATTCATTCAAATCATATTTTCTCTACAGTGTTGTATGAGTATAAACACTTCAAAGCTGCATGTGTCGTATAGATTTGATAGAAATAGTGAATCAAGTACGCATATCTGCATACGATACGATTTATCTGCTAAAAGGCCTAGTTTATGGATAAAGTAGAAAATTAAAACAGACAAAGTTTTTATAGATAACATAATTCTAAAACTTACCTTCAATAACAAAGTTGTTGTTTGATTCCCTTTGCACACAGTATATAAATATATATATATATATGGAATTCTTTTTGGAACGTTGCTTATATGTTTATCATTTAGAAGAGGTATCAAAGTTGTAATATCATAATAATAACAATAATATGATACGAATATTAAATAGATCAGTAGCAGCCGTATATAGTTAATAATAGTCAACTCCAAAACAAAATATTTTATTAATAGTTTAGAACATGCGATAAACCATGCGTATTGAAGTGGCACGATGTTTGCCACATTTTTACTTCAGACGTTTGTTATGCAAAAAAAATACAATGAAACGAGAGTAAAACACTTTTGATAAGCTTCGAAACAATAAAATAAGGAAGAAAAGCAAAAATCAAAAACCAGATTAAATGTCCATCTGCGTTACCCATAGTTACACTCATACTAATTTCGATTCTTAATTAAATTTATGATTCTTCCCTGCATGCATTGAAATTTAAACAATTCCTAAACAATGTTCTAATGTAACAATAATAATCAAAGAATTATATAGATCACAAATTCATATAGCAAACATAGAAAGTCACACGTAGTCATCAGAGTCATCTATTTACAAGAGCTGGGACACTCTTTCATGTGCCGCTCTCAGCTCCTATTGGACGGATGCCAGTCACGTGATTTTACGGACCCCATTTTCATTCCATCATGGCATAGTTATACAAAAAGGTATGCAGATTGCAGGGTACCTAACAAGTATCTTGGCATGAGCCGCGCTTTAATTAAGACGCAATGGGACGACCGCACACAATAAGCCATGACATAAGCGATAATTGGATGAAGTAAATGCTGAAATATATGGTACTGAAACACGAAAAGATTCACTCTAGTGAGTTCCTAACGCAAGGCAGCAAACAAAATCACATGTTCAGGTTGTAGAAATGGAAATCATTCCCAAAAAGACCCTTATTAAGTCAATCCAACATTATATCGAAAGTGTTCACCATAAAGTGATATCATACGGGCAACCAGCCATAGCGGAGAATATCAATACATCTCATGGTATACAGAAAATTTTTGGCTGTGGCGTACCATTCGACAAGCTTTTAGAATAAAGACATAAAATTGCATCTTGAGGGCTTGAAGTTGAAAAGTGACTGCCAGTTTTCAAGCTAAAGTAGTGTAGTGGATCACCCACATTATTATTTAAGTGTGCGCGCAAAGGCCACTGGTGAATTTATGCCTTTAATTATTTATTAGGTTCCCATTCCTTAACTCCGTAAAATCGAAGCACCTGCAAGAAATGATTGCGTGAGATTTTAATGTTGCTCCAGAGTCATCCCTTGGTGGAATTTATTACCGGAAGTCTTGGTAAATTATATCTGTTTTTATACTTTCAAAACATTTAGGTCTTCATGAGATCAGTATCCAACCTTTTGCAAACTATTATGTTAATTTTCAAGTCCATTATTATCAATTATAGTATTTCATGCATATACATTATACATTGCATACTGGGCATTTATGTGGTTTTGTAAAAGGTCCAAAATTAAATCTATAATCTTGAAAAAGACTTCTAATTATCAACCCAAACTTCAGCAAACGAAAAACATACAAAATAAATTAACATGATTAACGTAAGCTAACATGAATAAATTAATATGATTAACGATTACATGGCGGTTAGTGGGAGCCTTAGGTTTTCACTGTATTCGCCCGTCAAGTTTCAACCATTGACGAATAAAACAACAACAACAACGTATAATTAATATAAAATAATTTAATGTCCTTCAATTCGCAGCCAAACGAATTGTATGTAGAATATTTAGATAGTATTCAACTTCTTAATGCTTTAAGAAATTACCAGGATTGGATTCTAGAATCTGACTCGTGTTCCTGATTGGTAAGAAATTCACCCCAATCCGAAATGTTGAAATGTGGATATTCCTGCTGGAGTCGGAGTTCGACTCCGGTTCATGTACAGTGTAACCTGTATATAACAGCCAGCTACTAGAGGTAGATAAATTGACCATTATATACAGGTGACCTTTATATAAAGGTCTGATTCAATAGAAAACACTATTTTAGACATTGCAAGACAGGTGGCCGCTTTATAGAGGTGACCGTTAAAACAGGTTAGACTGTATACACCTCTGGTAGACACAGGTAGCGGTTGAGTTTGCCTTGAACGACTCTATATGAATGTTGTCAAAAAGGTGAAATCATTTTTAAATTATATTCATTCTCTCGCAAAACAAAAAAAGTATCACGATGCAAAAAATTCAAAATTAAATTTTTCATAATTTGTAAAATTTAAAAAGTAATTCTAGCATTTTGTAATACAATGATTTTTATGTGTGTGAACTGTGAACATATATAGTCAATATTAATCATACACAGTTTCACTAATAGTGATAGTCTCATAATACACAACAAGCATCTATACATCCAGTAATTTTTTCTTAATAATTCTGACACTTCTTCGCCTTTTTGGAGAAGGTTTTTTCTTCCCAGATAAACTTGAACTACAAAATATAAATAAAAATGAACATATTAAAAAACTTAGACAAAATAATACTCAACGCAAACCACAAAAATCATCAGATTTCATTTATACTTAATTCTACAAAATACAGAACTTTACAAAAAAAAAAAAGGAAAACTGATTCATGTGAAGCGTCGTGCGGATTTGTGTTCACGGAGAGAGTAGCGTATCATGAAATAATGAATGAATGCGTAATATAAAGACACTGATCGGCTAACATACAATATTGTACGATTAAGAAAATTATACGATAAAAAACGGACGGAAAATACGTTCACGGTTTCTCGCTGGCTATAGATTAAGAAAATTATACGATAAAAAACGGACGGAAAATACGTTCACGGTTTCTCGCTGGCATTAGATTAAGAAGAGATACATTTAGCCATATTGTATTAAAATACAGTATTACCCAAACCGACTCGGTCAACAAACACAATAGACTTCATTATCGTTCAACTCCTTCTCAGCGGCGCACTTTCTGAACTTCTAATTCACTTCGGAGGTATCTATAGGCCTTCAACCAGGCAAGGTTATACTAGGATGGATATAGACTACAAAGATATACATTTGGACTATATTTATACATGATTATTAGCCAGCCGGTCGCAATCAAGCTGATGACGGCTATAAACATTTGTTCAAGTGACTGTCCAAGTGCTAACTCTGATCCATTGGCTACCTGCCTCCGCCTTGGGATATTATACAAACAAACAATCATTTTCGACCTTTTTCTTCTCAGCTGATAAAATCCAAGCATAAAACGACCACGAGTATACGGAGAAAGGAGCTCCAGTTTCAGCAGTTTCATTATGGCAGCATACCAATAATTCACCTTGGATTTAAAATCTAAACCAAAACATGTATTCTATGTTTGTAACCGTGTAAAACTAACCACAATAGGACGTGAAGAATTATCAAAATTGATAAGTGACCGCCTGCTTATTAACCGTCAAATTTTAGCACATCAAATTAAGTGGGACTTGGGCTAGTCAATGCCAGATATAGCATATGTGGTGTCAAAAACAAATCAAGAAAATTAAACAGTTACGAACAGTACTTACCGTTTGTTTGTTTTATTCTGTGGGCAGTATTGTCGTTTGTGGCCTTGCTCTCCGCAAATATGACAACGGAGTTCACTTGGAGCGATATTGCTAGAAAATAAATGTTTTGGAGGATATGAATAAGTAAATTAAAAAGATACAATTAAAGTTCACATGACGACAACGGATTTAACACAGTGCCGATAGCTGATCTGTTAAGGAGGAATAATGATTGGACGAATACATAACAATTGGTGGTTATATCATAAATTAGGAGGATATATACAACAAAAGGAGAAATAAAAGGATAATATCATTCAAATTAGTGGTTCAAATCCCAGAAAAGTCAATAAATCTGAGATCATAAAGAGTGTTTAACATCATTGCTCTCAGTGAAAAGAGCCACTCATCTAGAAATAGAGAAGTGGTACCGGTGCCTTCTTTAGGGCATCACCATCTCAATTACTTTATAATAATTACCTCTGACAATCATGTCTTGGTGGTTCACATCGATCACAAGTCTTGCAATGATAACGACCTTGAAAGAACACAAAAACAAATTATTATTATTTTGAGCTTCAACTTTAACTCAATATTTTTAGCATCTGAAAACTAATTCTGCAATGTCCACAAAACACGACACAAAGTCAACACCTACATTGTATAGCCTACCAGAAAGATATACAGAAATGAATTAATTCCATAGACCATAGTGTGTTTTTTGCCTGATTGTTTTTATTCTTGCCATATTGATAAAAATGAAACTTTTGTATTTGAGGCATTTTGTGGAAAACCCGAAATAGTGTTGCCAGGGTCCGACAAAGCCCAGAAACTTGGAAACCTGTGGTTTGCGGAAAGGCTAGCAAAATTTAGAAGGAAAAGACAAAATGATGGATATAATGCTAAAAGAATTAGAAAAACATGAAAAATAAAATTTCGATTTTATGGTTTTTTTATGACAGTAAAATTACTTAAAGGTTTATCTAAAAACTTGAGGTTTGCAGAAGGTAAAACATGTTGTCAGACCCTAAATGTTAGGCTTACATTATAATAATATTTGGAATAGAGTGAACACCGAAAATCGAAAAGAAATTGTTTCGAATCCTGAATGTCAACGCAGTTTCCATTAAATTCACAATTTCCATTTTGAATCCTTGCATCGTCAGCTAGAAAACACAATTAATCGCTTTATTGATTATTTTTTGTTTAGATTTTCAAAACAAAACTTCAAGCCAAACAGGCACATAATTCTACCCCAACAGTTAAGGAGGGAGTTCATGAACGTTAAATGGCCCCAAATTTCTATGAACTTTATTTTGCATGGGTGAAAATTAGTGAAAATGATGTACCTGGTTTTACACACTTTTTACACTTTTCACAATGAACATAAGTGTGACCATCCTGAAAGATTCAAAGAAAGTTAAATTAAATAAAATACAGAGCTAAATTAAAAAAAAAAGAAAAATTAAATAAATTAAATAGAGACCCCGGAGTAATTCAATGCAGACGTGTAATATTGATACAAAATTAAATAAAAATTGTGTCCCTGAATATATTTACCGCTAATTTCTTGAAAATTACAAACTATTCATTAAACTTTATTCTCCCCCACAATAGTCACAGTAACTGAACAGGTATCTCCCAATCGAAGGCGCCCGACCCCATACGACTCTTCTATACTCACCTCATATTACGAATTTTATAAATCTGAAAACCTACTGAAAATTTACTGAAAAGGCTACTGAATTGATCACTTTTCATGATCAGTTGATTTCAAATTTCAATGTGCGGTTCCGTCGTTTTTTTCAGTAGATTGAGAAGAATCTAGATTGATTAAAGTGTCTGGAAAATTTCAGTACTATCTAAATGCCCATACCCCCATTCCAATAGATTTTCAGTACTATTTAAATGCCCATACCCCATTCCAATAGATTTTCAGTACTATTTAAATGCCCAAACCCCATTCCAATAGATTTTCAGTACTATTTAAATGCCCATACCCCATTCCAATAGATTTTCAGTACTATTTAAATGCCCATACCCCATTCCAATAGATTTTCAGTACTATTTAAATGCCCATACCCCATTCCAATAGATTTTCAGTACTATTTAAATGCCCATACCCCATTCCAATAGATTTTCAGTACTATTTAAATGCCCATACCCCATTCCAATAGATTTTCAGTACTATTTAAATGCCCATACCCCATTCCAATAGATTTTCAGTACTATTTAAATGCCCATACCCCATTCCAATAGATTTTCAGTACTATTTAAATGCCCATACCCCATTCCAATAGATTTTCAGTACTATTTAAATGCCCATACCCCATTGCAATAGATTTTCAGTACTATTTAAATGCCCATACCCCATTCCAATAGATTTTCAGTACTATTTAAATGCCCATACCCCATTCCAATAGATTTTCAGTACTATTTAAATGCCCATACCCCATTTCCAGTAGCGATTCAGTATATCCATTATCCAAGATTCATAGCGTAAGTCGCGTCACTGTAGATTTTTAGTTATGTGAGATGCAAGAAGGTAGGGCGTGATTGTCAATTGATTTGTGACATACAAGGACGAGAGGCATGGGCACTGTCTGGCAAATGAATAAAGCCACCAGGAAGCCTAGAACATTTCAAAGTTTTTACATGAATTTGCACTAGCCTTTTGAATTCTAAGATTGCAGAAATCCACTTTTTCCGGGCCCAGGACCATTTTCTAAGTTTTCCTAAATGCACCTTTGTTTTGGAGATTTTCTATAGCATACCTTTGATGGGCAAATATCACATTTGGAACAATGTATATTATTCTCTGCAACATACTTTCGACACTTATCACATAAACTAGAAAAACACAAAAAATTCAAATAATCCGAGTACATAACAATGGTAGACTTGGACAATGAAATTGTTTGATTAAATAAATGTAATTGTATTTAAATTTTAAAGCTTTAAACCCTTAAGCTTCCTGGAGGGGTCATGCATAAATGTTTATTTATCAAGTACAGTCAAACCTGTTATAACAGTCACCTTTGTACAGTGGCCATGATATATAGCATAGCCCAAAGTAGTATTTTCTATTGAATCAACCATGTATATAAAGGTCAACTGCATATAGTGGTCAATTTATCTACCCCTCATGGCTGGCTGTTATATACAGGTCTATTTATTCTTATTTTTATTTATATCGGTTTCACTGTGAATTACAACTGGCAAAATACAGAAAACTTTTTCGCCTCCAACGTATGTGCACTGTAAAGCCATTGATATTGTATACATACAGCATAAAATTAGATAAGAATCAGTTGGCCTATTTCCCAAGTTAATTGTGCTATTTATTTGAAGCAAAGTCAGTAGTTGATAGTGCACTTCTGTTTGATAATTTACATTATTTAGAGACTGATTGACAGCAGAAACAGTTTTCAGAGAAACACATTCTTCTGGCAAAGCATTCGCTGTTGGTATGACACGATTGCAGGATTCATGAACATGAAATTGCCCAAATTTTGAAGAACAACACTTCATGAACATTTCATGAAAATTATGCACTCATGAACTCCAAATTCCAGGGTCAGACAAAAGGTTCAGCCTTCTGGAACCCTAAAACATATTTTCTTCTGAATTTTTTTGTTGATGTTTGACCAATAAATCATAAAGATATCAATTTCTTCTAAATTTGCTCTAACCTTCCGGAATCTAGGATTCCACGATTCCTACTTTGTCGGATCCTGCCCAATTCAGAACAGATGAAGAATGTTGTATTACTCACCGATAGCCTTCTTCAGCAGGCAGCTTGATTGATTCAAGTTTGATATTAGTAAATAATCTCACAGGGGATTGTCTTGTTTTGGTAATAGAGCTATTTTCATTCTTGTAGGTGGCATGGTTTTCGTAGGCAACCTAAATTATACAATGAAACAAAACAAAATTTACCGAGCTTTCTATGTCATGATGCAATGCACAACCTAATTAGATGTGTAAATTAATATCACTAAAAGTTGAAAATGTATAAACATTATTAGCTAAAGATGTGCATCCTCTGATGATGTCCAATGTGTAATGTAATGTAGACGGTGTCACCCTACCGAAGGCACCCGTACCACTCCTCTATTTCTACATGAGTGGCTTTTTCGTTGAGAGCAATGATTTTAAGCGCTCTTTGATGATCTCAGCTGCGACACTGCAGATCAATTTCAACAGATTTCATGGCAGATAGGTCTTGATTGTCAATGCGCAACGATGCGCCGCAGCTACTCACAATGCAATTCCCGTCTGGACCATCCCATCCGCCATCCTCAGATGGTACTCATTTGATGTTTCAGATAAAGTCAAGGCTGAGTTGACCTCAGAGGGATTTGAAACACAGTTGATCAGATATGATCCGATCTGAAGTTCGGCTGCTCTGCCATCTGAGCTAATCCTCATCCAATGTGCATTTACCTTATAATCACTCATCTGTAATGATGGTCTTGAATTTTTCACATGTGGTTCCAAGAAATAAGGAAAGACAAGGATGGTTGGAATTTCTTTCTTTGAATCAATATTGTTAACTACAATCGAGTAGAAAATAAGAAAAAAAATTAACTACCTATTATTTCATTGTGAGTTCAATGGATGATGCTTACAGTACTACGGTTTTGATATATATATATATAAAACCTGAAATTCCAATAAAAAAAACTACTGAAATGCACCTCAAAATTTGAAAGCTACTGATAAAAGTGTCCAATCCAGTCAGTATCCAATGTAATATTTTTTTGCAACATTCAGTTTTTCAAAATTTGTAGTGTAACCATCCATTATTTTTCTGTTAGTTCAATGTTGATGTACTACTATCGTTTTGATGTATAAAACCTGATTCCAGCGAGGAACAAGGGACTAAAGGGGTGCGTAACCTCTAATCTACGAAGCCTCTAGCCGGGTCTACAAAAGAAGTCTTTGAACCCAATGGCCAGCCTTTCGAGAGATGTTGTGGTCAGATTGTCAAGAGAACTGATTTTTTCTTGTTGATTGTTTATCGGACCTTGCACAAGAGAACAATAAACATCAACAAGTGACACAAATGTCTAATAATATATACAGTCAAATCTGTTATAACGGTCACCTCTATACTGCGACCACCTGTCTATAATGGTCACTCTTTCAATGTCTAAAATAGTATTTTCTATTGAATCAAACCTGTATATAAAGGCCACCTGTCTATAACGGTCAATTTATCTACCTCTGGTAGCTGGCTGTTATATACAGGTTTCTCTGTATAGTATACAGGTTTCACTGTATAGTAACGTAGCAATGGAGAATCTAAATATTTCACAGATTTTTTCTACCTTAAACGCATTGGGATTAAAATCAAAAATATCTCACCTGTAGACCAAACAGTAGACCACGAAGATATGGCATTTGCCAAGACACTCATCAAGCCACCAAACGGTGGATCAACAACTATAACAATCTTTTCGGGTTCCTCATGTTTCAGAAATTCATGAACAATTGCTCTTTCTTTCTCAATGAAAAAGTAATCATTGAACATGTTATAACAGACCATCTCTTCAGAGTTGTAAAAATTTGCCTTGAGAAAAATCATACAGTCAAAAACCTGTTACAACGGTCACCACCTCTCACTATGAATTTTGAAATTTGAAAAACATACTGATTCCTTACTGAATAACCTACTGAATTGGGCAGTTTTGATCGATCAGCAGCTTTCAAATTTTGAGGTGCGTTTCAGTAGTTTTTCAGTAGAATGAGAAGAATCTAGATTAAAGTTTCTGGTGAATTTCAGTATGGTTCCAGTACCCAATCCCATTCCAGTATGTTTTCAGTAGGTTTTCAGTCATGATTAAGTATTTCTAAGATTCATAGTAGTGTCTAGAAATCGAAGACATGTCTATAGGCCTAGTGGTCACTCTTGTACAGTGTCTAACATAGTATATTTTATTGAAACTCTGTATATCTATGTATATGTACATTGTCTATATAATGTCCAGTTCATCTAAGCCTTACAGGCGGTTGTCATAGATAGGTTTCACCAGAGCCATCTATTTACAAGAGTCGGGCCACGCTTTCATGTGCCGCTATCGTCTCCAATTGGACAGATGCCAGTCACGTGATTTTTGGACGCAATCTTTGTTCTTTTGGAAACAGGTTCTCAATCATTTCAAGTGAAACGCGCGAAAAAATATAATACAATATGGCTGAAAAAAAACACACAACATTCTCCTGCACATGCGCAATGTTAAAAACGTGCTCGGGTCCAGGCAAAAAGAAACAAAAATGGCACGAGTGTCCCAACTCTTGTAAATAGATGGCTCTGGGTTTCACTGTATGCAATGATTTGTAGGCCTACTGGCACTCAGTGTATTCAAAATATACAAAAGAAAGTGTAGGCTATTTCCTGTGCCATCGCTAAGTAATATCACTAAGCGTAGATCTATGTATAGACTTACATGTCTCATATCAATATCAAGCAACAAGCTTTTCAATCCTTGTTTCTTTGCTTTTTTACTGTTTAATATTCCTTCATGGAGTCTAAAAATCAAAGAGGAAACGAATCAACTTCATGCAAAACAATCCCTATGCCTATCAACAGTCAATGTAGTAAAATGAGTTTGGTCAATTAGTTAGTCTGACCAACAGACACATCATCCAGTCACAACATATAGCCTACAAAGTACAAACATAAAGCCCTGGGCAAACGACGACAACATTTGCGCAACTTTAAAATCCTTCAAAAATCTTTGTCGTTTAGCCACTCTTTCGATTTTGTCTGACGTGTTGCATCGTGTATTTTATTTGTCGCATCGTGTTTGATGGCCGTCAAACATTTTTCAAGTCTTTCAAAGGATTTTTGTTATCGAACGTCTTCGTTATCCTTTTCGAACCATTTCGTTCGAAATGTATCGAACTCTTTGGATGTTTTGGTCATTTCATGGCTTCTTTTTAAGCTCAGTCTGAGTTTTTCTAGAAAAGTCTTGTGAAAGTCTCGTCCGTTTAGCCGCTCTTGATAAAACTGCTTCAGAAGACGAAAAACACACGTCAGACAAAAACATATTTGTTGCGCAAAAGTTGCCGTCGTTTGCCCAGGGCTTAAGTTACTTAATTAATAGACTAAGAACGGAAGGTGTAATTGCTAGTTCTATAATTTTCAAAGAGTTGGCACTGCGAATAGAAGTAGGTTAACAATAGGAACAGGGTCCGAGAAAACATTTTACTTTCAAGAATCCCAAGTTTTCCCTAAAATTTTCAAGACAATGAAATATTAGAAAAGAAATGCATCTCACCTTGGAGTCCCCAAACACAAAACTTTGGTAAATTTCAATTTCAACAAAGAATCAACCAAGAATTGACAACATGAATCAGTAAACAGATATTGCTAAGAGAAAACAATAATGGTTATAATGACATAAATCTGACCATATTAAATCTTTACTTGGACCATAGGGAGACACAGGATAAGAACATTCCTGATTACCTATGCATTCAAATTCTCTTTCAAGATAATGTATACCACTTCAAAGTTATTATCATTACTGATCCATTATTGACCACAGCAGGAATTATTTTGAAAAGAATGTATTTTTTTCAAAACCTGATATTCACACATCAGTTGTGACATCACCAATCAGGTTTTGCGTTTTCACATTCAATGAAATCTGAAATCTAATCAGGAGGAGTTTTGGGATTTGCAAAGACTGTTTCTTAAAGACCATAATATGGAATGAAGAATGTTTTGGACAGCTTGATCCTTTGTATTAACTATATATTTTTAGAGAAGTAACCTTGTGTAACTTAAAGACGCATCGTTACGTAGGTTTAGCACATGCGCACATATTACTTGATATTTAATAAATGTGAATGTTCAATTAATGTGTTCTTGGTCAGTAGTGTTTGGAGATCACACTGTTTCAGATAAAATTATAAATGTAGAGAATTGGAATACAAATCTAGTCAAATATCAGTTAAGAATTTATGTGTTATTAATAAAGTTATGGAATTTAAATACGTCTCTTGTTTTGTTATGCTGGACTGATGTTCTTTAAATCAAATACTCTGTCTGAAAAGTGAACTAAATCGGAGAGCCCGTTACAAAGAATTGTTTTCAAAGAGAGCATTCTGAAGATGAAGCATCGTGCATATTTGATACTTATTTTCTGTTACAAATCTATGAATGTGATATTTCTTGCAGAGAAGAGAAATATTGAAGCTAGCTTGATTTTGACAACCTCAATTCAACGGCTTGTATTAATTAGAACATTGTTCGAAACAAAATAAACATCATGGTTTATGGGTGTTTGGAGTAGGGAATTATGAATTGCTACAGCAAAATTGATTCAAACTGTATTTTATTATTGACTGTAGCTCAGTCTTTCGTTTCTCTGTGTTTTGGACCACAATGTTTTTGGTAGGAACTATATTCTAAACATTCTGATTGTATGTTTACTGTTGTAGGCTACAGTAGTTTACTAATTAAGTGTGTAATTTATGGGCTATGATTTCTTGAGATCAGGTAGGGATGTGTGATTTGTTTGTTTAAATATATTGCGTGTTGTCCCTTCCTGTGATCGTAGCCGTGATGTAATATAAACTTGTAAAGTCTGCCAGCTGACTGCGGTAATGGCAGGTCAGCGGTGTTTGTTTTTATATAAAGATTGTTTGGAATCAAGTGAACTGACTCGAGTTTGAGTTCGTGGACAGAAGAGTTCATAAGAGAATTAGTTGAAACTTTTACTGCGTCGTTTATGTCTCCCTCGCATCGACCATAATCTTACACTGATAATTTCAGGCTTGTCGCATGAAATGATGTTTCAAGGTTGTACAGCCTAGGTCGTATTTGAAACCCTGATTGTCATCATCTTTATATTCAATTCACATTGTTTTGCTTGCGAATTTTGAGAAATGTTACATTATTAAAAAGTTTTGATCAGAACTTTCTTCTTGAAACATTTTAAAACAAAAGTCAACGGCAACAGTTTTTGGATTTTATTGTACTCAACGTCGTTTAGACTGATATCTTCAGCCATTTTTAAGAGAATAAAATTTTCAAGAAGCACATAATTTATAAGTTTAAAATTGAATAGAGTTTGTAATTTACATGCTAGGAATTTTTAGATTTATAATTAAAACAATACATGTAAGGAATTTTTTACATTTTTATTTTTATATATAATTATTATTATGTTTAAAACAATACAGGGCGGATTGAATCCGCTTGCGGATTAAGATCGGGCTTAAGGTCCTTAATATACAGCATTTCATAGATGAGGAATTCCATTTTGATTTGCAGTGTCTCAAAACGCTAAATTGATCAGTAACAACAATCATTGTCTGTTGGTGTTGGTGTTCTTTGACGTGACGTGACGTCCAATGGCAGAAGATGACGAATTGTGCGTCTTGATTCTTTCGCGTAGGTGGTTTTTAGTATATCCTACATAGCTTGAATTAGCCTACACAAGCCACATTTAAATTTATAAATGATACATTGTTTTGTCACTAATTTAGGTTCAGCCAAAATGATGATGAGCATAATAAAATCCAAAAACTGTTGCCATTAGGCCTACTTTTGTTTTAAAATATTGAAAGTTGAGTAGGCCCTATCAAAATTCACGGATTTCAGCGATAGGTATTTTTGTGATGCCTTCTTGTTTTCAGACCTATTTTTTATTCTTCAGACCTATTTTTTAAAATGATAGGCCTACATTTTACATGACTTATATATTTATATTTTTGCATTGAGCATTTTCTCTGTGAAATGACATACTATTTCCTACATTACCACAATAATTTTAATGATTAAAAATGTGGAAATTGGACCAAGTCTCCCCAGTCTCCCTTAACTGTCACAAAACAAAAGTGTAAATGTAGCCTACTTACTGCATTGGACTTCTTCACTGCCAACGGCTTTAAAAGTTTACTTGGACGATGAATAGAATCTAAAGATACACGCTTTACATTATTGCTAGTGCATTCTGACTTTACGCACTTTTCATCCAATGTTAACAGATTACAGTCGAAACAGTAACTAGCATTCTTGGTATCTGATTCTTCTAATTTGCCCAAAGTTGTATTCATTAATTTCCTTTTCTTTGTCAATTGTTTGATGTTTTTCTTCATTTCATCTTGCACGATTTGTTTGCCTTTAGTTAATTTCTCATCTTTCCATTGAAACATTTGACATTCTTTACGATCACGGCATGCTGAACAGGCAAAGAATTTACGACTAGGACGATTGACTAGGAATCTTTCAAAAAGTAGACAAGGGCCTGAATAATGATACAATAAATACTAGAATCCTAGATTCAAAATTTTCAATAAAAAAATATTCAAAGTAAGAGGAACGGGATGTTCAATCAATTGCAAATCTAAAATCTGTGTAGTATAGTCCATGGAAAAATTCAACCAATCATGGGGATAACTACAGTGAAACCTGTATATAACGGCTAGCTACTAGAGGTAGATAAATTGATCATTATAGACAGGTGGCCTTTATATACAGGTTTTATTTAATAGAAAACACCATTCAAGACATTGCAAGAGTGGCCACTATAGACAGGTGACCGCTGTATAGACACTATGGATTTTAAAGGTACTGAAATCCTACTGAAAACCATAGTGAGAGGTTTGACAGGTTTGACAGGTCATAACAGGTTTGACTGTATTAGATAGTTATTGAAAATAGTCTACAATTATTCACCACAATGTTCGTAACTAATTAAGACATAAGAGCCAAAAAATATTTTAAAATATGCACTGAAACTAGTTCCAGGCTCTTTTCATTTCTATTTGGGTTAAACTAAAAGAGTCTGGAACTAGTTCCGGCTCACAATATCAAATAATTAAAGGGGCAAGATTGACCGGCGACCGCTGCGAGCACAAGTTGAATTTATGCTTAGCGTAATTCAACCGTCTCGCTTTGAAACTATTGTTATACGCAGGCCTAATCTGTTATAAATTCATGTCAACAATGTACATTGTGTTATGAACAATAAACATGCACGTGATCCCAAGTGCGTAGCGCCTGCCGGTCATTTTTGCTCCTTTAATAACTTGTTCAGAATATCATAGTGAATAATTCTAGACTATTTCCAATAACGATCTGCTGTTCAAAGTGTCCATATGATTGTTTGATTTTTTCTATGGGACTATACAACTATAGAGATTGTAGATTTGCTAGAAAATCATGAGAAAAAGGTTCATTTCGGGGGGCAGCTGCCATACTTTGCAGAGTAGTATCCCTCTGATTTTGGTTCTAAGTATAACTGAGGACCACCAGTAGATAACAGCAATTGGTCATCTACTCTCAGTCTATCTATGTGTTAGGTCATTCGTCTATTCCCATTATTATATTCCGTGCATAAGGGGTAAACACAAACAAATCCGGCAGGTAGCAGCAGCACGTGGTAAGGGCGATTGGCTCCGGGGGTCTTTTAGATCGTTGTTGGGTCGACGGGTGCGGTAGGCCCATATTCAAGCTCAATGAGTTGATCTAATGAGCAGACTGATTACATATCTAGAAATCTGGGTGGAGTGCAAAAGATGGTGCATTATATGACAATGTTGTATATATATGTGATATATTGTGAGTTTAATAGTTTATATGCTGTAATTATATACTGATATAATTATGTAGTATGTTATCTGTGTATGATTTTCACGAAATTGTTTTGGCAGACATCATCGTCATGTGGAGCATTAATTCTGGTTTGAGTGAATTGTATGAAAATGCTATTTATATTCCTGCCAGAGATTGAAAAGATTTTAGGACGGTTAAAAACAATCACACTGTTCTACCTATAATAGGCAATCATTAAAGTAAAGACAATAAATTTCCGATGCAAATCTATAATTAGTGTACAAAGCCAAATACAAAATACAACCAAATACAAAATTTTGCAGGAAAACATTATAAATTGCTGACATTTATGCTGCGAGCTTACCATGAGGGCATAATGGCACATGTTCAGCGTCAAATCCTTCCGAATTACTAACAATTACATCTGTTCCGAGGTTATCTCCGTCAACACATTGTCGTTTGGTTTTACTTGCCATTGCGATAGGTAAAACAAAGTACACAAACAGCTTTTATATACCTAAATTTGAAATCAATGATGAATGAAAATACACGTGGGTGACATTAAAGCACAACCAAAATAAAACCGCTTTTTGAATTTTATAAGAAAAGAGCCTGGTTGCTATTGACGTCATTAAACAATAGCACTTCCCGTAAACATTGAGCCCTTTCGCTAGTTAGTAATAAATATTACCATCATATAATTTTATATAAACTGTATTATTTTACAAGGTATCGTTTCGAAATACGCTAAAGAGTATGTTTAGAAATCGATATTCTATATACTATGACATTTTATTCTTGAATTTTATAATTTGGTAAGGTAATAAAATGCAAGCCCCAGCTGTTTATGTTTGAAAATTTAGGGGAGCTAATTTGCCCCACAGTTCTATCGTATTCACTGTCTGTATTATAGTAGTGACAGTTCATTTTTCTGGTTATCATTTCTATTTCGTCGTTAATGATAACATTATGCTATAGTTTCACTACATTTATGCATTATACATATAAAATTATATCGTATTGATGATCGTACTGACCTTTTATGGCAACATTGTGTTGATTTTGGTCGATTTTTATTGACAAATACAAATTGCCGTCGTGATTGTGTTGAATAATTGTTTTGAAATTTTGGAAGTGTATCCAATATTCTACATTCCTTCACTTTCAAATGATCATCTTGTAGTTTAAAGTATCAACATGAATGGTCATGCTTTACGTACGGCTATTCCAACTCCGCCTGGTTTGAGTGCTATTTATTCTGTCATGAGACGAGTTTACCCTGGTCAACCTAATCCATTACAAGTTACTGCAGTTGTAAAGTATTGGTATGTATTATAGCAAAAAAGTCTCTGAAAAAAATTGTCGCTGTTTAAATTGAAGTAGTCATGTGTAAATATAACCTATTATTGGCATTTGATAGTATAATAAGTTTCAGGTTATACTAAACATAAAAGACAATAAATTGCTTGAATTTCCATAACTGACTGTAGCAACCAAAACACAGAACATCCAATTTAATATCCTTACTATTTAAATCTAAAAATGAGAAATGGAAAACTGATTTTTGACATAATCAGAGCTGATAAGAGATTCTCAAAGTCACGTATTACACTTTGACCCTTAGCCTCTCACCAAACTATATTTAACATCAATCAATTATACTCAGCAATAATTTAGATTAGCATGGCCGTTTGTGCACAATATTCTGTCGTTACACTATCACAACCATTTCATATGCCTGTACAGTGTAACCCACTTAAAGGGGCACCATTGACCAATGGCCTTAATGATTGTAACCGGCTAAGCAGATTTCAAGGATCAAAGCCAGTCATTGCATCAAATTCAAGTTTCAGGGACAGAAACAATCTAGGTAGCCTACAAACAGCAACCGCATTATAAACACACCAGATTCTAAACATGTTAGCGTCCATACCCTAAAGAACCATGAAACTGCCATAAAATGTCGTAAAAACACGATAAAAATGAATTGATGTTAATGATATATCATTGTAGGCTTGGAGGACCTGATCCTTTGGATTTTATCAGCATGTACGCAAACCCTGGTAGACCAGAAGATGGTATTCCACCACACTGGCATTATGTCAGTTGTGGTTTATCTGATCTCCATGGAGATGGAAGAGTTCATGAGTAAGTCAGAATCCGTTTTCTTGATTTAAAAAAAAAATATTTTCATCAGACCTTCAAGCAATATGACACATTTGAAGTAGATGTTAGCATCAAATAGAAGTCGAAAATGATAGAGGAATGTTGTTCCCACAGGCAAAGAGGGATGTGTAACGCTTTTCCCCGTGTGTTCCCCTCTAGGATATCACATCTGGCTCTTACTTAATTTAACACATGTTTACAAGTGCTATCATGAAGACATGCTATTTGATAATATCACTGAAAAGGTTTGTTCCAAAAATTGCATTATAGAATTTAGCAAACACTTTCAAACACTGTTGAACTGACTAAGAGGCAATGTTGTATAATATGCTAGTACAGTATTAATAGGTATATCTTTTGTGCAATATTTTTAAAACAAACAAATATTTTATTTTATCAGTATAACAGGTGATGACGGTCCTAGTGGTTTTGGATTTGAATTGACATTTAGACTACAACGTGATATCACTGATGTAGCACCTCCAGCTTGGCCAGCTCAGTTGATGCAAAATTTGGCTCGTTATGTTTTTCAGTCAGGTAAGACGTCAATGTTACCTACAACCGTAGCTGGGATTCCACTAAACCAAATAAAAATTGTTCCAGATAAGTATGGCTCCATCAGACTAAATATTATACCGGATTAATCATTGAAATGTATGTCACTAACACAACAACGTTGCGACACTGCAATCAATTTCAACTGATTTCATGGCAGATATGCCTTGGTCGTCAATGCGCAATGGTACGTCGCAGCTACTCCTAGTGCAATTCCGGCTAGACGATACCATCCGCCATCAGAAGATGGTACTCATTTGATGTTTTAGGTGAAGTCAAGGCTGAGTTGACAATCCGGGATTTAAACCACAGTCAACCATATGGTCAGAACTGAAATGCAATCTGAGCTTATCCTTCCGATTTTATTGTTACAAAACATCTTATTTACAAATATCAATACAGATTTGTTTTACTTTACAAGTAAACAGTTGAATGAATTTATTTTTCTTTGAAACAGAAAATACTCTTTGTAGTGGTGATCATGTTTCTTGGCATGTCCCTCTTGATTTTCAAAATCCATTTATTCAACAAATGTTGATATCAGAGGATCCACAATTGAAACCGGTGAATACACCATTTGGTTCAGTTGATTTCATGCAGGTTAGTGACAATTTTATCAAACTTCTTCACTGCCAACTATTATTATGTTAAACACTAGAATAAACTGATTTATGCATATTCATTATACAGTACAACCAATGTCTAGCAAAAGATTAAGCCTTTCGGAATCTTGGAAGATTTTTATTATTTTCTTCTGAATTTTTTGTTAAATCAGAAAATTATCAATTTTTTCTGAGTTTCCTTTAGCCTTTCGGGATATAGGATACCCACTTTTGTCGGACACTTACTCTAGCTAGATTACCCGCTTAAGTGCAATCCAGATAATTGAATTTCCGAATTACCTGCAACTAGGCTCTGAAACCCTATCCATTGGATAATGCAACATGAATCGATACCAATTTTGGCTTGCACTTAAGCGGGTTACACTGTATGCATTTTTGTTTGTTTTGTTTTTCCTTTCATTATTTGACCAGGGATTGAACCCAAGACCCTGCGGACCGAGGTCCAACACCCTAACAACTGTACTACGGCCCATGCAGGTTCTGACAGAGGGTTAAAAAGAAGTTTGGCCTATAAATCATGAAAATGTCAATTCCCTCTGTACTTTCACTAGCCTCCTCGAAACTAGGATTGTAGCATTCCGACTGCTGTCATCCCTTGCGTATATGTTTAAGCAAATCTCATTAGCATTGCTGTTAGTTGAATTTTTTTTGATACTTGAGACTTCAACCCTTCAGTACAGAAATTACTAACTATTTTAATTAAGGCCCGACATAAAGTTCAACCTTCTGGAATCCTAGAGGTATTTCAATATTTTCTTATGAATCTTTTTGTTGAGGTTTGACGAAAGAATCATAAAAATATCAATTTTATTCTGAATTTGCTTTAACCTTCTGGAATGCAGGATTTCATGATTCCTACTTTTGTTGGACTCTGTATCTACCCACCAAATGTTCAATTTCTCAAATACTCAAAACCTCAAATAAGTTTTTCATGTACTCCAATCCAATAGAATTCCAATCTATATGACTTCAAAACGAGTGCTTATTTAATTATAAGTCCTAGTCAAGTTGTCTTCTTTCTTCTTTGACTAAGCAATATCTCTATGCCTTTTAATATTGAGACTGTAATACAGGATTTGACAAACATAGGAATCCTGCAATCCTAAATTCATGAAAGTTAGAGTATGTTCAGAAGAAAATTCATATTTTTATGATTTATTGGTCAAACTTCAACAAAATAATTCTGAAGAAAATTCATATTTTTATGATTTATTGGTCAAACTTCAACAAAATAATTCAGAAGAAAATTCATATTTTTATGATTTATTGGTCAAACTTCAACAAAATAATTCTGAAGAAAATTTTGAAATGCCTCTGTTTCACACCTAATGTATAGCTTATGGGAAAGATGTAAACAATTTTGCATCAATCCACCGGGCTATTTTTGCATATTTAGTATTATTATCGCCATATCGATAAACATAAAACTTGTTTTTGCATACCGGTAAATTTTGCCCATTCAATTTGACGCTAAATATCGAAAATAATTTTTTTTTAATCCTGAACTTCTATAAATAACTTTTGTATTATTAGGCTTATTTTTGTACGGTATATATATATATATAGGAAAATCTGTAAAAATGTTGAGAAATGTTCGCCTACTAGTTCATATTTGGTTCATACGTCCCACAGCACAATTTTTCTTTGATATTCTCATACATACTATGGAATAGATAAGTTATGGCTATACTAGTATACAGAGTAGCTCTTACAACATAACGTTAAAACTTAAAAATGAAAAAAATATTAAATGAAATAAAAACATTTACAAAATTTAGCTGAGCTAATTGAGCCAAGGTTATGTTTAAATGCAGTAAGAGAAGACACACATACAACGAACTTGTGTAATTTTTTATTATTATTATTATTATTTTTAAGCATAAAGAATATAATTTAAAATATGGAATATACAGGTTGTAGCATAACTACTGATGAATAAGGTTTACTAATGTCATTGAAGCTATTTTTACCTAAATATAATTTTTAAAGTAATATTTATTAAGTAATATGTACATTAGAGAAATAGATTATTAAGTTCGCATAATTAAACTTCTGTAATTGGCTCCAATATTCACAACACTACACGAAAAAAAGTTACAAGTAAATTGATAGGTTGAGTTACATGCTGAAGTTTTTTTTAATGTCCACATGTAAGAATTTATATCCAATGTGGAAAATCTTCCAATTTGTAGGTCAATAAGTTTGTTAATTTTATTATATTATTGTTGCTTTATTGGTTCCTCTTAGATTGTTGGTATTTGCACCGAAGAACTGCAAGCTGCACAACATTGGAACGGACCAGCAATTTTAGAACTTCTTAAACATCAACCAATGTAAGATTACAGTCCCAGAAAGAAAAGTATTATGATGTAACAATGATAAAGTTTTACTTTGTTTGAATCTTATATCTCACAGATATCATTTCTAACCAAGTAGCAAGCACACATATTATTAGGGAGTCTATGACGACTGATACGAAGCTTAAAATAAATTAGTCAAACCTGTTATAACAGTCACCTCTATACAGTGGCCACCTGTCTATAGTGGTCACTCTTGCAATGTCCAAAATAATATTTTCTATTGAATCAAACCTATATAAAAAGGCCACCTGTCTATAGTGGTCAATTTATCTACTTCTCGTAGCTGGCTTCTATATACAGGTTTCACTGTATGCTTTTTCTACCTTTATTGAATCTGTTCTGAATAGGTATCATGCATGGTGCATGTGCGACTGCTCGTATAAGGCTAATTTAACAATTCAAACATTTCCATGTTGAAGTTACTGGCCCTTTTAACTGAAATAGTTTGCCTATTATCATGTGACTGCAAATTCAGTGTACATATTCTGTCGTCAGCTGAAGTCCCATCTGTTTAACAGTGTAAACATGCAATAGTATATGGTTTTGAAATAGTGCATGTGAAACTATATACAGTCAAACCTGTTATAACGGTCACCTCTATACAGCGGCCACCTGTCTATAGTGGCCACTTTTGCAATGTCTATAATAGTTTTTTCTGTTGAATCAAACCTGTATATAAAGGCCACCTGCTTATAGTGGTCAATTTATCTACCTCTCGTAGCTGGCCGTTATAAACAGGTGCCATTGTATATTTAAACTTTAAATTGTAAGTGTATAGTGATAGATTTGTTTCAAACATTTATCAAGTGAACACTGTTAATACAATGAGTATTTTGAATAGATACATTTTACATGTAGATGTATTTACATTTATAGCTTTGAATTTACAAGATGTTCAATATGATTATGCCTGAACCTTTAACCACAAGTGCTTCTTTGTTTAGGGCCCGCAAGATTAGCTTAAGTATTATTCACATATTTGATTTAGAAAAATAATCTTTAGAAATAAGTGTTATTAAAAATTAGTATAATAGAAAGATTCAAAAGAAAAGATTTTAAAAGTAAATTGCTTAAATTGCTTTTTAGTCAATGCTTTTAATTTAACTTTTCGTTATAAATATTTTTCAAATTGATAATATTTTCAGCGCCTTTGCTTAGATTAATCTTATGAAGGGGGCTTTATATGTGCACAGTATATTACTATAAACATATTATTCTGTAATTGATTTAATAGCCGTTTTACAATTTGGATAAAACTAAATATATATGTAGTCAGTTCCTTGTTCGCTCACTGAGCAGTACTGATGAAGGCTAATGGCCAGAAACATGTACTTGTCTGCTGCTAAATATATATAGAGTATAAAACAGAGACGAGGCAAAGCCTTTTCCGTAACTCGGAGTTTCACGCTTGTATTGCGATCTTCAGACGGTGATACTAAGATCGCAATAAAAGCGTGAAACTCCGAGTTACGGAAAAGGCTTTGCCTCGTCTCTGTTTTATACTCTATATTATGCTCTGTCCTAAAAAACATTGAGCACTTTCATATACATGTGTGTATTAGAGTTTACACTCAATACAATTAATTTTTTTAATTAATTATTAATATATATATATATATATATATATATATATATATATATATAGTAATATCAATAAGGTACTTATGTTGTCTTTGCTGTTTCAATAGTGCTCGATGCCATAAATGCAGAGCTGTTTAATAATCAATAAACGAAAAAATCAGACATTCATATTTGCTACTATTAGTTTCACGCCAAGGCGATCATCAGGCAATTTAATCTGTGATTAACTTGCCTGATGATCGCCTGCCTGATGATTAACAGATTAAATTGCCTGATGATCGCCTTGGCGTGAAACTAATAGTAGCAAATATGAATGTCTGATTTTTTCATTTATTAGTTATATATATATATATATATATAAAATTTATTTATTAACAGCAAAACATCAATATAGTGCTCAATACTGGTAAGCAGAGCTGTAGGCCCTATAGATATAAAATAAGAAAAGAGACGTTTTCTCCGTTACTCGAAGTTTCGCGCTGAGGAGCGCTACAGCGCGAAACTTCGAGTAACAGAGAAAACGTCTCTTTTCTTATTTTATATCTATATATATACAGATTATTATTGGTGCAAAAAACAGTTTAGCTCTCATTGTAACGTTGTGTATCGAAATCATATTTCAGCACATTGGAATGAACATCTAATTAAATTTTGATCACTCGGTATTCATATTGACTAATCAATCATTTACTGTTTTTTGGGGGGTTTTTTTGTTTTGTTTTAGTACCGGAGGTCCTTGGTTGATATCTAATGTAGAACGAACGAAAAGTATATTTGATTATAATTCGAGTTTCAAGGTATGGCATCATTTTATTTATTCTTAAGTCAGTTAACTCAGTAGCCTACAGTATATCCCGCTTAAAGTGTGGGTAAAAGGTGTCAACACATTTCATTGCATTTATCCAATGTTATTTAAGAAGGAATTGGCTACAAAATAGTTGATAGTGTTTCAAAGACAGGATGCAGATAAGTAGGAATTTTACTAATCTGAATTGCACTTATGATGTTAGGCCTACACTGTAGTGTCAGTTTGGATATCAATTAATCATTTGTGATATTGCCGAGGCTCAAGTCAACACGATGGACAATTATCATTATTCAACTATCAAGATTAATGTAATAACCAAATGAGATTTTAACAGACTTTAAATAAATTGTAAGTTCTACCTACTAATAATCCGTTATGACTACAGTGACTCTTTATAATGGTTTCTCTTTAGGGTAGCCCAAATTTCTACCATATTTAGAACTTCAACTCTATAAAATGGTTATGTGTGTATATAAAGGTGACCTGCACATGGTAGTCAATTTATCTAGATGTCTCATAGCTGGCTGTTATATACAGGTTTCACTGTATACACAAATTAACATTCTTGATATATTATTGTTTAATTTGGCCATCAGAAAACTGTTGAGCAGGCCATTGCCCATGAAGGTTCAAATCTTAGCGGTGTCAGCGCAAAATGCTGGTGGACAGAATGGCAAGCAGATACAATGTACTCATCTGGACAAGAATATATGGAGGATAGACCAAACGACACACATTTCTCATCGTCTAATGTAACAAAGTCAACAACAGTTCAGAGTTCATCTAGGTGCGTTATATATATACTGTAGTTAAACAGGCAATAACATATTGTCCAGCTCTTCAAGTTTTTGAGCATGATTTCATGAATCTTTTTGGATATTTTTTGCCTTTTGGATTTTGGACCTTTGCTGTTCAGACTTTACACTCGCTACCAACACTGAAACCATGAAAATTCCATTAAAGTGTTGTGAAAACACAGTGATAATGTAAAAAAGTAAATACCCCAAATTTTGTAGGCCATAAAAAAGTTTTAAAATCATGAAAACATCCATATTCACGTTATTGAAATATGAATATGCCATGAAAATGTTGTGAAAACGTCATGAAATTTCACTTTTTTTATTGTTTTGGTGTCAGTAGTGATTGTTGCAAATAAAAATCCATTACTGATGCTATTGAGTTTGCTATTGGAATATTTTTACATAGAAGCTTTCGCCAATTTTACTGTTACTACTAAAACTGTTCTAACAAAGTGTTCACAAATGAGTTTACAACTAACTCCGGTGCACATTTTAAAATATATTTTGGTTCTATAGCTTAGTTAAGAATATTATAGTGACCGTTGTTGAAAAAATTGTTTAGTAGACATGAACTGTATGAACTGTTCATGAACAATTTCATGAATTTTACATTGAAATTTCATGAACTGCGTTCACAGTCACATTTCAAACAGTTCATGAACATTTAATCGCCTAATTTCTGGGCAGGGTCTACATTTTGAGGCCTAAAGCACCAATTTAAAATTGCCCAACTTTTTTATTGTCATTTTTATCAACCAGCCTAAATAGACAGTGCATACGATTTATCATGGAATCGTGATCTTTCTCTAAATTGTCTTGATATAATGAGTCAGAAACTCTTATAGTCGATTAATTAATGATGTTAAGAATGCTGCGATCTTAATAAATTGAGAATCACAGGTAATATTGCGTTTTTATAAAAGTTGTATAAAATCATAAAATTGTAGCATCTGGTCCAGAATGCAACAAATTAGCAACAGAAACATAATGATTAAATGGAAAATGGAAAATTCCCTTAAATTAGCAACAAGTATACATAATTATGTTTAAACCAAATTTTAAATATTTCTATCTTGGCAGTTTGATGCGTGATGATCATGAATTTGATGATTATCCAAACAGTCGATTATCAAACTACAGTACTGTCAGTGAATTGATTACTGCAAGACCATTAAATGGAATTGAATTAAGATTCAATTTAGAAGCTGCTGCATTGTTACCATTGGCTGTAAGGTATGGATTAATTTGCTTGTATATCATGCTCAAAGTTTCACTGTCAGACCTGCTATAAAGGCCAACTGTCTATAATGACCACTTCAGTCATATACATAAACATCATTCTATTATTCAAATCAACTCAAATTATGTATATAAAGACCCCCTGCATGCAGTGGCCACTTCAATAATATACAAAAGCATTATTCTATTGATTCAACCCTGTGTATATAGGCCACCTGTCTACAGTGATCATTTCAATAATATGTCTATACAAAAAGCATTGTTCTGTTGATTCAACCCTGTCTATATACTTCTAGAAACTGATGACTGTTGTATACAGGTTAATAGGGAGGTTTAGATTTAGTACAGGTTCAAGTTCATGTTCAGTCGATAAGAAGACTGGGTTATACATGTACTCCTTCTTTCAAAACAAGACGTTCAGATTCAATAACATAATACCTTAATTTCTGTTTCCCGTGTAAAAACAAACTTCTGACAATTTGATCAGGATTCATTTTGATTCTATGTATAAATTTTATTGTGACAATAAAATTTTATTCAAAAAAACTAAAGTAAAACCAAAACAAAGCAAAACAACAAAATCAAAACATGTACTCAGCGGTTCATGTTTCGCACTGAAAGGCGTTCTGAAATGAGGAGGTCAGTATAGGTTTCTGCAGCATAGGGGCTTCCCCCAATGCGCAGAAGGGACGCAAAAAGAGAAAGCTGTACTCGTAGCTGTACCTGTACTAAATCTAAACCTCCCTAATATATACAACTAATGTACTATTTAATGTCCAATGAGCTTCTGCTTGGAAAAATTCGATTCTTGACATATTAATTATTGTTAAAAAAGTGAATGATTTGTAATAGAGGTTTCTACTTAAAACATCTCTTTCAAATAAATGACTGATTCTGATACATATTAACTGAAAGGTAAACATTTGAAACCTATTTGATGTCTATTCTGCCTCGCGTTTATTTTCGTGACATCAGTATTCAAAATTTTTCAACATTCAATTATTCTTTTAAATTATTCCGAGAAAATTTGAATATTGACGTCATTAAATTAAACACACAGCATAATTGACTCTTTCAAACATTGATACTTCCTTTAGTTTTTACTGCATCGGATTCAAACTTTTACCAATCAATTTTTTCAATCAATGTGCATCATAATTAATCATTTATTTGAAATTGATGTTTTCAGAAAAATCATTAGAATAATTATTAGTGTCGAAATCATGACCATTATCGACAGGTGGTGTGTTACAGAAGAGTTTATTGTACAGCTTTGATGTAGTTTGGATTTTACTTGGTTCCTTATATCAAAAAGTTACAGTTTAGGTTGTTATAAGAATCAGGTAGAATCAATCATAACCAGGGTCAGATTTAGGCGTAAGAACAACAAGCACCAACTTTAGGCCCAAGGAAAAATAAGCCTTTTCAAATAAAAAGGCCTGTTTACCAAAAAAACTTTGCAAATTGATTTATTGTTTGACTCAACAAAATTATGATAAACTAAGAGCTTTTATATATATTTAGATCTTTAACAAACAGAGAAACGTTTTCGTATAGACGTTATCGCTTTTGTAAATGCTGTCTATTCAGGTCGGTTGATCGGGCGAAGCGCCAACACTTTTTAAACATGTTTAGATCAGTGCTTTAGGCCTCAAAAAGTACGTCCGGCCCTGATCATAACTGTTATAATGGCTACCCCTATACAGTGGCCACCTTTTTATATTGGTTGTTAGAATCAGGCAAAATCATTCATACCTGCTATAACAGCCACCTATCTCTAATGCTTGTTGGATTATTTATTGAATCCATCCTATATCTAATGGCCACATGCAAATAGCAAAAAAAAGTAATGTGGACGGTGTCGCCCTACCGAAGACACCCGTACCACTCCTCTATTTCTAGAGGAGTGGCTCTTTTCGCTAAGAGCAATGATGTTAAACGCTCCTTAGATCTCAGCCGCGACACTGCAGATTAATTTCAACAGGTTTCATGGCAGATATGTCTTGATTGTCAATGCGCAACGATGCACTGCAGCTACTCACAATGCAATTCCTTCAGAACCATTCCATCTGCCATCCTTAGATGGTACTCATTTGATGTTACAGATAAAGTCAAGGCTGAGTTGACGTCAGGGGGATTTGAACCACAGTCGATCAGATATGACACGATTTGAAGTTCGGTTGCTCTGCCAACTGAGCTAATCACCCCTGCAAATAGCGGTCTGTTTCTATACATTTCATAGCGTGTTACTAAATGCAGGTTTCACGGGTGTGATTTTATTATAGGGGTCGCCTTCTTCATTGTCGTCATTTTACATTCAAGAGTGTGATCACAGATCTTGCTATAACGTTAGTATCAGCTGAAGTAACAGGAACAAACGTCAATGATAAATGTCCGTATGCTGCATGCGGCAATTGGGTGCAAGTAAGTTTGTATTATAAATGTTGTCTTTCTATAGTATACTAAAGGGAGTCTTGATGTAGTGACTAAAGCGTTGGACTTCGGCCCGCAGGGTCTTGTTGTGTGCAGCAGAGTAAGGATTTACGCAGAGCCTACAACCCTTCTCTCTTCATGGACCTTTAAAAGTTGGGGCGTTAGCTGTTTTATTTTTAGTTAATAAATTTATGAAAGTTTTACAGCAGAAATTTCTCTAATTTCATCTTAGAGAACTTCAAACATACCTTTAATTCCAAAATCTGATCAAAGACTTCCTATTTATTAAATCTCATATACTTTCGCTTCCATCTCAATCTGTGCAGTGCCAAATCCCCTTGAATAAACAGGCCCTGTTCTAAAAAGTTCTTGCACCCCAAAATTCCTTAAAACTGACCCATTATTTGATTATTTACAATGTTTCAAATAGACTGCCTTAAGATTTGAGATTTGGAAGCTCACATCTGATGTAAATCTAAATCAAATAAGTAATTGTTGAACTTGTTCCTCTTTTAACTTTAAAATCTGTTCTGCAAATTAGTATATACAAAGCATTGCAAATCAAATCATTTTTTTATTACAACGTAAGATAGTTGAGTGTAAAAATATATTCCCGTCATTCATTTACTGCAGACTAAATTACTTAAAATGTGTTAGATGATTGTTGGATATCTGGGAGTTCTCAAAAATGATGTTTCATTTTGCTTGTTAGGTGAGAATTCCAGATGATTTTGTTGATGTCTTGATTAGAGATTTTGAAGAACTCAGCTATCCGGAAGAGGCAAGTAGTTATTTGTATACATCTCGTTGTTACTATACTACTATGGTAATATACGGTCAAATGTGTTATAACAATCACCTCTATATAGAGACCACCTGTCTATAGTGGTCACTCTTGCAACTTCAAAATAATATTTTATATTAAATCAACCCTGTATATAAAAGACACCTTCATATCACTACCAACATCAAAACCATGACTTAAAAGTATTGTGAAAACACCATCAAATTGTAAAAAAGTGAAAACGACAAATTTTTTAAGCGATGAAAAGGTTTGAAAACTATAAAAACAACCACATTCACAATATTGAAATGTTGAAATACCTTGAAAATGCCATATAAACCCAATGAAATTTCACTATTTTTTCATGGTTTTGGTGTCAGTATTGTGTAATGCTCAATTTATCTACCTCTCTCTTTCTGTGCTCAGTTCATCTTTACGTTTGATTACATTTACTCGTATATTTAAAAAACTTTATAATTATGTGTCACACTATTAAAATCACAATCAACAAAGTCATTATTCAAAACGTTCAATAAAGCATCTTGATAGGGATTTTTCTCTTCTTGTGTTGCAAATTGATCTCTCGTCCGTTCTTATATTGTACTATACCTGATAAACTTTAAAATAGTAAAACCTGTATAGGACATTTATATAACAACCAACTTAATAAATCGACCACTATATGCAACTGGCCTCTACATGAAGGGTTGATTCAATAGAAAATACTATTTTAGACATATGAAGAGTAAAAAAAAAGTAATGTGGTCGGTGTCGCCCTACCGAAGGCACCCGTACCACTCCTCTATTTCTAGAGGAGTGGCTCTTTTCGCTAAGAGCAATGATGTTAAGCGCTCCTTAGATCTCAGCCGCGACACTGCAGATCAATTTCAACAGATTTCATGGCAGATAGGCCTTGATTGTCAATGCGCAACGTTGCGCCGCAGCTACTCACAATGCAATTCCCTTTGGACCATTCCATCCGCCATCCTTAGATTGTACTCATTTCATGTTACAGATAAAGTCAAGGCTGAGTTGACCTCAGGGGGATTTGAACCACAGTCGATCAGATATGACACGATCTGAAGTTCGGTTGCTCTACCAACTGAGCTAATCACCCCTCAAATATGAAGAGTGACCACTCTAGATAGATGGTTTCTGTATAGGGGTGACCGTTATAACAGGTTTGTCCGCCCCTCTAAGCAATAGTAAGGTGATACACCATGGAACCTGAAGTCCCACCCCCAGTGCTACTTTAAATATGTTATACTGCATTGAATTTCTCTAACGATTGAACTGTGATTCAAAATATCCAGGCAAAGATGTGTGCACTGATAGCTCAATTATGACAAAGTAATCGCACATCATGCGAGAGACTGGGGTTTAATTCCTTGTCAGTACCCAACATGTTCTTTGTATGTCTACAACTTCATCATGTCCCTCAAATAAACAAGCCCTGTGTTTATGAAGTGACTGACGAGTGACGACTGCCAATCACAATTATATATGATTGAAAAAAAGGTTATAAGCTCAATTGTTCAATATTCGTTATCCTGATTATACAGTCAAACCTGTTGTAGCGGCCACCTCTATATAGCGGCCACCTGTCTATAGTGGTCACTTTTGAAGTATCTAAAATAATTGTTTCTATTGAAATAACACTGTATATAAAGGCCACAGTGGTCAGTTTATCTACCTTCATAGCTGGCTGTTATATACAGGTTTTATTGTATTTGTATATAATCTCTTTTAGTTAGATTATTAAATCTTCCTTTATCTTCAGATTGTTTTGCCCAAAGAGTATGTATGGCCTAAGAGAAGAATAAAAATAACTATTGTTGAGGATTCAAATTGATAACAATCGGATCTATCGAGATTCTCTGGTTTATATTGAGCCTTTTAGAAGTGTTAATTTCTGCAGGCAGAACATTTTCATTAAAGCTATTACTCTCTTCGGAACAACAAATTTATCTTTGTAGTTCTAATAACTATTTTTTATTTTATTATTATTATTATTTTATTCGAAAATCATATTTTGCTGTAGAGAAACAGAAGCTTAGCTTTTTATTTTTTCACAGCAAAAACGCTTTTGTGAATAGTATTATATAGTTTGTATTTTCTTTTGAAGAAAAACTGACGTTTGTTAAAGAGGATTGTAAATTTAAGAGAAAAACATTTTTGGTTCTGTTTTGTAATAATTACATTTTATATCTATTTTGGTAAGATAAAATTTAATTTTACTGTATTTTACTATTAATTTTTTCTATAAATACAGCAGTTACAAATTTTGAGAAATTCGATTTCGCTTACCGGTAAATGTTTTATCAGGGCGGTATTCTTTACTGCCAAAACTACATGTATATGTAGCTTGAATTTGACATATAACTATGCGAAAAACAATTCAGGCTTTCATGAACAGTTCATGAATCTTTACAGACAGTTCATGAACAGTTCATGTACAGTTCATGAAAATGTTGGGCTATTTAACGTTCATAAACTGTTCATGAACTCCTGAACTGCGTTCTTTTCGTAGGGGAAAAACTAACTTAGATACTAAGAGGGTGATTGGATCTGTTTATAGACCTTTTAACATTGTATAAGATAAGTATTATTTTTATTATTAAATTGGATGTTATTTTTTAATTAAGACTTACGTAAATATTAAAAATAAATAGATTAAGCCGTATAGAATTAAGACAAAATCTCATACATGTGTTTACCATTCACTAGCACTTATTCAAAGCCGTTTTGAATAAATTTACAGTTATGATTACCTCATATTACATTAAATAAAACTTTGTATTGTTTGTATGCTAACAATGTCGCAATTAAGTAGAGTTATGGCAGTCAACAATCAGCAATGCTGGAAATGGTGTAGTGTGGTGCGGCCTTGGTGTAGTGGCTAGGGTGTTGGACCACGGCCCGCAGGGTCTCGGGTTCAATCCCTGTCCGAAGCACTATAGGTTGGCGTCAGGAAGGGCATCCGGCTATTAAACGCACACAAGCTTCAAAATACTAACAAATTAACCAACCACCCCGGTGAAAAAAAGCTGTAAGCTTACCCGGTTCGTGGAAAAATGATAAATAAAAAAAAAAAAAATAAAAAAAAAAAATAAATAAAAAAAAAAATAAAAATAAAAAAAAAAAAAAAAAAAAATGAATGAATTTTGTTGGAAATCATGAAACAGTCAAATTTCATAAGAAGTTATTCTTGGAAGCTGATTCCATAAAGCAAAAGATACTTGGACATTGGCGTAAGTGATCTTCTTATTACAATATATCTATATATAGTATACGCTATATTAGTCTATTAATATACAAATATTGTGTTATACAAATAGCTCACCCGTGTGAGTACTCTGATATGACGTAGAATTTTTTCAGGTGTTGAACTTGGTCACTCCTTGTCAAAGTGACCTGGCCTAGATGTTATTGTGGACAGTCTGTACAGTTTGTACAGACTTGAAATCGTACAGTATTTTGGCGGATTTCAGTCTTTTTCTACCTTTCTGAACTCTAAAAATAGTAAAATTCAATCAGAAATTGTCATTATCTTTAGTTTAAGTCTATTATTAGTCCATTTGAAATGTGTCCTTTTGGGTTTGATGGTATTACTAGTGACGGCTAATAACTAGATTATTTTATTTCAAAAACTAACACTAACTAGCTAAGGGAGGATTAGCACAGATGGCAGAGCAAACGAACTTCATACCTGGTCATATCTGGTCGACTGTGGTTCAAATCCCCCGAAGATCAACTTGGCCTTTACTTTATCTAAAACATCAAATGAGTGCCATCTAAGAATGGCGGGTGGAATGGTCCAGAGGGAATTGCATTGTGAGTAGCTGCGGCGCGTTGTTGCGCATTGACAAACCAAGGCCTATCTGCCATGAAATATTTTGAAATTGATCTGCAGTGTCGCAGCTGAGATCAATAAAGAGCATTTAACATCATTGCTCTCAGCAAAAAGAGCCACTCTTCTAGAAATAGAGGAGTGGTACGGGTACCTTCAGTAGGGTGTTACCGTCTCAATTACTTACTTACCTACTTATAAAATGTATACGGTGTTGCCCTACCGAAGGCTCAAGTACCACTCCTCTATTTCTAGACGAGTGGCTTTTTTTTCCCGCTGATGCGCAACGATGCGCCACAGCTACTCACAATGCAATTTCCTCTGGACCATTCCGTCCGCCATCCTCAGATGGTACTCATTTGATGTTTCAGATAAAGTCAAGGCTGAGTTGACCTGAGGGGGATTTGAACCACAGTCGATCAGATATGATCTGAGCTGCAGTTCGGTTGCTCTGCCATCTGAGCTAATCCTCCTACTTACTTACCTACTTATACACTAAGAAATTATGAAATAATTATGAAATAACGTTGATATCCAACAAATGGTAAATAATGCTAGTTCACTAATTGTTTTTGTATGTTTTAGATTTCAGGTGTCCATGCTCAACATATATAAAATGAAGATTTTCTACTCCATTCGTGATTTTTCACTTCAATTGAGTTACTCGCAAAGACTTGAGCTCTTCCAATGGTATTATAAAATTCATGAAATCGTTAAAAGCTTAAAAAGAAATTATACTTGGAAGCTGATACCAAAATTATGTGAAGAAACATCGATATTTGTGTGAGTTATTCTCATATTTGTATTTAACAATTAGTCTATATTATTAGTTCCTGATATCAATTTGTTCTATACATTAAAACCTGGCAAAGCGGTCACTCATACAACACTTGCCTTTGTACAGCGGCCATATCAATATTGAATCAATTTCTTTTTTTTTTTAAGTAGATCTCGTATGTGAGCTGGCCACCAATTTCAATTCAGCAGTACCCCCAAAAATAATTTTTATCCTCAAATTGATGTTCAAATATTTTATTCAGGCCAAAATTCATACCCCAGATAATTTTCTCAGCGGATATGTACAGGTTTGGGCGTTTAAAACATGATTGTTTGCTCATTTTAAAAACTCAAAACCTCAGATACCTTTGGAAATTTTGATTTAAATACCCAACAAATTTTCAGATACAATAAAAAGGTACCTTCAATAATTTACACGTCCCCGTATACAAACCATGTGAAGTTACCCTTGGGCCCAGGGGGTAACTCCCATCCCATATGACATATGCATGGACGTGCTACTTATTTGAACCCATATTCATCATCATCATCATAATTTATTCAGAAACCTGAGGAGTTTTACAATAACTTTTTGTCACAGGACTTTTTTTGTGTTTTGCTCCCTCTGAAAAGTTATTGTTTTTATAACATCTACGATTGTTGATGTAAATAATGGTTGTGACTTCGAAGCACCCATAACCAAAAATTAAAATTGATCTGAGTACCCCCCGTTTTTTATTCAGGAAAAATGAAGTTCTGCATTTCTAAATTCTATTCTAAAAATTAAAAAAAAACTCAACAGAAGCAGTAATAGTAGTAGTATAGACAGTCACATTATAGGAATGTGCCGTCAATAGAATTCAACAGAAGGAAAATATTTGCTCTACAGTTCACACCTATTGTGTTCACGATCGGGCTTCAAATTATGAAATTCATTCATTTCAACATGCTTTCAAAAATCAAAACCAACTTTCATTTGAAATATATCTATTAGTAGATTGTATTTAATTTTTTAATTGCTTATGCCTCATTTCGTCACAATGAAATCAAATTAATTTGCTAACCGTTAAGTTGTAAACAAGTAGACCACAAATATAATTTTGTTTGTTTAAAATAGGTAATTTGGTAGAAGTATTTGTATTAAATAGGCGGAGCATTTGATTTTTTTCCCAAACTTGAAACAAATTACTTTTTTAAATGAGCTGATACTCTTATCAATTATCTTCATACATGGCCAGTGACCGTGAAAGAGTATGATAACCTATAACTTTACTAGGACAATGAAACTGCAGAATCATGATTCTTGTGAAAAAATCTTTTCATTTTATTCAAGTCCTAAATAAATTATGATGATGATGATGATGATGTTGTTGTTGTTGTTGTCACTTTAATATCAATATACCCAATTTTACAGGATGTGTGATAATTACATAATTATGTTTTATTTATATAATGATGATGATGATGATGGTGATAATGATGATGATGATATACTGATTTGAAGAATTTAAATATAAATATTATAGTAATAATAGTTTGCTTAATTATTCTATACTAGTTTTGGTATACTACTCTATGGTCTATGAAATATTTAGTGGCATTTAAAATTTGATGTGATTCATTTTCATATTTGAAAATTCTGAGAACAATTTAAATTTAGGAACAAGCTGTCAAAATTGACGATATTTCCTATTTCATCATGAAAATCTTCAAATTTTTCATATTTCATTCGACTTTCGGACCAATATTTCGTATTTCAAAATACCCCTATAAACAGGCCTCTATAGTTGGATATATGTCGGATACACATTAATACGAGGGACGGATGATATTGTAACATCAAAAACTATTGCTCAATTCAAGGAGAAACTACGATCATTTAATTTGTCAGCATTTTGTAAAGTGTTTATATATAGACCGGTATATAGATAAAATAATCAGTCGTATAGTATTTCATATACCCAATATATAGATACATATCTTTCCATTAACAGTTGTTAACATGATACTGTATGTCATATGTATTTATGCATATAGCAATAGGGTCATGTTCATGTTTTGATTAGTAACCTTTATTTAACCTAGTTATTTATTAAGGCTGTATTTAAGCGACACTTTCTATAGCGTAAAGTGTCCTTTATTTGCCGGTCAAAATAGCAAAATATATCATATCATATCATACAAATATATTGTCGGTATTTTTGTCGAATTTTATAACTTGATGATCACTAGTATGGCTCAATATTTGATTCTTATTCTATATCAATTTATTTATAATTCAAATTCTAAATAATGTATAAAGGGAAAAATGCATCTCGAATTGCTAGCAATGCTTCTTGGTCAAGAGTAAAACCATGCAACACCACTCCATGGCATTTAATGTATCCTTTAGAAGTTTATAGTTTCTTGAAATAGGTTAGCTTGAGTACATGGTATATTAATTAGTTATTTGTTACATTGCTGAGGGCAACCTAATAATTAACACATCGACTCCCCAGGCAGTAATAAATAGAAAGGAAATTTACGTTAACTATCATAAAATAATTGGCAGATAAAACAGCCTAATGAAGAACAACCAATAAAAGCAGCCACTTCAATAAAGTTTTTTTCAAAAACTTTAATTTTTATTATTAATTTCTTAACTCAAATTTTACATATTTTCAAAATCTGTACTCCTCCCATTTCTATCAGAGGAAACGAGATTAAACCATAGAGATCAAACCTAGGAGTTGTAATCTTTTTTCTATTTTGTAAAATAATAATAAGACAATACAAATAAATCATGCGTTTTAATAGTTATCTTTTTACAAAATCATGGATTGTTGATAAAAACTCAAACACGTCTCCTTTTTATTTATTTATTCCAATGACCTCATGGTCTCTTATCAAAGCAACCTCGTATCAGAAACTTCGTTTCCTTTTCTATTAATTACTTCTTGTTATGAAAAACTTTTTTCTGAAAGTCATGAGACAGAAATTATAGATACTTTGATTGGTATTATCATTATAATTATGAAAATATAATTTATAATATTTTGTGAGTACAGCTCTGTGCCTATCCATGCATTTGTTTTACTGAACACTGCAGATCAATTTCAACAAATTTCATGAACGTCTCAGCTCTTCATAATGCGATTCCCTTTGAGCCATCCCATCACGTTGATGAAGTTACAGACCGTGGGTGCAGCTCAGTGCATATCCATGCATTTATTTTAATGAACACTGCAGATCAACTTCAACAGATTTCATCAACGTCTCAGCTCTTCATAATGCGATTCTCTTTGGGTCATCCCATCACGTTGATGAAGTTACAGACCGTGGGTGCAGCTCAGTGCCTATCCATGCATTTATTTTACTGAACACTGCAGATCAATTTCAACAGATTTCATGAAAGATAAATCTTAATCGTTAAGACACAGCGGTTCGTCTTAGCTCTTCATAATGCATTCACTCTGGGCCATTCCACCCGCCTTCACAAAAATGTACTCATTTGATGATGTTCAGATGAAATCAAAGCTGAATTGACCTTCTCGGGGATGTTTGAACCACAGACCGCCAGGTACAGAATCCAGGTGCGGCACAGAGCCCCTGATGGCGGTACAGTATAGCTGTTGCATTGGTCGGTAATAATTGTCGGAATCTACTGATCAATCGCATGTGTTATTTCAATCAGAATATAATCAACTAAAATATACAACCGTCTAAATTTAAATTCTGTTATAATAATTATTAATTAATTAATTAATGATACTACTGTTCTTTAATGACGTATCTTATACATTATACGTGTAGTAATAGTAGTAAGTCTAACGTTACACTTGCAATTGAACCTAATTCTAACTTTTAATTACAGTATCACGACAGTATTGCGAACATCAAAATCCTTTTAGGCACAAACAGACTAAAGTTAGACATTATAATAATACAGTAGAAATAATATTCTTTTTTCAGTTTAGCTACATGTTACCTACATTTTGATTATTCAACATTCTGTAAAGTATTTATATAGAAAAAATAACAAGTCATAGCATTATAATCATAGTATCATCATGTTTTAATTAATAACCTTTATTTAATCTAGTTCTTAATTAATATCAAGGCTGTATGTAAGTGACACTTTCTATAGCGTAAAGTGTCCTTTATTTGCAATTCAAAGTGACAAAATATATCATATCATATCATATCATAACTAATTGTCACCCCATAAGCAAAAGTACTTGTTTATTGAGGAACATTTACAGACAAATTCAAATATGTGTGCACCAACGAGAGATCGAACCCTGGTCTTCCACACAAAATTGTGCACACTCTGCCACTGAGCTATACCATTATACCATTAGCTTTTCAAGATTTGAATAACTTTGTTGTACAAACACAACTATAGATTTGCACAAGGTTCATACTAGCTTGTCTTATATATTTAACTGTGGTCCCTTATAAAAGGTGAACTCATATAGGGGTAGTAATAATAGATTAGACGGTCACATTATAGGAATGACCTGTTCCTCATTCGCCTAATATTATTGCTACACAAAGAACGCTACAAATCAGACATAGCTTTATTTGTCAATTAAATAATGATTAAGGATGTATTCTTTAATTACTCAATTAAATATTTGGTGTGTATTTGTGCGAAATTTTGTTTTATTTCGTTAAAAAAAACTCAACTCACGTCCATTGATACGATAGGCGATTAAAAATAGCACCAATTAAAGTTAAAATATATTGCATGCATACTAATAATATATGTTGCTAAGTAAATTTAATTTGCCCTATAGACCCTAGGCATTACTGAGTTCAGGTCAATAGATTAATTGTGACTCGTACGTGTTGGTATACACGGCAATGTATGGAAAAATTTGTACAACACATGCTTCTCCACGTAAACAAATAGAGTAAAAACGCGTGACAAAAGGCAACTGTAGCATTAAAATTACACTCTTTAATGATGTATATAATCCCAATTTTATAACTAACAATTATTTCGGCTTTTCGTTATTACTGTATTGATACCAAAGTCATTATTCTAAATGAGCGCGTGGCTGTTGTGCTGAAGATAAGCTCAATTCGAGGCATTTTCATGATTGTAGTCAAGGATATATTTTTCAAAAATGTGGAGATAATGTATCACTTTTAAAATATCAAAATAAATTATTCCAATTCTTAAATTCAACGATGAGTTATTGCATTTGTAGCTTATGAGTAATAATGAACAAGTATATTCAGTGTTTTTGTTGAGTTGGGGAAAAGATGAGGCAAAAACCTTTTCCATAACCTTGATTTTCTCACGTTGATTATGCGGTTTACAAAATGATTAAAACATTGCCATTACCACTATATTAATTAATGCACGTATATAAACGCAATATCTACCTATCTATATTCATTATTATTATAAATCAAAATTATCTAACGCATATCTTTATACGCAACTATATTGATGGCAAAATATCAATACCTCGAAGCGGTTATGCAGAGCAGTATAGAAATAAAGTCATAGACTAGACTTTCCCTCCATTACTCAGAGTTTCGCGCGATATCGCTCATAGCCACACACAAAAAGTTAATTTACTGTCGTTTTTACATTTAATTTCTCAAATTTATATGTATGCTTCATATTAAATTCATTAACTATCCATTTGTATGCAAGTAATGACTTAATTAAAATATAAATGATTTTCAAACAAATCACTTAAATGGATTCCCACAGAGAACATCTCAGGGAACACCTTTTGTTCTTAAATACAAAGTTAATAGTTAATCTTTTGATCTTGCTAATATCCGATGTATACGTTCAGTAACCCGTTGCTTCTATTAACTTAAATAATTGATTTTAATAATATGAACAATTATGTGCTATTAAATATTGTGTTTTAGAATAGTTGTACTTTTATAAAAGACTATTATATAACACCTAAATACTATTACTCGTATGAGATAGCAATATGCTGTGTATATGTCCAAGTAAATGGGCGAAATTTATAGATATTATGTTTTTCTTGTCGTTGTTGTTTTATTCGTCAATAATTTAAAACTTGACGGGCGATTATAGGGAAAACGTAGGGCTCCCATTTAAGTACCACCCTTTAATTACATGTGATAATGTATATTATGATTGAATTTAAACTAAGAATTAATTAGAATATACTAAAAATTAGTTTGAAAGATCTTTATTATTTGATTTGTTTTTGAAAGTTTATAAATTCTTTGCTGAGACAATCTATACTCCGGGATACTCCAGTCGGATTCAATAAGAAGGGCAGACATTAGTTTTCGCAAGTCGGAATCTGGAGTTAACTTCCCGGACATTTCCATATTAGTTTGAAAACTCAAATCTGACTTGTGACTTGATTGACTCTATTATAAACTAAAATTCCTTTCATATTTAACGGTTTCAATTTTGATGTATTTGATAAAATGATATTTTTTAATGCTATATAAACATGTCATTCAATTTCTTCCATTTTTGATACAATTTAATACGGTATCTTATCCCAAACCCTGAATCAAATTCATTTTTTATGAGTTGTAAATCATCAATGTAACAAAGGTCTTGAGATTAATTTAATTCAATGCTAACTTCATTTATTTAACGGGGGTGGTATGCAGTAAGTGTTGGAGTCGAGGTATATTAATCCTAATTCGTATGTTTAATTTTAGTAATTTCAAACCGATTCCCATTTCCACATGGTATGAAATAATGCTGCGAACAGATAAAACGAAACCACGGCATGTCTTTCAAAGTTAAAATATACACAGTTTCATTGTTTAGGAGTGTTCAACCGGCATTGCCCTGTCCTGCGATGCCGAAAACACGGATCGGGACTGAAGTGTCCTCATTGTAAACACTTTCGCATACAAAATGTTGGGGGAATAGGGTACCGATAGGCGTGTGGTATGCCGCTTAGCACCTTTAGGTATCTAATGCAAGGTTTCTGATGTAACTTTAAATATATCTGTTCGATATCCTGATTAATTGTTTCTTGATGATATTGTACCTCTTACTTGAGTTGATGCAAATAAGTTTACATCTTAGTTTAACAACTCAGATAAAGAAATTGTAACTTAGCAACTCTAGTTAACAAAATTGACCTTATTCGCCTCGCGTTATGCTATTGTTCACATGAATAGATTTTCATATTTCGTAAGGCGATGCATAGAGATTTTAGGTATTGATATTAAAAATGAGTCAAAAAAAGAGGGATGGCCAATGAGATTGTTGCCTTGTGATTTTTTTGCCTGCCCACATCCTTCTTTATTGAACCGCGTAAACAATGCGGCACAAGAGTGTCTCCATTTTTATTGTATTCTCAAATAAAATAATATTTCAAATGCGCACGCACGCTCTAATAATATGCCTATTGTGTGTATTGTATTGATGATAACAATAAATAATCTCTATTCGTAACGTTTACAAATTGAATTCTTCTGCCACCATTCAAATAGACGTTGTACGTTGAACAGCACAGTTGAGATTCAACAGAGAGAGAGAGAGAGAGAATTCAAGATAATTATCATTATATCATTCTATTGTATTTCATTATGATGACACCAAAAATGTTTTCACCAGTAGCAATGTTAACATCAGCTGGAGATATACCACAAGGACATCATGATTTAAATGGATCATCAACATCACCATCTAGTACACTTGATTGTTGGAATAATAATAATAATCATTATCGTCAAATTCCACCACCACCACCGTCAATTAATTCACAAATCTATTGTGGTGGCGGTAATAGCACAGCAGCATCACTTTATTCTACTACAAGTGGTTATCCAACTTATGCATCGTCATCACCATCTCAATTAGTACCACCTCATTTAAATCATTCTATGTATGGTAGTGGTGCAAGTAATACTCCTGGACATAATAATCATTATACATCATCTCAACATATTATGAGTGGTATATCACCTACTATTGGTTCATATAATAATTCTGAAACAATCCATCAACATGGACATTTAAATGCTGATTATCCTACTGCATATCCTTGTTCATTTTATCAACAATATTCACTTGTTAAAGGTGCTGCTGCAGATATGTGGTGGGCTAGCCAAGGACATGGTAAGTGTTTTATACACCTCAATGCAATTTATGGCAGCTAGGTCAGACTGTATGCATATACTTTTATGCGGGCTTAGTTTCGAGACGAAGTCGACGCCACATTAGAATATTCCCAACGTTTGAATATATGTTAACTTAAATTTAAAATGCTGGTAAAAAATTGTTACTGTTAAATATGCTCAATAATTAGAAGTCCACGGGAGCTATTTGGAAGGTAACTACGAAAACTTTGAATGAAATGCGGGCGGTAATTAACGAAAGCTGATCGAATTGTTCCCCCTGATAGATAGAAAGTGGCGAAACTGTTTATGTAATTTGTTACTGCTATGATGTGATCTCACAGCTGTTTTGTTTAGATTGTTTCTTGTAAAGGTATTTATAATTAACATGGCAGGGTGTCTTTTATTCTACTTCAAATATAAATTACAATTGTCGTTAGTCATTAACGATTCAATTAATGTCTTTTTAAGTTATTGTTTTATATATAATGTTTTATTTTCATTTCGATTTTGATTTATAGGGAAGTCTGCCGACAAACGACGAAAACGGACTGCATACACTCGTAAACAGTTAGTTGAATTAGAAAAAGAATTTCACTACAATCATTTCCTCACTAGAGAAAGACGAATGCAATTGGCTGCTGAATTAGGATTAACAGAACGTCAAATAAAAATTTGGTTTCAAAATCGTCGAATGAAATGGAAGAAACGTCATTTATCATCTACGTCTGAATGTGAAAATAAAGATGAAGCCATTCATTTTGATCCTTCAAAAACCACTGATGAAGCATTCTATCCTGATCACAAAATAAAAACTAATTTCTTAGATGATGAAGTAAAAGTATCACGAATCGAAACAGTGGACAATTTAAAAAATGCAGCATATTATCCTACATACCAAGGTACTACTGCAGCACTACTAACATGAATAAGAAATATATATATATATATAATAATAAAACATTAACAGCAATCAATTTACAAGAAACTTTGGGAATGGTGCTTAAATACCAAACCAAACTTATATAGATATTAGATAAATAAATATTATATAGTGGAAAACTGTACTAAAAGTATACGATGTTATTGTATATTAGTATATTATAACAACTATATATATATGAGCATTAGAAGCTTTATAGATCTATGTAAATACTTATAACTATGATAGTTTATATGATAAATATGTTATAAAATGATAGAAATATTTAAAATTTGTTCAAGTACAAAAATGTTTAATTTGTTGAGATTTTTATTGCCAAGCGACGGTTAGAAAGTTGTTGAGAAAGGTAATTTGGGCTATTTTATTGTTGTAAGCCTATCTTTTTGATACTCGTTATATCTACTAATTACTTTGATAACTTGTTATCCAGAAGATACTTCAAAGAATATAGATTAACATAAAACTATTTTATCATCTATTCTAGATATATTTCAAAGTTTCTTATTTGGAATAATATGTTTGGAAACTTGCTTTGGAGTATATGACACCATTTCTCCTTGAAAGAAATATGTTTAGATGCAAATGAATAATGTTTTTACGTCTATATAGACTTATTTAACTATCAATTGCCCAAATTTGTATCTATACTGTTATGATTTTTGAAATCTCACGATATTCAACCTTTTTCATGTTTAATAATCTGATACTGTTTATATATTGATGTTTTACAATGATGGAGGTAATATACAAATGTTTTAATTCATAACTTCATAATTGCACCTCATGCGATGACTTATCTACTATAGCTCTTAGCTTTCACTTAGTACATATAATTAGGGTTACCTTGGTTTGTGACAAATATTCAACATATTATAAACAATCTACCCGACGTATAAGAATATTAATATTTAAAATTGATTATGAATTCTTATACTCAAAAAATTCCCATTATCAATTTTAACTTATTTCTTGTACATAACTTTATACTTCAAATATAATCACGATTTTAGAATTTCATGTTAATGATTTCGTAATGATGTTGATTTTTAGATTTCTAAAAAAATTCTTAAAATTCGTTGATTCATTTTTTAGGATCATCGATACCATAATACATTTTACTGTTTAAGATTTGATTAATATAAGAATCACGTTCTTATAGAAAATCAAAAACGTTGTTCGTGAGAAATTTCGATAGGTTATTGTTAACTTATTGTCTGGCATTAAAACAATCGAATATACATAAACTATTGTTTTACTCATATATATTCAATACAGAATAAGCCAATACATTCAAAGATCAACTCCGCCCCAAACCCCGCTAACAATATCAGGAATCAGTTTGGAAACAATAGATGACTATTTTGTATTTGTTTGTAGATCGATTGTGGGCTGGACTTTCCAAAAAATAATAAATAGTTTTTCCAAATTGGTCTCCTTTATATGCATCATTCAAAATCTGCTACAAGCACGTCGGAGTTCACGTCATGATGTCTATAATCAGCAATATTTTGAAAGTTGAAAATAGAATTTATATTATAATTTTTTTTTTATTTCCAAGTTTTTCGATTTATGTTAAATATATTTAAAATTAATTATTCAATGTTATAATAGCATTTCCGATTTCTGACAAGTCCAGATACTATATTACAAAGACTATACGCCACACCAGTTTTCATATTGGCAATACTGCATTAATTTCCAATATATAATATTCCCACACGATTACACAAACCAAGTAATTCTATTAGGATAATCCTGCTTTGCCACACTTGCGTAGGTACATTGCTCAATGATTAAAATCACTAATCAGAACTTTGATAAACAAGCGAAAATTCATGTCTCTCTTTTACTTATTCTATTGGATAATATGTTATGAATTGAGTTTGAATTAGTGTTTTGAATTCAAGCAAACTGTTTGTAAGTTTTATTCTGGGGGGTGTGTCAGAGATATAGCAAAGGGAACACATTTTAATGTCTTCGTTTCCTTTAAAAAATCAAACCAACCCGGTCTCACACTTTTGAAAAGAATCAAGATATATCAGTCCGGATCTCAAAGATTCTTACATCCAGATGCTTTATTATCAAACTTGTTTAATATGGAAACATCATTGTCGTGTAATTGTATACAACGAGACGTAGTGCATTGCAGAATGAAATAACAGGGAACATATATATATATATCGTAATGAGAACATCATAACGTGCACATGCGGAATCTTATTGGGCAATATTTTCCTTGCCATTTTTGAAGAAGCCAAGTCTGTCTAGCAAAAGCTGCAGCATCTTCAAGTTCTTAAAAAGTTGCTAAAAATTCAGAGATGGAACCAAATATCCAAAACATAACATTTTATCGAACTATAAGTTTTTTTTATTTTACCTTAAATTCTAAATTCACAAAAGACAAACAATTGTGAAGTTGCCAAAGTCATGTTTTACAGAATGTCGAGCTATAAATTTTTGGAGGCACATAAGATTGTTTTAGAAAACATGTAGATTAACTTTAAAATCATTATCAAAACAACACAGCTCGAATATCATATATTATTGCATTATTCCATAGTTGCATTATTCTTTTGCTGTATGCTATATGCTAGATCTCCTTGATTGGACCTCCAATGCGTTTGCACAATATAAATTTAGAACTTAATGAGTATATAGGGAAGTACATTTACGTCACAGAATATTAATGAACATTAATTCCATTTGTGCAGTTTTATTTGATCTAAACAGCGTCCAGTTATTGGTTCTGTTGGGGCCAGATCGTGCAGTCAACATCCCTTAGATTGGATTGTCCAGCTCTATATATCTACCCATGCGCAGAAGGCTCTGCCCAGGCATTGCAGAGCCATCTAGAGAGAGATGGATCAGGGGGGGGGGGGTATTTCGGTAATTTTTTAACGGGGGTGTGCCATTTTCAAAAATTGATTTGAAATATTTTATCACAATTAACCTTTGATAGGTGAATACAGGGTCGAAACAAGTTCATGCTCCACTTACATATAACTTCATTATGTAATTACATCGTTATTATCATGCCTCGGATGGTTATTGATCTCAGGAGGCGAATAAGTAACACAAAGACACCCTATTCCAAAGGTGCCCATTCCACACTTTTATTTGTAGAGTGGCTCTTTTTGCACGTTGCAATGAGTATTTTGTAGTGGATAGACCTTGGTATAATTGTCGAGGCGCAGCTATAAACCCAGGTCGTTATTGATGCAATTTCCTCTAGCTATACCATTCCACCAGCCCGTCATTAGATAGTAAACATTGATTTTCAATTGAAAATCCCAAGTATCGCTAATGTATATTTGCCAGGATAAAATCTCATGTGATGTGTGTACAGTAAGAAGTTAACGCTTACATCGTCAGTAAATGTAAAATAGTAGTAGTACTGTAGTAGCATAGACAGTCACATTATAGGAATGTGTCGTTCCTCTTATGCCTTACATATTTGCTACACAAAGACCTTGGGGGATTATGAGCAACGCAATATCGGAGGATAGATACTATGATAATAAAAAAGGGACGGGGTAGCCTGAGGGCTCCGGTTTGCTAATGTCCCAGTAAACATTAAGAAGGCCATGATTGTATGTATATCGTTTGAATTTCAGTGATTAATTAAATCAGATTTCCGGAAAAGATAATACAGTATATATATAAATTAAAACTTAATATTTGCAATTGGATAGTGCTCAATGCTAGTGAATAGCAAAGCGTAAATAATAATAATAATAATGAGATCAAGAAAGACAGATTCTTTGGCTGTGTCTTTCTTGACCTTTTCATTATTATTATTATTACTACAGTATATATATATAGCCCAAGTTTCGTGTGGTGCCTCGTTTATGTGTAGCCTCATTATTACCACTATAAATACCTTGATAATCTTTAGATGTTTTAGTCTTAATCTTGTATGTACGCTAACGCTATCAATTGAATTATAATGAATTGCAGTTTATACTTTGTTGTCAGTTATTGAGTCACAACATTGGCGCAGTTGATGTCGCACCTGACTTGGTTTTTTTTTTAATATCATTATAAATTTTTTGTTATATAATTATGGCAGGATTTCGAGGGAGATTGCCCTCAGAGTTTGACCCTACTCAACTAAATGCGTACGATAAATATATTAAATGGAGATCTGCTTTTGAAAATTATGTTTTAGCAACAGATATTGATTTAAAAACTCCACGAAAGCAACTAGCGATATTATATAATGTTGCGGGAGAAGAATTTAGGCAATTCTGTAAAAAGAACTGCAAGTTTACTATTGACACACCAGAAAATGTGGAAAATGTTTTAATAGAAATGGGAAATATACTCAAACCTCAACGACGACATCTACAATATCGTTGCAAACTACTCGATTCCAAGCAAGGAACTGATCAATCGATTAACGAATTTTTACAAGCTTTACGAACAGCTTACGAAGAGTCTGGCTATACAGATCATAACTTGAACGGAGAATTATTAATACGGGACTTATTAATTAGAGGTATCAGAAATGAAGATGCAAAGCGGTTAATATTGCAACAAGATATCGATAAATTGACTATTACTGATTGTACCAATTTGATATCAACATTTGAGACTGTAATGATGAATAATCCGACAAGTAGTACAATAGAAGGTGCTGCAAGTGCAATTACTTACGACGACTGTAAATTTTGTGGTCGGTCACATGGTAAGGGAAATTGTCCCGCTTTTGGAAAGACATGTAATAAATGTCAGGCTAAGAACCATTTTGCAAACAAATGTAACAACTTCAAGAAGGATAAAAGCTCTACAGAAAAGAAATATAAAAAGTATAGCAAGAAAAATACGAAGGAGAAATTAGCTGCTGTTAATTTGGACAACGAAAGTGACTCATCGTCAGAAGAGTCCGCATGTGTTTCAGACATTTCATTCGCTGTTGATGATATTAAAGACAATATTACTGGTAAGAGATTGTATGTAAACCTGTATTGTGCTGGCGAAGCATTGAAATTTCTTATTGATCCTGGGGCGACATCAACCATGGTCCCGGAGGGTTATTTACGTCAGGCAAAGGATTATAAGCCATTAAAAAACAATTATGTGCGTCCGTGGAACAGTAAGCCAATAAAGATTAGTGCTTCTGGCACGTTAAAACTGTCAGCATCGCCGCAGCACAGAGCTGTTAAAGTATTTGCTAAAAGCATTGCCAATTTAAAATGTCCGTTATTGTCTTACTCAGACTATCTCGCATTAGGTGGTACACCAATAGCTTTACCTTCAGAATTTAATGTCGAAGTAAACACTGTTGAAACTTTAAGTAGTATTGGCTCGGCAACTATTCAAATTAAGTCCGACGCTAAACCTGTTGTTCAAGGTGCCAGGAAGTTAGCTTTTAGATTACATGATCCTGTTGCCAAGGAGATTAATCACATGGTCAAGGCTAAAATCCTCGAACGTGTTACTGGGCACAGTGAGTGGTTATCCCCTATAGTTGTCGCATGGCGAAAAAACGGCAAGCCCCGGATATGTGGGGATTTTAGAAGATTAAATGAATCAATTAATAGAGAACGTTATGTTATTCCTACTGCAGATACAGTGTTTTCTAATTTACATGGATCCACTGTATTTTCAACTTTGGATTTAGAATCCGGATTTAACCAGATCAAACTCGATGACAAGTCTAGTAATCTGACCACTATTTCAACTCACTGTGGCAATTATAGATATTTACGTTTACCGTTTGGCATTAGTTCTGCCCCTGAAATTTTTCAACGAACAATGAGTGATCACTTATCTGATTTACAGGGATGCTCAGTTTATATAGATGATATTTTGGTACACGGAAAAGATTTAGTCGAGCATAATGCTCGTTTAGATGCTGTGATGGCTCGTTTAAATACTGTGGGAGCGAAATTAAATAAAGACAAATGTAAATTTGCACAGAGTAAGTTACACTATTTGGGTCATATAATATCTGCAGATGGTTTAGCTCCCGATGATAACAAAATTACGGAGGCATTAAGTTTACCTCCACCTACAACTATTGATGAATCTCGTCGTTTATTGGGGATGATTAATTATCTGCAAAAGTTTTTACCGTCATTATCGACAAAAGTTAAACCTATTAGAGATATATTAAAAGGAAAGTTTGATTTAAACGCTGTTAATTCTGCTTGGGATGATGTAAAGTCGGCACTTCGTAATGTAGCAACTACTTCTTTCCGTTTTTATAATACTAAATCTGAAACAGCAATACTTTCTGATGCTAGCCCATATGGATTAGGTGCTTGTCTCTTACAGCGTGATAACTGTAACAGTGAATGGAGGCCTGTTATGAGTGCCAGTCGTTCACTTACTGCAACTGAAGAAAAATATTCACAGATGGAAAGAGAATTACTCAGTATTGTATTTGGTGCTACCAGATTTCGACAATTTATACTTGGAGGAGATGTTGAGTTTTGGACGGATCATAAGCCATTGGAAGTAATTTGGACTAAACCATTTGATGATATTCCACCAAGACTACAGCGCATGATGTTACGTTTAGCGCCTTATGGGGCAAAAGTTATATACAAACCAGCCAGAGAAGAAATGAATCGTCTGGCAGACACTCTGTCTCGAAAGCCGACGTCTGTAGAACGGCAGGAGATTACTGACTGTGAGTATGAGCAAATCGCAGCGGTTGTTCGTGAATCTGCTGGTACATTATTATTCGATGACTTTATTACAATAGATGATGTAGCTCAAGAGACATTATCAAGTAACGCGTTAAGTATAATTATTGATGCTATTCAAAATAATAATTGGTCTAATTTATCTGAAGTTTTTGATAGTTTCTTTAAAGAGAGACATAATTTAACCGTAATGGAAAAACCTCGTTTATTATTAAGAGGTACTCAAATTGTTATCCCTTCTGTATTGCGTGAACGTTTAGTTAAAATCGCTCATGACAGTCATTTAGGTGTGAAGGGCACCATAGCTCAGCTATCATCCGTTTGGTGGCCCGGTATAACTGCCGATGCTAAGGCGGCTGTTGCCCGCTGTGAACATTGCATTGAATTACAGGATAATTTACCAAATTTAGAATTACAGCCCTCTGGTGTACTTCCACCATGGCATACTGTTGCTGCAGATATATTCCATGTGAACAAAAAAGCTTATTTATCTGTTGTGGATTATGGATCCCGTTATCCGGAAGTTTTTCCATTGACATGTGAAAAACATGAAGAAATTATTGATGCTTTTGAACATTTATTTTGTGTTAGAGGTCCAACTTGTGAGATTATGACCGATAATGGGTCTCAATTTACCTGTAAAGAGTTCAAGAGATTTTGTAAGGCCTGGGGTGTGAGAATTAGACACTCTGCGCCACGTTATGCCAGGTCTAATGGCATGGTTGAACGGTTCCATCGCACTTTCAAAAGACGTTGGCATAGCTGCGACCATTTAGCTGATAAACAACGTTTAAGACGGGTTTTATTTTCATTAAGGACATCATACCATCGAACTATCGGCACTACACCGTTACATGCTTTAATGGGTAGGAAACCTATAACTCAGATTCCCGGATTATTATATAATAAAACTGTTAATACTGAACATCAGATCGCTTCTAAAATCGCAATGAAAAATATGCACGATAAGAAAAATAATGTATTAAAATTATCTACTCCTAATATTGGCGAACGTGTTACGATCCGTACAGGTAATACATTAGTAAGCGGCGAAGTAAAAAGTACAACACCTAGACGTGTTGAAGTTATTAATACGGAGAATGGGAATACTCTTGTTCGCGCACGTGCGCAAGTTATTACGCCAACTCGTCAAACAGATATAACTCGTGTTACTGAACCATTAGACTTACAACGTACCACTAGGTCTGGCCGTGTATCCAAACCACCAGTAAGATTGGATCCTTCAGATCCATCTACTTTTCAATAAATTAAAATAAATATCATAATTATTGATTGTAGCATTATATTTAGCTTATTATTCAACCTAAGCATTTATGTTACTAAATTGATCATTAATCACGTTTTGGTTCATTTTCATTTAAATAAATGATCGTTGTTATTATATACACAATCTACTATATTTACTTTTAATTTCGAATTTACCATTAATTTTATTTTAATATTTACTTTAAAAGAAAAGGCGAGTGTGGTGCCTCGTTTATGTGTAGCCTCATTATTACCACTATAAATACCTTGATAATCTTTAGATGTTTTAGTCTTAATCTTGTATGTACGCTAACGCTATCAATTGAATTATAATGAATTGCAGTTTATACTTTGTTGTCAGTTATTGAGTCACAACATCGCTAATGTATATTTGCCAGGATAAAATCTCATGTGATGTGTGTGCCGGAAGAAGTTAACGCTTACATCGTCAGTAAATGTAAGATAGTAGTAGTACTGTAGTAGCATAGACAGTCACATTATAGGAATGTACCGTCTCTCTTACGCCTTACATATTTGCTACACAAAGAACGCCACAAGTCACGGTCAGAAATAGAAAGAGAAAGAAACTTGTAAATAAGACAATTCACGATACAAAACATTATGAAAAGATACTACTTTACCATAGCCCCGTCAAAACACCTGCTTCAGTTGTCAGTGACGGATTTCATGCAGCGGTTGAGTGGTATACTTCTTTGATCTTTCGCTGTGACCTAAAAAAAGACATCTGACGCTGGGGAGCAATAGCAGAGGGAGAAAGGGAATGTTTCCTAAGTTTAGAAGCAGACAGTAAGTTAGGCCAATGTATTCCTAAAGCATGCCGAAGCATGGCGTCATAAGCTGAGTCAAATCGAGTGAATTAGTGTGGCTGATAGAACCCACGATTCAGATTTATTTAAACCTCTAATGGCTGCCCAAGATTGTCCTCTACCTTCAGGGGAATATAAAACCTTGGAAGCAACAAGTAAGTTTTCGAGGCCTTTGCGCTTTAAACACGGTTTTGAACAAACATTCGATTTGAAGTGAATAATTAACTTTAAAATTAATCATTTGAAGCCTTACACAGATTTATTGCTAGTATTAGTAGTATAGACGGTCACATTACAGGAATGTACCGTCTCTCTTACGCCTTACATATTTGCTACACAAAGAACGCCACAGATCACGGTCAGACATAGCTGACATAGAAACTTGTAAATAAGTCAATAGATGTAAACTATACTGTAGCAACACTAACAACTTCTTTCGTCGTCGTTCATAAAAATAACTATATTCAACTAATAAAATCTGCTTTAATTATGTATAAAATCCAAAGAGTATTATTTCTCTTTAATATATATCATTTACATTTAGTCTAACGTATTGTACAACATTCAGCATTAAACATATCATGATGTATATAATGTGAAATCGTATAGAAAATAAGTCTATTAATTATGTATATATTAATTTATTGAAAATATATTGTATGGCCCAATCATTATGAAAAATTATTCTATACAATTATATCATTAGCGTAATATCCTATAGGCTATAAACATGAGTAACTATCGAAAAAATATATCCAATTTTCTCTCACGTAAATGATTTCTATGTAATTTGTTTAACGTATAAAAATGACCCAATTCGTATAATTATAATATCTATTTAGTTCCTTAAAAAGGGGCTACCCTGGTTGGCACTTCCCCCATCAAAAATTGACCAAAGAATATCCCTCAAGATTTTATTAATTTCATTGATAAATCCAGACTTGGTCTCTAACATTTTCGTCTTTATTATGTATAAATTCAAATAACATTGCAGTAGAATTCGCTATTGTAACTCTTCCATAACCAAATTCAGTATTACGAACTAAAGACCATGGTCTAGGTATCCAAATACCTGAATTCAAAAACATTCCTGCTGTTCCAATAGTTATATGAGTTAAACCTTCATTTTCATCTACACATTTATTATCTTTTACAAAACAAGTTCTTTCATAAGCGTGATAATGTCCCCATAATGCTAAATTCACTTTATTTTCAAGTAAAACATCTTCAAGAGCTTTGCGTAAATATGTTGAAACGACAAAATCCCCTATAAAATAAAAAATGAATTAAATTCAAGTATAAAATTATAATCGTAACACCAATAAATGTGGAATTGTAACTTGGGCTTATCACATATACAATACAAAAGTGACCACTATAGACAGGTGGTCGCTATCCAGAGGTGACTGTTATAACAGGTTTACTGTAGCTGGCAGAGAAATTGTAGAAATAGGAATATCTAATAGGAAACCAACCCGATACTAATTGAGAATTGCCGCTGCAGAATTAGAATTATTTTTGTCACAATGTAAATGAGCAAGCCTTGCTCAAATTGGCTACGGAAACACTGTATACAAGTCACACACACCCTTGACCTTGAACCAATGTGACTGTCTATTTGAGGAGTATCGCGCGAAACTCTGAGTAACAGAGACAACGTCTAGTCTTGGACTTTATTTCTATACTGCTCTGCATATCTGCATATCCGCATCGAGCACTCTATTGATGTTTTGGACCAATAAAGTTAATTATATAAATATATAATATGTATAACAACTATATTTAGTAACAATACAGCGCAATTAAAGATCAAATTTTCTAGTCCTTCACGACCGACAGGGAATTAAGTCAGTTTCGTTTGAACATTTTCCGAAACCAGAGTCGTTACTAAAATTTGGCTCCGTACAGAGTTGTTCATATAGCCTGAAGCAAAGCACTCATTTAATTCAGTTATCTAAAAATATTTGTTTGCAAAAATGTTATACATAATAGCGCCTCATTAAAATGCAAACAAATACAATTTGCCGTAAATTTTCAATAATTGATACCTTTTAAAAACGTATACCATAAATATTTTTGATCAACGCACATTTGAAATTTGATTACTTCGTGGGTTTACATCAACCTTTTTTGCTCATCGAAAAACAATACCTCAAATATTTTGAAAATTCTGAAACAGATACCCAATTAATTTTTGAAGACCATGATAATTACCCTCAATAATTGGGACGCTCTAACCATTTGAAGTTACATCCTGGGTATTACACGCATTCTATATACTTACTAGCCCCCTACTATACTTTTGAATAATTAAAAGACAGTATTTTCAGGATGTATATATATATATATATTTATATATATATATAAAAGAAGTCAAAGACTACACATTCATAATTGTTACTAATAGTTTCATGCTTACGCAATCATCAGACAAATAAATTAATGGTTACTGGTCATTGATTGATTAGTTAGAACAATCTATAAATATAAAAATATAATAGAAGGAGTCAAAGACTTCCAAAGATTACACATTCATAACTATTCACAATTGTTGCTAAACTAATAGTAACAAATATGAATATGTAGTCTTTGACTCCTTCTATTACATTTAGCACTGTCAAATTCTGACATTAAGCACTATTGCATGCTATTAGATTAAATATATAAATAACCATAAATAATATGTATTCAGGAATGTACAAAATATGTATGTATAAGTAGAATAGTTTCATCTTGACTTAGAAAATGTTGTAGTCAAGTCAGTTTCTCGTCCTTTGAACAGTGCTGCATGGATAACAAACTAGAAACAAGTCATTAGTTACTTTTATTTAAGTATGGGTAATTCTATCTATAAATCCAGACTTGATCTCTGATAATTTCATCCTTATTATTGATAAATTCAAATAACATTGCAGTTGAATTCATTCCCAAAATAATTTAGAAGACACTTTGTTAACCCAACCTAACATTTCTCAACAATTATTATCATCATGCCATACTGAGTGAAGGTGTCGGTCAAGAGGGTGTAAAGAAACAATAAAATGGGTGGCATTCGTGGTGTTCGATATTCGAAATCTCAGACGCTTAGTGTATGCCTATGCCAAGTTGATCGATAGAGATAAATGGTTAAAATTGGTTAAAAACTCTGTTAATAACAAATACATTCGCTGCAAAAAAAGCAGATTTCGACCGCGATGGAATTGCATACAAATGTTTCAATTAATTACATGTATGGTATGTATCGGTATGTATTGTAAATAGCTCTGGCTATAGTGGTCACTCTAGAAGTAATAACCAAAATAGGATCTATGTAGGGTCAACTGCTTACAGTAATTATAAATAAAGTAATAATCTACATCTCATGGATGGATGCATGCTATACACAGGTTTTGTAATAGATTATTGAGGAATTTTTATGATCAAAAATGTTTGATATGATGTCGATGACATTTCTAGTTCAATTCTTGCTATATGAACTATAGTAAAGCTATACTAACTATGGTATCCTTCTTACAGGTTCTTTGTACATTTGTAATTAATTGAAACGATTTGTAGAGGAGATGAATGACTGTAGCATACAGCCAAACCTGTTATAACGGTCACCTCTATACAGCGGTCACCTGTCCATAGAGGCCATTCTTGCATTGACTAAAACAGTATTTTCTATTGAATTGAATATGTATATAAAAGGCCATCTGTCTATAATGGTCACTTTATCTACCTCTTGCAGCTGGCTGTTATATACGGGTTTCACTGTTTGCATATTCATTAGGCTTCCCTTGGGGGTCACCTCTAGAGCATCCATTGAAATAACAGGGAATTTGTTGGTAAAAAATACCAAGAAATGGGTGCCCCCATAAGCTTACTCTGCTCGCTCCCCAGACCCTGTACTAGGCTACCAGCTTTTGAATAGACAAATCATCTTTTACTAATGTGGATGTGATGTTGTAGTAAGGATGATTTTTAATATGCTTGACACCCCCTGGATAGTAGATAGTACTTGACACCCCCATTACGGATGCTCAACTTTAATTGATGATTTTTATATTACAGCTCATAACGATGGAATAAGATTGCACAGACAATCATTTTGCGTCACTTCCCAATTTGATTCAGAATACAGACATACCTAGTAATTTATCACTGCAGTACATTGCACGATGACCAGAGAAGATAACCCATGGTGTGACACTTCTGTCAACATTTTCAAGGTCATTTTTTATCCATTTGTATTGCTGTGAACCAGGTAAAAAATCATGTTCAGTACTCATCATCACATAATGTACCATACCATAATCGAAACTATACCTATCCAAAATTTAAAGTAAACAAATTTAAAGTAAACAAATTTAAAGCAAACAAATTTAAAGTAAACAAATTTAAAGTAAACAAATTTAAAGTAAACAAATTTAAAGTAAACAAATTTAAAGTAAACAAATTTAAAGTAAACAAATTTAAAGTAAATAATTTAAAGTAAACAAATTTAAAGTACATTTTGTTTATGTGCTTCAGTGTGTGCATGATGAGACAACATAGACAAAGATATAATCTTTGTATACAAATATAAACCACTTTCTGTGCAGGGTGTCACAAAAGTTTTGATCTTCCGGGAACTGTGTTGTTCGATTGTAAACCTTCTAGGATTGAATTTATAATGCTTCAGAGTTTTGAAGAGTTGATCTTAAAGTTTTACAAGTTTGACCTACTTTGAAGCAAGATGCATTGATTTCAAAACACAAAAAATATGAAATCCCAGAATAATAAATTTCGAATAAGAAAATAATCATGATAAGATTGGAAACCTTCTGATTTTGTGCTGGCTTTCTGGGAACCACGTACTCAGGATCATGCACTTGTGACAGCCTGTTTCTGTGCAATATGGGTTATATAAACACAAGTGCTGGGTCATTAGACATAACGAAGGCGTAAGAAAACCAAGAGCTGCCACGGCAAGTGATTTGCTGGAGCCTTTTGAGTGCCTCATAGCAACCCGAGTGTTTATATAACCCATATTGAACATTGGAATATTCTAGGATTCTGAAAGGCTAATCCTTCTATTAGACAATGTCAGTATCCATGTAATAGAGTCATCTCCTCCCCTGTGAAAACAGTTCATGAAAGTTAAATGTCTTAATTTTAATGAACAATTCATGAACAGTTTATAAAAAAGTTCATGAAAACTGGGCCGTTTAACGTTCATGAACTCAAAATCTTTTTCGCAGGGTCTACATTATGATACAGTCGTAAAATAATTGACTTACCACCACAATGAGTTTCCATTTTCAGGCATTTTAAAACGATGAAACATTGGTACACCGCATTCACCACCAGAATCATTTTCAAAATTGCCCCACAAAGGATGGAAACCTTGGCCTGGTGCACCACTTGGATCTCGTTCACCGCCAGCAGTATGATCTTGTTCATGGTTACCAATACCAACCATATAAGGGACACGTGTTGCGGCTGGTTCAATAAGAGCATGCCACTGCTCCCAAATGTAACCCTTTACAAGAGGAATACAATTAATAACAGTCTGTGAATGTTAAATGGCCCCATTTTATGAACTCAGTTCATGAACCTTATGTAGTTTATGAACTACAGAAAAATAATTAATCTCAAAAGTTCATGTATCATTCATGAACAGATTGTGAATGATCAATCGCCCCAGTTTTATTAATTCAGTTAATGAACATTCTGTTGTTCATGAACTACAAAAAAATTGCATTTCGTACTGTTGAGAGAAAAAAGTGAGAACTGTTGCGTTTCTGAGATCCTCACCATTCCGCAGCCATACGATAAATCACCAATATGCCAAATAAATTTAGCATTTCTTTCCTCGATTTCTTTATCCATTAATTTCATTGTTGTAATCGCTCCAGGAGGTCCAGTTAGACCCATATCACCGTAAACTATGAAACTATAAGGTGATTTATCTTCTCTAGCAAAGGATGTTGTAAAATGGAATATTTTACTCATAATCTAGAAATTAAAGAAAACAAATCATTACTGTTACATCACTTTTACCTGTATCTACCTGTTTCATATATAATTATTCTATTCAGTCAACACAATGGATCTTTCCCTGCGAAAAACTTTTCATGACCAGTTCATGAACGTTAAATGGCCCCAATTTCCATGACCAGTTCATGAACGTTAAATGGCCCCAATTTTCATGAACAGTTCATGAACGTTAAATGGCCCCAATTTTTATGACCAGTTCATGAACGTTAAATGGCCCCAATTTTCATGAACAGTTCATGAACGTTAAATGGCCCCAATTTTCATGAACAGTTCATGAACGTTAAATGGCCCCAATTTTCATGAACAGTTCATGAACGTTAAATGGCCCCAATTTTCATTTTTGCTCATAAACTGTGTGTGAGCTGTCTGTGAAGGCTCATGAACAGTTCATGAAAATTGGGGCCATTTAATGTTCATGAACTGTTCATGAAAATTGGGGCAATTTAACGTTCATGAACTGTTCATTACTCCTGGAATATTTTTCGTATGAGATGGATATATTTAATCACTTTTTAATCATGCAATTTCTGAAAACCTACTGAAATAATACAGGAAAGGTATTGGGAATTGAAAATGATACCGAAATAAGCCAGTAACGGTAATCTAGATTCATTCTCAAGTCAATTCGAGTTCCTATTCAGTGAATTCCCAGTAAGTTTTCAGCAAACTTTCAGTTTTTCAAAATTAATAGTGTAATTACGACGTTATACTTACTTTTCCATCTCCAAATCTATAGAAATATGTTGTTTTTGGTTTCAAATGTTTCATTACAACACTAAAAATGTTTCCAGGGTGAAGAAATGTCGGTCCATTTGCTGGTGCACCACACATGTCTTCAGCGCTGTATGTTGTTGAATTTCCTGTAGAATTCATCACAAGTTCTTGGCTTTTCAATCCATAAATAACAAGTGGTGGGACTTCTGGAATAGAATAGATAAAGACATCATAAAGAAGACAAATAAATATTACGAAAAATGAGAAGATAATTATCGAAAGGATATCTTTAATTGAGGGCAAAGGCCATAAGCTGCAAAATGAATGGCTCTTTGTATACCAAGAAGAAAAACCTGTTTAACAGCCACCTCTATGCAGTGGCCAACTGTCTCTAGTGGCTACTCTTGGTATGTCTAAAATAGCAATTTTGATTGAATCAAGCCTGTATAAAGGCCAACTGCCTATAATGGTCAATTCATTTACCTCTCATAGCTGGCTGTTATATACAGGTTACACTGTACCAAGAAGAAAAGCCTGTTTAGCAGCCACCTCTATGCAGTGGCCCTGTCGCCCCAGATAATAATTATTAATTTCAGTAGATTTACCCTGCTTATAACAGCCACCGTCTATAATGGTCAGTTTATCAGGTTGTATTGCAAAAAACAATTGTTCATAAATGAGCTTCAGGCTCATAAGGGGTAAAAATCTGGTCTGTGATTGAATGTCTTCATTTGGCGTTTGATCGATTACAGATGTCATTGGCCTCTTTTGATGGTTTCCATTTCAAATTGAAAGCATGCATAATTTAGTATAATTTAATGCGCTTGTTGTGGTTGATTGGTCTTTTGGATAAGACCAAATCTCAGCATTAGGAATTGCATCATTTTATAGGGCTTCAATTGAAGGTTGCAGATAAGTGGGAATTCCACCTATCTGAATAGAGCTTAATTAAGCAGGTTACATTGTAAAAACCATTTGACGAGTCCAACGTCGACCCAATCAGTAGCCTGACAAAAGTCGGTGTTGTTTGCCATAAACATACACCACCTCATATCTCAATTCAACAATTATTTGTCAAACAAGATAATTAAACTTACCACTTCCAGATGTCCACGTCACTTTCATCTCACTGGGATTCCCTGTAAGGGCCAAATGCCCCTGTATAGGGGCTTCTTTTCCTTGAGTAAATCTCAAAAGATTACTCCTTGCAGCGAAAACAGAAATATTTTGTTTAACATGAAAATATCTAAACTCACAATTTTCACGAACATTGTACACTTGTAAATTTTTAAAGCCTCGTCCTCCACTATTATTTTCCAATTCACGAACTAAAAAATAATCCAGGAATAATTCGTGATTTAAATCCGGATGACAATAAAATCCAATCCAATCGTATTTATTTGGATTATTTGCCTTCCATGATAATTCAATAATTCCAGAATTATCAATAATAGATGGATAAATATTAATCTGTACTGTATTTGATAAATATTTCTGTTCTATAATTGGTTTGAAAATATCAGAACCAAATGTTGCATTTCGTCTATCAATAATTTGTCCAGAATTATCTCGACGTTGGAAATAAGTTGGGACAGGATGATTTCCACCGCAACTTAATCTCTCCACAAATAAAACTAAAATTAAACTAACCACCGCGCAATATACTCTCCAATTAATCATTGTCTATTAATAGGGTAAAGATTGAAAACATAATAGTTATATTAATTATTAAAATAAATACAATACTAATTACCAACAACCAACAGTATTACTGATCTACAAATTTTCATGACAACAAACATGTGATCAAATTTATATCGTACGATATCTAGGGACAATAGTTCAAATTGTAAACAAATAGGGACTTCCTATTGTTGCGTAACAAATTAGGCATGCCCGAACTAAACGAAAGTACTACATAGACTCTTTTTCGATATTTAATAAACAAAATGTCACTTCCATACAAAATCAAATTAAGACCACACATAGTTTAACTTCGATATGATATGAATAATATTTCCGCCGTATTTATTAACATTTGTCGATGTTGATGTCTTCAACATCAGAAACAATTTGTTCTTTCGTTTTTGCATTCTAGATATTTTCACATATGCACACAGCCATTATTAAGCTACGTGACTTTTAGTAATGATTAAGTAAGCAAATCAATGAGTCAATATAAAAGTTCTAATCATTTGAAGCTTTTGAAGTATCTATTTTTTTGTTGATCAAGCAACAATCAACAACAACCATGACAACCTGATCCCCACCTCGTTTCCCCCTTCGCGCCACAATTCATACCTCGTTCACAGGCACGTTTTCTGTTTGATTCTAATTTTCTGCAAAAACAGAGTCAATGGTTGCAGCCTCAATTAAAACGCATGTGGCAAGATGGACGAACAGGTAAAACTTAAATTATACATAAAACCTCATTATTTCATACGTAATTGATATCAGAAAACATTGATTTATATGCTCTTATAAGTATTTATGAGGTTAATATGTGTTTTATTGTTCTAGGAGCTAGCTCAATTGGAGCTTTTCTGCAAGCAATTGTACGAGTCTCACGATATCAATACAAGGACTGAAGCAGAGAAAGCATTAATTTTATTCTCAAATTCACCTGATTGTCTCACTAAATGTCAATATCTATTAGAGAGAGGAAACGTAAGTATTGAACAAGCTTCACGGTGCTTGGCCTGATAATTCTTCTTATTCTTTCTTCAGTATTTTGTTCAATGTTTATATCTACAATCTACAGTCCTTAAAAAATGACAAACATACAAAATGACTAGGCCTAAGCTAACTCAGCCCTGTGGGTTAGATACCGATATACCTTGAAAAAATGAAACAGATTTGATTGGCTCAATCCCTGAAAATGAGCTGCTATATCAATTGTTATGCATATAGATTAAGATTATGCAGATGTCTTAACTCAACTGTCTCCATATTAATCTGAAATCAATCCCAAAGCATAGATCTACTGCCATTCCTGAAATTTAATAAAGTTTAGTTGAATTCCTATGGAGAGATATCTACTGCGTATCTGTAATCTCAGGTGTAAGACAAACTTTTCAGTCTGGCGGCACCTGAACTAAACTTGCAACCCAGACTGGAATCCTTGAGTACTGCATGGTGGAATGGTAGACAGATCATCCGCTGCGCGAGATGGTCTTTTCTCTACCGCGCATTTTGATAAAATTTTGACATAAATCTTGAGTTTTTCTCGCTTTTTGTGTTATCATCCTCTCAAAATTTCTCTTGGAAATAATACAGGGTGATCACTCAGATAAACATAAAATGTGCTACATTCTAATAATGCGATAGTTGTAATTGGAAATCTGAATCAACGATACGGTTTGTTTTCGCCATTTTTGGACTATCGCTCTTTGGTGGTAGCTTCGTTTTTATGATGATGTCATCCGCATTAAAATTTCCGTAAATTGACAATAAACGTGCAAATTTGTTTGTTAGTGTTTTATCTGCTGCGCTAAATACAAGAATTCCAGTCTGGCTTTCAACTTATGCATACATAGTTAGCAGAGTGCAGATTCTTGATTCATTGATTTTGTAGATTTCATCGTTTTTAACAACATTTATGATTATATTTAATCAATTAATATCCTGACCATTGTGATGATTACAACTCTGTAGTCTGCAATATCAATAATAATATCCTTCGATAACAGTCAAATTACAACGTATAAAAATCTTTCAAAAGTTTACCAATAGTTTTGGATCTTTTTTGGAATTAGTATGAAAATTTCGGATTAATTTTTAATCTTAAAATTTGGGTCTGATCAGATTAGGATCAGGATGTCAGATAGTTTGTACGCGTAGTCAATTATCTGGTTCAATTTCCATCCAACCCACATCTCTATTGTGAAGTGTATTTCTAATCTTCTTTTCCATTTCTATGTCCATTATATTCTTCTGCTGTGATCAGTGTCCGACAAAAGGTTCCAGAATCTTAAAATATTTTCAACATTTTCTTCTGAAATATTGATCTATTATTCTGGTATATTGATGATTTAAACTTGTTTAATTTTAGAGTTCATATTCACAATTGCTGGCAGCCACAACGCTGACGAAATCAGTCAGTCGGACTAATAATCCTTTACCAGTTGAACAAAGATTAATGATAAGTATGGAAAGTATAAACGCTGATTTATACACAAAGAATAGTGTGATGAAATTATTGTCTGAAAATTATGTAAATTTAAGGTATAAGTCAATCACAAAATGTTTTTTTTTAATGGCACACATGAACTTGTAGCCTACAAAGCCCCAAGGCCAAGTCTCTCTTAGTCAACATGTAACGGATCATCTTAAAAAAGTAGGGTGTAAAATGTTTGGTAACAGGTACAAACAATGTGTAATTCAATCTGAATTTCGAGATGAAAATTTTTCTAATCTGATCTGAAAGTTATCATGAATCCAAGAAAACCTAGAATTTTTTGTCGCAGCAACTTCCACCAACTAAGTTTTAGATATAATTTATGCATTGTGTATATAATTTATGCGTTGTAGATATAATTTATGCAATACTTCGTATTATCATTCAGTTCGTTGGCTGCTTATGGCTATAACATGTTCGAAAAATAATTATGACAATTGATTTTTTCTTCGTGAAAGTTGCGGTGTAAATAGCTTACCAAATTTATTTAGCTGCTATTTTTGCTCATTTAAAAAAATCACACACTCGTTCACAGACTCTATGGTTTCAGAAACAAACCTAAACAAACCTTGGGCTGGTAAGAAGGCTTCACACATTGCTACCTCCATTTCATCTTCTGCTAGATCTATTGTTGGACATTGTTCTTCTAAAAAGTACATAATGTACATGCTTCTATTTTTTGTGTTTTTTTCTTCATTTCAGGAAATTATTGTTTGAATTATTTAGCAACTAGACCAAAATTAGCACCATTTGCTGCCCAATCACTTGCTCAGGTAGATAAATTGTATAAATTATGCTGATTTGTTTCAGCTCTCATTGTCAGGATTATAAGAAAATAACTAACCATATCATCATTATCGTCTGCATTAAAAATTATAAAAAGCAAAATTTTTTCTCAGATTTCAAGGGCATTTGAATACTATATATTCACATTTTCTTCCCTGAATATCATCAACTAAGTTTTTCTTCTACATTTTCTTTGAAATGTTTTAAGATCTATTTTGAGGCTCGCCATTAGTTGGCTTACCATATGTTGCTACAAACAGTGGCATAGCCTATATAAACCTATCCTATTAATATTTTTATGTAAAATATTGATGATGTTATTAATTTTATGATTAATTTTCCCTTCTTTTTTTAGTTATTATCAAAACTAACCAAATTTGGCTGGTTTGAAAACCAAAACGATAGACTTGTGTTTCAATCAATCACAGATGATATCGGCCAATTTCTTCAACGTTCAATCGAGCATTGCGTCATTGGTGTCAAAGTACTCACTGAATTGGTATCTTTTATGAATCAGGTATATTACGTAATTTATGCATCCACTCCAGCATTGTATAAACAATAGAATCCGGCAATATCAATGTGCTAGGGAAACAAGCTATTTTACTGGTATTAACAGAATCAGTTATTGGCAGACCAAGCAAAACAAGAATAAAAATTTGCAATCTTTTTGAAATTTGTTGGTTTTTGGCAACAAAAGAAATAATACTTTTATCACAGCACAGCAAACAAACAAACAAATCCAAATAAGAATCGATATTGGTATTGATATACCGGTAGGCTAAATAGCAGGCAGTTCCTTATTTGGGACAAATTATTAACACTGACACAGACGAAATACCTTTATCGAGAAATATTTAGGAAAGTTTGACTGCAAAGTTTTTTGGAACTTTATTTATTCATCGTTTTTGATGGAATACCAGTTATTGCCAGAACCGTTATTGCCGGATCATACTGTGCAGTCAAACCCTATCTTGTTACAACAAGATTTTTTACACAAGCTAAAGGGAAAAAGTTGTTTCCTTTAATATTTCATCCGTCTAGATCTGCTTCACACATCACTGTCTCCGCACAACCTTACAACAACAAAAAATTCCCTCAAATTTTCGATGACTCACACAGTTTACCCTCTGCTTAAAAGTTGATTATTCTGTTTTAGAAATCTTATTTTCAAGAGGAAATTGACCCTCTGGCCATAACCATTATTTTGTATATGATGCCCTATTATTCCGTTCAACACAGGATTTAGGATTTACTACTGGAAATCCTCTATTGAACTATTCAAACTATACATTGCATTAATAGACCGAGCACCACAGAACTAAAAAGGCAGGTTTTTCCGGGTAACTTGAAATTCACATAAAATGTTCATAAAAATACCATAAATACTTTCCCGCTTCTTGTTTTAGTCAAACTTTATTGTGGAGCTCACCGGAGATGAAATTATAAATCATTTCATGGCCAGAGCTCTCTTAATTCATACATTTTGTGTTTTCATCATGCTTCTATGGATTTTGCAAAATCTTGGGAGAACAAAAGAATCAAATACCATGAAGCTCACATGCAGCATTTTCTCAAAATGATAAGAGGGCTTTGACCGTGAATCATGAAATATAAATTGGATTTTCAAGGGTTTACAATAGAATTTAATTTAGACAAGAAATATGTAATTGTTTAGCATATTTTGAACACTTTTATGTGATTTTCAAGTTGCCCGTAGAAACCTGCCGTTTTAATGGTATTGAATGATATATGAAGGTATATAATGATTTGATTATTATTATTATACAGACAGAAGGACATTTACCATTATCAAGAAACAGAAAGGTAAGCATCGTTTGTGGGATTGAGAAATTAGAGTTTTGGTAATGAAAATGAGGCAGTCAGACACTGTCCCCACTCCAGCACAAGTTTGTCCACAAGCTAGAAGGTTGACTAAGTTTCCGATTTAAGAGAGGTTGCGAGCAGGCTACCATTGGTTCAAATGACCGTTCTAGGCATGTTGACGATACATATCAATTTGTATGAATTTATTTAGATTGATTTTATCTCTTTTTTTATGTTTGACAGATCTCCGCTTCTTTTCGTGACGTTGCACTTTACGATATATTTTCGTCTGGTCTTTCAATGCTGAAACAGGTAATGTCCAAAGTAATGTTCAAATTATGTAACTTTTACAGATCAAAATTTTCTCTAATATTTTGTTATTGTTCTTCTTATTAAGATGACAAGTAAACAGACCAATTTACAAGATGAAAATCAGGTAAAGTGGAATGTGTTCTTTTGGGGGCATATTTTTGGTGGGTCTCTTAGCTTCCCTTGTTTGCTTTAGAACTCAATCTGTTCATTGTTATATATATAAATATATATAGTAATAGAAATATTAAAACTTAATATTGGCAATTGGATAATGCTCAATGCTAATGAATAGCAGAGCGTTTTTTTTTTTGTCTGATGATCGTTTAATAACGTGAAACTTTGAGTTACAACCAAAGAATGTGTCTTTCTTGACCTTCTCATTATTATTATTGTGCATCGCTATATATACTCTGCTGTCTCAGAGAAGGTCTAGATCAAAATAGAATCAGAGCTTGTTAAAATTGTCCCAAAATCATCCTAAAGTTTATTGGAAAAAGCAGAGTTGAAAATGTTCATGGGAAATATCAAACTTATATTTGATATCATTTGAAATATTATCTGAAATGACCACTAAAGGCAGGTGACCATTATGACAGGTTTGACAGATATAAAGCTACCTCAAACATCCATTAGCTAAAAGTTCAACATCCTGCAATCATAGATTCTGGAAAGCTATGCTGAAGATTATTGAGTCTTTTGATGTATAGCTCAAACACCAGCACAAGTTTTCAGAAATAGTAGTCAAAACAATCTAGGATTCAAGAAGGCTAAACAGTTTGTTGGACGCTATTAAGTGGATAACAGATTGATTCCAGTGATGCATCGCCTAATTATGCAAATGTGACCTTAGAATTTTATACCATTGTTTTCCTGTACACCAAGTCAGATAACATCTCAAGCTTACAAAGATTGGATAAGAATCTGAAAGATTAGAAAATGAATTTATTCTACAGTCAAACCTGTTTATACGCTCACCTCTATACAGCGGCCACCTGTCTATAGTGGTCACTCTTTCAATGTTTAAAATAGCATTTTCTATTAAATCAAACCTGTATAGAAGGCCACCTGTCTATAATGGTCAATTTATTTACCTCTTTTAGCTGGCCGTTATACACATGTTTCACTGTATATAATTCACTGATGTCACAGTATGACATTCTTTTTTGTTGCTGTTGTTGTAGTTATTAATTAGGTTTATTTATTTAATTAATTAAACATTATCTCTTTGTAACAGGTTGCTGTTATAAATGGTTTATTAGAATTATCACGGAATTGTCTCATGTATGACTTCATTGGTACCTCTTTTGATGAGTCTGTCGATGATATGGGAACAGTCCATGTACCAACGTCATGGAAACAGAGTAAGTTGTTAATTAAAATATGTTCTGTGTAAGTTCTGTATCCTCATTCAATGTCGGCCTATGCTGTGATCCAGAGCATATATGAATCACAGGATTATTTTTGGAGGGGGTTGTAGTCCCCCAAACTGAACGTATTTACAAATCAAACAAACTACGTTAATTATTCATGTTCGAAATAAAGTAATTTATTGTTTTTTCAATGTCTCAGTTTTTTGTTTTTCTACCGTAGATTAGAATTTTAGTTCAATATAGCCGCTTCAATTTATAAATTTCCTGAAAATCATCACTGATGAATAAGGCTATCCTTGTGAAATATCAAATTAATAGTACAGCGAAACCTGTATATAATAGCCAGCTACGAGAGGTAGATAAATAAACCATTATAGACAGGTGGCCTTTACAAACAGAATTGGTTCAATAGAATATACTATTTTAGACATTGCAAGAGTGACCGCTGTAGACAGGTGGCCGCCGTACAGAGGTTTAAACCGTTACAACAGGTTAGACTGTAATAATATTAAATGCAATGGAACTCATTGCCAATTTTTAAATTGCGGTGTATTGCTGAATGTTTGATGATTGCTAGAATATTGATAGCCTGCCTGATAATATTGAATTCCGAAACCATAGGGTCTGTGAACCAATGTGTGATTTTTAGCCCATCGAAAATAACACCTATAGGCCTATATAGTATTGGTAATTTATTCACATTCCTATTCACACTCTATCACAAAAGATCAATTGTCATAAAATCACAACTCTTCGTCAATCACGTCATACTCATCAGCAACAACAATGACATTAATGACAATACGACGTAATGCATAAATTATATTCCAAACTCATAGGAACTTGCTGGGCTAAAAGTCACGCTTTAGTTCCAAGACCCTATGGTTTCAGGAAAAACCTCAGGGCTGGTACGCAGGCTAGAATATTGATTGACATTTTTGATATTTTTCTCACAGTGTTTTTAGATTTTACAACACTTAATCTTTTCTTGGATCTTTATCAAGCTATGCCAACAAACGTTTCAGCAGTCGTAAGTTGAGATTAATTGTTTTCATTTTTCTGTAACATTATTCCTATAATCATCACCATCATCATCATATTTATAATAAACTTGGATTTTTTTTTGGATTTATCATTTATCCACAAACCAGGTAAACTTGCAGCTTTTTTCACCGGGGTGGTTGGTTAATTTGTTAGTATGTTGAAGCTTGTGTGCGTTTAATAATAGCCGGATGCCCTTCCTGACGCCCACCTATAGTGCTCCGGCCAGGGATTGAACCCGAGACCCTGTGGGCTGTGGTCCAACTCCCTAGCCACTACACCAAGGCTGCATTTACTATTGTGAAGTCTCTGAAAGATTAATAAATGGAGAATATTTAATCATCAACACGTGCAGATTCAATTGTAACTTGTTGAACATATTTTTTAAACGTAAAATTGAATACTTAGCACTTTGATATGCCGCTATAACCAATTAATCATCAGAAGAAAAATACCAAATTTCACCAGGATGATCAGTTGTACGCTATAAACAGTGGTCTGTAATAAATGTGACGTTATAAACAGTTTCTACTGTACGGCTTTTCTCTGTGGAGGACAACCCTGTATACCACTTGATGATTACATAATAAACGTTATTACGTATTAATAGTTAAAAGCCATCTGATTTGTACTTGCCTTGGTGGGAACAGCTTGTCATGTTCTCTCACTTTACAAAATTACGCCCAAATTTCCATTTTATACATGTTTCATTGTTCAATCTGCAGGCATTAGCATGCTACGTTCAAATGGCTTCGGTCAGACGATCGTTATTTGACCAAATTGAAAGGCGGAAATATCTACAGGAATTAGTCAATGGCATAAAAAAGATTCTAGAAAATCCTCAGGTTGGTTTAAATGTAAAAGTTTGACATATTTATGGAAACTCAAGTTTGTTTGTTTGACCTTCTAGAAGATACTGTTGTTATATGCTGCAGTCCTACCAATTATAACGACCACCTCTATGAAGTATTCACCTGTCTATAGTGGTCACTCTTGCAATGTTGCAATAGTATTTTCTATTGAATCAACCCTGTATATAAAGGCCATCTGGATATAGTGGCCAACGTATCTATATCTTACAGATGGTTGTTATATAGTGGTTTCACTCTATACTGTTAAATCAATGCAGTGGCCGCTGTCTATAGTGGTCACTCAGATTGCAATGTCCAAACCTAAAAGAGTAGTTATATTGAATCGACCCTGTATATAAAGGCCACCTGTGTATAGTGGTCAATTTATTCACCTCTTATAGCTGGCTGTTATATACAGGTTTCACTATATAATATTGAATCAACCCAGTATATAATGATCACCTGTATATAGTGGTCAATTTATCCATCTGTCATATACATGATTCACAGTATGTTAATTTTGACTGTAAGGTCTACGTAATTTTTCTTGGTTCATAGACTCGCTTTCAAATCTCATGATTTTAGCCATGAAGTATTGAAGATTGCTCAGTGGGCTACAAAATGAATCTGTGTCTGACACACCAAATCGTTTTCTTCCATTGTGCCCACAAACAGGATCTGACCAAATGTTCAGCCTTCTGGAAACCTAGAGGCATTTCAACATTTTCTTCTGAATTTGTTTGCTGAGATTTGACCGATAAATCAATTTTCTAATTTCCTCCTGAACTTGCTCTAACCTTCCAGAATCTAGGATTACAGGATTCCCACAAATATTTCAAGTTACCGGATTAAAAAATGACACGGCTAAAAAATGACACCATTTTTTAATTAGAGAGAATAACACATAGATTATAAATTATGGATTATAAATTTGTTATTTTTATAAAGTTATCAATTCTTTGAATTATTATTACCGATATCCTTTTATATACTATGTTATATATTTTTCCAGGCGTTAGAAGAACTAGATAACTACCATCAGTTCTGTCGTCTTTTGGCTAGAGTGAAAGCAAATTATCAACTGGGGGAAATCATAAAAGCTGATGGATATAGAGAAACTATGCAAATGGTCACTAAATTCACTGTAACAAGTCTACAGGTAACTATACAGGTGTAAAATTTCGTTTTGTAGATTATTCCACATCTTACTATTTTTAAAAATATTTCCTGATTGAAAACAATAAGTAGTCTTACTAATTATTCATGTTTCTTGTTCATATGGTAAGTTATATATATATATTGGTGAACATTAAAGTGTTAATGGTTATTGCCTAGATGCTAAGCCTGTCAATGAGGAGGGTGTTCTGAAAATGACTGACAGTGCCGGAAAGCTAGCTAACGCTATCCAGAATCAATTTTATTTATAAATAGTTTAATAACAAAACCAACAAATTATTTTCGAACTTGTTTCAAACATGATTTTAAAGATGCAGTTTTACCGAATTTCAGACGTTATAATCTTATCCAATTTTGTTGTTGTTGAGTTTTGACAAACTTGTGATCTGATATCTGATAGATTATTTTTCTGTTAACTGACTATTTTCGATGTCTGATATTTTAATTAAAATAATTGCCTAATCTCTAATATGATTTGTTAATTACAAAGTAATTACAAAAACTTTCAGCTTAATTGTCACCTGTATTCACAACGACCACCTGTCTATAATGGTCACTCTGGCAATGTCTAAAATAATATTTTATATTGAATTAACCCTGTATACAAAGACCACCTGCACATAGTGACCAATGTATCTACCTCTCATAGCTGGCTGTCTATTAGCTGGCTATTTATTTGTTCTAGATGTTTTTCATGCAGCTGGCCGCTATTATATACAGATTATACAGATATACAGTAGTAGCATAAACAGTCACATTATGGGAATGTTCTGTCCCTCTCATGCCTAACATAACATATTTGCTACACAAAGAACCAGGGGTCTACAAAATATATGTGTGCCTGCGACCAAGTTTTCCCCTACAAAGTGCCTGCAAGCTGTTTTGGTTACTGACTCATGAAAGAACATTATGTTAGTGAGAATAACATTGATTGAAGCATGCATAGAATTTGTAACAGTTACTTATTCACAAAAGTCTACGGCGGTCCCAGCGGTCCCCATTTTATTGAGCCCTGCAAAGAACGTCACAAATCACGGTCATACATAGCTGACAAAGAAATTTGTAAATCAGACAATTCACAATACAAATACATTAAAACTTCAATACTTTTTAATTAAGTAATAGTTTATTTATTTGTTTATAATTAAGTAATAATTATTTAGTTTTAACTTGATTTAATATTTATTGGAATATGACTGATGAATTAATTAATGATTTCCTCATTCGCAGGTGTGGCAATTTTCTCCGAATAGTGTATTTTATTTATTGAATATGTGGCAAAAAATGGTGGCTTCTTGTCCATTTCTAAAGGAAGATGATTCACATATGCTTGGAACATATACACCAGAGGTACAAATAAACTCTTATATATGTATCATTATGTTTTCACTAACTATTCTCATATAGTACTTTACTTTAATGTTTAATGTTTAATTTGTACTTTTACTCGATTGTAGGTCACTAAAGCTTATATCACATCTCGACTGGAATCTGTTGCAGATGTTATCAGGTAATCTTTGACTTACTTCAGTAATGAAATGAAAGTTAACATGGTTGATCCAATAGAAAATACTATTGTAGACATACGGAGAGTGACCACTGTAGACAGGTGGCCATTATATACAGGGTTGATTCAATAGAAAATACTATTATAGACATTGCAAGAGTGACCACTGTAGACAGGTGGCCATTATATATAGGGTTGATCCAATAGAAAATACTATTGTAGACATACGGAGAGTGACCACTGTAGACAGGTGGCCATTATATACAGGGTTGATTCAATAGAAAATACTATTATAGGCATTGCAAGAGTGACCACTGTAGACAGGTGTCCTCTGTAAAGAGTTGACCATTATAACAGGTTTGACTGTACTCAGGGTCCGACTAAAGTAGGAAGCCTGGATTCCTAGATTTCTGAAGATTTCAACAAATTCAGAAAAAATTGATGCTTTCATGATTTATTGGTCAAACTTCAACAAAAAAATTCGGAAGAAAATGTTAAAATGCCTCTAGAATTGTAGAAGGCTGAACCTTTTGTCGGACCATGTATGTGGGTAACTGATGGGCATTGTTGAACATCCATACATTTTGTAATGTTCTCATCTCGATTTTAAATGCTAGCCTACTGATTGCCTTAAAATAATTAAAGTCATTTTATAGAGTTAATAAGGAAAACAATTTGATTACGCTATTAATATTACAGTCAATATCGCATAGTACGTTATCGTACAATACGTTTTATCGCGTAATCAACTTCGGATCGAGATCAGACCCTGGCTGTACTACTGGAATCATAATTGATTGAATAATACTGAAGGATTTGTAATTGCTTGTATTCCATAGGAATGGTGTTGATGATCCATTGGCTGATAAATCAACGCTTTATCAACAACTTGATCAGGTAATTGATCTATCAGGGTCATTTGTTCCCGGCCAATCATTGATTAATTGTTTTTGAAGGTTTCTTTACTAATAGATGTCTTATTGCTCAGATGGCACATCAACTGGACTTTGGGTCTGTTACAGAGAAAGTTGCACTGCAGAGAGATATACTTTCTGCACTGAGAACACTAAAGAGCATTTACAATCATTGTTAAACACAACTAGTTTTATAAACTAGAAATTTTGGTATATTTTGGTAAAAAAAGAACTCACCGTCTGAGAATTTCAATTTTGGCATAAAAATAGACAGACTGGAGACTGATATTTTTTGTTGCAGTCAAACGTGGCTTCACCGGACACCCACCAGACTGAAGGATTTTGTCTGGATAATGCAATGTTTTCAACTAAACAATAGGCGGACAAATGATGAATCGTGTATATTTTGAACGGCTGAAGTTTTATGAAATGCACTGTATTTCGAACAAGGACATATTATCTGTTGTTAGTTATCTAATAACAGAAAATATAGACTGCTGCCCAATCAATCATATTGCTTAAATATCATATCAATCCTTCTTATTTGTCATTTGCTAATACTTTGGGATGTTCTATATTTTTGTTTTAGCTTGCTACAATCGGACGTTGCGAATATCAAAAGACATGCACCTTCCTCATTTCACTTTTCGATACAGCTGCTCAAACATATCAGGATTTAATACAAACATCATCGTCATCGTCACTAGCCCAAGATATTTCATTACAAGAAGGTATATTCTCAAATTGTTCTTACTTATTTGGAAGTAGAGGAGCTTCTTCTCACCTCAATGACTCAAATTAAATTACATGGAAACACACCTGTATATAAGAGCCACCTTTTATTGAAATAAATTGACCACTATGGACAGGTGGCATCTATGTGCAGGGTTGATGCCATATAATAATACTTTATTTATATTACTGAAGTGGTCGATATAATGACTTTGACTGTATAATGAATGTACAAACAGTTTTTCTAATATGTTGAGTGTACTTTTGTGGTCATTGCATCTATACATTTTTTGTTTTATGACGTCATATGTATCGGTATCGCATTTTTATTCCAGGACGGTTAACATGGTTGGTATACATTATAGCGTATTCTGTTGGTGCTCGTGTGGCATTCACTTCAAAGGATGAGCATGATACCCTCGATGGAGAACTGTGTTGTCGGTGAGTGAGCAGAAAACTATTTACAATACACTTTCAAGAGATCACTGCTGTGTCTGTGTTGATATTTACTACATAAAAAATGTCGGAAGAGACAAATCAAGTGTTGAAAGCTTGAACCTCCAAGCTCACCTTAACACCAACTTCAAATCCAACATTGATGAAAAATCTTGTTTCTAACCCATCAGTTAATAAACCACAAACAGCTGCAACAGTGAGCCGTGTTGCTCCAAACTTCTCTGCTTTCACAAAGCATTCAACTCAAAGTAATGTAAAACCATTTGTCCCAGCTACTGATTCTACGACTATTCCTACTACAAAGCCTCCCCCCTTTGGTTCACTTTTCAAAGGGACATCTTCAATGTCGTCGTCGTCTTCTTTCAAACTTTCCGAGCGTCTCTTCACATTTCTTAATGTAAATGTGAGTGCAGCAGACATAGGAATCAAGTGTGTAGGGACCTTTTTATGAAATAAAGAACATTTCAGAATCAAGTTTATATTGCAGAAGGATGTTTTTATCTACAATGTCCTTCGACTAATATAAAACTTCACAATGTTGTTAAATAGAGACAACTTTTGTGGTACGGATGAAAAGCGGGACATTAAGCAAGGTGGAATATTAAGCGAGGTAGGATTATGAGAGTTATTATGGAGAATGGAAAATAGAAATCAGTTTTATGTGGGGATATTAAAAAGGTGGGACATTAAAAGAGGGGATATTAACCGAGTTCAACTGTAACATTTCCTTAATAATATTTTGAAGTGTCTTATTTATTTTCAGTGTTTTACCTCTGACAAAATGTGACGGCTCGTGTCTGAATCAATAATCGGTGAAAATTCAAACTTTTCAGTTTGGGGGCAAAAAGTGGGAAATTATTGAAAATTTGAATGTATTTTAACAAAGTAAAGTGAGATGGAGTCCCCTGAAACAAAAAAAATTGAAGATTTGAAAATAATTCAAATTCTATATTAGATAATCAAATAACGCAAAATCCAAAATTTCACTGAAATGTTGATTCTGACACAAACCACCACAAATGTGTTGTTGATATGGCCTTTTATTTCCTTTAGATAATAAATGTTTGATATTTCTTTATAAGTTTCATATTATTTTAATGTTTCTATTTTTGTCCATACAATTTATTTTTATTTCATTCTTCATAGAGTTCTACAATTGATGAATTTAACAGATTTGAAACTTCCACAAGTAAGTTTTTATTTTTCAAGTAATGAAATGTTGTTTCATAATGGCCTTTAATAGTGTACATATTTTATTTGTAACAAATGACAACGATAAAGATACACAAAGATGAAAATGAAAATGAGATACAGTATAGCGAAACGTTATGAAATTCCATGTTTTTCTATCGCTGTCATCTGTTTTGAGTTTACTAAGCAAAACTGAACTAATTAAACATTCTATCTGTACCAAAATCCGACATCGTGGTTCTATAATAGGCCCATTGTTATGCATTATGAGGTCCATTTTGTGGCTGATAAAATAAGGGAATCCAAGACGACAGTCAGAGATTGATGCCATCTGAAAATCTGAAGTCAAAAGAATGGGAAGAGAATAAATGAATTCGAGAAAGGGAAGAGAATAAATGAATTCAAGCAATAATATATTTTAATCAATGACAAACTGTTTTCTAGATTTATTTATTCAAGTTATTGTTTACATTGAAACCTGTATATAAAAGTCTGCTATGAAATCTAGAGGAAATGTAACTATGAAAATGTATTATTTCTCTTATTCTTATAACTGCTTTAGAGGACTGTGTCAATTGAATTAATAAATTATGTGTTCAATTTATTACGAAAATGAGGTTGAACTAAATTGTGGAATGAAATTAGATATCCTATAGAAATGACCATTAAATACAGGTGGTCTTTATATACACCTGTTGATTTAGCAGAGTGCAATCAAACTTGTTATCTGGTCAACTCTATACATCAGCCACCTGTCTGTCGTGGTCACTCTAGCAGTGACTACAATAGAATTGCTATTGAACCAAACCTGCATATAAAGACCACCTGCAGATAATGGTCAATTTATCTACCTCTCATAGCTGGCTGTTATATACAGATTTTACTGTATTTTTGAAATACTAAAGTGTATGTAAAGACCAACTGTAAATAGTGGTCAATTTATCTACTTCATAGCTGGTTGTTATATACAGGTTCCACTGTATTTTGGGAAATACTAAAATGACAATTATGAACATGTGACCTCTATATTGCATGTTTGTAATGCTTATTGGCTCTTGTTTCCATAGGGTGGTTGTGAAAAACTTGAAACAGCAATTTTAGCGTTTTTCAATGAATTCCGCAAAATTTATATTGGTGATCAAATATGCAAGAGCTCAAAGGTAAGTTAATGGTTCATGTAATTTTTGTTTTCTTCTCTTTGTGTTGCTTCCAATCAATCTGCCAATCAATCCACCAACCAATCCCAATCAATCAATTGCTTCCAATTAGTGCAGCCTTGGTGTAGTGGTTAGGGATTTGGACCTCCGACCGCAGGGTCTTGGGTTCAATCCCTGGCAGAAGCACTATTGGTTGGCTTCAGGAAGGGTATCTGGCCGTAAAATGCACAAAAGCTTCAAAAATACTAATTAACTTACAACCCCCCCCCCCTGGTGAAAATAAACTTACATGGTTTGTGGATAAATGGCAAATAAAATAAAATAAATAAGTAAATAAAAATAAATTCCAAACATATACTTTGACATTTCTGTTCTAGGTTTATCAAGTTTTATCAGAAAGAATAGGTGTTTCTGATGAAACAATGATGTTGACAGTATTCGTGAGGAAGATGTACGTATCATTATCTTATTATTTCAGAATGACATTTTTTGCTATCTTCATTGCTATTATTGCTAACAATCAATTGTGTTACGGTGGACAGAGTTTGAGCTGTGTCATCAGAATCACGTTGATTTGCAATCAATAATTTCAGTTGAAAACTCTTCTTTGTTTGTCAAAGCCTTCGTTATAATAATTGAAGCTTGGATGGAATGCTATATGCTTTCTTACTTAAACCATTTTATATCACCATTTCTTTGTAAGAAAATAGAAAAGGCTCAATCAAGATGGAAGTTGGTTATGATTATTTCCACAATTTTCATAAAGTGGCATTATTTTGCATAATAAATGATTGAGAGCATTACATAGAATTCTAAAATTCACATACTGTTTATACTTTTGTGTTTATCGTCATCATCATCATCATCATCATCATCATCATCATCATCATCATCTTCCACTTCAAAACCAATATACTGCTAATTTCAAAAATAGATCTAAAAAATCCAAAAATAATCTTCGAAATTCAGGAGGAATAATAACTTTAATTAAACATGATATCAAGTGCGGTATCACTGAAATACAATCAGAGTCAGATGACATTGTCTGGCTTAAACTTAATAAAACATTCTTTGCATTTGAAAAGGATTTATATATAGGTTTTTTGTACATCAGCCCCCACGTTTCATCTGTGGACGCTATTCATAAGTCCCATGTTTTTGATATTCTCCAACGTGAACTTATAAACATCCCATGCGATTGTGACGTGGTTCTTGGGGGTGACTTTAACGCTCGAATAGGCAACGCCCAAGATTTTATCGAAAATGACGAAGATATTTTTTTCGATTTACCATCATCATACGAGCTAGATTTTGATATTGTTTCTAGAAAATCACGAGACGACACTCGGAATGAATATTGCAGACATTTGATTGATATATGTACAAGTAACCAGCTGAGAATTCTAAATGGTAGACTGAAAGGAGATGAAAATGGAGAAATGACCTTTTGTAACGCTAAAGGATCGAGCGTGGTAGATTTTGTACTGGCATCTGAAAAATTATATCTGAATGACCAGCATATCCTCAAATCACTTTCTGTTGACCAAGAAGGTTTAATCTATTCTGATCATTGTGCACTGCATCTCAGTTTAACTTTTGACAGTATCATACCAAAGAATACAGTTAATCCTGATATCTTTACTAATACCAGGCCGTCTCGCTATATTTGGTTGCATGATAGAGTATCAGAGTATAGTGCAAAATTTGACCAACTAAAAGTTAGACAGACCCTTCAAGAACTTGAATCGAATATTATCGAAAACGAAGACGACCTCAATAACTTCATAACTACTATAACTGATACATTAACTTTGTCGTGTGATGGCATTTTCAGGCTAAAATCATTCAGCAAACAGATTTCCAAAAGGCAACCCAAAGCAAATTGGTATACAAAAACATGTTCAGGAATAAAATCCCAGCTAAACAACATTATTCGGTTATTAAAAGTCAATCCAAGCAACCCTTACCTACGCGGACGTCTCTTCAAAATGCGTAAAGCTTACAAAACCGAGATAAAAAAATCGAAGCAAAATTACAAGGCAACAGTTTTAAATGAAATTAATAATGCTATGTATACCAACAGAAGTAGATTTTGGGAACTTATAAATAATAATCTGAAAACACAATCGTCAAACGAAAAAATGCCAAACCCTGAAGATTTACTTCTGCATTTTAAAAAATTACACGAAGATACTCTAACCGTCGACGATTCAACTAGCGAAGCATCAATGCCATTACGAGTACCATCATCACCAAGCCTTCTCGATTTTCACGACAGTTCAAATTTAAATCTACCCATAACGGAAGATGAAATTCTGACGTCTTTAAAACTTTTGAAAATTCGAAAATCTCCAGGAACTGATGGTGTCCTATCAGAGATGATTCATTGTACGATTGATAAATTTCTAAAAATATACAAAAAACTTTTCAACAACATTTTACAATGCGGTATTTTCCCTCTGGCTTGGAAAGAATCTATGATCTTACCAATTCACAAATCTGGTGACTTACTCGACCCTTCTAATTATAGAGGAATAAGCTTAACAAGTATCCTTGGTAAACTTTTCTGTATCGTTCTTAACGAAAGACTAAACAATTTTTTGGAAACAAACAAATTAATTCACCCAACCCAAGGAGGTTTCCAAGAAAATCGCCGAACAACCGACCATTTATTCTGCTTAAAAACAATCGTTGCAAAATATACAAAAAACCATCAAAAGCTATATGCCTGCTTCATTGACCTAAAAAAAGCGTTTGATTCTGTTTGCCAAAAGAGGCTCCTACAAAAACTAGAGCAACTCAATATCACTGGCAAGTTTTATGACATGATCAAAAGTTTGTACTCTGACAATTCTGCATTCATTATCCATAACAAAAGGCTAACCAAAGCAATCACACCAAACATTGGAGTAAGGCAAGGCTGCATACTTAGCCCAAATCTCTTTAATATCTTTGTAAATGACCTTGCCAAAACCATCACATGTAATTCCTCTGATCCTATTATCTTGCTAGATCAACCATTAAACTGTCTGATGTTTGCAGACGACATTGTTCTTTTTTCTTCCACCCCACAAGGGCTTCAAAACTGTATTAATATAACTTCCCAATATTGTTCCAAATGGAAACTAAATGTCAACCACGACAAGTCAAAATGTATCGTGTTTTCCAAATTACAACCATCGGGACCTTCGCACAATTTTTATATAGACGGGAAACAACTTACTTACACTGATAGTTATAAATATCTTGGATTCACATTCCATAGATTATGCAAGCAGATTTTTGGTATAAAAGAGTTATGTAAAAAAGGTGAAAAGGCCTGGAACATGAGCAGGCGCTCGTTGAAGGGATCCCCCACGAACTACGTTGCTATCCATCATACGCTATATAATACCGTTGTTAAACCAATTCTCCTCTATGCTTCCGACATTTGGGGAGACACTATAACTAGTGAAGAGAACAACATACTGGAAGCACTGCAAAGAAAAATCATGCGCCAAATGCTGAGCGTAAAGGGAAATACGAACACCCTAGCAGTAAGAGGAGATCTAGGCATTGCACCACTGCAGATAGACATTAAAGTCACTGTATTGAAGTACTTGCTACGACTAATCAACTCCGATCGAAGCACGCTTATATATAAATCCTTTTCTGAGCAAATGCTCGATAACTCGCCAACATCTTGGCTAGGAAAAGCTAAATCCTTTCTGTCAGAAGTCAACATAGACCTTTCATTATTACTATCCAAAGATACTGCTAGTAAATGGAGTAAAAAAAAATTAATCAATACAATCAAAGAAGAGCTAATTGATAAATATTCTGAAAAATTTAAAAACTTAATCACTAACAGCCTAAACAGATCCAATCAATTAAATTTTTATGCAAATATTTATGAAAATTTTGAATTTCAAAGTTACCTACTAATACCAAATGCCTCCGCTAGGCGTGCAATAACTAAACTACGAACTAGTGCACATAAACTCGGGGTTCAGACTGGTAGATACTTTGACATTCCATACCCAGAACGAACATGTAAATTTTGTGATGAAAACTATATTGACGATGAAGTGCACCTTCTGTTTCAATGCATTGATAATACCGATCTACGCGATCAATTTTTCAAAATAGCTGAAGAAGTATATACAAACTTCAGACAGATTGACACCAAAGAACAGTTAAAGGTTTTGTTTACCAAAGCATCATCCCAAATCACAAGAAGACTTGGGATATTTATCTCGAAGTCATTAAAAAAGCGACTTTCTGAAAGTCAAGTTGATGATATTATCTAGCCTGTAGTCATGTAAATAATTTAATTGAATATGTATAAATAAGACTACATCTTACAAACCTGTCACACATCCTGTATTTATTTTGGATATATTGACAATAAATGAAACAAACAAACATCATCATCATCATCATCAATATCAATATCATCAATATCATCAATATATATATATATACAAATATAATATAATAATAATATTTAATAATAATATTAAATAATACTTACCACACACCTGTATCTATGTAAACTGGTATATTGGTATTAAATCAAAACAAACAAACAAACAAACAAACATCATCATCATCAATTTATTTATTTTAACTCAAATTCTACATTCACAAAAAAGTTCCGAAAAAGAAAAAAAAATTGTGAAGTTGCCAAAGGCATGTTTTACAGAATGTCGAGCAACATTGTCTTACTTTTTCAGCCAAGATTGTTGTTAATTATTGTTTGTTTTTGGTTTGTTGTTTAGGATAACTAATATGAAATACTGGTCACCATCAGAGCCAATCATCTCAGCCACATTAACATTGCTGAGTGACCTCTCCAGTGGGTATGTATTGTGTAGTGTATAGAACATACAGTTAAACCTGTTATAACAGTCACCTCTATATAATGACCACCTGTCTATAGTGGTCACTATAGCAATGACTAAATTAATATTTTCATTTGAATCAGCCCTGTGTATGAATATCAACTGTCTATAGTGGCCACTCTAGAAAGATCTAAAACGGCATTTCTGTTGGAATCAACCCTGTATATAAAGGCCACCTGCATATAGTGGTCAATTTTTTCCCATAGCTTGCTGTTATATATATCGTATGCCAAGGGGCCATCCATAAAGTACAGACCCAGTAAAATATTCCCCTATTTGACACTCTCTCCCCCTATACACAACTGTACATTGTTAGATCATCCCCTTTTGATTACATACTGACAATGTTGCAGCCTGCAATTTCCCTGCATTTTTACAAATTTTTTGTTTCTGCTTTTGATAGTATACAAGTGCAACCCTTTCAGAAACACACATTTTTTCAGTTAAATATTAATTTTATAATTTAACTTTTCTACTATAAAAATCGATTTAATCATCAATAAAATGATAATTGATAACATTATAATATTTCAAAAGTGCTACAGAGACAGTAGAAACGCCTATGTACTTTGATGATGACACCCATCCCCTCCCTCTGTATGCATCTGTACACTTTTGGTTTGACCCTCATACACTCCTTAGCTGGCCTCTAATTTGGTTGAAAATATTCCCCTTAACTTCAAAACATTTCCTGACTTATTGATTGTTCAATTTATAAAGCGAGTGGTCTGACACGTTTTTCGTCCCTGCCAAGGGACTCATCAGATTATTATTATTATATATATATATATATATATATATATATATATAATAAAGAAGTCAAAGACTACACATTTTGATACTGTTACTTAAAGTTTCACGCTTTATGCGATCCTCAGACAGTTAAGACTAATCAATTATTTCAATTATCGATTGATTAGTCTCAACTGTCTGAGGATCGCATAAAGCGTGAAACTTTAAGTAACAGTATCAAAATGTGTAGTCTTTGACTTCTTTATTATATTTACAGCTCTGTCAACTGACATTGAGCACTGTTTTACTGCTATTAGATAATATCTAATACTATATATATATATATATTTTTTTTTTTGGATTTATCATTTATCCACAAACCGGATAAGCTTGCAGCTTTTTTTCACCGGGGTGGTTGGTTAAATTGGTTCGTATTTTGAAGTTTGTGTGCGTTTATAGCCGGATGCCCTTCCTGACGCCAACCTATAGTGCTCCGGCCAGGGATTGAACCCGAGACCCTGCGGGCCGTGGTCCAACGCTCTAACCACTACACCAAGGCCGCATATTATAGACACTCATTATTGATTGTTGTACCACTTTACTAATTGAGTAATAGTTTGAACAATTATTTCAACTTTTAAAAATCATTTTTGTAGGTTTTCAAGTGCAAGAAAGCTTGTCAAATTAGATGCTATACAATTTTTACTTAGTAACCATACGGTAAGACTCATGCCACCAGTATTGTTGAATTATCCAGACTGGCTGAGATGTCTATGAGATTTATCCTTTTAGTACAGCCTGAGCAATAAGCCTCTTCGGAGTTCCTTATCAATTTCATATTTCTCATTGTTAATACCAGTCCCTAAGGAAGAAACGCAGGATAATTCTATTGAATTTACTCTGTTTATCCCACCTCAGAGTAATGAAACTTTTAAACTCCGAAGAGGCTTATTGAAATATATGTATTATTCCTATTTTTAAAAATTAAGATTTTCACTCGTAATTTTATAACTTTTCAATAAGAGTCTTCTTTGACAATAATTTGACAGAATAACTAACATTTTAATATGAAAGATAGCGACAAAAAATCACGATTAAATTTGTTCGTGATTTTTTGTCGCTATCTTTCATACTAAAATGTTTTTCGAAGAAACTTTTAATTAGAATAAGTAACAGCAAATAAATTTATTAGGAATCAACAAGGTGGCTCATTCCTAATAAATTTATTTTTCTGTTAGTTATAGTGTCAGATATATAATAACAGATCAACAACTAACATTGCTTTTGTCACTGCTGGTCATGACTAGAGGGTAGCCAGGTGACAGAACTGTGTTTTTGTATTTGCCAAAAGATTTGTGTGAGTTCAAGGACAGTATAAACATCTCAGCATTAGAGACAGGGTGAAACTCAACCAGCTTTCCTGGGTACAAAAAATTAAATTTCAGAAAGCTCCTCCTATGTTAACCACATTCTTCTCTTCTCCATTAACCACCAAAACACGATCCTCAACCAATAATGACATCTACATCAAACAAAGCCATCGTCACTCTTTCCAATCAGCAGGTGCTTGTTTGTGAAACGGTCTGCCATCCTCGATGAAAGCGATTACTGACAGTGCCATTTATAAAAAAAAATGTAAATCATATCTATATCTATCAAAATAATAATTATATCCATGTATTCTAATTAATTAGCTTTTAATCTTTATATTAATGTTTTCTTAATTTAAATGTATTATTCTGTATGAGCCCTTTGTAAAAAAGCCGGAAATGGCTTACAAGGTATACTCAATAAATGATGATGATGATGATGATGATGATGATGATGATGATGATGATGATGATGAAGTTCATGTACAGTTTGTGAACGTTAAATTGTTTGGGCTTTTCAAGGCTTGAGAAAAGATTTTACCTTCTGGAATCCTAAGTTTGTCTTAAAATTTTCTTCTGAATTTTGCCCCACAATGTACTGAAAGACGCAATAAATATCTTCATTAAAACAAAATCTAATTTCGGTGAAATTTAAAAGACATTTACTGGGACAAAAACTTTAGCTTTTGTGACATAAACCACGACTTGAATACGGATTTACATTGTTGATTTCCAATTCCAAAGTCTTGAACCGGAGACAGTAAAATCCAATTAACATCAGCAGATTTTCTCTGAAGTCTATCGTCAAAATGTCTATAGAATTAAATTTTATCCTATTAAATTTGTTTCCTCCTGAATTTTGTTACCTCAGACTTCTGGGATTTGGACTTTTCTCGTTTGTCATGAGCCTTTCATAAACTGTACGGACAGTTCATGTAATTGAGGACATTTTGCTTTCTTAAACTTGTGTGACATGGATGTAATTTAATTCAAATATTTTCATATAGTTGTCAATTTATCTAGATCTTTAAGGTGGCTGTTATGTACAGGTTGTACTCTATGCTATTCAATCAATCCTGCATATAAAGGCCACCTGTTTATAATGGTCAATGTATCTAAACCTTATATATGTCTGTTATATACATGTTCACAGTAATAACATTTAGAATGCAGATGCCATTCCAAACCTCCTATTCCACTTTATCTTAGCCTGAACATTTTCCATTCTTGGGATTACAAGCAAGTGGTATAATCAAATGTCGGTCAGTGTTTTACAGTGCGCTAGGGAGATTGTTATTGGTTGATATGGGTGATGAAGATGAAAGGTTTCAAGTGTTTACAATGCCATTGTCAGGTATGTCGTTAAAGTATAATCGCATGCAGATAATAGATGAGAATTTCATGCACATTGTCTGAAATGTAGCATCTGCACGATCTGACAAAAGTGATGATCTGACCTGAAGACCAGGGCAAACTAAGAAGGAAATTGAAATTTTTGGTTGTATCTATAAATTTTCTTTGGACCTATAAAATCTTTGTGTGTGTGATCCTTTTTCCCGCTGTTTTCTCAGTCAGTTTTCAAGTGAGATATTTGATGTTTTACTAACAAATACAAACATGCATGCACTACAGACCAGGAATCGAACTCCAATCTCCCGCCCAAAGTGCGGACACTCTGCCACTGAGCTATCAGTGCACTATTCAGAAGAAATGTTGAAATGTTAAAAGAAGTCTCGATCTATTGTCAGACCCTGAGCCCCATAGAAAAATTCCGGAATTCATTTGCCCATTTAAAAAAAAGTTCATTAACTATTCATGATCCCCTTATGAAATTTTCATGATGTCAGATATGAAATAGTTCATTATTTTGGCGGATTTCAGCGTTTTTCTGCATTTATAAACTCTAAAATGTGTCTCTTTCTTGCTGAGATCCAATCAGAAATTTTCTGCATCCTTCTTTTCAGTCTATTTTCAAGAGGTGTACATTGGTTTGAATAATACCCATTATACCAATTTGACATAAATATATATAAAGTCCTCTTTGCATGCACTGTATGGCCTAGTTTTTATTACACTAATTTCAACAGAAATTTTGGATATTTAAGACTATAAATGTGAACAATGATATATTCTTTGTCTTTTCCATAGCTGTTCTTCAAAATTTATTAGAAAGATTTGGCAGCACTGCTAGTGTTTATGATAATTCTGAAACAAAGGTAAATTATTGGTTAACATCTGATTTCTGCTATGATTTGTTAATAATGAGCTTGTTGTTGGGTTTTGTTATTGGTTGTCTTTGTTTGTCCCCTTTTAAGAGCAAACACTGTGAAGAAGAATTCATGAGTTCATGAACGTGAAATTGCCCTATAGTTCATGAAAGTTCATGAACATTTCATGAAATGTTCATGAACTTTTTGAGCTGTTTCATATTCATGAACCAGTTCTTGCATTCATGAACCTGTTCATGAACAGTTCATGTAAAGTTCAGGACTGTTCATGAACTGTTCATGAACTTTTTATGAACAGTTAATATAAATAATGATTAAGATGTATTGATTAATGCTACATCGTTTCAATGCGTATTGTGTTTCATGTTCTCCTCAAGAGTTCATACTCCGTATTATACAGCGATAGTCAGCTTAGTCAATTGTTTAATTATAAGTGATCTGAAAGTTTCATCATACAAGGTCCATTATGGACCACACTCATTGCTAGTATAATTATATTTTGTTTTGTTTTCTCGTAGCAACTTGTTATTGGTGTTTGTAGAGATCTGAAGGGATTGATTTTTGCATTTAACACAAGAACAAGTTATATGCTATTCTTCGAATGGCTGTATCCTTTTTATCAATAATTTGTTGTTATTTAATATGTTTTTAAGTTGAAATCTCGTTGCGTATTAGATCTATAACAAACTCCATGGGTATCGTGCCGTACACATTTCCATCAAAAGCTGTTTTGTACTGTGTAACCCGCTTAAGTGCAAGCCAAAATTGCCTGCGATATTCAATGCATTTATCCGAATTTGAACTTATCCGAAATTGTGAAAGAAGGACTAACCACAAAAAAATCGTATAGGCAGGATCCGACAAAACCCTGCAACCCGACAACTAGGTTTCCGGAAGGCTAGACAAAATTCCGAAGAAAATCGACTTTCGAGTGAGTTTAAAAAACGATTTTCCGAAGGTGTAATTTTTTTCAATTATGCTTGAAGAATTTATTGTGAACCTTTGTCTCCTTTAATTGTTGTTTTTGTCTATTATCTTGGATACTTTTCTCATTTGAAATGTTAACAACAAAATGTCTGATTCTTTTCAAAGTTTGTTTAATTCTTCCTTGCAAAGTTGTGAAGAGACACCTTTGTCAACACCTTGACTTACTTGATCTCAGAAAAACAACAAATACAAAACGTTTTTTGCAGAGATTTAATTTACCCAGAAACTGTTTTTTTATTATTTTCAATGTCAACATTGTCAAGGATTTAAAAAAAAATTTTTTATATGAAACTTGTTGAGATGAAGACATATTGCTAAAATATTTTCTCCTAAAATTCTGTGTTACCATGGCAACACAAAATTTGAAATTGTTGATATTTCAATGGGTTTTCAGTATTTCCTGGAAAAATTTTCCGAAGATTTTCAAATATAAATTCAGGTTTCCGGGAGGCCAAATAGTTTTTCGGGCCCTGACCAGTTTGTGGTAAAAAGTCCAACAGAAAAATTCTCTTCAGATCAAGGATCGGATTGTTATTCATAAATCATAAAAAATACCCCCTGTTTGTTTTCTATCGCAAGACAATTCGGTGGTCGATTAGGATATGTAATGGCTGTTTTCGAAATTGTATTTCTGCTAGATGCAAATTTGTAAACTATTTGTTTCTTCGTAATTGGCAATTCAAATATTGTACATCGATCCTTTAGTCCAACTCAAATTGTTTCCATGAATTTTGAATTCCGACACAACTGATTAAGTACAATGTGATGTTAGTATATTTCTTTAACTTGTTTGAATAGATATCCAAAATATACTAGCGTGTTTCACAAAGCATTAGAATTATGGTACCATGATACTACTGTCACAAGTAATATTTTAAAATTATGGACGGAAATGGCACAGAATCGATCACAACGTCTACAATTTGATGTTATGTCATCGAATGGTGTTTTATTATTTAGAGAAATTAGCAAAACCTTGGCAACTTACGGTAGGTGCATATAACATACTCCTAGGATATATTTTGTTTGAAAGGGCTACCACACGCTTTTGCCGTGTTTGTATCAATTCAATTCAATGTTTTCACTTACTATAATGTCCTTGGATCAAATTTAAACTTAAAAACGTTAGTCTTTCCTAAATAGAGATAGCTTTGTTGATATTATTTCTTTAGTAATACATTGCAGTTTCCTATTCTTCTTCAGCTTTGAGAATCTGACAAAGTTTTATCAACTAATTTCGACAGGAATTTTTGAAAAAAGAACGTTTACCGGTACATTGTATTTTGAATCACACAGACCATTGAAATATTGTATTTCGAAATTTACATACAGTGAAACCTGTATATAACAGCAAGCTATGAGAGGTAGATAAATTGACCATTATAGACAGGTGGCCTTTGTATACAGGTTTAATTCAATAGAAAATACTATTTTAGACATTGCAAGAGTGACCACTATAGACAGGTGGCCGTTTTATAGAGGTGACTGTTATAACAGGTTTGACTGTAAGTTATTGACAATGGAAGGGGCCTAATGAACAGTCATACATAATTTGAATGTAGCATGGCCCACTTTGTATTTGCTAAACTTTGAATTGCCTTGAAAATGATGCTACATTCTACATTCAAATTATGTATGACTGTTCATTAGGCCCCTTCCATTGTCAATAACTTACAGTCAAACCTGTTATAAAGGTCACCTCTATATAGCGGCCACCTGTCTATAGTGGTACTTTTGCAATGTCTAAAATAGTATTTTCTATTGAATTGAACCTGTATATAAAGGCCACCTGTCTATAGTGGTCAATTTATCTACCTCTCTTAGCTGGTCGTTATATACAGGTTTCACTGTAACGGATTTTAGAACTGATAATTGAAAGTCATTTTGGAATGAACCTTGGCAGCTAATGATGCTCCATATTTAAATTAGGGAATATATTACACAGAACATGAAATGAACTAGGAACATACATATGAATTTCATTACAGCTGATTTTTGGCACTCTATGACCATTCTGATTGATAAACTTGCAGCTAAATAGATATTTTTGCAGCAAATGGACTGTTTTTTAATCACAGCTTAAAGATGTATTTGCAAACCAAATGCGCTTCTTGTGGTTTTCTTATTTATTGTCATATGTGTACGATTTTCAACATCATTTTACATAAGATTATAAATGCTTTTGTATTTAAATGCACTTACTACTGGAGAACTAAATCGATTTCAGGATAGAAACTTACTCGAAATGCAAGCAACTTGTGACTTCAACATTATTTATCTAGATTACCACCACTTTGAAACAAATATTCACCAAGTAATAATTTTCAAATTGAAAAGCAACTATGTCATCATTTCCCTCGTATTGGACTCCATGCGTGAAACATGATGATAGTCTCTAGGTTGATTCCTACTTTGATAAATCATTTTAAAGGAGCAAAAATGACCGGCGTTCGCTACGCACTTAGGATCACGTGCACGCTTATTGTTATAACACAATGTTCATTGTTGACATGAATTTTATTACAAGTTAGGCCTGCGTATAACAATTGTTTCAAAGCGAGACGGTTGAATTACGCTAAGCATAAATTCAACTTGTGCTCGCAGCGGTCGCCGGTCAATTTTGCCCCTTTAAATTATATTTTCCTGTCTTTTCTTAGGTGGAAGAATTCTTTCAATAGGAAATATTCCAGACGATCAAATCTATAGTGTCAAGTATCTTTTTCTATTCAAATTAAATCATTGGACTGATTTGAATAATTGATTTATGGATTTCATCTATTTCCTCATTTGTGAAATCAGAATTAGAAATAAACCAATCATTAGGAATTTTGAAAATCTGAACACCTACTGAAAATATACCGAATAGGTTAATGGACCCTTTTTATGATCAGTTAGCTTTCAAATTTCAAGGTTCATTTAAATGCCTGGTGAGTTTCAGTATGGTTTCATTACTCAATCCCATTTCAGTATGTTCACAGTAGCTATTCAGTATCCAAGATATATAGTGATAAGTAATACCAAGATATTATAATAGAACCAAGATAGTCTAACTCAGATTTGTGTTTTAAAGAGTTTTAAACAGGCCATAACATTATCTTACCTTTGTGAAAATCAATTAAATAAAATGTATTTAACATCTCCTAGTATTGAATAATTCAAATTTAAAAACAACATCTTTGTCCGACTTCAATAGCATCCTCAAAAGTCTATCTTTGTTGACCCAATATCGATCATTTCCAAACATTTTGATCCCTTTTGCCTCGGCAAAATCACTGAGAATTGGCATCAAAAGCTATTTTAAGATCATCTCGTTTTGATGAGAAAAAATTTCCGGGGGTCAAATTGTCAATCAAACAAAACCGGGTTTGATGATTTCATCTGAACCGCGTGAATAAATGTTTTTCTTTTCACAAGAAACTAAGTTTGTTTGTTTGATAAATTGAACCCCAAATTTTTTCCCATCAAAACGAGATGATCTTAAAATAGCTTTTGAGGCCAATTCTCAGTGATCAAAAGGGATCAAAATGTTTAGAAATGATCGGTATTGAGTCAACAAAGATAAACTTTTGAGGATGTTATTGATGTCGGACGAAGCTGTTGTTTTTAAATTTGAATTATTCAATACTTGAAGATGTTAAATACATTTTATTTGGTTGATTTTCATAAAGGTAAGATAATATTATGGCCTGTTTGGAAATCTTCAAACACAAATCTGAGTTAGAATATCTTGGTTCTATTTTAATATCTTGGTAATACATCATCATCATGTATTCAAAACCAGATAAGCTTCAAACTTATTTTCACTGGAAAAAGGTGCATAAAATAAGTAAAAAATGAATTATTTGCTAATAATTAAGAATTTAGTCAAATTTGTTATGTGACAGTTGTATGTATGCCTAAACATGTGACTGTTGCACAACAGGTAAGCTGATGACAACGGCTATGTCAATATACATTGAGCCAGATCATATAATCATATAATCATCAGGTATGAAATTGTTCAGTTTTTTGGCATAATGCAGTCTTTTTCTGCCAATTTATAAACTTTAAAATTTGCTGTTTTTAGTCTGTTTTCAGCATAAACTTAGTTTCAGTCTATTTTCAACATTTGTATTTTCATGTCTGAATCATACAATAACATTAATTTAATGCATTTCAATGCATTAGAACACAATTATCCTTAGCTTTGTCTTTCCACCACAAAGGCTAGTCAGTCAATATTACTGCAACTTTAGAATTGATTACCCAAATTTGATTTCCAGGCTCGTACCCATGGTCACTTTTCGGGAAATCCGATCCGACTTACACCTCCACTATGTACTCAAGATATTGTATCATTCCCCTTAACGATCGATTCCATTAGATTAAAAGGTGTTACTCTATGTTTTAATTTGTTAAAAGCTGCACTTTCTGGTGGATTTGTTAATTTCGGCGTCTTACGACTTTATAATGATGAAGCTGTTGACAATGCGTTACAAGTTTTTGTCAAATTATTATTATCAATACAACATCAAGATATTTTAGTAAGTATAACATAACATACATATTGAATATGGGATTCAAAATGCTTGATGTTGTCACTGTTTTGTTGCAGCGAAAAGTTGAAATAATAAACAGGTTGTGATATAGTAAGATGGTTTAGTTTGATAGAACGTGTTTCTGGAGCATTAGCGATGTTAAACCAGTTGTGATATAAACAGGGTTACACTGTAGGCCTACAGTGGAACCCCGCAATTGGGATTAGTGGAATCCCCGCTTATATTATGCAACCACGTCTTCCAAAACTCTAGTCATGTCTTTGTTAAAACATTTTCGGATAAGTGCAAATTCAGATAACTGCAATGAAAATCGTTGACAATTTTGACTTGCACTTAAGCAGGTTACACTGTTTTCAATTTAATCATTCATCGTTCTTATAATTATACACTTCACAGCATGACCATTACGGAACTTTATGGCCAGTTTATGTACATTTTTATTAGTGAATGCAAGGTTCATGAAATTCACAAACATTTCTTGGACAATTCACAAGAAGTAAATGGTCTCTCTGGATTCCCATTTGTATCTTGCACAAGTTTCACAATTAGCTCAAAATGTATGCGTTTAAAAAGGCACACTTTTTACAGACTTTTCTTGCAAACCCTTGTGAAATACAGTTCAGGAGTCATGAACAGTTCATGAACGTTAAATGACCCAGATTTTCATGAACTTTTAATGAACTGTTTATGAACCCTCACAGACAGTTCATGAACAGTTCATGATAATTTTGGGCCATTTGACGTTCATGAACTGTTCATGAACTGTTTTTCGTAGGGGAAGTTTTCGATTTCGATTTCATACCCATTAACTTATTTTCATGAGGACCATTGTTCCTCCCAGTAAATTATATAGTTATAATTCTACTGAAAATGTTTCCTTTTTAAATACTCACTGATTATTGTTCATTTTTTTTGCTGTTAGGATTATCCTAAACTGAGCCAAGCTTATTTTGGTTTAGTAGAAATAATTTGTCAAGATCACATTGATGATTTATGTCGATTTGATCCTCAGGTGAGCATTTAATGATTGGTTAACTTGGTTTAGATTTTGTGTTAAAATTTCATTGATTTAGAAAACCAGCAAACTTTCTATAACCGTTACCTCTGTTATTAACAATCTGCCTGCAAGAAATGTGTTGAGTTCATGAACTTTTCACAAACACCTTATAAATAAATTATAAACAGTTCACGAACTCTATATGACTCAATCTTTGTGAAGTTTTTCATGAACAATCCATGAATTTTACGAACATTTATGAAGATTGGGACGCGCAGCATTTGGGGCTCGAAAATTGCCATTTCCATTCCATTGAAAATGAGGTTTTATTTTTGAACAAAAAGTTTTTAGAAGTCATAATATTATTTTCGAACACTTTGTTCAAATTTTGCTAGCCTGTGTTTGGCAAAGCGGAAATGGCGTCCATAAAATCACAATTGTGCATAAAAGAGTGTCCCAACTCTTGTAAATAGATGGCTCTGGATTATATATATTAACAGGAAGTAGTCTGGTACTAAACCCAGACCTCCACACAAACCGTTAGTGTAGGTAAACTGCTTGTCAAGATGTTGCCTGTGTGTTACCTTGAAGACAGAACATTTTGCTTAAGAAGTTCTTCTCATTCATTCCTCCCCTATCAGAATGAAGATGCACTTTTGAATTGATGATAATTTTCAATATTATTGGCAACTACGATGATGTGTGTGTGTTGTTTCTGTAACAAGTGTTGTGTTTATTTTGTCCTGTTTTCAGATATTCATATACATTATCACAACAATATCGGAAGGACTTACTGCGTTAGGTATGCTTCTATTATATTCTCAGTGGCTGTCATCAGAATTGATGTTTTCCCTAAATTCAATCTAACTTCAGTAGGAGGATTAGCTCAGGTGGCAGAGCAACCGAACTTCAGATCGGATCATATCTGATCGACCGTGGTTCAAATCCCCCTAAGGTCAACTCAGCCTTGACTTTACGTGAAACATCAAATGAGTACCATCTGAGGATGGCAGATGGAATGGTCCAGAGGGAATTGCATTGTGAGTAGCTGTGGCGCATCGTTGCGCATTGACAATAAAGACCTACCGGTATCTGCCATGAAATCTGTTGAAATTGATCTGCAGTGTCGCGGCTGAGATCAACGGCGTTTAAAAAGTCATTGCTCTCAGCGAAAAAGCCACTCATCTAGAAATAGAGGAGTGGTGCGGGTGCCTTTGGTAGGGCGACACCGTCTACATATTTTAATCTAAGTTGTTTCTAACTCTTTGTTTAGAAACTTCCATTTCTACTGGTTGCTGTGCGACGTTAGATCATATTGGAACATACCTTTTTCATAAATTACAAAAAGAAGCAAAAGTGCCTGGTTCCCAGAAAGATAATCCAGCTGTCAAGGTTTTAGAAATACAACCGGAATTATTACAGCAGGTATTATCATGTTGTTACCTATCCAACATTATGCTTATATTTTTGTGTCAAATCAAGAGGCATTACGACATGGGAGGCATCAGAGGGGAATAAACCCTCATACAGGAAAGGAAATAAATAATGACTAAATGGGCTGTCATCCCTGTTTTAGTTCCTCAAAATGCATCAACAGTGATTCCCCAAAAAAATTGTTTGTATGCGCAGCTTTTTAACTTTTCATAAAAATTTCATGAATTTTAAATCTTTTTTTTTGTTATGAACCTGTTATGGAATGTTTATGAATTGTCAATAAGCCATATCTGGACTTTTCATGGAAATTTTATGGAAACTGAGCCAATTAATTATAACCATGAAATGTTTTCATAGTGGTACGGCTATAAACCAATGGTAGATCACATCAGCTACTTTACTTTTCCAGTTCAAATGATTTTCCTGTTTCACTTTTTTTTTCAAATTTTTTAATACCTTTTTTCAAACCCTTTATTAGATATGCTAAAAATTTGCAATTTGAAAACTAGAACTATTGAATAACTCCTTTGAATATGATTTAAAATTATTAATAATCTTATTGAATTCCCAAATAGGGTTGGCTCATAAAATGATTTGATTACTTTGCCAACTTTTTTTTTCGATAAACAGATATTTTTTTTTTTGGGAAATAAACATTTAAAAAATTGAGAATTTCAAATCTTGAAAATCAGAGAATGAAAGTTAAGTGAAGTCATACTGTAAAATTATTTCTATCACGACTAGTGAGTGCGATAAAATCACCACAACTATCAAGCATTCGCTCGTAACAACAACAGAATTTTCGAATATTTTGTTCTTACGAACGAATTCTCGATAATTGTGGTGATCTCTATTCAGGGATTCATTTGCTCATTCGCATAAAGTAAAGTTGATAATCCGTAGCATGTCAAAACAATTAAAATCTTAAAAAAATAGCACCGTAAGATACTCATTGTTCAACAACACAATTAGAATTTTTGGAATGGATTTTGATTTATCATTTTACAACACACCGGCTAATATCATTTTGACGTGGGTGGTTGATTGGTTAGTTAGAAAATGTGAGTTTAATGGCCAGGTGCCCTCCTTAACGCCAACCAATAGTGGTTCTTCCAGCAATTGAAACCAAGACCCTGCAGGCCGAGGTGTGATGCCCTAACCACTACACTAACACGAAATGAATATGGTAGAATGTTGTAGATCCACCATCCATATTTACGGTTTTTGAGTTTTTGAGTTTCGACTTATTGGGATTGTAATCTCCCCGGGCCACACATATATCGTAAGTTTAAAACTGTCCTGTGTTTGCCTACCAAAATTTGAATTCAAATATATATACTATTTTTGACAAATAGGCCAAATCAATTTATGTTAATTATAAATGTTTTACTTAATACTTTGTAATTATTTCTTTGAAGATTTTATCAACGGTGGTCAATGTTGTCATGTTTGAGGATTGTAGAAATACGGTAAGGGTAGATTCTAATATGTTTTAAAATTGGCAATGATTCAATATTATAGCTTAATGAAGATGCAATCGTAGTTTAGCAGAAGGTTTAATCCTCTGAAAAAATGTGTTGAGTTAATTTTATGAACAGTTCATGCAATATCTTGCAGAGGTATACGGAGTCAGAGTTTTCTGACTCTGAATTCGAAAAAGACCTTACAGAAGCGTTTGAATGCATGTCCGGCACCGAAAATGTAACTTTCGTTTGACTCTGACGAGAAATTATTTAATTATATAAATATTAATCGATCATATATTTTTAATATTTATTAAATAGTATGAAACAAGGAAAGATTTATATTATGTATAAATATTCAAAACATACAAACAAATGATTGTTTTATTTTGTTTTGTTTTTTCTAGTGGTCAATGTCACGGCCTCTTATAGGATTAATACTTCTGAATGAAAAAGTAAGTTTTATTCTTAGATACTGAGTCACCACCTGACGTTAGCAGGCATGAGAAAGTTCCTCCGATCAACAGGTTTTCCTCCCTTTTGACTGAACTTTCCTTTTATGCATGTGTTAGTTAAACCTACAATACTGACTATTCCGCTATAAACGTGAAGTACTAAATTAATAACAACCAAAAAAATTAAAGCGTTATTTCTATAATCTGCAACAAAAGAGTTAGTAGTTCAATATCACATTGACGTACTTTTTCATTATTATTTTTGTTTTCTTCCTTCTTTCAGTTTTTCGCAGAATTAGAAAGGCGGCTTACCGAAATCCAACCAATAGAGAAACAGCAGCAAATGGCGCGATTATTTCAAGAATTAATGGAAGATGTTGACAGATCATTAGCAATTAAAAATAGGGACAGGTGGGCTTCATAATGATAATACATTTTTTGCATAGCGGTAATAGGGATTTCTACTGAAAATAGTTATTTTAAATATACAGTTACACCTGTTATTGAGGTCACCTCTATACAGTGGCCACTTGTCTATAGTGGTCACTCTTGCAGTGTCTAAAATGGTATTTTCTATTGAATCAAACCTGTATATAAAAGTCACCTGTCTATAGTGGTCATTTATCTACCTCTAGTAGCTGGCTGTTATATACAGGTTTCACTGTATGATTGATTCTGATGTATGTTGACTGAAAAAATTGATTGATAAAAATTTGAAGCCGATTCGATAAGAAATGACGGAGATATCGGTGTTTAAATATGTTTATTCTGCCACACGTTTATTTTCTTTGTCAGTATTCAAATTTAACTCTGATAATGTTGAGTATTGGAAATTTGGGATTTTATCGTCATGAAAATAAACACATTGCAGAATAGACACATTAAAACATCGATACCTCCGTCATTTCTAATTGGATCAACATCAAACTTTCAGCAAAAACCCCTATTATACAGTCATTGGCTTATTTTGTTAGTGTCATATCATATGCTCGGCAGTAAAATACTTACCTGTATTACAGTCCACCTCTCTAAAGAGACCATTGTTAAGAGATTTAGCAAGGGATAATTTATGACAAACTAATAATATCAGGCATGGTTTTAGGTTTTTGCACAATAATGATTTCAATAAATTCTTCACATACATTTCCACCATACACAGCGTCTCAAAGAATAAGCAGCTATTGATGAGGTCACGCGTAATATACAGAATTTTCAGACGTAAGATCGAAGCTATCTGCCGAAGCCCTCAAATACAAAAGTAACAAAACCCTTTCAGTACATGGACGAATTATAAATGACAGTATTTGAATCAATGCGCCGCACCGAGAAATTTATTGCGAGTTTATAATTGTGAAGTTTGATACCCACCCATACAGTGGAATGTTTAGTTGCATTGCTCTCTCGTTTGATGTAATTCTTCTAGATATAATAATAATAATAATAATAATAATAATAATAATAATAATAATAATAATAATAATAATAATAATAATAATAATAATAATAATAATAATAATAATAATAATAATAATAATAATAATAATAATAATAATAATAATAATAATAATAATAATAATAATAATAATAATAATAATAATAATAATAATAATAATAATAATAATAATAATAATAATAATGATAATAATAATCATAATAATAATAGTAATAGTAATAGTAATAGTAATAGTAATAGTAATAGTAATAGTAATAGTAATAGTAATAGTAATAATAAATAATAATAATAATAATAATAATAATAATAATAATAATAATAATAATAATAATAATAATAATAATAATAATAATAATAATAATAATAATAATAATAATAATAATAATAATAATAATAATAATAATAATAAGAGAGTCACCCCGTAAATCAAATTAACATATACAAATAATTCCTAAAAATAAGCATGTGTGTACTGACGAGGAATCGAACTGCGGTCTCCGCGGCCCTTCAGCCATTGAGCTACATGCACATAAACAATATGTTGGAACATATGAACCATATTACAGCATTGTATTAATATTGATGACATTTTCTCTTCTAGATTTACTCAGAATCTCACGTCATTCCGAATGTCTGTAAAAACTTTAACAGGGCGGGCGACAACGTCACCTAGCTCTGTAACAAATGACATGATGGGATAGCGTACAATTAATTTATAACTATTCATGAATTTGCATCAATCTTGAAGGATGGATAATGTAGGATAATTGTTGACTACCAATAGATAGTATTAATAATAATATAATATAATGATATATATATAATATATATATATATATTATATTATAGTATATATACATATAATTATATAATAATATGTTCTTATGGTAAAACACAATACAAGATATTTTGTTATATTTTATAAATAACATTTTCACATTTGTGACTATTTTACATTATCTTTATTGAAAAACCAAAATATTTAGAGTATATAATATTTGGTTAATCTTTCTATTATTGTAATGTGTTTTCATTATAAATGCATTCAATTTAATGTAAAAATTAAAAATCTGAATTGGTATTGCATATTCTTTCCAGTTATTAAATATTGAATGTTGTAATTATTTTTGTCTACTTTGTTTAAATGTATAAATTTCATAGAGAAAATAGTGTATTTAAAATAATTGATAGGATTTTTGATGGTTTTTGATTAATCTAAACGTTTGTTTATGCACTCTACCGGTGCACAACATTGTCCTTGATAAATAACAAAGGTATGATGTATTACAGTCAAAATTATTCCTTTCTTCTTACCACAACGTATTACTATTATCAATGTAAGGGTTGTTAGTACAAAGCTTAGGAAATGTAAGCAACTGCAACAACCACAAGCTAAGACCAGTGTCATGGGATTATATATCTTATCAGGTTTTTGAATAAATGATAATGACGATTGGTCGCATATCCAAGAAGCTGACTGCTCATCTGAGGAGAACCGACATCAGAGAAAACGTAAAGAAATCGGTTACTTTTTGTGCACGATATCGATGGTTAAAACGAGGTTCAAAAAAGAGTGCGCGCTGTTTTTCAATAATTTTCACTCAAAATCGAGTTGTTGTTGAAGTTTGATATCCTATAAAACTTGTAGATCAGAACGATAAGCAATGGATGTCAAACGAAAACTTTATAAAACTGCTCCATCTATGGATGCGTCACATAGCCCTAATGGTTCTCAAACAAGGTAATATTCAATTTGTACAATATCAGCAGCCTCTACAGTATTTTTAGAATATTCCAGCTCAGCTCAACAGATCGACATTATAAGCCAAGGCAAGACCCTGAACCAAATATGAGTAGGCCTAATGACGCTGTTGTGATTAACTCCTACTTGCGAAAAAGGTCCAAGAGAGACATAAATGAACTCCATTTGGTTGATAGCCTATTATTTTATTTTAGGAGGAAGACGCCATTGGCTCAAGGAAAACTCACGACAAGCAATGAGTCACCATCGAATCAGTATGTTAATAATGTTTTCACATAAATTATGAATTTGAACTTCATGGGCAAATAAATGTCCTCAATCCTGAATCCTTGATTTGTCAGTCAGTTCTTAACATTTATGCATACTTTTCCTAGACTTAGCCTAAGTGGGCTAATCAATCAAACGCCACTGTTGTCCGAGTAGTAGACCTATGCCAAAATACTGCAGAGCCGCATTCAAGTTATTCTCCCTTACCCGCTGGAAAATATTCAGTGACACCCCGATATCCCGCCGAGGGAGGCCCTCTTGTGCAAACTGGAGAAAGGTATTGGTGGTCGCCAGTCTATAAATTGGCATCAAGGTCCCAGACTCAGTCACTGCACCGTTTGAAGAGTTTACAATGCATGCAACTATATTAATGTGGTATTTTTGAGCACTAAAGAAAGCTATGATAGAGTTTTCTGGAGATTCTTTGTTGATAAAATTTTATCACCAGATGCAAAGGAAGATCTGTGAGTTTCTGCATAAATATTGAAGAAATAAAATATAATTCATAATATCAGAAGATATGCATTTTATAGCTGTTCTGCCATTGAATTTTGTTTGTGAATATATAAAAAATAGTAGGCCTATTTATCTTCTCCATTTTTATAGATCCCCTTCTTGCGATGTCGTCATTTCAAAAGGTGGTATGTCATTTCATTTATCGCGGTGGATATTGTTCCGGCTGCCGGAAAGCTGTCTTCAAAAGATAATGTTCCGTGCGTCCTTTGCGCATGCGTATGTAGATAGTAAACATGGCTGTGTCGATCGATCCAAAATTATATCGTTTAAAGTTTGTAAAATAATTCACCCACACCGTAAATTGGATCGACTGTTTTAAATAAATATTAAGAAAAACGATATTCAGCATATCTATGCATTAATCATTTTATTCTGTGTTTGATTTATCGAAGCTTTATATATATATATAATCATGAATGAGTAAAACAGCACTTTAGAATATCCAGCGTCGTGAATCCCTCATATAAAGTGTTTTCAACCTCTAGCACTTTAAATTATTTTATATTCTATTATAAAACTGATGAACAAAATTGTTATTAATGTGGTCGAGGGACCGTCCATCGCCATTGCATCTTGAATGAATGTGAGAGAAACGCAAACAGCATATTAAGCATGCGCAGAAGACGCACGGAACATTATCTCTAGCACTCAGGATTCCGGCTGCCGGAACATTATCCACTTCGTTCATTTATTTGCTGTTATAAATTAGAATAATTATGTTTTATCTACTGGTAGTCTACATTTTAATATGTCAGTAAAGCCTGCTATGACGTCTAACTCTATACGGAATCCACCTGTCTATAGTGGCCATTTTAATATTATACAGAAGGCATTATTCTATTGGATTTACCCTGTGTATAGAGGTCACCTGTTCATAGTGGCCTTTTCAATATTATATTTAAAGCATTATTCTATTAATGTAACCCTGTGTACAGAGGGCACCTGTTCATAGTGGCCTTTTCAATATTATATTTAAAGTATTATTCTATTAATGTAACCCTGTGTATAGGGGTCACATGAGGGGGTCAAGTTTAACCCTCAGACGGCTCATGTCAACCTTATGATGTGGAACTTGAAGTAACGTAATTCTAGCATGTTTTATTTTTTACTCTCATTCTAAATACAGTATATACATTCTTTTTAATAATATGAAACATTTATAAATTTGAAACCATTTGTGAACTACTTTTTTATAGGAAATTTCAGAGTAAATCCAATGACGTTGTAAACACAGAACTGATCAAATAATGTTGCACAAGTTTGCTAAGCATCTTTCTATTTGGTTATTTGTATTATAGTTTATCAAAATATTGTCTGCATTCAGAGAACAATAAGCTATAGATTTTGTGTGGAGAATCGGAACAGGGTGCGAAAAATTTCCAATAGAATTTCTCTTTATAACATTATTTAGAGAAGCAATACAAGGTTATTATTTTATACGAAACATTTTCATATTTTATAAATTAAAAAAAAATTCCTGGCAGAAATATGAAATTGATCGGCCACTTGCCGATGGCCGACTGCTACATTGTTCTCTGTCTGTATTACAAATTCTGAAAGTATCTTACAATATGCTATATTGATTGTTATTTTAGTAACGCCAGTCAAACTCACTCCGGTTAAAGCTCGACGTGATCTGTCTGAGGCTAGTGGAGCTCCTCGAAGGTATTCATTTATAATTGGTTACTGCATCATCTTTGTTTTCTGTTCTAAAATATAATGTGTTTTACCCTTGAACATTGAGCACTTTTTATATAGGCCTACCACTGTAGGTACATGTGTGTCCTATTGAATTCACACTCAATGATGTACATACTTTTTAATTTATTTATTTTGATTGGCTGCTACAAAAGTAGCTTTACCAGTCAATATTCAGGCATACTTGGGAGAATTAGCTCAGATGGCAGAGAAGCCGGGCTTCAGATCAAAAGCCAAATTTTCCACTATATGCAGATGACCTTTACATACTGCTCTGATTCAATAGAACATAAATTTAGAAATTGCTAGTGACCATCCTAGACAGGTGGCGCTGTATAGAGGTAAGCGCTAGAACAGGTTTGACTGTACTACACAACATGAAACTAATCTAATCTCATCGTATTGTGTTTCAGAGAATCCCCAAGGCAATCAACACCACCAAAACAAATACATGATCATCATCCGCATAGTGATTTATCTTTATCAGAATCTGAAGCAGAGAATTATCTCACTCCTAGACGACGTAATGTAACGCCACGTTCATTAGCATATGCTACTAATGTTATTGAAGTTCAAGCACTTGATATAAGTACAAAACGTGGTGGAACTGAAGTTGAGACTATTGTTAGTCATGTATTGTCGCCTGTCAAAGTCATTCGTCATTCTATATCACCACAGAAGATTGACACTTCAGGAGACCTTGACAGAAGTGATGATCTACCAATAGAAAGAGGTATTTTTTCAATTGTGTTTGTTTATTTGTGTTTGTGATAATCCATCACGATCCAACAACATTTTAGATTGAATCCTTAGGCTAGATCAAATTCAGAAAAATTGATAATTTCTGATTTATAGGCTGCTAACATCAAAATTCTTAGAATGAATAGACTTTAAAATGATGTAGGACTCCGTAATAGAGGTAACCAGTCCAAAAGTAAAAGTGTAAAAGACCAAAGTAGAAAGTCAACTACCCAACAACTCCTGTTAAATGGACCCCGATTGTGAGAAGTTCACAACAAATTAAGAAAAAGAGGCTATTTGACGTTCATTAGCTAAATATTCCTCTGCGAAAAAAATAGTTGAGTTCATGAATTGTTCATGAAAAATTAACGCCTTCAATAGGGTAGCTTAATAGGCTGCCATCTCAATTACTACCGTATTACTTTATGATTCAATTTGTTCTGCTTGACTTGTGTGTCGGCACTAAAACTATGATTCATGCATACGGTCGGATTTAAGTGCTCATAAGAAATTGTATTATCATAACAAATGCAGTCAACTAATATCATAAGCATATTTACATATACATAACGAACACTCGATATTATTCTATTTCCTCTTGTAATCATAGCAGAGCTTGTGACTCACGTTCTTTACTTAAATTCAAATACACATTTATCAACGTTATCAATGTTATCAACGCGTTTATACTCTTAACTCTTACATTCAATCAATTGTACTTATTACTCTGATAATACTTTACACAAATCAATCACAAACGTCCAATAAAATATTATTCAAAATAATCTACACTATGATCAGGGTCCGATAAAGTCCGGAAACTTGCAAACCTAGTTTGCGGATGGCTAGCAAACTTCAGAAGGAAAAGGCTGGATATAAAGCAAAAATAAAGTTTACGTTTTCATGTCTGTAGACTTACTCAAAACGTTTATCTAAAAAGTTAAGGTTTGCAGAAAGTAAAACAATTTGTCGGACCCTGAGTATAATTTACTTTACTGTACGTTGACGGATAATATTGCGTAAGTTTCTTTCAGATTGATTCTTTCAGCCTAAATAAAATATATATAGCGTTTAGTTTATGTTCAATTATAAAATTAAATAATCCTTATATAATATAGATGAGCTTTGATGTTATTTTTTGAAAATTTGTGACCTTATAAAATTCACTTTCTATTCTAACTGTTGTTGTGTCTGACTGTCATCATGGTCACAGAACCGGCCAAAATCCTATACTATCCTCAATAATAATAATGGTTTTACAGTTTGACACTCGGGATATCCATACCATTCCATTTCTTTGTGTCTAATGTATTCAATAATTTATTATTTACACAGAAAAGCATGAAATCCGAGAGCCTACTAATCCTCAAGATATATCTCAGAAACGAAAACTTGAAATGGGAAAAATAATAACAGCAAACTTCAGTGGTGACAAAGATATTACTGATAATTACGGTATGTTTAGTATATCATCTGAAGATCTGGGACGTTATGATGAACATTCAAACTCGGCGTCTGACAGAATCTGGAATCCGTGAGCATTTAAAAATTTTCTTCTAAATTTTTTGTTGAAATTTTGGCCTATAAGGCATAAAAATATACATGCACTTCTGAACTTACTGTATAACCTTCTGAAATATAGGATTAAAGAATTTCAATTTTTCGGAATCTGCATTCTAGGTAACAACAGCCAGGCAATCAACATACAGTCAAATCTGTTTTTAACAGTCACCTCTATACAGGGTCCGACAAAATGTTTTACCTTCCGCAAACCTCAACCTTTTAGATAAACGCTTGAGTAACTGTACTGACAAAAAATCGTAGAACGAAATTTTATATTTTATATTTTTCTAATAATTTTAGTTAATGTATTCAGCATTTTGCTTTTTCCTTCTGAATTTTGCTGACCTTCCGCAAACCAGGTTTCCAAGTTTTCGGACTTTATCGGACCATGCCTCTATACAGCAGCTACCTTTCTATAGTTTTCACACTTGGTATATCCCAAATAGTATTTTCATTTAATCAACCCTGGTATAAAGACCACCTGCATATAGTGGTCCATTTATCTATCTCTCATAGATGGTTGTTATGTTTCACTTTATCCCTGACTCGATAATTCCTCTCAGATTAACTTCAGTTTATCAATAATTTATCATTGATCTGAATATCCGTGGTTCAAATTAGAGGCTTACATCGGATCATAATAGGTAGGTACGAGTAATCCGAACGTTGAGAACATTTCGCGATCCGAATCCAATCCAACCCGATAGAGAATTATCTGGAAAAATTTGAAAATTTCGGGCTCAATATTTTTCAATCTGATCTGATCCAACCAAGTCTGAATCAGATCATTCGAAATAGCGAAAATTGCACACAAATTATAGTTGATATCATATTGTCACAACACTTTTAAAGGAATATGTTACAATATAGAGGTGTGAATAATTAAATCCAAAACATAGGTTAGGGCTCTATCCATCTATGAAATTTCCAAGGAATAATTACACAAAATTTTGAATCGGAAAACTGTATTTCTTAAACACATATATATAGATATATATCACATTGTATTCCTTCATTCTAGACTCGATTCCAGCAACAGAACCCGATCGCCATCTCAAATTCAGGTTGGTAAACATGTTTTACTAATCATCTCTGTTGTGCTAGACATGTTCGTCGAGAAGCGACAAAAAACAACTATCATCATCGTACAACTAATGTTTCAAGCATGAATATCAAATCATATTCAAATTTTTGTCAAATAATTTCTTTTTGAGAATTTACAAAATTCATTATGTAAAATATATGATCATATTTATTTGTTACAGTGATATTGAAGTAAAAAAAACAAATTTTAAATGTCATGCATCATCTATAAGTGGATGAGTAGGTTTTTTTAGATTGATACTTAAGATGATCCGGGAAACATTTGCATTTTTGCAAGAAACCCAAAACAATAATAATTTATTTTTTATTTTTTTTAGCAATGAGGAAAAGGATAAATCAAAAACAAAGAAATCCAAAGGTGATTATGTATTAATTATGCGATATGGAATCAGTAAGAGGGCCATAAAGCGTTCTACTAACACAGGTATTGCGTAATGAGTCACAATAAACCATTGTGAAAAAAAACCATGATCAGTTCATGTACAGTCACAAACATTTCATAAACACTTCATGAAATTAATGAACAATTCATGAACAATTTTTGTTGGTTCATGAACAGTTTAGAAACAGTCGCAAACATTTCACAAACAATTCATGTACTTAATGAACAATCCATGAACAATTTTTATGGATTCATGAACAGTTTATAAACAGTCACAAACAGTTCATGTTTTGTGGGCTCATCAACAGTTTATAAACAGTCACATACATTTCATGAACAGATCATAAAATTAATGGACAATCCATGAACAAGTTTTGTGGGTTCATGAACAGTTTATAAACAGTCACAAACAGTTCACGTTTTGTGGGCTCATCAACAGTTTATAAAAAATCACAAACAGTTCATGAACTTAATGAACATTATCTTTGGGTTCATGAACAGTTCATAAACAGCCATATACATTTCATGAACAGATCATGAAATTAATGAAAAATCCATAAACAATTTTTGTGGATTCATGAACAGTTTATAAACAGTCACAAACATTTCACGTTTGTGGGCATATCAACAGTTTATAAACAATCACAAACAGTTCATGAACTTAATGAACATTGTTTGTGGGTTCATGAACAGTTCATAAACAGCCACAAGCATTTCACGAACAGTTCATGAACATTGTTTGTGGGCTCATGAACAGTTTATAAACAGTCACGAACAGTTCATGAACTTGATGGACATTTTTTGTAGGCTCATGAACAGTTCATAAACAGCCACAAACATTTCACGAACAGTTCATGAACTTAATAAACACGGATAATCTGAATTTTTTAGGAAGAGTTGTTAAATCAAGATATATGTCTAAATCTTCATCAACTGGTCAGTTAATGGTAAGTGTTTTTCATTAATATAGGGTTTATGATGATGAGAATCGAGGGTCACTTTTAAACATGCAACATATCGACGTTTTTGCTTTTGGTTCACTCTACGTCAACTCGCAAACGAAAAATCCACTAACCTCTAAGAATTTAATGAAACTTAATTTACCAAAAGATAATGAAGTGAATATCAACTTGGCGAAATTTGAAGTAAGGCTAGGGTTATATGGACGCACCGAACTCAATTCGAATTAGGTGCGACACCAAATAGCATTAAATTCGCATTTGGGGTTATACAGACGAACCAAATGTCGACGATGTTTAAAAACTGGCCAAAATGTCACGTGATAGGAAGTAGTTTTCTTGGAATTATGCCGCATGGTTTGAAACCAGAGTGTTTTGTTTGCATTATTTTTCATTTTCAGCGATTTTTCCGTTCTATTTTGCCTATCTATAGTTTGAAACTTGTATGAAGTAGTAATCTCGAAGGTTTGCAAGCATTTTTACGGGAGACAGTTTTTGTTCTAGCAAGGCATAGTACTCAGAGCAAATTGAATGCGAATTTCCATTTAGATAATGTATTATGAATAAAGCGACCCCAATTCTAGTGCTGATGCATTGTGATTGACTAGAAGAAAGCGTTTTTAAATGTTTTAAATCATGATTTTGGAAAACATCAGCTTCCCTGTCAGCCATCTTTCAATCATATAAACAAGTCACATAACAACTTCCCAAAAGCGATGTTCTTTCCATCGCATTGCCATGGAAACATTCTTTAAAATGATTTATGATTTGTACATCCCCCGGTTTATTGCCATATAAGGTATATATAGGAGCTCAGTCACGGCACCGTGAGTGGAGTGTATTTAGTTCGGTGCGATGATAGCTCGCTCGTATAACGCGGCGATGAATTTAATTCATGGAGAAGAGCTCCGCACGTCAAGGCTTGACGTGCGGAGCTAGCTTGACGCACTTAATGTTTTTTGAGGAATGTTGATGAACCGAATGATGTTATACGAAGCGCGCTATCATGAGATTTAATTCGAATGAATGAATCAATTGAGTTCGGTGCGTCCATATAACCCTAGCCTAAGTTAGTCGAAAAATGACAAAAATAGAGCCCGCTAAAGATTACGAGAAAATTAGGTAATTTCAAGGTGAAAATTTCATTTTCGATTTGTGTTTGCTATCAAAATGCAATATAGATGTAACACATGTTTATAGTTTCAAAGTTCGAAAATCACTACACGTTATCATATAGGCAGTTTTAATTTTTTTGAATTTGGTGCTCTTGTCAAAAATTAACCCCAAACATTTTCTTAAAAATATTAATTAAAAAATAACTATTAGGCCTATATTTTGCTTCTTGAAACATACATAAATGAAAATTAGATTGTCCGAGCTTTCAAATGATATGTGTTTCATCTATATTCATTAACAGTTCATGAATGTTAAATGGCCACAAATTTTTATGAAAAGTTTATGAAAATTGGGGCCTTTTAACATTCATGAACTGTTCATGAACTTCTGAACTGTTTTCCGCAGAAGATGTTTTGAGACGTAAAAGTTTGAAGCAATAGAAAACGTAGCATATACCCGAGTTACACCTACTTCTGTTTGCATGGTTACTAGAGTAATCTGGTCCGTCAAGGCAAGTCAGTGGTCATGTGGACAGCTTACTCGTCTGGTACTGCTAGGTGGGATACCTTCCTTGAATTTTTGTTAAACAGAATTCACATAAACTGGGCAATCAGGCCTACCCCTGCGAAATAGTTCATTTACAGTTCATTTACAGTTCATGAACAGTTCATGAACGTTAAATGGCCCCAAATTTTCATGAACTGTTCATGAACTGTTCATGAACTCCTGAACTGTTTTTCGCAGGGGTACCAGTGTCAAGGTACCTAAATCATCTCACCCTCCTTATAAACAGGGCCTAATTCATATTCAATCTTTTCATTCTAGAATAACTCTTCAATGGCATCAAATACAAAATCATTAAAGAACAGATCATCAGATCTCAAACCATCAACAATAAAGAAAGGACCTCCGTCACTTCTACAAAACATGAGTGCCATCTTAGCAGACAGTACTCAAAAACCAAACAGACATGTTTCAATGCTGAAAAATAAAGACAAAGAACATGCTACTTCGACCCCTTTTGTTGGTGGTTTTGATAGTAAACTAACATCTTGTCCTAAACCTATCAGTGCTGATGGGAGTTTTCTTGATCCGTCGATTCTACGTCAAGGTATGTTGGAAATTCATTGCAGGTATTGCCTACAGTAAAACCAGTATTCTATTATAAATTGACCTCTCTATGCAGGTGGCCATTATATACAGGGTTGATCTGATAAATACTATTTTAGACGTTGTTAGAACGGTCTCTATAGACAGACTGGGTTGTACCTGTTATCTAGTAGCCTATGTACAATTTACAGTTTTGAGATGTTGATGTATTGGATGTTGATCCCAGGGTGAACTTTAAAACTCAAGCCTGTATCTTGGTTTGAATTATAGTTTGGTAGGTAATTTTTTTACTTGTTTTGTTTATAGAAATGAGGCTATCGGATTTTACCGATGAAATTTTAGATTGTTGGAAGTATTTTTGTATTGAAGTATTAGTATTGAAACATCTAACAAAATATCTCCAGATGATTTTATTCATCATTGCTGTGAATCTTTCTACATCAGAATTGAGGATCGGTACAATTTAAAACTAACCACCTTGAGGCTAAGGAACAAGTGAAAGCTTTTTAAGAATTACTTTGGCTATGTAGGCTAACCTTCCATCAACATCTTCTCTTTGCAGGGCAAATACTCTTAATCTATTTCTATTTGTTGCTGCTCTCATTTACATATTATTTGTTTTGGCTAAAATTCCAATGATGTTTTTATTTATTTTCAAAATTTAGTTGATCGAAGAAGTGCTTCTGTTGATGAAAGTAATTCAAACAAGGTAAGATTTTCGTAAATTAAAATAAATTGATAGGAATGACGGTAGAAACCGATACCGTTCTTCCACTACTTTAAAATGATAGATTAATTTAATAATTGATGAGATGAATTACTTTCCCTTGCCAAATTACCATGGGCAAGTCATAAAAGTTACAACTAACTACATCTAAACCATCAAGATACAATTTATAGGATTTGATAAAAATCAATTTATTCACTATATCTATTAGATAGGCTAAATTATGCATAGTAGATGCCTAAAATGGCTTTTGAAACTAGTTACTGTACTGTAATGTGAAAAATGTGTGAAATTCTAAATAACTACATTTTGCCTTTATTGAATATTTGTTTGTGTGTATTCATTGGACACATTCATTTTCTGTATAAACAACATTTCGTACACCGTACACAAACTATTGAATTCGTCGTCAATTAAATAATCAGTTATTAAGTTATTGCTAACTGTAGACCGTAAGTTTTATTATTATGTTAAACATCACATTCAAATAACGTTGACACAGCTTCTCACCAACCACAATGATAATTGTTGTAGTTGAAAGCAGAACAATTGACAAGTGGCCTTTGCTCTCAGTCTTCAGATATGGTGTGTGATTATGTGATGCGCACAACTTGGGGCTTTAAAAAATGGCATTCATTTTTCAATTTCGAGCCTGCAAGGTTCGATGGTCAATTTTATGCCTTTAATGACAAAAATTATAGGATATACAGTCACAGTGAAACCTGTATATAACAGCCAGCTACTAGAGATAGATAAATTGACTACTATAGACAGGTGACCTTTTATACAGGTTTGATTCAACAGAAAATACCATTTTAGACATTACTAGAGTGACCACTATAGACAGGTGGCCGCTGTATAGAGGTGACCGTTATAACAGGTTTGACTGTACACATAATTAGTACATGCGTATATGGCCTACATACATACATCTGTCACAGATGACAAATGTCTTCTAAATTCTCATCTAGTTCTGAATTTACAAATTTAATCACAACTGCTACACAAGGTCTACAAGTTCAAATTTGTGTTATGCATGAAATGTATTTTCATAAATACTTTATTCTCTTTCTCATTTTCAGTCTAAAGATGCTGGTGTTTCTCAAATGCGACTAGATTTAGAATATGCCCGTCTCCTTCAATCAATATATTTAAACACAAAGGTATTATTAGATGTTATCTAATAGCAAAGAATATAGTGTGGTCTCTGACTCCTATCTATTTCTATTATTATTAAACACAAAAGTATATATTATGTTTACATATTTGGGCTATCCGAACCTTTTTCTATGTTAATTATCTAATTTAGCCATGTTGATATTCTTCATCTATTTGATGTGAACTCTTTGCAGTTATGTGTCTGGTAGCCTGCTGGACTGAATTAGGGGGAGTGGCTAAACGTGAGAAATCTATTGTTCGTCTATTGTTCACCAGCCAATCACAATCTGATTCTAGCAGAAGTCGCTAGCGATTGGCTAATAAACAATAGACGAACAATAGATTTCTCACATTTAGCCACTCTCCTTAATTCAGTCCAGCGCAAGCTTTCTGTCGATATTACACAGACCCTACTAATCATAAATAAAAGGTTTGGGTCTGCACGCAGGCTGTGTCTAGCTGCTTATTTAATTTTCTCTTCTTCCCCTTTTAGGTTAAAAATTGTTTTGAAAAGCAAGAAAAAGAAGCCAAAGTAAGCAAATTTGAATAATACGTATACTATTAAACAGTCTTATTTTTGAATGATCAGTCCTACTCCTGCAAATCGTCTTAATTATTAATTATCTCTGTAATCTTGTTTCTCAGATGTCGAGAGATATCAACACTAAAACAATAAAGGTCTTGATTGTGAAATTTGTCTTTTTAGTATCAGATATACAAAACATGGCAAAAAAACGAACTTGCAAAACGAGAAATAAATAAACTGCAACTTTCAATTGCGAATTTAAAAGATGAAATAGCTTTAGACCAAATCTTAAAAATACAGGTAAGTTATAAAGTAGCATCATGTGACTTGAATCTCCAACTTTGATTGGATAACTGAAGTTTACACAATTAATAATATGCTTTATATTGTATATCTGCAGTCAAACAAATTGAAAATCATTGTTTCTCAACTTGATCAGTTATCGTTCAACTATGCTCAGACATGCAAAGCGTTAGACAGTACAAGGCACTATTTGCCCATCACAGAAGCCTATGCTGGCGACCCAGGTATACCTATATATTAATGTATATTAATAAGCAGGTATTAAACAATTTCTGTGCAATAATGAGTATCTAAACAACAGTGCATGCCTAATAGCAACCTGAGTGTCTGACATCGTTTCGATATTAGGGTTTTAAAGAAATCTTCGCTCGTTCTATCCCCTGTGAAAAAAATCCTTAAAGATCATGAACAGTTCAGGGACAATTTATGAACAGTTCATTAACTGCTCATAAATATTTTTTTTGGGTTCATAAACAGTTCATGAACAGTCACAAGGAGTTTATGAACACTCCATGAACTGGTTCATGAATATGAACTTTTAGGCAATTTCACGTTCATGAACTCATGAACTTTTTCTTGCATGGGGATTTCAGAATGACTAGTATAACTATTAGAGCCCATTCATTTACTGTACTAACATACTCAGTGAATGCTGTAATATTTGACCACTTTCAATGGAAAATCTTCTACTTCCCTTTTCCCTTGATTTTTCCCCTGCCATTTATGAGCTGATACAAGATTCAACAATGTTCTTTCAACTGAAGATTTAAAATATGCACTTTCGCGACTGAGTACAAACAATCCCTTGCAGTCACCTCGTGGTCTAAGAATTTGAAGAAACATCTGAGAGACTTTCTGAGAACTCTAAATTTCAAATTTTAATGTGTTTCCAAATTTAAATTCAAGATGCAGCTAGTTTACAACGTTTCTCGTTGTTATTGTTTTTAAATAATTGTTGAGTTTACTGGATCTTGCAATGACACTCTTCCAAAAAGAATGCGGCTGAAAATCTGTAATATTTAGTTTTATACATTAAAGGATGATACACCAGATAATATTATGATATTTATTGTAGATTTTTTAGCTACTAAATTTTTCAACTGCCATCATTTGACTGCATTTTTTTAAAGGAGAAATGACGGAGAAAAGCAAAAATAGGCCTACACACATGTACAAATAGAAAATTATATTCTGAAGAAGTAAATATACAAGATATGTATTTCAAGGTTTTTTCATTACCTTTTTACCTGTTTGCATCATACTGTCAAAACACGTTGGATATCTGGAGCCTAGTTACTGGATCAACCTTCTTCTACCCATTCTAAAAAAAAATTTTTGAGTTCATGAATTTTTCATGAACTTTACAAACTTTCATGAACTGTTCATAAACACCTTATAACAGTTGATGAACGTTAAATGGTCCAATTTTCATAAAATGTTCATGAACTCATTATAAACAGTTCATGAACATTAAACGTTTTGTGTCACTTCATGAATGTTAAATGACCTAATTCTCATAGACGCGTCACAAACAGTTTTCACTCGGTTAAGTTTTATTTCTTTTCAGCTGTATTGCTATCAAATCTACAAGAAAGTATTCGACTTTTAGATGACGTTGATATCTCTACTCACACCAGAAAGACACAGGTGACTACAGTCCCTCATATATGGTTTATGAAATATTTATTAAATGTCCATGAAACCTTAGTTGACAATTCATGAACTGCTTATAAACAGTTTGAAAATAGATCATGAATGTTACATGGCCTTTATTGTGATCTGTTTCTTTAACTTCATGAAAGGCTTATCAAGATTTCATCACCCGTTCATGGACATAACTTCATGAAATGCTTATTAAGATTTCATCATCCATTCATGGACAGTTTAAAAAAGATTCATAACAGAGCAAAGAGTATCAAATATGTTACTCCAGTGTCACCATCCCTACCTTTTAAGTGGCTCCCATCCCAAACATCTTGATCGTGTTACAGCCAATAAATTAATGATGTATATGAAGTAAATGAATTAGTGTTGATTTCCTTGATTGATGAAACTCGAAATGTTTTCTCTACTTTCAGTTCAATCATCTAGCTAATGATTATGTTGCATTAGCTGAAACTATCAACAACGAAGAAACCGAACAATCTAGGTAAAGTTTGAAAAACAAAATTTTTTATTTGAAAATTGGCGAGATATTATATTTATTTTTGATATTAGTAGTATTGATGGTTTAATTATTATAAGAATATGTCATCTCTCCTACTCATTTTTGCAACACGAGGAACCCCACGGATGACAAAGAAACTTATAAATACAGGATTTCACAGCATAAGCAACGAAATATAGATTGCCTATGCCTACCCATGGTATTGACGTCTTCTCTTTAGTTAAACGTCTTCTCACCCTTGCAATAAGTCAAGGGAGCCTGGGTTACTCCCCCGATAAAACCCTGTTTAGCTCAAACCTCTTAGAAATAGTAAGATGTACGACAATACCGTCTTCGTTATACTTCTACTTTTTATACTTGTTATATTTATTTGTTTGTTGATAGGCTATCCCATTACCTTGACGCTATTATTTCTTTATCAAAACAAGAAAGATCCTTACAAGTTGGTTGCTTTCAAAACATCAATACCTCAACTATCCAAGATTGTTTTTAAGGTAAAAATACAAAGTTATATATACTAAATATCATCAATTATTTAATCAAAATTTGACAAATAAAATATATATATGCTACAATTATGTAACAGTTATTTATAGATCATAACGTAATGATGTTTTAGTAAATTCGTTATGCGTTGATCATTTATAAAAGTGTATACGCTTTTACGGAATGATTTGGTTTTATATATGGAAATGTTTCATTGGAATCCTCTTGACTTTACCTCGGTTGCATCGCATCCATTTGAGGCATACATTATTTTATCTCTTTATTAATTAACGATGACAATTTTTACTTACAAGATGAAGTTTTACTATCATATAATATTTTTATAAACGAACTTCTGTTGTGATATTAATTATCATGGTCTATAAACCAATGTTAAAAATGTGCTAATGAAGTTGTTTGTGATAATATTCCAATGTTTGGCCGTCACCGTTAACAAACTGCTATATCTTTGCCTGTAAAATGGTATAATATTTACAATTATTGCAAGTCAGTAAAGTTGGAAAAAAATCTTACCAAATCCGATTGAATCAGACCAGGCTAGATTTTCATATTGTTGCTTTGGCTCGGATCGGATTGAGTTCACTGCAGCATTCGTATAAAGTCCGTAATCAATTTTCAGTAAATCCGATCCGACGCACATGTTTTATTTAACAATCAGATTAGAGTGCCTGCTGAAATTCTTGACCTGCAATACCTTTCTGTATACGACCGTAACTATATGTTTCTGAATGGGAGGTATTTTACGTTTGCCCGATTAATGGGCATGGCATATGCACATTGGGGAGCTTCTGTAATTGATGTCATCAAATCAATGATTTAAGATCGTGTGAAATTCCCTCGAAATTTTGTAAATCGTTTTGAAAAATATTTTCAAAATTTTGAAATCCACTTGGAAATTTTTGAACCTCATTTAAGAGATTGCTAAATATATTCAAAAGTTTTATAATCATTTAAAACGTTTGGAATCAACATTAGAAAGTGCGATGCATATTTGAGGGAGTTTTAGATTCCATACCGGCACCGGTTCAAGTTCATGTTTAGTCGATAGGAAGACTGGGTTATACCGGTATTCGTTCTTTCAAAACAAGACGTTTAGATTAAATAAAATAGAACTCCATGTTCTATTTTCCAGGTAATAGAAAATTTTGACATTTATTCAGCATTCATTTTCAGTTATGTCGAAATTTCATATAGTGACAATACAATTTTTTTCGAAAAAGCCAAAATAAAACCAAAACAGCGGAATCAAAACATGTACTCTGTGGTTCATCTTTCGCGCCGAAATGTGTTCAGTACAAGTTTTCAGAGCAAAGGGGCTTCCCCCAATGTGCAGTACTGATGGAGAACGAGAACAATGTACTCGAACTGACCGCGGTTCTTAATCTTAACCTCCCTCTTGTATTATAATCTACTCACACACTATGTACATAATTTCTTCCATCGACCTCCATATTATTTCTAATAAGCGTTGAATGAATCCTTGTAAACTTTCAACCCATCACCAAGGACTCCATCTGGTGTTACGTTAGCTTCCAATGACGAGGCTGCGTCTGAACCACCATTTACCATACAATGAACAACTACTTTTGGTTTCGTTGAAGGATTTCCTGGGACATATCCCTCTCTGTTTAATTAAAAGATAATATTAGGTTGCAGACAATAAGAAATCGTTTATCATTACTTTCAAACAGGATACTGAAAGAAAGCAACTTAACAGGAAGATATTTATAGAATAGACACATTTTTCTAAGTCTCGTTTCAACTTTTGTTTTCTTGACATTACACATTTTTTTTGTATTTAATTTTTTATTTTTTTTTATTTATTTATCATTTTTCCACGAACCGGGTAAGCTTACAGCTTTTTTTCACCGGGGTGGTTGGTTAATTTGTTAGTATTTTGAAGCTTGTGTGCGTTTAATAGCCGGATGCCCTTCCTGACGCCAACCTGTAGTGCTTCGGACAGGGATTGAACCCGAGACCCTGCGGGATGTGGTCCAACACCCTAGCCACTACACCAAGGCCGCACAGATTCTTGATGATATGCTAAATGTTTCGCTTTGGTCAAACTTTTTAATCGTTAGATAATTTCGAAACTCAATAATTGTAACACAAAAATTTTTCATTCTCCTATAATTTATCCATAAATTTTTACAAATTTTGGGGAGCGCTCCATAAAAAATTATTTCATTCATCTAAGATAAATTAATTTTATTGATAAAATGAATTTTTACTTACCGGAAATAAACGTTCGTTACTTGAGTGTATGGTCCTAAAATAGCTTGAATCTAAAACAAAATCGAATAACAGTTAAGCTGCTGTAGCAAACCTAATTTATATAGTGACCATATTTATCAGATTACCTGTCGTGAATGACCACGTATATATTACTGTACATTGATATTAGAAATACGACTAACGCATTCATAATTGTTACTAATGATGTCATGCTAAACGACGCAATCATCAGTCAAATAAACTAAATAATTATTTAGTTAGATTTTATTTAGATTATTTAGTTTTATGTGCATGATGATTGCGTAAGCATGAAACTATTACAGTCAAACATGTTATAACGGTCACCTCTATACAGCGGCTACCTGTCTATAGTGGCCACTCTTATGTCTAAAATAGCATTTTCTATTGAATCAAACCTGTTTATAAAGGTCACCTGTTTATAGTGGTCAATTTATCTACATCTATTAGCTGGCTGTTATATACAGGTTTCACTGTATTAACAATTAAGAATGTGTAGTCTTTGATTCCTTCTATTATATATTCTAAATATAGTTTTATCGAAGCTAATCAATTATATGGACCAATCAGATTACATAAATAAATGACTATGATTATGATGTCGTAAAAGCATCTTATTAGCTAATGCACTCCAGGGTGCAATAAGAGTTTATACCTTCCGAAATCTTTCGATTTTTCAAAACTTTTTTCAAAATTTTCATGAGATCATTTTTCATTAACATTTTTACACGATCCACATCCTTCCGAAGGCAGTGAAAGGTCTTAATAATAACTTATGCTACGAGTTTGTTATATTTTGCATTACGTGAAATATTTTGTCATTGTTTGTACAACTTGCTTAACATCCCCCCTCTGATGCGGATGAAAAGTGGGACATTCGGGGATATTAAGCGAGGTCGGAATATGAGAGTTTGTATGGAGAATGGAACATTGTTTGAACATGGAAATCTGTTTTATGTGGGGATATTAAGCAAGGTGGGATATTAAAAAGGGGATATTAACCGAGTTTGACTGTAATTCATGATTATTTAATCAAACTAAATTGAAAATTCTATGCAATTAAGTAGAAAATGAAGGGTGTTTACAAACGTAGCTATTGCATTTTCTTTGGAGTGGTAGCTATATATGCTAGCAATCTAACTTTGTACCAATTTTATAGCAATTCAGGATTACAACTTTTATTAAACGTTTTTAGTTTCCTGAATGTTGTACGTGGCTGTTTATAAGAATCGCTCAAATGTACACTTATTGGGCCTTATTGAGACTTACAGCTTGTCGGATATTTCCTTCTAGAATTTGGAAACTTGGTGAAGTAGGATCAAGCAGACCATCTGGGTCCCAGTGTTGCATTAATTTAAATGTAATTTCACCTATCAAAATAAAATAAAAACTTATCAGCCACAAAAGTATTTTATTCATCAGCTGTATAGGATTCGTAAATAACCTCAATAAATTCAATTCAGTTTCAGAGCAACTGTTTATGTGTCCTACATGGTTGGCGCAGATGGCAATAATCTGAGTATTTTTTGTTCAAATATTTCCAAACTCACTCCAGCTTGATTCTATACATGACTAGAAATACGTATACTTATTTAATCTCGACCGCAAAGATTAAACGCTTGAGATGAGATTGCGTATTTTTTATTTAGAAAGGTGGTAGCAATTAAGCCATTAGATGTTGGAACATTTGTCTATATATATCCAGAGCCACGCCTTTGCATCAGTAATAGGAGGATATCAACATTTTTATCGGCAAAGTGTCTCACTTCTCTAAAATAAAACGATAAGATAGACCCATTTCTGAAGGATTCTATCATTGAAATTATTTCCCTTATTTATACAAAATTATGGTAATGTCATGTAATCAGAAGCAGTTATTGGTAAAAACTAATTTTGATTTTATCTTAATGCGTATTCTTGCTAGTATACTTCATTTCTTAGCTTTTAACATGATATAATCGATCAGTTTGATTTAGGATTTTCTTTCAATTTGTCTTTTTTATAGATGGAATCTTATACAGTTTGGATTATCTTAAATGAGTTCGGATTATCTTTATTGGGTTCGGATTATCTTTAATCTGCTTACCTGGATAAGGTGCGTAAACAAGAGGTGGAGCCATACCAGGCTGTTGTCCAGTTTGACATGGATTATCACATGATGGGGCTGGCATACAACATCCCCCTGTTGGCATTGGAGGTGGGGGAGGTGGTGGTGGGGGCATTGGTGGAGGTAACATAGATAATGGACATGGATTTGTACATGACGGACTAGGTAAACAGCAACCGTAATCCCCTCCAAATGGGACACCTGAAAATAAATAATTTATATATTTAGGTTATAATCACGTTAATAACTAGCGCTGTATATAATGTCTGTTTTTGTTTGTATTTTTTAAATTTTACTTAAATAATCATTCGGTTATTAAAATAATCATCTGCTTTTCTTAGCGGAAATATGACATATTTGTGTTAGGGATGGGTTTTAGAGAAATGAACGACCCAAATAAGTTTTACATTGAAGAAATAATTACACTGTAAAAAATTACAATCCTTAATCGGTAGACTTTTGTATGAACAATATATGATCAGTTGTGTTCTGATCTTCTATTTTCATTTCATTTCCTAGCAAAACATTTGATAAAATCTTACAAAACTCATGAACTTATGAAAAGGTTTGGCCTACGTGCAGACACAAAATGTTTCTGTAAGCAAAAAGTAGTTGAACCTGCTGTTGCTATTTCTACTTTTTTGCTTAGAAACATTTTGAATCTGCACGCAGGTTAGAAAGGGTTCCTTTTTCTTTGATGCCTATAAATATCAGGTGATGGTATACCATGCGATAATGGCGCGTCCCGTAATAGGATAGCTTGCGTCCAGACTAAAACGTTTCTTAAGGAAAGTGTAAGTGAAAATGTTTACATTTTCCTTAAGAAACGAACCTGATGATGGATTGATTAAACTTATTACTTTAAGGCTGTGTTTACACGACAAGTGGATTTACGAAACCCGGGTGAATTCTAGTCTGGATCGCCCTGGCGTCTAGATGTAACTTATAAGAAACCGTCTATAGAAACTCGAGTACTTATTATAAATTTCTTTTCAACTGAATTTCGGAAATTTCCAATTCAATTGCAGAAATTTCCAATTCATTTTCAGAAATTTGCAATTTAATTTCAGAAATTTCCAATTTAATTTCAGAAATTTCCAATTCATTTTCAGAAATTTGCAATTTAATTTCAGAAATTTACAAATCAATTTCAGAAATTTCCAATTTAATTTCAGAAATTTCCAATTCAATTTCAGAAATTTCCAATTTAATTTCAGTCATTTCCAATCACATTTACTCTGCTAATTTCGTTATGCCTCCCTCTGTTTGCATTCGAACATGGTTGTCATTAACTTCATGATTGACGAATACACATGGAATTGGCAGTTGTCTGTAAAGTAATCATCTGTCTGAACTTCATTAGGAAATGTCCTAAATTTAATAAGAAATTTCTGAAATTCACATGAAAATTTCTGAAATTGAATTGGAAATTTCGGATACATCTGATTTCTAGCATTTTATTTTTACCTTACCGTATATTGTTGTTAAGCTCGCGACTATTGCCGACAAAACGGCTACCAGCCTCATTGTGAACAGTCTAAAATCAGAACAGTAACGAAATTATTTATAAAGAGACTGCAATCGCACATTTATGTAAACTTTTGCAATTTTACTCTTTACTTGAAACATTGGGAGTGTATTTTAAATATTTTCTTAATTGCCGATAATTGTTTTTCTAGACTACATTACATGAATACTAAAAATCTCCAATATCATATTTTTAATATATAAATTTAAATCTTGAGATGTTATTTAATATTTGTTTGTATTATTTCATGTCTGTTGGACAGGAGAAACACCTTCAAAGCCTTTAGCTTAAATCAAATCATAACATATTAAACTGTTGGCAAACAGATATAAGCTTCAGTCAGAGTTTATTCTCCTGTTTTGTTTTGTTTTGTTTTATATGATCCCAAGGGAAAACCGGGTATAAATCTGCATAAGTCTTTAAGTAAATAAATGTTGGTTATCCCCTTTCGAGAACAATAGATATGACTATGTTAAAACCATGTCAGATTGAAGCCACTGTAAATCATTGAGAATATATTCTTTGTTACTACATCTATGTGTTCTACTGATGTCCTGAAAAAAAATTTCAATCCGAGAACGTTTCAATATTTTCTTTTGAATTTTCTCTGCTATTGTCGGACCCCGGTTCTACTAAACGTAACGGATTGATATATTAAGCGTACTTACTCAAGGGTTAATCTCGACACATTCTTCGTAAACAAATCTAATTGAGTTAAATAGGGTGACCCCTCTGCTCTAATTGAGGCTTAATGCTGCATATTGTGGTATCCAAATCTATTATTACGCATTTGTGGTATTTATTATTCAACACTATAGCATGCAAAGAAAAATCATGAAGCGGATAGTTCTATAAATCACTGAACAATAATTAATATATGAGCACCATTTCAGTTGCAAAAAAGATTGCATGGTTATTCGATTTTTACCACATCTTTTCATCAACTTGCTTGCGAATGCAACTCTCTTTAGCTTTTGCATTTATAAAAAAGAGTAAGATTTTATATTATACTTTACCTTGATTAGAACTCCTGATTATAAATCTCTTTTAATGTTTTTAAAAATCTTCTGTTGCAAAATTTTCAACAATAGAGCTCGTGGCTAGTGAACGCATTTAGCCCCAATTGTGAGTTTGCGGGTTGTAGAATTCTCGCGTCAGTAAAACAGCCAATCGCATCAGTAAGCGATTTCTATCTAATTACCTAAAACAGATATTCATCTAGCCAATCATAATCTAGATAATGTTATTAATTATTTATATCTATTGTTATTATTCAATGATTTTTATTCATTCTGTTTGAATTTATGAACAATTACGCATGGTTTTCAACGACTTTGCTTGGCTGGAAAATTAACGAACCATTTATCAAACAACTATTTTAAAGTTCTGTATTTGGTTTGTGATCTGCGCGTCTTCAAATTAATTATACTTTTAAATAAATATCATTGAGTTCAGAGCCATCTATTTACAAGAGTTAGGACACTCCTTCGTATGCCTCTCTCGGCTCCCATTACACAGATACCAGTCACGTGATTTTATGGACTCTATTTTCATTGCGTCAAACCAAGGCTCGCGAAATTTGAAAAAAGTGCGCAAAAATAATATCATGAATTCGAAAAACTGTTTGTTCAAAAGCAAAACCTCGTTTGTAACAGAACGAAACTGGTGATTTTCGAGCCTCGGAAGCATCGGACGCGCGTTTAAAAATCGTTTACGTGATCATATATCGTAATCGGGATCATGGTCTGCCCGAGATAGTAATATTAAGAAAATCATCTGAGTCCGATATTGTTGAACAAACTCTAATTGAGTATATAAAAAAGGAATTTATTTGATAGAATTTGGCAAAACAGACCTAAATTAAATCAAATAACATATTCTCACAAAATGTCGCTTGACGTAGCTTTTGTCGTAATGTATACGTCTGCATCTGCTCGATCCGATTTAGGGCAACGATTAATCCGTATGTCATTATCAAGATTCGAATGCTGTATTTTTTTCGATAAGACATGATCTATACTCGAAATATTTTTCTACGCATGCGCTAAGCGATTACGTATGTCGACATTAGTTGTTGTTTGCCTTTAATTTGTTAAATTGAAAATCTCATTAAGTATTCAATAAGATACACTGTGAATAATTTGAGGTTGATAGTGGTTATTGGCAATATTAACCTGTGGGGCTAATATTCCAATATCTTTAATTAAAAATTAAAAATGTTTTCGGAGAAATTTCGACAAATCGCAGCGGTCTTACTGTGTTTGGTAAATTAATAATGGACTAGATGATGCACCACAAATTGACCACAACAGAACATATATATTATCTTATTTATTATTTTGTATATGTGATGGTATCTTGCAAATTACAATAAATACAATGTGATGAAATGTTATGTACAACTATGGTATATATATACAGTATTGAATATAATTAGAGGAACGCAATTCGATAAATGATTGTTCCGATAAGCCTTGTTTATTAAACTATAACCAATAAACGGCGCCAAAGTTAGCCACGTTTTGCTACACTTCAAATGAGTTTATCATTAAAATGTTTTTACAACCTTAAAATGATTAGAAGAATCAAATGCTTTTGATACCTATTTTGTAATTATAATAAAATTGAAAATACCAGATGCCGTCCCTGCATCAATATTGACCCATCATATACCCACAGCCCCGAAAAAGTCATTCTTGAAAATGTATTACTTTGACGTACATAATTTTACATATTATCTGATTTATCCGACAGAGGTGGTGTTGTAAACCGAACTGATGTTTCATGTTTTTTATTTGAGGATGGTACAAGTGTATCTGTTGTCATTAACGATTCATCGTGATCCATAACTTTTGCATTCCAATGTTCAGTTGAAACATCTGAGCGTAATGAAATATTTGAACGTAATGATATTGAACGTGGACGTAAATCAAATTTATTACATAAAACTCTTTCATAAAATATTTTTTTAAATACAATTCTATTTTCAGGGTTTCTGTAAGCATATATCATAGGATTCATCATGCTATTTGAATAATGTAATAATTTAACAATAGGTACCAAAATGCGAGGAATATATTTACGACAAGTACAAAATGTCACTAACATATTAAGTATAAAAAACGGTGCCCAACACAAAATAAAAACAATAATCACTAAACCAATTGTCATAGCTAATTTCAATTCACGTTGAAAGCGTCGACCAGCTGCAATAGCGTGACTTTTACCAACTTTGAAAATAAATCCATAACAAATTGATGTTATTATACATGGTATTAAAAAACATGACACGAAAATCAATAATGTATAATGTTTCCAATTTAAATATACTTTGATGTAATATAAACCAGCAAATAAGAAAGAATACAACCAAATAAGAGTTAATGTAGTATAAACTAATGATTTTGAGCGAGACATATTTCGATGTTTAACTGGATAAGTGACAGCACAAAGTCTCTCCAAACTTATTGTTGTTAAATTCAATATAGAAGCTGTTCCACATAAAATATCAATGGCAATAAATATTTGATGAACTTCAGAACTGATTTTTAAAACCTCTGAAAATATCAAAACAGAAAATAAAAATTATTTTATGCATAATATTATAAAGTTGTTATTGTTATTATAATGTATTCCAAAATTAATTACAGAAAAAATCAATTGAATATCCTGTCTGAAATATAAGGAGGACAACAACCACAATAACAACCACAATAACAACAACAATAATAACAATACTACTTAAGAACTCTTTAGTATGAAAGATAGCGACAAAAAATCACAATTAAATTTGTTCTGACGTTTCGACAAACTGTTGCCATTATCAAGGTTAAAAAGAATTATTTTATAAAATTAATATAGGTAAAATGTGTTAAAATGATTTGTATCCTAGCACATTTTACCTATATCTATCTTGTTAGTAAATGTATAAGATATTTCTTTTAAACCTTGATAATGACAGCAACTTGTCGAATCGTCAGAACAAATTTTATTGTCATTTTTTATAGCTATCTTTCATATATACTAGAATAACGAAGAAGCACACCAAAATCAATACAACAACATCAATAAAAACAATACACCGCCAACAAAAATATTTGTTTACTCATTTGGTTTTGACAAATATATACAGCATAATAAAAATTGAACTCATAAACACAGTATGAAATACAAGCGTAAAATAAACAAAAACAACATGAAATTATATATATGATACGTGATGACAACATGAATAACAACATAACATTAACAATACCCATCATAACCATAGCAACATAGTTCAAAAAGGCTATCGCCTGTCTTGGGATTATATAAAGATAAAACTATCTGGAAGAAATTTATAGTAAGCCATTGTATGTATCCTGCTATCAAGAGGCTAAAAAATACTGGAAGAAATTTAGGGTAAGCAATGTTAAAGTAATTTTTCGAATGGCTCAAATAAAAAGAAATTTAGTACTAAAACTTCAAAGATTTTAAGAAACTTAAGTACTTCTTTGAAATTATTGAAGAAGCTTTTTTTTCCAAAACTAAGTAACATTTACTAATATTCATTTATTTGAATGCGTGGACGTGTAAAAACACAATGTTTGTGTTCTATTTTTGGTTAGAATACATCAATGTTCCTTATATTTATTTCAGTTAAAGCAATTTAATTAACACACACTTTTAGGCTTTCCACTTCACTATAATAAGTGTCTATAATATTATACTCTACTGTGTGTACTTTGATGTTGTCATGCTTTGAATTTTTTGCCTCTACTTCATATTTAAACATTAAAAAACCTTGAAGAAACTTTTTGTAGTACACCGTTCGCTTGGTTTCTTATAAAAAATAAGTATGCTTGACTAAACACTTCATCCCAGAGCCATCTATTTAAATCTATGGCTTTGTTTCATCACACTGGACACACCGACGTTGGATTAACGTTGATCTAACGTTGGTCAATTGGATACGCGATATCGACAATTTAATATTGTACATATCTTAAACAGTATCCAAAAAACAACTGAAAGAAATATGACATATAGGTTGTGATGTTAACTTCGTAATTTGAATTTAAGTTTTCTTATTAAAAACAAATACCAACATATATTTGCGTTAGTTGATATATCAATATACAAACGAAATATCCTTGTCAATACTATGTTTATAAGAATATACACAAATGAGTTGATCTTGAATGTTCTTCATTTTCTACAAATATCGGCGTTAAAAAGTTATATTAACCTCGGAAATGTGATTTGTTATTAGATTTTCCAGAATTTGAGCCTCAATGTTCTTACAAAATCAACAGCGTGTATCAAATTTGTTATTTCAAAAACTACTTTTAATTATGTTAAATAAAAATTGCATTACTATACTTACTGATTCTAACCCACATCCAAAATGGAACTGACAGCAAGCCAACAAGTAAATCTGTTATAGCCAAACTAACAATATAATAATTAGCTAATGTTCTGCCACGTTCTTCGACTGTTGAAAAGGCATAACATACCAAACAGTTGCCCAAAATAATAAACACCATTAATATAGATAATAATATCAGCTCAATTATAGATTCTGTATCGTATGATGTAGTAGATGTTTTTTCAATAATTTCTAGTAGACTTTTGTTATTCAATGTCATGGTTGAGTTAAGAATTAAGCTTTGCTTGACGTAATTATCCATTCTATATAAGTTGTAGCATCGGATAACAAACAGTTTAAAGTCAATATAACTGTGTAATAAATAAACAGCTCTCTGATTTCTTTGAAGAAAGTAACCAAACGTCAGTCTCTTATAATTTTAAAGAGGTATAGATTAGTGGTTACACCAGATCAACTCAGCAAGCTCTGTTTTTTTCATTTATTTGCAACAAAACAAAACACAAAATAACATGTAATAAAACTTGCTTTTAGCTATAATTAATAACTTTATGCTTTGTATTTTTGATGTATTGTAGTACATATACACAAGAAACTGGCTATGATCGTAGATATTAACAGTTGCAAAGGAGCAGTTGTTATTAAAAATGACGTCTAAAAAAAGGGTGTTTTCCTGTTGTTGTTTTTCTGACGGTGGGAATGCCATCTGCTCTAATAGATTTTATTTTGATCAGCAGAGAGAACAGATCTAAATCTCCTATCTACGATATTTAGCAACTTAACACAACGTCGCTATATAACCCATTATATTTGACTAATGATGAATTACAAATATACTACGTTTGTATATATGGCTATATATATAAAATGTAAGTTACATATATATGTATATATTATTGTATTTGTAAAATTTCATACAGATATATGTACATAAAAACAACTAAAACCAAATGTAAAATTTTGTTTATCTCTTTGATAATTATAATCTTTTCATCTTGAAGCACATGCTGTGGAGTATTAACAAGAAACTGTTTTTACTAATCATTCGGTTAAAATAAGGAATAAATGATATTTTATAGGAAATTGAGGTTCAAAAACAAAATTTTGTTATTGTTAAATAACTTATGAATGCATATTATTATTATGAATACGTGCTATATACTACAAATGTTTTAATTATATTAGCGTAAGTAAAAGCGGAGTTGATTTATTTGCTATAAATATAATATAATTAAAGAGGTATAATTTATAAGTGCATGTGAGACTTGTGATTCACTTGCAATTGCTTTTTATTGAAACTTTATACAATTTGGAAGTTCGCCAAAGTTTCTAAACAGAATAGAGTAAAATGTCTTGACTCGAATACAAAGTACAAGTTATAAACTAGATTTCTTTCCTGCAATATCATTGAGAAATATAAAAGCTAAATAAAAAATTTTTCCCAGCTAAAGTTAATTGACAGTTTTAACGTGTTCAAATTAGAACAGAATAAGATTTGATTTAAAAAAATATTGTTGCATTTGATAAGTAAAAATTTGTGAAATTATTTGATAAAAATGCCATTTTGTTTGTGCGTGTTTCAAATCTGATGACTAAATTTAAGAAAAACAGTTGTTTTGGCAAAAGCCTACGTACTTTATTTCAGGCCTATGTTTCCATAACAACAACAACAACTATTTTAATTTTTCATATCCACCTGCTCTGAAGGAAGATATAATTTATGACAAAAGAAAGAAAACAGATACCTTTCAATTCGGTTATACGACTTTTATAGCATCACCATTCTATCGTGTAAGGTCATGACTATAACTGCGTTATCGTGAATTGTTTATGTTTGACTTTTCTTATTTCTTCTTAATTTTTGTTCTGAAAATTCCCTGTTTAATAACAATGGAACAGATGTATAGAACCAGATGATCGCCGAAGGGAGTTATCAAGGCAATTTTCAGGGAGAACGAATATTCAGGCACTATATTTACAAGTAGTCAACCCCGTATTTTCTCTCCACGACTTTGATACTACGGACGTGCCTTGCCTTTTGAACTTTAAATTGACGCCAGCCAGCGTTGTCACATTAGATGCAAAACACGACATTATAGTGGTTTGCACACATCCAATTTATCGAAATTATAGTGGACGGTTTGCCAAATAAAAACAGCTGAAACGGCATCCAAGAATTCGCAACAGCTGAAATGGCATATATCCAGAAATATCGTTGTATAGGAAGTCAATCTATGTTATTAAGAATTATTTTCAGAGTAAAAAGACATTACATAGATGTTTTGATTTTTGATTGATAAAATTTCGGATTTATCAGCCCCCATTTTCAAGTCTTAAATTTATTGAAAAAATATTTTGTTAATATAATGGTTTTTATAAACACGAGTGTTGCGTCATGGGGCAAGAAAAGCGTGACTAAATCACGAGCCGCCATGGCAGCCCGAGTGTTTATATAACCCATATTGCACAAGAAAGTGTTTAATACTTGATTTATAAAGTAGAAATATCTAATACGTTTTCTAAAAATCCTTTCCCGTGCATGTATAATCTCGCGTATCGTTCACTATCGTTCACGTCGAATCATGATTGGAAACAATGTTCTTATTTACCCGGGTTATCGTTCATCATAGCCGAATAATGACATTCGAATTCATTTCGAATCACAAACCGAAGAATAGTTGTGTTGCGTTATATTGACACCGTTTCAATATATAGGGTTTAATGAAAGTTTCACTCGATCTATTTTATAAAGAGAAGGAGTTTACCTGTGACCTCGCATCTATCATCTAATCAGACAAATAATTCCTAATCAGTGTGCATTGACGTCATCCTCGATAAAACTTCTGCAAATCAGTAACGGGAGTAATTTAGTGAAGCAAATGTGAACACTTTGAAGAAAACAAGTTGTTTTACAATTAGCCCCTGAGATAGCCATGAATTGAATACTGTAATCAATAAATTCATGTTTATTTACCCATCAAGCTAGATATAGCAAACGCTTTCGTTGTCGATCTTGTTCAGAACTCATGTGTACTACTCGGAATCATTGTATCCCGTCCAGATAAACCACGCAGCTATTTCAAGCTTGATTTTTGATGTATGTATAATTCAATGCAAGTTAATTAAGAGAATACAGAGAGATACCTCTGTAGCTAAAATATTCAACATTATATATCAAAAAAAAATTGCTCATTATTCGATGATACAGTAAATAAATAATATATATTTCTCGATGTTTGATTCTCGCATGCATGCAATTTTCTGCGTTTTAAACTCTAATTTTTGGGCACCATTCTTCTTTTCGAAAATCAGTTGGAGCTGTTTGCACCTGATCGAATCTCTATACTGTAATGCAAATTACTTGAGTTTTTCCTTTGGAGAAAATGTTTTGCAAATATATATTAACTCTATAGATATAAAAATATGCAGGTAACATGCGGTTAAGTAATAGATAAAATATCTTGAAATGTCAAGATGAGATAGAGCTGGCGATATATCCAAGTTCCCGTAAGAAATGTTGGACAGATCTCCCCCCCATGATCCCATTGTTTCGATCGCTCCTGTGGTGAATACCGATATTCTGTCTAGCGTGTGATATTTTTCAATTTTTCTTTATTCTGCTCGACTGGCAGCTGACCCAGCAGATATAGCACACGAAATAACGCTAGTAGAAGATAATGGATCCATGCACTATAGTAGCGTCCCATGTGAGGCATTTCCTATTCTTCCATGGGAAGGTTGTCATGCCATCTGGTCTTTTTCCATCTCCTCCGTCAATACTGGCTCTAGATAACTAGGTTGACCAGCAGAACAAAATGACGTTTTGATGATGTCATTAATGGCTGCATCTGCATGAAGTGGAGAATGAATGACCAGAACTGAAACGGCAACTGAGGCCATGGTGAACACTAGAGTGAACCATGAGTGAACAGTTTTCCCACATCGGCAGAGGTGTGGTGCACATATTTCAGCACCAACACGGGGAGCAACATCAGTCCTTATAGTCTCATTGTCCATAAGATTCCCAGTTGAACTAATAGGAATATAGCATTGATCCAGGTATCACTCCCGATGTTGATGTTGCGAGTAATCTTGCCCGATTGACTTGCTGATTGGAACATTCAAATAGGGAGTTGAATACAGCAGTAACAATGGGCCCATCCCACCTTGCCCGATTGAGGCACCAAATAATAGGCTTATGACATCCATGTATACCTTACCATTGAGTATCACTTGCATAAGAGAAGTAATTGACTTCAGAAGTCTCCTTCCAGGATCTCCAGTTTTAAGTGATGTGAGATATTATAAGTGTTGTGGCATTAGACCATCTGATCCTCCCGCAGAACCAGCCGGAAAGCGATGGATACCATCACTGATGGTTGTTTCAGTTAACGTTATGGCCTCAAAGTTCAGTGGGGCGTCCGGGAAATTGCTATTTACTGTGGCCTTTGGATGTTTGTTTTTTCAATTCTGAAAGTGTTTCTTCATTTGCAGTGGCAACAGCATCCTTAGACACAGGCAGTCGAACTACTCCTCTGACGCACAGCTTTGATGAAACTTTCTTTGCTAACTTTTCGCCATTAATAAGGGTACTTTGGTTTTGAGATTGTCTGTTTCGGGGGAGGGGTGGGATTTCAATTGGTTCTTCGTCTAAGAACATTCTTAAATAGGCGAAAACTGCTTTAGTAAGGTATTGACTTTTATCACCAGTGTGGTTAGGTGATCATAATACATGGTAGCTGAAAGTTAAGAGAGCACTCCAAGCATCTAGGTTATTGTTATTTACGCAATTGTCTATCACTTTGTTTAGTACTTCAGCAGTCTGAGGCCGAGCACACTCAGGAATTCTGCTGAGGACTTTAAAATGGGAACGTAGCTTAATGACTTCTCATGTAACTTCATGTATGGAATTGACTTGATATTGTATGTTTAATCCTTGTGTTGCTGAATTTAGAGGCGTCTCCCGTACACAAATTTTGCATCTCCAAGAAGGCATAGCGGCAGATTGATTCTTGGTTAATTTTACACATGTAAGATGTGAACTCTTTTTGCATTGAGCACATACGATAGACTGTTTTCTCTTGTTTTGCAAATTACAAATAGAACATATGGGGATAACCCCAGTCATGTTAAAAATATTAAATATTAAAACTGAATATTAAATCAGCAATCAGTAAATTGATTATTTATTTGTTAAGCAGTTGCCTTGCAACAGCCAGTAAAAATATCTAGCGTGTTGTATATCTATTAAAGGGGCAAAATTGACCGGCGACCGCTGCGAGCTCAAGTTGAATTTATGCTTCTAGAGTAATTCAACCGTCTCGCTTTGAAACTATTGTTATACGCGAGCCTAATTTGTTATAAATTCATGTCAACAATGAACATTGTGTTATAACAATAAGCGTGCACGTGATCCTAAGTGCGTAATGCCTGCCGGTCTGGTTTGACCCTTTAAGGGCTGCTTCAAAGAAGAGGAACATCAGGCACGTATACAACACGCGTTATCATATAACTTGCCCTTTTCATCAAGAGAAATGGGGATAAACAATAATTGATATATATTTTAATAATTCATCAAGGTTTTAAGCAACGACACAAGTCAATCACAGAAAAAAATAATTTTGAAAATATGCAACTGAAGTGTAGTTCAATAATTACTTCATCATTAATTTTATTATACGTCTCTTACAACACCTTTGTAAATTGACTACATTCATTGAATAAAAGCAGAATAAGGCATTTTACTCAGACGAAAAGGGTGTATATACAAGCCAGAGTATGTAGAAAGTCCCTGATACTAGTATTCTCAAATATGTTAGATATACACAAAATATGAGTAAATTGATTGGTCGGATATGGTCAAACTCTGGTCAATTCTAATTTGTATTGACCGCTCCGTGTTTTCTACAAACTGATTGTCGATTGAGTCACTGCTGTCGAATTCAGTCATGTCATTGGTTACATAAAAAATTAACCACTGTAGAAGGCGAGATATATTTAGCATAAAGAAAACAGAGAATTAACAGTTCTTATATTGGGAAAACAGTCCGAAATTATTAAAACCCTGCAATAAAACCATCATATAGTGATATGAAAATAAGGTGCTTCACTGGAGTGCGAATTCTGAGTGTTTCCCGGAAGGGTGGTAACTTCAAAGCTAGTGCATGGTTCTTATAAAAGACTGTAGAATGAAAGGAGAGGAGGTTTGATACTGAGCCTGGTTGTGTTGGGTAAAAGGTTTAAGGGACATAACTGATATTTCTATATGGACAGATGTTAATTTCAAAATATAATTAGCCTATAGCTATCAATTTAAGCCAACCTGGAGTTTGGTATACACTTTATTATAAAAACACAGTTTATAAGAACAGTAAGTCTCAAATTGCTAAAAATGTAACAGCAAATTAAGAACATCTCGAGGCTCATAATTTTAATTTTTCTAGAAACAACTGTACATTACATACAGTTAGTGTTCTGTACGAGACAAGAAATTTACATTTACAATACTGCGCAGTACAGTACTGTATACTCATTCACTTATTTCAATATGCTGTTGCTCACAAGTGGAATGATCTACCGTCAACAATAAAGGAGGTTTCCAAAAGGAAAAGTTTCAAACGTTTCCTTGAGAAGCATTTAAATACCAATAAAATCGGATTGTTCTGGCAAAGTCCTAACCTGCAACGCATTTCATTATTATTATACTGTGAATTATACATTAACGGGCCAAACCACTGTAAAATGAATGGAAGTTGATTAAATAGTAATATCAACTAAAAAATGAAGGTTGAATTTCAAACAAACAAAGTACGGTATGTTTCTATTATCTATATTGTGATCTACATAAATTGGATCGGATTTCGGATAATATCCGATTGTTAAGAATTAATATTAAAATTAATTATATATGCTGCTTAAATATTATAATAAGAGACAAAGATGGGGGTAAAAGCCTTTTATCCTTTTTACCATTGTCTCTTATTCTATAATGCTATGTTACATTGAGCACTTTCATTTACATATGTGTATCTGAGTTAAACACTCAATATAATTTTTTTTTTTAAATTCATTATTATGCATAAATAATTTTCATTTGACTCACAAATAAATTATGGCAATAATAATTATCTTTTAGCTCGTTTTGTAGACGGTAAACCATCTTTTGCATTTGATTTCCGTTTCGAATGACTTGCAATATATTCTGGTGATGTTTCGTTCATAATTTTACTTTCTGATATTATAAATTGTTCGATTGATGGAACAGGATCTTGTACTAAGTACTCACTAATATATTCTGGTTTTAATATCGTTATGTTCTCTGCTAGAAGTTGAGGAATATTCAATGTTCCAGGTTTAGCTTTAGTTGGATCTAAAATTATAAAATGAATTACGTTAACTTCCATCTTCCATTTATGATTTTCACGTTATCAAAATTATTACAAAATTATCGCAAAGGTATGACATACTATATATCTCTCCTGTGAATGTAGGCAAGAAATCTCCAATGCAAATAAATTTATTAATTTCCTACATACATTTGGCTGGATTTCTATGCCTTCTACAGTATTTGAACAGAGAAAATGTATTTAAAACCAAGCTATTTCATATACTGTTTCATAAAATTTCGTTCTTTATTGACAGGTATTTTCGTTGCATACAATGAATTATAATTACATGTATGATACAACATTCCTTCCAATTTGACACCTCTACATTAACGTAAGAAAGTGCCCTCTTATAACAAGGTTATTCTCAAGGGTAGAAAATGTTGGAACCACTTGGACCGACGGTCGCACGCAGCCACAAATATTGAACAACAGAATTTCTGCAGGCATATTTTTTTGAAAAATTTGAAAGTATTCTGAATCTATGAATAATTCATAAAATTTATTCATGAAACTGAATAAGAGGCGCATAAGGGTGAAACCAACTACTCTATGTGTAAATAATGTCAGTTAAAATTGCTTGACCAGGAAAATTCCGGTAAAATGTTTGCAGGCATGTTTAAGGCAAAATGATGTGGTCGCAGGCACTGAAAAATGTTTTCTACCTCCTGGTTACTCTGGTTATAACTTACTTATAAATGCATGTGTTGCTCCTTTGATGGATTCAAACGGGGGTTTTGCTCCCAAAATCTTTGCGTTACCGGCTTCAAGTAGACGTTTGAATCCAGGTTGTTTTGATTTATCAACACATAATAACACTTTCCAGCCATCAAAAGCACCGGCATTAATCTTGCCACCATCCTATTGAAAATGTAGAATAGTTCAATAAGCAATTATTGAATGAGGCTGTGTGTAATATGGATAATTATCTCGGGGCTCTTAACCAATCAAAAAGCCTGATAAGTTTTGTTTTTATAATAATGATACTTAAGTAAGGGAGTGCCACGCTACTAAGAAAGAGCTATGCACGATGAAAGAGAATAATTGACAATCTGAATTTCATAAAAACTTAAATATTAAACATGTAATCTATACCTATAAATGTCTTTGTGTATGCGTGTTTGTGGTGGTGTTTCACAATTTTTTCTGCCATTTCAAAACCAAATGAATCAAATAGCATATCACTCAATAGATAATTGCAAATAGTTGTAGCAAGTGGAGTTTAGTTTTACAAATTTTCCCTTGCTTGGCGTATCGAAAGAAAATGTAATTTTACAAACTGATTTTGTTTAGCTTTTAGGAACCGCCATGCTACGACATGCTTCAATGCGTCACATTGCTGTTGTTTGATCTGTCCAAATTAATTTCTAAAATTTGGCACATTAATTACTTGTTGCAACCAGACAATGTCAAAGGTACTTTAACTCAGCCAAAAACATCAACCCAGCAACGTGGGTACGACATTGTCAGTTACCTATAAGCTTGATTGTTTTATATTAATATTTACTATCGTCCATAATCACCATCTACAGAATTCATTAGTGGGACTTTACATGCAAACGCCTGATGAGCGACATATCAGTAAGATCTTTGATGAGTCCCCTTGGGCAGGGTTGAAACACCTGTCAGATCAGCCCCAAAATTGATATTATTTGTGTTGAATTTCAATATAAGAAAAAGTAACAACTACAGTTTACAATGGGTAAATACCTTTGTGAAAAACAGTTCAGGAGATCATGAACAGTTCATGAACAGTTCATGAACGTTAAATGGCCCCGATTTTCATGAACTATTAATGAACTGTTCATGAACCGTTCATGAGCCCTCACGGACAATTCATGAACAGTTCATGAAAATTTTGGGCCATTTGACGTTCATGAACTGTTCATAAACTCCTGAACTGTTTTTCACAAAGGTATTTACCCATTGTAAACTGTAGTTGTTACTTTTTCTTATATTGAAATTCAACACAAATAATATCAATTTTGGGGCTGATCTGACAAGTGTTTCAACCCTGCCCAAGGGGACTCATCAAAGATCTTTCTGATATGTCGCTCATCAGGCGTTTGCATCTAAAGTCCCACTAATGAATTATGTAGATGGTGATTATGGACGATAGTAAATCTGAAGGGGTAGTCTGAAGTCTGCAAAAAGTTTGACAATTCTCATGTCTGTATATTTATCAATCTTTTAGGGAACTATAAATTTAGTGGTAAGCCTAACCTAACACTGAGTTTTAAATCTCTTTCCTGTGCGCATAATTTTATACTAAATATATCGTTGTATTTTCAAATTAATATAATATTTGCTATGCAAAAACCTGAAATGTTAAGCTGTTGTATTTTTATGCCCTTTGTTCCTGGTTCATATTATCTTGTTTGTGAACAGTCTAATGATGTTGATTGCAACAGACAATACTTTACAGTCAAACTTATTATACCCAGGGATGTTAAAGCTACTTTTGAAAAGTGGTTAGTTACAGTTACCGTTACTTGAACGAGAAAGTAACTAGTTACTTTCAGATTACTTTTCAGAAAAAGTAACGGTTACTAGTTACAAGTTACTTTTAATTCGAAAGTAATTAGTTAAAGTTAATTTTTTCCTAAATAAATCTAAAAATATCCAATAGAAGCAATGAGATATTTATAGCGGTCACCTCTGTACTGCAACCACCTGTCTATAGTGGTCACCTATTGCATGTTCTATTGAATGAGCCCAGTATATAAAGACCACCTGTCTATAGTGGTCACTCTTGCAATGTCTAAAATAGTATTTTCTATGGAATGAGCCCAGTATATAAAGGCCACCTGTCTATAGTGGTCACTCTTGCAATGTCTGAAATAGTATTTTCTATTGAATGAGCCCAGTATATATAGGCCACCTGTCTATAGTGATCAATTTTTCTACCACTTATAGATGGCTGTTATATACAGGTTTCACTGTAAATGTATTTGATAGACACCAATACATCAATAGCTTTTATCAAATAACTTCATACTTTTTTCAATTTCATTAATTTTAATCTCCACTTTTTTGCTGCTGCTGATAATCTTGTTGGATTTCTTTCATTTCCCCATTCATGTGCTTCTTCGTCCACAAATTGATCTGCTTCACGAGAGGCTTCAAAATATGATTTATGAAGAACCCATTTTCCAGCAGCAACTGAAGCGAAAAACTTTTCATTCCTGGAATTGACAGAAGTATAAGAACATTTCATGTACAGTTTATGATTTTATATTTATGTGAAAGTTTGGATTCATGTGAAGTACATACATATGTATGGTTAACCTAAAGTTATTCTAGCAGGACAGAATTGCATACTGCACATTCATTACATGCGGTTACTCCTCAACGAGAACATTTTTCAACGCTTTATGTGATTGTTCTGATTACCGTAAAGATTACTGTCTGAAGGAAGATTGCAATTAAGCATGTGAAACTCTGAGTACGAAAAAACGCTTTTGCTTCATCTTTGACTCTTCTTCTGTAATTCTCTGTTTTACCCAACATTGAGCATTTTCATATGCATATGTGTATCTGAGTTTACACTCAATATAATCAATTTTTAATTTATTATTGTAATTTCTTTCACTTTTGAAAATGGTCACAGACGATGGCCGAAACATTGAGCTATACTAATAAAACACATTCAAAATTACTGTTGTCTTTGAATTTTGTTATCAAATTACTGTAATGGTTGCGTTAATTGTGATCGTTGTACATAATTGTAAAGTTTTTAAATGTGATTATTAATTAAATGTAAGAGGAACGGGTTGCTCAATTGAACAACACCATCTACCAATATATATATATATATATATATATATATATATATATATATATATATATATATATATATATATAATAATAATAATAATAATAATGTTGATTTAATAAATAAATAAATTTATTTATTAAGAGCAAAACATCAATATAGTGCTCAATACCGGTAAGCAGAGCTGCATAGATATAAAATAAGAAAAGAGACGTTTTCTCCGTTACTCGAAGTTTGGCGCTGTAGCGCTCCTCAGACGGTTTTATTCATATAAAAAACATTTCTAAATTCACCAAAGATATATACATGATAAAAGTTTACACGCCTATTGATTAAATTGCTGTTCTATTGTTATTTACTGCTATGTTAGTTTCCGTAGTAAATTATTATATGCTATTGTTTGTTTTCGTAGTAAATTATTATATGGTATTGTTCTATTTATGTTTTATCTACTTCCTTGAAATTTTTCAAATAAAATTTGTTTTCGTGCCTGCATTTAGAAACCAGCTCAGATCTTCTATTTAATAAGTTCTTGTTTTTGTAAAACGTTATAAAAATTTTTCCTCTAAACAGAGATGGCATTTTTTCAATATGTTGTTGTATGGCACTGCCGTTGATAGAATTGACCATTTGACGAAGAATGATTTTCCGTTATCTTTTAATGACCAGATGTATTTAGACAACTCAGTGCGATTTTCATATTTTCTGTTGGTAAATGACGACTTATGTTTTGTAAAACGATCTTTGAATGCTCCTTCAGTAAGGCAGATGTAGTTGTGGCCGTTTGCATCCTCAGGTGTGGTTACGTTGGCATTATATATTATGCTGGTTATCAAGCATTTGTTGTCAAGAGGGCAGTTTATTTTGGAGCGGCAATTGCATTGTTTTGTTGCTTGTTCTTTGTTGTCGGCGTTCAATAATTTTCTGTTGTGGCTTCTCAGAATTGTTTCCATTAACCCTGCTAAATCTGAAATAGGAATCGTTAGCAAAACGATTGTTGACAAAATCATTACAACGGTAAAATGGCAAACTAAATTCAACCAATGGAAGAACACACATGCTGTTATTAACTGGTTCAATGGAATCCACAATAAAGACAAACACGTATTTGCAGTATTTGACATTGAAAACTTCTACCCTACTATAACAGAGAATTTACTACTTAACGCCATTAATTATGCTAAACAATTCACTACAATCAGTCAAAAAGATATACAAATTATTATGCACGCACGAAAATCTCTTCTATTTAACAAAAACACCGCTTGGACAAAGAAAAACAAAGGGGCCTTATTCGACGTCACCATGGGGAGTTACGATGGGGCAGAAATCTGCGAACTTGTTGGACTTTTCCTACTCGATACGATCACGAAAAAGTATGGCAAAGAAAACATCGGTCTGTACAGAGACGACGGGCTTGCACTGCTGAAAAATACTTCTGGCCCTCAAGCAGAACGAGTGCGAAAAGATCTCATAATAATATTCAAAACCAACGGCCTAAAAATCACTATTCAGACTAACCTAAAAATAATCAATTTTTTAGATATAACGCTTAACCTCAAAGACGGAACATACCAACCATACAGAAAACCATAAACTGCCCTCTTGACAACAAATGCTTGACAACCAGCATAATATATAATGCCAACGTAACCACACCTGAGGACGCAAACGGCCACAACTACATCGGCCTTACTGAAGGAGCATTCAAAGATCGTTTTACGAAACATAAGTCGTCATTTACCAACAGAAAATATGAAAATCGCACTGAGTTGTCTAAATACATCTGGTCATTAAAAGATAACGGAAAATCATTCTTCGTCAAATGGTCAATTCTATCAACGGCAGTGCCATACAACAACATATTGAAAAAATGCCATCTCTGTTTAGAGGAAAAATTTTTTATAACGTTTTACAAAAACAAGAACTTATTAAATAGAAGATCTGAGCTGGTTTCTAAATATTATATTTAAACTTATAGAAAATGTACATAACACAAAAAAAATTCATTTATATATATATATATATATATAATAAAATTTATGTTTATCTAATAGCAGATAATATAGGGCTCTATGTCTTCATTTGACAGAGCGGTAAATAATAATAATATATAGCGAAAGAGTCAAAGAATACACATTCTTTACTGTTACTCAAGTTTCACGCTTTTCACAGCGATCTTCAGACAGATTTTTCATTGAGTAAAAAATCTGTCTGAAGATCGCTGTGAAAAGCGTGAAACTTGAGTAACAGTAAAGAATGTGTATTCTTTGACTCTTTCGCCATATATTATTATTATATATATATATATATATATATATATATATATATATAAATAGTAGATCAAAGATCACGAGTTTATTCCGTGAATCGGAATAAACTCGTGATCTTTGATCTACTGTTTATATTGCTCTGCTTTTAGCATTGAGCACTCAAATTGATGTTTTGCCCACACAATTACTTTATTATATATATATATATAATAATAATGATAGAGTCAAGAAAGACACACCATTTTTGCTGTTACTTGAAGTTTCACGTTGTTAAACGATCATCAGACAGAATACAATTAAAAACATACATATATAAAACCTAGTTAAACATATTTAATAGCAATGCTTATTGTTATTTATTGTAATGGTTTCTATTGTTAATATTTAATCTATTGTTATTACATTTCCGTATATGCTTGGTCACGTTTTGGATGTTTTGAAATTGGAAAGGTAAAATTTGTTTTCATGGCGGCATTTGGATATTAGTTCTGATCTTTTGTTGATTAAGGTTTCTTTTGAGCAAATTATATTATATTTTTCAGCCAGGCAGAGAAAACAACGCCTAGATTTATTACTGTATGCAGCAGCCTTGCATAAGATTGACCATTCAATCTGGTAGGACAGCTTGTTGTCTTTGGCTTGCCAAATGTATTCTGAAAGTTGGGTGTTCAATTCATAATTTCTGTTTCTGAAAGACAGCATATGCTTTGTGTAGCGATCCTTGAAGCTACCTTCAGTCAGTCCGATGTAATTTTTGACGCAGTCATCTTCAGTTGTCACCTTTGCTATGTAGACCACGCTTTCTGTTTGGCATTTATTTTGTAGTGGGCACGTTGGTTTTGATCTGCAGTTGCATTGTTTTGTATTTTGTTTGTCGGCCTTTGGTTTACTTGTTACTTTTCTGTTATGGTTTTTTATTATTCTTTCCATGTTGCTGGTACAGCTGTAGCTGACTTTAATATTATTTTGGTTAAAAATTTTTCGATACTGGTGTTCTTTTGGGAAGTGTTTATTTAGTAGTTTCAGAAAGATGCGGCCTATGTTTGTTTTGACGCTTTTATTAAACGGCGGGTTGAACCAAACTATATTTCGTTGCCTTTTTCTCTGCCTGGCTGAAAAATATAATATAATTTGCTCAAAAGAAACCTTAATCAACAAAAGATCAGAACTAATATCCAAATGCCGCCATGAAAACAAATTTTACCTTTCCAATTTCAAAACATCCAAAACGTGACCAAGCATATACGGAAATGTAATAACAATAGATTAAATATTAACAATAGAAACCATTACAATAAATAACAATAAGCACTGCTATTAAATATGTTTAACTAGGTTTTATGTATGTATGTTTTTAATTGTATTCTGTCTGATGATCGTTTAACAACGTGAAACTTCAAGTAACAGCAAAAATGGTGTGTCTTTCTTGACTCTATTATTATTTACCGCTCTGCTATTTACAAGCATTGGGCACTGTTCACCTGCCAATACTTTTAAATTTTTATTAAATTTGAAACATATTATATACATATATATATATATATATATATATATATATATATATATATATATATATATATATATATATATATATATATATATATATATATATAATAAAATTTATGTTTATCTAATAGCAGATAATATAGGGCTCTATGTCTTCATTTGACAGAGCGGTAAATAATAATAATATATGGCGAAAGAGTCAAAGAATACACATTCTTTACTGTTACTCAAGTTTCACGCTTTTCACAGCGATCTTCAGACAGATTTTTTACTCAATGAAAAATATACATGATATCTACGTTCTATGATAAACTCTCCGTAATGCTGCTTTCTATTGTTTAATTAATACAATGCTATTGTTATTGCTATTGTTAATACAAGTGGTAGAAAAATGTGATGGTTTCCTTTATTCTCAGTAAATGATTATTTATTATGTTTTTGATTTATTAAAATTGGACAGGTAATATTTATTTTCGTGACGACATTTAGATATTAATTCAGTTTTTTTGTTTATTATTGGTTCTTTTGCGCATATAATATGATATTTTTCTAAGAGGCATAAATGGCATTTTTTCGAGATGTTGTTGTTGTATGCTTTTGCATTAGCGATGGCTGACCATTCGATTTTGTATGTGATGTTTTTGTCTTTTAAATCCCAAACGTGTTTGGATAGTTGTGTGCTAGTGTTGTATTTTCTGTGTTTAAGTGTTGCCTTGTGTTGCGTGTAGCGTTGTTTGAACGTGCCTTCCGTCAACCCAATGTAGCTCTGTCCTTCTTGGTCAAATGGAGTAGTGACGTTTGCTTTATAGATAATACTTTTCATTTGGCATTTGTTGTTGAAAGGGCATAAGTTTTTGTATCTACAGTTGCATTGGTTGGTGTTAGTTGTGGTGTTTGTTGTCGAATTGATTATTTTATTGTTATGGCTCTTTAGGATTGAATTCATGTTATTTGTGCAACTATAGCTGACTTTGATTGTGTTGAGATTGAAAATCTTGTTTAATTTGTTCGATTTCGGGAAGTGTTTTTTTATTAAGTTAAGGAACGTACGACCGATGTTAGTTTTCACGCTCTTGTTGTAGGGTGGATTGAACCATATGGCTTGAACTTGAATTGGATTGAACCAAATGCCGATCAAGAAAAGCCATATGGTTCAATCCACCCTACAACAAGAGCGTGAAAACTAACATCGGTCGTACGTTCCTTAACTTAATAAAAAAACACTTCCCGAAATCGAACAAATTAAACAAGATTTTCAATCTCAACACAATCAAAGTCAGCTATAGTTGCACAAATAACATGAATTCAATCCTAAAGAGCCATAACAATAAAATAATCAATTCGACAACAAACACCACAACTAACACCAACCAATGCAACTGTAGATACAAAAACTTATGCCCTTTCAACAACAAATGCCAAATGAAAAGTATTATCTATAAAGCAAACGTCACTACTCCATTTGACCAAGAAGGACAGAGCTACATTGGGTTGACGGAAGGCACGTTCAAACAACGCTACACGCAACACAAGGCAACACTTAAACACAGAAAATACAACACTAGCACACAACTATCCAAACACGTTTGGGATTTAAAAGACAAAAACATCACATACAAAATCGAATGGTCAGCCATCGCTAATGCAAAAGCATACAACAACATCTTGAAAAAATGCCATTTATGCCTCTTAGAAAAATATCATATTATATGCGCAAAAGAACCAATAATAAACAAAAAAACTGAATTAATATCTAAATGTCATCACGAAAATAAATATTACCTGTCCAATTTTAATAAATCAAAAACATAATAAATAATCATTTACTGAGAATAAAGGAAACCATCACATTTTTCTACCACTTGTATTAACAATAGCAATAACAATAGCATTGTATTAATTAAACAATAGAAAGCAGCATTACGGAGAGTTTATCATAGAACGTAGATATCATGTATATTTTTCATTGAGTAAAAAATCTGTCTGAAGATCGCTGTGAAAAGCGTGAAACTTGAGTAACAGTAAAGAATGTGTATTCTTTGACTCTTTCGCCATATATTATTATTATATATATATATATATATAGTAGTAATATCAAGGTACTTGTGTTGTCTTTGCTGTTTCAATAGTGCTCGATGCCATAAATGCAGGGCTGTTTAGATGCAGGGCTGACAGATTAAATTGCCTGATGATCGCCTTGGCGTGAAACTAATAGTAGCAAATATGAATGTCTGACTTTTTCGTTTATTAATTATTATATATATATTTGTTATATATAATGTGCATTAGTAGCTCAGTGGCAGAGTGTCCGCATTCTATGAAGGAGGTCGGGCTTCGATTCCTCATCGGTGCACATATGTTTATCATTAGTAATCAATTCTTTGTAATTAATCTTTGTTGTACTTACGGGGTGAATGTCAGTCATTGATTGTAAAATATAATATAATACAGTCAAACCTGTTATAACGGTCACCTCTATATAGCGGCCACCTGTCTATAGTGGTCAGTCTTTCAATGTCTAAAATAATATTTTCTATTGAATCAAATCTGTATATAAAGGCCACCTGTCTATAGTGGTTAATTTATCTACCTCTCATAGCTGGCTGTTATATACAGGTTTCACTGTAGTGTGAATTAAAAACTTACTTATTCGGTGCACCAACAATCATATGCGTACACTGCGGTTGGAAATACATCGCATCTAGAAATATTCCACCAAACTTTTCAATCAAAGCAGCATATTCAGTTTTCTCTTGCGGTGTAAGAGCTGTCATAAGAAACTTTTTCTGTTGCTTTTTAACAGTTGATTTTTGATCTTCTAATAAATTCACAGGTTCAGATAGTTCAGATGGATTTGCTATTATTAAATTAACTGGATTGAGTGGTGGCGTTAATGCATGGGATGGGATAGGTATATCTTCGTCATCATTTATTTCAAATCTTGATTGGTTTGGCGTCATTGCTTTGCAAGTTTCTTGGTGAGCATCAACTGGTTCCTAAAACACAATATGCAGAGAAGCATAACAGAGAGCCAGGCTCACCTCAAGACTTCACAAATAGTTCATGAACTCTTTAATAGTTTATGAAAATCAAGTTACTGCATCATCAGCAGCAAAATTTATATGATGTTTTGATTTCAATTCTTAAAATTTTTATAAAGTTTATAGAAAAAAGTTAACTATTTCCCTTGTGAAAAAACAGTTCAGGAGTTCATAAACAGGACCCTTTAACGTTCATAAACTATTTTTCGCAGGGGTTTGCCTTATGGCTCACTGGACTATTATCAAACGCAAACTTTGTAAGCTATGACCAACAGCTTTGCACACTTGGGATCAGAAATGTAAACATCATCAAACATGTTCAGCCAGAAATAGATAAGTTGTCCTATAATCATAGTCTAGCAGAGGATAATTTACGCAAACTTTGATTATTTATTGACACATTTTGAATTGAATTACTGTATATTTTATTTTTATATGTTTTAATAATCAACACTTTAGATAATGTATAGCATTTTGTATATCTTCCTCAATCATTCTAGCCTTCTGCAAACCACGTGGTGACAGGATTCCATATATTCGGAATTTCTCTGACCCTCTAGTAAAGTGACAAGCTTGTATATACCATTCATCCGTATAATATTCAGTATCAATCTGCACCATCATTATTTGATTTGCAGTAGTATATTACCTCACTCAAACTGTCCATGGGTTTTTCATTCTCTGATTTTAATTGCGCCAAAATCTTTTGTCTTTCTAATCTCCCAGCTGGGTCATCATATGTGACAACGTCATTTTGAGATGGTTCTGATCCTGCATCAACTTTGTTATCAGTTTCTTTACAATTATACTATCAACACAAAATCACAATACAAATCATAAACAGTGTAGACAGCAATGGCATCAAGATTTTCCTGTTAAGGGGAAACTTTCCCAAAGATGGGGCTACTTATTAAAAAAAAAAAAATTCCCTTGAAATAGCACCAAAAATATCCCGACAGTCAAAACAAAACTCTCAATGAGGGGGATTCAGCCCCTTGCCCCCTCTGATGTCACCTCTGGGGGTGTAGCCCCTTGTCACCTCTGATGTCACCTCTGAGTGTAAAGCATACATCTAGTGAAAGAACATTGGTGCATCCATCTACATTCCTCAATATGCGGCACAAGAAGCAAACAGATACCTCATCTACCACCTGCAACAACTGATTGTGGCAAGCAGAGTTTCATTTTCAGGGAATCAAAACTTCTACATAAATATTCCTCAAACATGGACTTGTCAAGATATTATTTCAAACACATTGTGTAAATGAATTACATCAATCACTGTAAATAGTTATAATAGCGTTACAATAACATTTTACATTCAATTGTAATACAACTACAGTATATCCTATTTTCCCTGACAGAAGGAGCAGTACAGTGAAACCTGTAGGCCTATATAATGGCCAGCTAAGAGAGGTAGATAAATTGACCACTATAGACAGGTGGCCTTTATATACAGGTTTGATTCAATAGAAAATACTATTTTTGACATATCAAGAGTGACCACTATAGACAGGTGGCTGCTGTATAGAGGTGACCGCTATAACAGGTTTGACTGTACTACTAAACAGGACATTTTATTCTCATAACTTTATCCAATGTAAATTACACTCATGATGTAACTGCTTAAATGTCGTTAAATAAACTACAACCTATTCTATTCAATTCATACAGTGAAAGGACATTGGTGTATCTAAGACAAGAATGCATATTTTGATATGAACTGAACCAAGGATAGATTAATAAAATTAAATGGATAACAGTACTTAAATAGAACCTTGCAAAGGAGTAAACTACCCTGAAAAATATGAAAAGTATGGCAAATGCTCATATTTGATGATAGAGAGGATATCATGCTTACTTGTGAAATAGACCTTTGTCTTCTACTTGAGCGTAATCCAGGCCGGTCTTCATTTGCCCCACCGCTGCTTGAGTTTGAAATTGGTCGACCAGATCTCACTGTAGTTCCTCTGCTTGTCTGCAAAACATCAGAAAAACAATGTAGTAAGAGAGAAGAAATATATCAACAGCATAAATCAGAATGGCTCTACATTATATGCAGGTGGTTTTTATATAGAGTTCATTCAATAGAACACAATTATTTAGAAATTGCTAGAGTGACCACTGTAGACAGGTGACCAGTGTATACAGGTGACCGTTATAACAGCTTTGACTTTATCAACAGTTTAATAAATAAGGTAAATTTGTAGAACTTGTAGACTTTTTATTTCCCCATTCATATCCTGGTAAGATGTTTTACTGTATATAATAATTGAGGTTGAAATTAATAATACCATTACAATCACAATGGTGTTCAACTAGACAAGAGCCTCTACCGCATGTTCTGCTCCATGAGACTTAGAGTCATGGCACACAGGGTAGAGGAACTTCTTGCTGAAAGTCGTTGCTCATCCCTGGAAACGGGAATGCCAAATCAGATGCAACAGATATTGAGACCTTGAGTCACTTGACCGTATTTTGTTGTTGTAAGATTAAGCGGAGACAGTGACGTATGAAGCAGATCCAGACGTGAAATCACAGCTTGACAAAGTTTCTAGTTTTGTGGTCAAGCTCTTCTTATAAATTTGTTGAAGGGGACATCTTTTTCCCATGACTTCTGTTAGCCTGGTGCTGAAAGTCTGACGTAATCATACAGGGAGTCTACCTACTGTTTACCTTTGTCACTTCCATGAGTGCTTCTAATTGTCTTTGTAAATCTGTTGTATCATTGTTAACAAGTTGTTCAGTTGTTGATGTATGTAAATCTGGATCATCTGATGAGACCATCTCAGAATGATTTAATTTATCTAGTGTTCCATTATTATTTTCAATCTGTGGACAAAAGCATTAAAAATCAGCCATTAAATCAAGAATTTGTTTGGAAAATGTAAGTGTAACTCAGTGAACAACTAGGAATTGGTACTTTTTGGTCTAAATTGTAATTGCCCATTGAAACTAGTTCATGAACTGTATTAGGAAATATATAATCATAACATGAATTTTTATGTATTTTAATGCATCAAGAATTCACTTATCCGTTGCGTCTTTCTGCCATGACGGTCAGAAAATACAGAGCGGTCTATACAGTTGAGAATTGACCACAGTTCAATCATATTCGACCAATCGAATCGCTTGATCTCGTTTGATTTCCATATTAACCTGTTGGTCTAATATTTTACGTCTGTTACTGTAGATCATAGTTTAGTTTTATAATCAGTCCTCCAAAACCTAAAAATAATTTATGTTAAATTTACGCTGAATAAATTATGATGATTTGAACACAATCCATGGAAGCACAACAAAAATATCACCAAAATGATTTAACAAAATGATGACTAATATTTACATTTGTTACCGTAGATCTTACATCGCTAAAATGATTTAACAAAATGACACCAACCGTTATTTGTGAATAAATTAATTGTATAGAACTCATAAAAATAAAATTTTAAAAAAAACCTTTGATGTAGCAGATAGACTTTCTTTGGTCAATTGAGGCTTGAAAGAGGGTGAAAAATCTTCTTCAGGAATATAATATCCATCTTCTTGACATTTATGCAGCCACTCTGGAGACACAATATATTTTCCAAGGTGCCTGGCAAGTGTTACATCATCATCGATTATGCCGCCATCCTAAAACATGATATAATATGAACATAAAGAATACTTTATAGAAGAAAATAATGTTTTGTTAATCAATTTTCAGCATTAGTAATTCCAGATAAGAGGTATGCTTAATGCGAATTAGGCATTACTACTGCAAAAACAGTTCATGAAATGTATAAGAAAACATGCCATTTCATTTTCAGGAATGCGTATAATCAGAGTCCTACAAAGTCCGGATACTTGGAAACCTAGTTTGCGGAAGGTTAGCAAAATTCAGAAGGAAAAGGAAAAATGCTGGATATAAAGCAGAAATAATTAGACAAATATGAAATATAAAATTTCAATTTTATGTTTTCATGTCAGTAAAATTACTCAAACGTTTTTCTAAAAAGTTGAGGTTTGCAGAATGTTAAACATTTTGTTGGAGCCTGCATATAATTGTTTGCTAATTTCTAATAAGTTATGCAGCATTGATTGTAAACATAGGCCACTTTTATGATGATATATACATGATCTTTAACTGCTATGTGGCTGAAGAAGGTAATAATATAAATATATAATAATAATAATAAATAATAATATAATAATATAATAATATAATATAACTAGCAATGAGTTTGGTCCATTATGGACCTTCTATGATAAAACTTTCAGATCACTTATAATTAAACAATTGACTAAGCTGACTATCGCTGTATAATACGGAGTCTGAACTCTGGAGGAGAACATGAGACACAATACGCATTGAAACGATGTAGCATTAATCGATACATCTTAATCATTCCTTTAATAAAAATTTAATTTATTTCACATCAATTGAGTCGATTGAAATGTATAATTTAACGTAGCTATATCTACATAGAAAAACTTTATTTTATGTGCTGAAAGGAGGCCAGAACACATTAATTATTATAAATTACAAATACTCAGTCAAATTTCGAAATCTGAAACTATTCATAAAAATCACTTCAAATCCGATCCGATCCAAAGACCTAAAATATTAACCCGAATCTGACCCGATACGGTCGGATCGTGTTCGGTTCGGATTCATAAATCTTTATTGCAATATATACAACACTAATGTGGTGTTCACAAAATAACGCCGTCAAAGTGTGGCCAGTGAAACTCGTGGCATTGCATGCGATACATTCAATATTAAATTAATTTAGCTTCGACAAGACACATGGTCCACTGATTTCTGTTATTAACATGATCAAACGATATCTTTTGTTAATTAAAAATGATTTACTGCTTCATATAAAAAAAAAGAAAAATCGTTGATAAAAGGTTTCCGAATGACGGATTTGATCTGACGACCCTGAAATTATTATACCAGAGCATTAACCAATTAGCCATTGCGTTACTTACTGATGTCAGCGGTTTGACTGACCTTATCAACAAACCTACTGCTTCGACAACGTATTATTGAACAAGGCCTACCCATGCGCGTGTATTGAATTTCAAATTATATATATAATCTGAAAATATTATGATATGATACTATATGAGCCTATATATTTTTGATCTTTGCAATCTCAGCAAGCATGCCTGTGATTTTCATGGCAGTCTATCAAAATACTAAGAGTTCGTTGAAAATAAAATTTTATAAGTAAAAAAAAAGATCTGAAAAATTGGTCTGATAGTGGTTCTTGTTATCAAATTTTCCAGAATAATAGCATCAACATTCTTTTAAAAGGAAATAAAATTCTATAATAAATCGCTATACTAATTCGATATTGATATTATGTTACATCTTGTTGTTAATATTTCTACGCGCTATTTATAATACATTACAGATGTCGAATGAAAGGAAAGATGATTATGAATAAATTAATTATTTTGATAGAAAAACGAAAACAACTCATTTTGCCAGATTCGTGATATGCATATTTATTCAGAATTTATTGAAACGGACGCGATGGTTTATAGAGTTGAAATGTTTAGTGCAGCTTCAAAGATATAAAATACCACAGCCGATGGTAATATTTAAATGCTCATGTTATGATGTCTGACGAAAAGGATAATTTACTATGTAGAAAATGAATCTACTTTACCATGCATTTGATCACGGTATGAAATGATCATATTTGTCAGAATTATTTCGAATAAAAGACAATCTTTATTTTATTCTTATCGGGCGTACATTCTCCTTCGATAAAATATGGTTGTTAACTTATTATTGATTGGTGTATTAACTCAGAGAACCCGCTATTATGTATTTAAATGTTGTTCGGAGATTATGCCGCTCGTATAGTTTTTATTTGGATCTCATTTGGAAAATGGTAAGTTGTATTTTAATAAATATTGTTTGCTATGATCGATTATTTCATGCAACCTTTTCGCTTTTTATTTTTGTAACACAAGGTTTGTTACACTCATCCAAACTGTATTAACTATTTAAAAATGTTTTTAAATTATGTTTTTGTGCTTTTAAATTCAAAGCAAAATTTTTAAACGCTGAAAATATTATAATTATTATTATTTATCACAAATCATACGCTCAATTCAATTTAACTTTGTTGAATTTGATATACCTGAAAAAATTAACTTTATTAAATGTTGATCAACGATAATAACAAGACATCGCTATTTTTATTCTCGAAACTGTAGTAACATACTGTGTCTTATTCGTATAGCAAGTCAACAAAATGAAATTTTAATTTTAATCGATGCCTATAATTCCTTCGTTAATTATTGAAGCAAAATCTGAAAATAAAAGCCTGCCTGCTCATAACCAAATGATTCATATTTTTATATTCACTAATAAATTATAGAAATACTTTTGTGCAATGCCTTGATTAGTTCTAAACTCTATAATTTTATACTGTAGACAGATAATCTATTCGAACTTTGAATATTTTTCGAATTGATCGAACGCCAACGTCATTTTGAAAATTCTTGCAAGTTAATTTGTTTTTATGCCCCGCGATAGATTATTCATTTCAAAACAGATTGTTTGCTCAGTGTTCGCACAAATTATATATCAAAATAGCCTTTTTAAAAGTGAAATGTTTTGTATCTCGATTTTGTGAAAAGTAATGAACGGCATTTTGATTTCATTTATAAATTAAAGACCTAAAGTCTCTTTAATTTTCATAGCGTTTGTGCAGCGCTATATGTATTGCTGATATCAACACTACATGAAATAAGTCTACGTTTCTTTGATTTCAAAACATATTTTGTTTGGCCTATTTATACTGGTAATTCAATGTAATTCAGTATTTCGTATTGTTTTAATTATCATAAAACTGATTCATTTTCAAGTTTCACTTGCTCAAACAATTTACACGCAGCTTTTAAATTCAAAGCAAAATATTTTTGTTCTGGGGATTTCAATTTGAATTCGATTTGGCTGCCCGCTAGATTATCGACCTATGAAATTTTTCAAAATCTCTGAATTTTTTAATGCAAGGATATCAAATAAATTATCAGATGAAGTATATTATTTTAAAACAACGTCATAGACCCATACTTTTCATACAACAAATTTGTTACTGTACACGGTTATCTCGACACAAATGTTTGCATAATTTCCCGACAACGGATTATCCGTATTATATCGCCAGTAAGACGTACATAAGTCGCGGACAGACACAGAAATATCGAAATATAGAAATATAGAAATATTGTGATATATAAACAGACAGTATTATTAATATAAGTAGATAATATAAGAAATCAAAAGCAACAATTCTGTAATTTTTTTTTCTAATAAAATTACAAAAATGTTGCTCTTGACTTATTCTTTAAAGATACTAGCAAACGACTTCTTATACGAATAAATGAGTTACAAAATAAAATAAACAGACAGACAACATTAAACAAGAACCTGATAAGAAAGGTAAAAAAAATAAGTTCCAAAAAAACTTGGCCTACCTCAATTATCAAATGAGTACAGTATTTATCCAACACGTGACTTGTATCTGCTCCTAAATCTTTAGCAATTTGTGATAAATTACATTTCCCATTTAGAGTATGACTTATTGTGATCTTACAACCATCAAGAATATCTTTAGATAAACTTGTAGATTTTTCATTATTAAATGATTTCAATTTATTTCCTTTTTCAGTTCTCGATAAAGCGATTTGTATATTTTCTTCAAACATGCTTCCTAATGGGAAACTCCCTCTACTTTTTCTTTGGCTTGAAGGTGCAGGGGATTGTAACGCAGACATTGTATCAGATACATCAAATGAAGGTAAGAATGATTTGGTCAATTCAAGTGCCGGCCTCCTTTTAATTAAAGTTGGTGTTGAATTAGTTCTTGATTGCGGCTTTTTCATTATTACTTTTGTAACTTTGCGTTGATATGGTATTGGATTTGATGATGATAATGTTACAATGTAATTATCGCATTTTACAAGACATCCTTGATCTGAACAAGCATATAACCATTCTTTTCTCACACAAGGTATATTCCATTTATTAGCGGCATCATATTTTGTACCTTCAGGGTTTTTAACAATCAAATGGGTACTTGTTTTTGTGTTCTTTGCTTCTTTTCGTGCAAATATTTCTTGTACCAAACCACCTATCATTATAGGTACAATTTAAAATATATAAATAAGATAGAATTAAGGTTTCTAATTGATTGGTCACAATAATTAGAAATGATCTGAAATTTAGGATATCTTCAAAATAATTTAATGGTTTTGGATGAAAAAATAAGATAAAAAAAAGGAAATATAGTTTTGAAAGAGTTAAAATAATTTGAAATCCGCTAAAACTTTGAAAATTCTCATGTATCCGTTACATGATGAGGATGATGACAACTAAGATTAAACAAATAAAAAATACTAATTTAATTGTCAAAATGTTGCAGTCTCATGTAATAAATACAGTCAGACATGTCTCCTCTTCTAATGCCCCAAATTTCTTAATCTCCCCCATATAAAGCTGATTTCTAGCTTCTCCATATAAAGCTGATTTCTTGGAAATAGTAGGCCTGCTTATTACTCATTCATGTTGACATAAAATTAAGGTTGAGTTGATCTTGGTAGGATATCAGCTCTAGTGATCCTCAGATTTGACATATGCTTCTCTAACCTCAAGCATAGGTAGGCCTATTATTAGAGATTGGACTTGTTGGACAGTTTATTTCCCACCTCCAAAGATGTTTGTGTACGAGTGACACAATTAACTGATGATTAAATGTTTGCTAGGACATTCAACCAAAATTATTTTGTTTTTATAATTATACCCCTGACAATAGATAGTCCATAAGTTCATGAACGGAAGCTCCAAAATAATATAACAGTCCAGTTTCAAATAAAACTTCACAAACATTTCATCAACAATTAATTGAAAAAATGTGACCGTGACTCATGACCGTGTATAAAATCTCTGCCTTGTGCAGCCTTGGGTGTAGGCCTAGTGGTTAGGGCTTTGGATCTTTACTCACAGGGTCTTGGGTTCAATCCCTGGGAAAAGCACTATTGGTTCCAGGTGTTAAGAAGGTCAAAAATGAACAGAAGCTTAAAAAAATACCAATCAATTAACCAGCCGCCCCTGTGAGTGAAGAAACGTTCAAGCTTGCCTGGTTTGTGGCTAAATGACAAATAAAATAATAAAATTTCATGTACTGTTCACACATTTCAATTAATATTTACCTAGAGCTGTAAGCAGATGCATCAAATGTTCTTTTTCTAGCCCAGAATATTGACTGATTGATAAAACACAGTCTTTTAATATTTTATTGCCTTGTGCCAAACAAAATGGTTGATAAATAAAATCTGTAGACGGGTCAATGAATGAGTTTTGTTCGATACATTGTTCTAACCAACATAAGGTAACCTAGAATGTAAAGAAATAGATAGATATGAGTTATAATGTAGTAGAAGTAAAGTGCTCGTTCTAGTGTTATCCTGACATTCCCAGTGTCCTTTATAGTATTGGGGAAAAGTTCCCTATCAAAGTATGTTGATGTTTGCAAATTTTCAGAGCGTCCAAGCTTTGATTCAAATCACATTAAAATATTTTTTGTGATTTTGCACCTCATAATTATTCCTGTTTCCAAGTTTGACCCATCAATGAACATTAGGCCTAACGTCCCCTTGTTCCTTATAATTGACCAGTATTGTTTCCCTGTTCCCATATCAAAATGAGTAAATCTGTGTTCCCAAAAAGCCTGGGAGGAATATGGTGATAAATATAGATAAAAAATTTAAATCTGAAATTAACAATATTTGAAATTTTGCATCAGCTTAACATATATTATACCTCGAAATAATAAAAGATAATATTAAATTTCATGGTAAAGTTATTTGTTTGAAAATCAAATTTCAGGAGAAAGTTTCAGGAATCAAGTTTCAGGATAAAACTTGAAGGTAAAAATTACTCGCCAAGGTCGCTCGTTATTTCTGATGCCTTCTTGTTTTCTCTTTATGTGCCTCTTGTGCGCCAAGTATCAATAGCTCATAGGAAACTGTGCACCAATCGCTTATTATTAATCGAAGGAGAGAAGGAATATCGGCCGAGGCCCACATGATGATGTTAGCTACTTACCATATTATCGCTTAGATTAGCGTTAATATCATGCCGCAATGGAACAATATCATATTTCGCTAGATTTTTTGAAACGATAATCCCATCTTGTGATTTGACTGTTGTTTCTATCTGTTCCTTCTGATCTTGTTTGAATCCAGATATTGAGAATTTCAAATTTGCAAAAAGACCGTTTGCATCAACATTGTCTTCCTCTAAAAAAGTAAACAACCAACGATGTTTCAACTAATTAAAATATGGCTTATTACATACAGAATAATTCATGGATGCGCAGAGATATGGGACATATTTTTCGAGTGTTCAAATCTCTATCTTACGAGTAGGCCTACGGCTCTGTGAGCGAGTGAGATAGAGATTTGAACACTCGAAAAATAAATTCATATCTCCAAGTGAGTGCCCAAGAAATATTCTGTTTATTAAAAAATTAACTTGAGAGCATGTAGAACTTCGACAAACAACTTTATTAAGAATTTAAAACGCAATGAAGATTAACACAAGCTATACTTAAGCAAGCTCAATGATTCTCTATTCATTGAATTCGAGTGTATGTATCAAATCGATTCAAAACTTTGTAAACATAACGTTCCTTTTAGTTTCAAAATCGAGAGTTTCCTTGGTAATGCAAATGCAACTTGCAAGATGCTCTATGATTGGTTGAAAAGTGTTACTTCACATATGAAAAGTTCATATTTTTATGTGAGAAATATCAACTTTATGGAATTCGACATTTATGACTGACGGAAAACCCATTAAAACATTGATGGTTATATAATCAACATATTTACTGTGCTTTTGCTTGGTAGCAATTAGATTATGCAGCTTATGGCTTTTGTTTTCTATGATGTCAAGAGACAGTCTTTCTCACATTATCTCTCTCATTAAAAGTTGTTCCAATGGTGATTTACTTCAAAGTGCTTTGCTGTAGTTCAAACCTGGTGTTATAATTTCAATGTCATTTGAAAGGTATTTGGTCAAACCGTTATGGAAAACAGCACATGCATATTCAGCAACAAGACAGATGCATGATTTATAGAAAAGTAATAAGTCATTTGTTGATAGACCAGCTTTTAAGTTGCTTTGAAAATCTGGTAACTCCCAGTAATTTGCCAGTAGATACAGTTTCTCCTTTTTTGTTTTTGATGGTGACAGGGAATATACCTGGTTGGTTTTTCCTGAAAGATATTTTCAATTCCGTACATTTTTCTTCGTTTAGCTGAAATCCATTTGTGTCTACCTATTGTTCGTACAAGCTCATCTGCCTGTGGCTGTCCAGTGTCCGCGCATCTGCAGATCAATTTCAACAGATTTCATGGCAGATAGGCCTTGATTGTCAAGGCACATCGGTAGGCCTATGCCTCAGCTCTGTCTTCAGTTCCCCTTCAATGGACCATTCTATCCACTATCACAAGATGATACTCATTTAAAATTGATGTTTAGATATAGTCAAGGCTAAGTTGACTTCAGATTTGAATCACAGATCATCAGATGGATATGGGCAAGTAGTATCTTTTCATAATGTTTTGTATCGTGAATTGTCTTATTTACAAGTTTCTTTGTCAGCTATGTCTGACCGTGATTTGTGGTATTCTTTGTGCAGCAAATATGTTAGGCAAAAGAGGAACGGCACGGCACATTCCTATAGTGGGACCATCTATAGGTAATACTACAGTCAAACATCTTGTAACAATCACCTCTATAAAGCGACCACCTGTCTATAGTAGGCACTCTTGCAATGTCTAAAATAGTACTTTCCATTGAATCAAATATGTATATAAAGGCAGTCTGTCTATAGTGGTCAATTTTTCTACCTCTCATAGCTGGCTGTTATATACAGGTATCACTGTACTGCAATAAGATATGAAGGCTTGCTGCTGGTTACACTGCCATCTGAGCTGATCTTTTCTTCAAAATGGAAAACTCATTACTACAGTGAAACCTGTATATAATGGCCAGCTACGAGAGGTAAATAAATTGACCACTATAGACAGGTGGCCTTCATATACAGGTTTAATTCAATAGAAAATACTATTTTAGACATTGCAAAAGTGACCACTACAGACAGATGGCCACTGTATAGAGGTGACCGTTATAACAGGTTTGACTGTACTAGTAAAATATAAATGTGGTTGTTGTACTAACCTTTTGTTGTTGCCTTTTCATTATCATCAAACACTAGATTATCAGATAAGTTATTGATATCAACACCATTATCATGGAGAGCGTTAATAATAATTTCGTCATCGTCATTATTTTGATCATCCATATATTGTTCTAATAAATCATCACTTTCATTTCCCTCGTCAATGTCATTATCAATCAGTCGATTACGAGAAGAAACATTTTTGACATCATCTAGATCATGTAATTGATTCATTAACGTGTCGTCATTCATTTCATCTCTTTCCTTCACAAGTGAATAATCTAAACAATATTAAGCAGATAATGTCAATTGCGTAATCAAATTGTTTTCCTTATTAACTCTATAATATGGTTTTAAAATATAAGAACAATTGGCAAACAGTTCAAAATAATTAAAATTGAGTAATGACAGGAAACCACAGTACATAAATATCTATTTAACATGAATTTAGTACAAACACTTAGAGTGTGATACTCAGTACAGTCGAACTCGGTTAACATCCCCTCTTTTAATGTCCCACCTTGCTTAATATCCCCACGCAGGTCTGATTTCTATATTCCATTCTCCATACTTACTCTCATATTCCAACCTCGTTTAATATCCCACTTTTCATCCGAACCAGAGGGGGGATATTAAACAAGTTCGACTGTACCAATATGCAGACAGACTAGATGAAATAAAAGTATGTCTGCACGCAGGCTAGTCCTTGATATTGGAATCCAAATATTTTGCTGAAAGCCAAGCATAACATTTAAAGGGGCAAAATTGATCGGCGACCGCTGCGAGCACAAGTTGAATTTATGCTTAGCGTAATTCAACCGTCTCGCTTTGAAACAATTGTTATACGCAGGCCTAATTTGTGATAAAATTCATGTTAACAATGAACATTGTGTTATAAAAATAAGCATGCATATGATCCTAAGTGTGTATCGCCTGCCGGTCATTTTTGCTCCTTTAAATGAATAGAAACCTACCAGATTCATCCATAAGTTGTCCGCTGTTACATGAATCACATAACCATTGGATACCAATTACATAAGGTCGATGATCAGTAGTAGAAAGAAAAAGTAATTCTTTTTTTCCAAGTAAATCCCCAGCAATAACATGAGTTACGCTTTCATTTATTTCATTAAAACGCATTCCACCACCAGAATTAATTAATCGATATATTAATTGTGTAATTTTTGATGAAAATCCTGATATATATAATGTTAACCCATCAAAACATGTATCGATTGATGTTGTTGGAATAGAATTAACGTCAATATTTTTAATAGATTTTATATCAATTTGATATAGATTATGAGTTGATTTTTCTAATTGTGAAATCGATTCACGTGATATACTTTCTTTACTTTTTTTAGCTACTTCAGCAGCTTTCGTTGAAAACGAACTACGCTTATGATCAATTGATAATCGTGTTGTTGAAAACGATGCAGAAATTATACTTCTACGATTTTCAACAGTACTCAAGTCATTAATAGTTTCATCATTAATTTTATATGGTGATTCATTAAGCCATGCATTAGCATTTATACAATCATAAAACCATTCCGGTAGAACACAATTTATTTTCCATAAAACAGCATGTTTGAATTTTTGACTACGATTATCTGTAGCGATTAAATGCGTACAAGTTTTCATGTTTAATTCACCTGAATATTTTCCACCATTTTTTGTTACAAGTTGTTTAATTTTTTGTCTTTCATTAGCATCTATCCCTGTTACACATATTGTACAACCTTTAAATATAGGACATCGATATTGATCAAAAAAATCATCCGTAGCATGCATGTGACTTTTTTGATTAATTTTCCATACTTCGTATACCCATTTACGCAACATAACAGGTATTTTTCTATCTCTAGAAACTTCATATTTATTTGAACCTATTTCACCCGCTATTAAATGAGTAACTTCTGGCGTTAAATCTAATTTTATCGATCCACCCATTTTGGTTATTAAATCATGAATTTCTAATCTTTCAGATTTATCAATACTTGTACAACATGCAACAATTCCACAAAACGAAATATTATGAATTGGCATATTTTTTGTAGGGAATTTTCTTTTTAATTTAGAACAAGCATTGATGCAATGAGCTGAGTAAATTTTAGTAGTATCTTTTAACAATCTTTTGAATTCTGGTCCATTGAATGAACCAACAACATAATAAAATGATAAATCAAATTTATCATCGTTTAAAGAATTTAGCGACATCCACTTTGCCTTTAATCCACGTGATACAGCTTCATTATAAGCTGTTAACATAAACGTTGATCCATCGTTTTCCTTGCTAACAACAAACGCCAACACCGGCTCCAAGTTTGGGTCTGTAATTTCCATATTTATTTTACAAAAACTACTTTAGTAAAACGTCAAAGAAATACATCTTGATTAATTCACATCAATTGAATGTATAAAGAATTAGAAAACTATGAAAATAGAAAGATTTATCAAAGAACTAGATCAAATAAAAATAAATTACGCCAAAAATAGTTAGCTGATTTCAGCAACTGACGACGCCATTTCTAAGATTGGCGGGAAACAAAAAAACAAGGCTGTATTCATGGAAAAGAGATTAACCTTCGACTTCTGATTTTTTGACAAACAACACGAAACTCACGTTCTGAAGAAAACAAAAGTCTTCAAAACCAGATTGTCGGAATGTTTTCCTTCCTTGCTGAGAGATTAATGAAAACATTTCGATAAACATAAATGATCTTATTGTTTGCCTAGCGCTGGAGAACATCATGCATGTGTATCTGAAAAATGGAGCTAAATATAAATGGCTTGTTGTGCACCTCGCTGAAGGACATTCCCCTCGAATTGCCGGTTTATCAAATTGTGATACTGAAGAAATTACCAAGAATTTAGAGCCAGGAATATGGTTTAAATTAATGGTTGTTGAATCTGTAAGCGTCGATTGTCAACGAAGGATTGTACTATGGCGGACAGCTCCAACAGACCAGAACGATGGTACAATAAGTATAATTTATTATTTTTAAAAATTTACAATTTGAACTAGGCTAGGCTACAGGTCATTTAATGTTACTATAGCCTATTCTATGCTAGTAGAGAGTAGGCATGTTCCGTCGTCTAGAGGAACAATAATTACTTTATATTCAAATATTTGTAATATATTAACTAAAAGCATAGTAGGCTACAATATATAGAGCTGTATTATATAATTGAGTTCAGCCTACCTAACTTCGAAATTGATGTGTCAGTTATAAAATAGACCATTGGAATTTCAGTATGTTTCTGTTCCCCCCTCCCCCTATAACAGGAAATATGTTGGCTTTCTTTTCAAAATAAAAGCGTGGTTCTAGCGTAACCTCGTGCACTTTCTTATCTGACAACAAATGATTCATTATTGGATCTTGTCTTGTCTTGAGATCATACCTGATCATACACATGTGGTGTCTCATTTAATACCTCAATAACAATGGGATATATGCTGTTATTTCTATTTGTAATTTCTGTGTACAACATTTTGAAGCAAAGTGTGTGATTTGTTTGTTTAAATATAGGCCTATTGCGTGTTGTCCCTTCCTGTGATCGTAGCCGTGATGTAATATAAACTTGTAAAGTCTGCCAGCTGACTGCGGTATGGCAGGTCAGCGGTATTTGTATATAAAAACAGAGTTTGAAGTCATGTCAACAACTCGTGTTTAGAGTTCGTCGAGGGACCAGTTGACATAATAATTACTTGAAACTTTTACTGTGCCGTTTATGTCTCCCTCACATCGACCATAGTCATACACAAATGATTGCGATGCATAATCTCATTAAATAAAAACTAGCCCATACAAAACAAGCACAGACCTGATAAAACAAAGCAAGGGCAATGTCTGACTACAGCCGTAATTACCTGATCTTGACTTGAGGGGGGCTATTTCTAAGCCTGCTCTGAACTTCCTTCATTGTAGACGGTATATCGTTCCACTTGCGCGCACCAACATCTTGAAATAAATTGCGATGGCTTGATGGGCTAAAGCCGCTTCTTTCGTTTGTTTATATATGCTGAAGTCTCTTGTTCACAAATTAATCGTACGCAAAAGACATGGATGCGCTTGATAGGTTTGTTGAAAATTATTTGCAGTAGGGGCAATGAATAGCTTGAGTATTACAACTTTACAAATTACTGTATCATAGTTCCTTTTCAGACAGGAATTATTTAAAACTTTGCTTGAGTTGTGTGATATTAAATATTACTGGCATTGTACATTGAGCAATTGGTGCACAGTTTTCTATGAGCTATTGACATTTGGTGCATGAGAGGCACGTAAGAAGAAAACAAGAAGCCGCCTCTGTTATAACTTAGGTTAAGTTAATTAATTATGTTGGACTGTTTCCCAGTCCCTCCAATGTTTGTCAGTGTTGGAAGAAATGGAGATTCTATAAAAGCAATAGGCCTACAGCTATTAAAGCTATTTTGATGTTTACATTTACAAGTCTATTTTATGTGTGTCTTTTGTGATTGATTAATACAACAGAATTAAAACAGACTCAGCGAGTAATTTTTGCCTTTGAGTTTCCCCCTGAAGTGATTCAAGCGTGCCAAATATCAATATCTCATAGGAAACTGTGCCAATTGCTTTGTATTATAGCTAGCACAACGTTTACAATCATTTAAATGATTGTCTTGTTCATGAAGTGTTTTTGAAAGCTCCTGATCAAATCGTAAATTCTCATTCGTGATATCAAGTTCGAATTGTAAGATCAATTGTGTTTTCGAACCAAGTTTTGCTATGGTGATTTGGCGTCAAACTCTAAACCAATGGGACTGATCGAATCATTTTCGTTATAATACAATGTACATTGTCATATGGTATGCCTAATAATGCCCCTGAAACCAACATTCATAAAATTGTAGAAATGAGATTGTAGACTTAGGATTATCAATTCTTGACATTTTTATTTTTATTTCATAGATGAGGCTCCCATTATGACTCATTCCATATATGGTGATGGTGACCAGTGTTATGATTTTGATGATAATATTGATGAACTATTCAGTTGGACAAAATATCTCATTGAAAAAAACCCTTCATCCCAAGATCAAACTGATGTATGTAGATTTTGAATTAGTAGTAGAAGTGGTATAGACAGTCACATTATCAGAATGTGCCATCCCTCTTACGCCTAACATATTTGCTACGCAAAAATGCCACAAATCACGGTCAGACATAGCTGACAAAGAAACTTATAAATTGTAAGTAAGACAATTCATGATGCAAAACATTATGAAAATATACTACTTGCCCATAGCTCTGTTGAAACATCTCCTTTGGTTGCCAGTGATATATTAATTAGAAATTAGTCTATTAGAAAATAATAACTAGAAAAGTAATGATAGTAGGGGAAACAGGGGATACTTTGATTCTTTCTACTCAAATGGTTGATCTTCCGCGCTAAATATTTGAAAATTGCTGCATTTGCGTAATTGATGTTTTTACCTTTATACAATCGTAAAACCATTCTGATGGCATGAGATTTGTACATTTGCGCAACCACAATAATTTTTATGATTAAAATTGTGAAAACTTGTTCAAATCTTCATTGGGTTTTCCCTAATGTGGATTCAACCTGGTGATTGAGCCTGCATCTTTTCAATTCCTTGCAATATCCACTTTTTCCAACATACGCTAAACGTAACAATTAGTGTGGATTTAGTTCAACAGGTCAACTGCTAAGTCCTATGATTAACAGGGATGTACAAAATATTGTTGTGCCTGCAACCACATGTTACCCTATCAAAGTGCCTGAAATCCAGAGGATTGAAATAATTCATGAACACTAAACTTCCTAATTTTCCATGAACAGTATTTTAAATGTTAAGGAAGTATTCATGAAAGTTAATGATGTCTCAAAATCATAAACTTGTTCATGAACTGTCCTTGAACTATTCATGTAAACTTTTCATGAATCTCAAGCAAATCTTTCTGAGATGGATATTCATGAAGTATTCATGAATGTTTGGGAAATTTCACGTCCATGAATTTGTTCAAAAAATGTTTGTGAATCTTAAGCAAATGTTCGTGAACTGTTCATGAACTCATGAACATTTTTTGCAAGGATGGCATAGGGTTATCGGTTTGCACTAGGAATAATATCAAACTGTGAAATATATAAATGATTCTGATACTAATAAATTGACCAACCAATTCGGTTAAACATTTTATCTGACAAACAAAATGAAACGACCTCATCACATTAAAATAGAACCTAAACTTGAAATATAATATGAAGATTTTGAAGAATCCACCTATTATTATTATACAGAGTGACTTGTAATTTATTAACAAACAGACACTACTATTAATATAGAGGATTAGAGGTACAGAATGTTGCATGTTCTATTATTGAATTCTAGGATGAAAGAAAACAAAGCATGCAAGAATATGAACAATGTTTGTTCAGACTGTTACACTGTTACATACTTAGCAAAATACCACTTCAACCAGAAGACTACAGTCGATTAGTTGATGCTCATGGTAGACAATTGCATACAATTAAACAACTAGAAGATGCTGCATCTAAGCATTCAAAAATGGCTGAATATTATAAAGAACAAATGAGAGAAATTCGAGATAATAAATTGTTACCAGATTTATCTTTGTTACTCAATGAGCGTCAATGTAGTCAAGAATTCTACACAATATTTGATAATGATTTATGTAAAGCAATTGCAAAGATACAAACTGAGGTACAGTCAAATCTGTGATAACGGTCACCTGTATCAAGTGGTCACCTGTCTTTAATGGTCACTCTAGCAGTGGCTTAAATAGTATTCTCTATTGAATCAACTCTGTCTATAACTGTCACCTGTAGATAGTGGTCGATTTATCTCTTATATCTGGTTGTTACATACAGGTTTCCCATAATTTAAAACTGCTTTGAACTTGATAGCTGTTTATCATCAATACTTAGGCTTGATTTGACAGGGTCAATGAAAGATACTAGTAGTTGCCAAACTCCACCTGCTAAATTGATATTTATCTAACAAATAAAACCAATAATTCTATACAGATCTCAGTACTGGCACCAGAACCATGAAAAAATGCATGAAGGTTCATAGCTTATTAGCATTGTCATGTCATTTTCACATTTTTAATATCGTGAATATGGATGTTTTTGTGGTTTTCAAACTTTTTCATGGCTTGAAAAGTTGATCAGTTTTACTTTCTTTACATTTTCATGGTGTTTTTATTTAGATATTTTATACTCTATATACAGTTTTCACAGTATTATATTAATCATCCCTGTAAATAAAGGTCACCTGTCTATTGTGGTCAATGTATCTAAAGTCTAAGCGTGGCTGCTATATACAAGTTTTGCTCTATTCTATTGAATCAATCCTGTATACACAGGCGACCTGTCTATATTGGTCAATTTATCTAAATATCCACACTTTCGTATGTATAGTGCTCAATGATAAATATCAAAGATACTAGTAGTTGCCAAAATCCACCTGCTAAATTGATATTTATCTAACAAATAAAACCAATAATTCTATACAGATCTCAGTACTGGCACCAGAACCATGAAAAAATGCATGAAGGTTCATAGCTTATTAGCATTGTCATGGCATTTTCACATTTTTAATATCGTGAATATGGATGTTTTCGTGGTTTTCAAACTTTTTCATGGCTTGAAAAGTTGATCAGTTTTACTTTCTTTACATTTTCATGGTGTTTTTATTTAGATATTTTATACTCTATATACAGGTTTCACAGTATTATATTAATCATCCCTGTAAATAAAGGTCACCTGTCTATAGTGGTCAATGTATCTAAAGTCTAAGCGTGGCTGCTATATACAAGTTTTGCTCTATTCTATTGAATCAATCCTGTATACACAGGCAACCTGTCTATATTGGTCAATTTATCTAAATATCCACACTTTCGTATGTATAGTACTCAATGATAAATATCAGAGCTTTAATAATTATGAATTCAAATTAAGATAAAGGTGGCTATTTTATATATGTTTTTCCGTATCATATAGCTTTATACATCCGTCCTACTATGGTATTCTGCTCTTTTGATGAACAGATTGTTAACTTTTTGATTCTTTTAGATGGTTCTTACTCAAGGTGACGTTGATCAGGAAAAAAAGAACTCTGATGTTCCACAAGATATAAATGCTAAACTAATAGCCGCTCGATCACGTCGTGATACTGTCCATGAAAAGTTGCATTTGCATTTATATGCAAGAGAACATATTCGATTGGCGTTGGGTAATTGTAAAAGTACCCATGCCGTTAATGGGCCGTTGTCATTAGCATGTCATGAATATGTCAAATTATACAATACTTGTCAAGCAGAGAAAAAGATTTCACATTCTAAATGCACGAAGAAGGTAAATGAGGAGACAGAGTGAGGGGAGCTAATTACTGAAGGGACAACAGAGGGGTGCACCGCTGATAAATTTGTTTAATGGGCACAAAGCGTAGATTAATTATCAGAGTAAGCCAACCACAGAAAACAGTGAGTGTAGTCCATAATGGACCACGATAAATGCTAATTATATAAAATAATGTTTTTCTATGTAGATATAGCTACGTTAAATTATACATTTCAATCGACTCAATTGATGTGAAATAAATTAAACTTTTATTAAAGGAATGATTAAGATGTATTGATTAATGCTACATCGTTTCAATGCATATTGTGTCTAATGTTCTCCTCCAGAGTTCATACTCCGTATTATACAGCGATAGTCAGCTTAGTCAATTGTTTAATTATAAGTGATCTGAAAGTTTTATCATAGAAGGTCCATTATGGACTACACTCATTGCTAGTAACCTTGAAACGTTTAAATCTCAAATACATCAACTTATTATTACAATTCTTACAACGCCTATGTAAAATGACTAGGCCTGCATTTAGTAATTGAATTTGAGAAGGCCTTGGTTGTACTTACAGGACTGTGTTTACTATAGAAACTTGCCTAGTGATTGTTTACTTTGTTACTTTAATTATAATAGTTATTGTAATGTTGCTCAATCAACAGTGTCTTATGCAGCTATTTTTAAGAGGATGAAAAAGTTGAAAATTTGAAAATGACGTAGTAAAATAAATGTTGTAATTTCCGCGCTAGAATATGTAATCTTTGAATACTACATGGCAGAGTGTTATTATTTTGTTGATCTATCCTATATACTACATAGGTTGGATCAATTATTCAGCCTTCTGAAATCCTAGAGGCATTTCAATGTTTTCTTCTGATTTTTCTTAGCCTGGAATCTAATTTCCTAGAATCCTCCACACTTTTATCAGACCCTGTATAATACAGTCAAACCTGTTATAATGGTCACCTCTAAACGGCGGCCACCTGTCTATAGTGGTCACTGTTGCAATGTCTAAAATAGTATTTTCCATCGAATCAAACCTGTATATTAAGGCCACTTATCTATAATGGTCAATTGATCTACCTCTCGTAGCTAGTTGTTATACACAGGTTTCACTGTAGTTTGGTACATGACGACCATTTGATATTTTTGACCAATCATATTTGTAAATAAACCACATTGTATTGTTTACCAATTTATATGTGGCTTAATTTAATCAACCTATGTAGTATATAGGGTAGATCAACAAAATAATAACACTCTGCCATGTAGTATTCAAAGATTACATATTCTAGCGTGTAAATTACAACATTAATTTTACTACGTCATTTTCAAATGTTCAACTTTTTCATCCTTGTGAAAATAGCT